>CANXME010002011.1:0-621337 GCA_948144175.1 Closterium sp. NIES-65
CCTCGTCCCTGTTCCCTTCACTGACTTCGTACTGCTCCTTCTTTCTAGTCCACCTCGTTCGTCTCAGTCTGTGCTTCCGTCTCCTCCTGAGTCGGCCCTCACTGTGTCGCTCCCTACTCCTGTCACTGACTACTACCGCACGTACCGTCCTGTTCTCTCTCGTGTTCTCGCCTCTCTTGTTACTCACCCTCGTGCCTCTTGTCCTCTGTGTCCGCTCTTACTGCCGCGGTTACTGACTTTGCCTCTCTACCCGCCGCCTTGACTACGCCACCACCACGCTTGTGGCTGCTCCTCCTACCAGTCCTCTGGCCGTCGGGGGTGTGTCTGCCCTTGGCTGTGTACGCCCTAGAGGACAGGCAGTTTGAGCTAGAGTTCCTGGCGGCCGCTCCCCCCTCATCTCTGTGCCATGCTCCTCGCCCCTGAGGGTGACCCCGACGCCCTTGACATTCCGACTCCTCGCACTTACGCTGAGGCAGTGTCAGGGCCTTGGGCCTCTCAGTGGAGAGCTGCCATGGACGCAGAGATGGCCTCCTACAGATCCACAGGCACCTACGTCGATGAGGTTCCCCCCCCTGGGGCGAACGTAGTCGACGGCATGTGGATCTACAGGGTGAAGCGGCCACCGGATCTCCCCCGGTCTTCAAGGCGCGCTACGTGGCTAGAGGTTTCAGTCAGCGCGAGGGAGTTGACTTCTTTCAGACCTTCGCACCTACCCCGAAGATGACCACTCTTCGGGTGTTACTACACGTAGCAGCACAGAGAGACTACGAGTTACACTCTCTTGACTTCTCCACTGCTTTCCTTCAGGGCAGCCTACACGAGGAGGTCTGGTTGCGTCGTCCCTCGGCCTTCACTGGCACCTTCCCTCCTGGGACCCAGTGGAGGCTGAGGCGACCTGTTTACGGTCTTCGCCAGGCCCCTCGTGAGTGGCACGACACTCTGCGTTCTACCCTCTCTGACCTTGGGTTCCAGCCGTCTTCTGCCGACCCGTCGCTGTTCGTTCGTCGTGGCTCCACACCGTTCTTTGTTCTGGTTTACGTCGACGACCTCGTTTTCGCCACTCCGGACAGGGTTGCTTTGGCAGACGTGAAGTCCAAACTGCAGAAGAGACACACGTGCACTGATCTTGGTGAGCTGCGCCACTACCTTGGCCTGCAGATCACCAGGGACAGAGCCGCTCGCACCATTACACTCTCACAGTCACACATGGTGCAGCAGGTCCTTCAGCGGTTCGGGCTTCAGCACTCCACCGTACAGCGCACACCTCTCGCTGTTGACCACAGACTCACTGGTCCCTTTCCTGACGAGCCGTTTGAGCCTAGTGGTCCCTACGCAGAGCTTGTGGGTTGCCTCATGTACCTGATGACTTGTACTCGCCCGGACCTCGCCTTCCCTCTCAGCATCCTTGCGCGCTTTGTTGCGCCAGGGAGACACCGTCCTGTTCACTGGACGGCAGCTGTGAGGGTGGCGAAGTACCTAGCGACTACATCAGGCGTGGGGCTAGTTCTTGGAGGGCAGCAGTCTGTCGTACTCACTGGTCACTGTGACTCCTCTTACGCTGACGACGCTGAGACTCACAGGTCTACTCAGGGGTACTGTTTCAGTCTGGGTTCTGGAGCTGTTTCCTGGCGTTCCACGCGCTCCTCTTCTGTCTCGACCTCTACAGCTGAGGCTGAGATTTACGCTGGTGCCATGGCGGCACAGGAGTTGCGGTGGTTGACCTTCTTGCTCACTGACCTTGGTGAGCGGCCGAGCTCTGCACCGACCTTGTTTACTGACAACAAGGCGTCGATCCTCCTCTGTCGTGAGCCGCGACTGGAGAGCAGAGTGAAGCACATTCACGTCAGGTACTTTCTTCTGCGAGAGTTGCAGAGACGTGGACAGGCTCGCTTCGAGTTCGTGGAGTCCGAGGCCAACACTGCAGACATCTTCACCAAGGCGCTTCCGCCTTGTGACCACCAGAGGTGTTGTGTGCAGTTAGGCCTTGTTGACACAGGTTCTAGTCATGCGTAGACTTGAGTTTATTGCCTGCTTCGTCTGTACATTTACTATATATACTTGTGATCTCTTGGACTGGCCTTGTGGCCACTGTTGCTTGTGCTCAGAGTGTGTGGTGACGTTGTGATCCACCCTGAGCTTTGTTTTCTTTTGGACTGGTCTTGTGACCGTACTCTTTTTGTTTTTGCTAGACACCCCTCACTTAGACTATGGGGGTGTGTCAAATGTTGTAGCCTGTAGTGAGGTTTGTCTTAGGGGGTACAGAAGTTAGGGTTTGTCATATGTACCCCAACCAACATCAATGCCACACTCATTCCTCATTTTGACAAAAAGTGGGACTCCACCAGTCGCGGGGAAGAAATCGCACCAGCGACAAGATCAACCGCACACGCACCCAGGGACATCCCCCAATGAAAATATGGGACCGTGGGTCCTCGTGTGGCCTAAGAGCCGTTCCCCAGGGGGGGGGGGGAGGGGACCGAGGGCCCCCGCGTGGCCTGAGAGCCGTGCCCCAGGGGGGGAGGGGACCGAGGGTCCCCGCGTGGCCTGAGAGCCGTCCCCCAGGGGGAGGGGAGGGACCGAGGGTCCCCGCGTGGCCTGAGAGCCGTCCCCCAAAGGGGGAGGGGACCGAAGGTCCCCGCGTGGCCCGAGAGCCGTCCCCCAGGGGGAGAGGGGACCGAAGGTCCCCGCGTGGCCCGAGAGCAGTCCCTTAGGGGGGGAAGGGGACCGAAGGTCCCCGTGTGGCCTGAGAGCAGTCCCTTAGGGGGGAAGGGGACTGCAGGTCCCCGTGTGGGCTGAGACCCATTCCCCAGGGAGGAAAGGGGACCGAGGGTCTGGGGGGTGGCCTGAGAGCCACCCCCTAGGGGGAGAGGGGACCAAGGGTCCCCGTGTGGCTCGAGAGCTGTTTTTACGTACGAGGGAATAGTGGCCCGAAGTTCTGCGCTAGCCAGAAGTCCATTGCCTTCAGGAAAGACATGTAGACTCTAATGTTGGATGCGCGGAACCTGATTGTACGGTATACGTTGATGTGGATCATCCTTGGTTATTGCAATGTGCATAAGTTAAAAACGAGGAGTTTTTTAGCCCCACCGTGAGCATTTGACCCAAATGTGTTGATTCTAAGCCCCACCTAAAACTAGGGGAGAATTTGATTGGAGCGATCTGATTACAAATGTTTGGTAAAGGGTAACTAAGCAAGGTTTTTGAATCTCACTGGTACACACATCTAACCTCAACCTCAATCATTGTTTTCTTTGCATGAGGGCAATGCGGAAGGGATAAGGCTTTCGCCATCGTGCACTGCACATCCACCTTGTTCTATCATACCGGTACATGCTTGGCAAGCGAGGTAGATGATTCTCAATGATTAAGAAATGTTGGGTACCCATCAGCAGTCCGCGCATCGAATTAACATGGATGCGCCGTTGGGAGTTACGGATTGACTCTTCATGAAGTTCTCGTCTAACCACCACGCCAAACAACTTCCCCTACTATGGTATCCAGTTCAAGTTCAGACACTCGCTCTGTAGTTAGTCGGGAGCATCAAACTGTTTGAAGCGCACATCACATTGAAATGTCAATCGCATAATACCGTAGCAGATTCCATTGTTTCATATTCGACACCCAAGGTCCCGTTAGTGGTCAGAGGGCCATTTCCCGAGGCGAAAGGAGCAGAAGGTCCTTGATGGCCAGAGGGTTGTTCCCCAAGGAAGGGAGGCCTGGGCTGGTATGATACTTATTGTGGCCTTATAATGGAGATATTATACGATTTTGGTTGCTGAGAAGAGTCATCTTTCACTGTTGATCAAGGGAAATAGGAGTCCAACTTCTCATAATACCATATATATGCTTGGACGCATGCACCATGCGGTGAACATGGAAGCACATTGCCCAAACTCGCTCCCATCTGCGTGTAATTCACATCGTCGTTGGCTAGCAAGCACACTATTAGGCCCTGCATGGCCATAGAGTATTTTGGAGGTGCTTACACAGTCGTCTAATCACGTTATCGAACCTGTGTGGATCAACTCCGTTGATGGTCAGATCCTCATACCATTTGACACACCAAGATCTGCGTTGCGGTACTCTACATAAAGAAACTGTAGGGATGCATCGAGCTCTAGTCAACGACTGAAGATATCGGCCATTATACTCGTAGGGCAACGGAGACAAGCGACGTGTTCGGTTGAAAGAGCGTTGCGATACAATAACTTATCGTTTTTTGTGAAACGAAAATCCACATTCCAAATGATGGCATGGATGAAATTTCCTACCGGTCGATATATTTGACTAGCGTTCATATTGTACTCTTCCTAGCGCATCCCTTACGCCTCAGACTACACCCATCCCAAGCTACCCAACCTCCTTCCCTAGTTGCGATTTCTCTTCCTGATGGTTCTGCGCCAGTTGGCATCCTTCCTTCCGTAGGAGTTTTGTCCGTTGGTGTGTTCCAGCAAACACCTGCGAACATGAAAGGCATCTCATGACACTAAAACTCATTCAGGAAAAATGCAGTTGCCGCTCAATCCGTCACATAGAAATCACTCGCATGTTATCGTGCTTTGTTATCCAACCGTCAGCTCGTTCACATCCTCAACAGTGAACAACAGATGTCGGCGAATCCTGACGGTCGCAATTATTCATCGAGGGCTGACATGCACCGACATCCAGCTACATGGTCACTACGGACACGCCCGAAAACACCAACTACCACCAGTTCAACACACTCTACTCTACTGCCGCACCAACAACCAGGACATCCACCACCCCCAGGGAACGAGCAATCTCCATGCACAACATTTCCGAACCCTATCAACACGGAAGAGAGCAATTACAAACGGCACCCCTCTCAGCACTTCGTCGACGCCATCAATCGCAACTACACGTCCTCAACGTCCCCAACCACACATGTCTCAGATGACCCAATTCTAATGAAGCACGGTTGCCATTGCAAGAACAGAAAGCAAGCTTTCTCAATATGATTTTTTTCGAAAGTGTGTAACACTTTCTAAAAATGCGTATTGTGAAAGCGCAGCTGACTGTAGCGCAGCAAGGCAACTGCGAATTACCATTCGCCGAATATATAAGAGGGTTGGAGGCCATTTGGCCTCCACCCACGTCTTCATTTTGGAACTTTGCAGTTCCTCTCCCCACCCACCCACCCTGATCATTTACATGTATGATTTATGGTTGGACAAGAATGCTGTAATTACTGCAATTCTAATGAAGCACGTTGCCATTGCAAGAACAGAAAGCAAGCTTTCTCAATTTGTGCTTTGGTGTAGGCTTCAGTTAGCAGTGTAGTATCCTCTTATACCGTAGTGACGCTGACTGTAAGTAATAAGTTGCATTTGCAACAATTTTCAGTGTCTAATGTCAGAATGAGGAATGAATGTTCCATTGATGTTGGTTGGGGTACATATAACAAACCCTAACTTCTGTACCCCCTAAGACAAACCTCACTACAGGCTACAACATTTGACACACCCCCATAGCCTAAGTGAGGGGTGTCTAGCAAAAACAAAAAGAGTACGGTCACAAGACCAGTCCAAAAGAAAACAAAGCTCAGGGTGGATCACAACGTCACCACACACTCTGAGCACAAGCAACAGTGGCACAAGGCCAGTCCAAGAGATCACAAGTATATATAGCAAGTGTTACAGACGAAGCAGGCAATAAACTCAAGTCTACACATGACTAGAACCTGTGTCAACAAGGCCTAACTGCACACAACACCTCTGGTGGTCACAAGGCGGAAGCGCCTTGGTGAAGGATGTCTGCAGTGTTGGCCTCGGACTCCACGAACTCGAAGCGAGCCTGTCCACGTCTCTGCAACTCTCGCAGAAGAAAGTACCTGACGTGAATGTGCTTCACTCTGCTCTCCAGTCGCGGCTCACGACAGAGGAGGATCGACGCCTTGTTGTCAGTAAACAAGGTCGGTGCAGAGCTCGGCCGCTCACCAAGGTCGGCGAGCAAGAAGGTCAACCACCGCAACTCCCTGTGCCGCCATGGCACCAGCGTAAATCTCAGCCTCAGCTGTAGAGGTCGAGACAGAAGAGGAGCGCGTGGAACGCCAGGAAACAGCTCCAGAACCCAGACTGAAACAGTACCCCTGAGTAGACCTGTGAGTCTCAGCGTCGTCAGCGTAAGAGGAGTCACAGTGACCAGTGAGTACGACCAGACTGCTGCCCTCCAAGAACTAGCCCCACGCCTGATGTAGTCGCTAGGTACTCGCCACCCTCACAGGCTGCCGTCCAGTGAACAGGACGGTTGTCTCCCTGGCGCAACAAAGCGCGCAAGGATGTTGAGAGGGAAGGCGAGGTCCGGGCGAGTACAAGTCATCAGGTACATGAGGCAACCCACAAGCTCTGCGTAGGGACCACTAGGCTCAAACGGCTCGTCAGGAAAGGGACCAGTGAGTCTGTGGTCAACAGCGAGAGGTGTGCGCTGTACGGTGGAGTGCTGAAGCCCGAACCGCTGAAGGACCTGCTGCACCATGTGTGACTGTGAGAGTGTAATGGTGCGAGCGGCTCTGTCCCTGGTGATTTGCGGGCCAAGGTAGTGGCGCAGCTCACCAAGATCAGTGCACGTGTGTCTCTTCTGCAGTTCGGACTTCACGTCTGCCAAAGCAACCCTGTCCGGAAGTGGCGAAAACGAGGTCGTCAATGTAGACCAGAACAAAGAACGGTGTGGAGCCACGACGAACAAACAGCGACGGGTCGGCAGAAGACAGCTGGAACCCAAGGTCAGAGAGGGTAGAACGCAGAGTGTCGTGCCACTCACGAGGGGCCTGGCGAAGACCGTAAACAGGTCGCCTCAGCCTCCACTGGGTCCCAGGAGGGAAAGTGCCAGTGAAGGCCGAGGGACGACGCAACCAGACCTCCTCGTGTAGGCTGCCTTGAAGGAAAGAAGTGGAGAAGTCGAGAGAGTGTAACTCTTAGACTCTCTGTGCTGCTACGTGTAGTAACACCCGAAGACGTGGTCATCTTCGGGGTAGGTGCGAAGGTCTGAAAGAAGTCAACTCCCTCGCGCTGACTGAAACCTCTAGCCACGTAGCGCGCCTTGAAGACCGGGGGAGATCCCGGTGGCCGCTTCACCCTGTAGATCCACATGCCGTCGACTACGTTCGCCCCAGGGGGGGGAACCTCATCGACGTAGGTGCCTGTGGATCTGTAGGAGGCCATCTCTGCGTCCATGGCAGCTCTCCACTGAGAGGCCCAAGGCCCTGACACTGCCTCAGCGTAAGTGCGAGGAGTCGGAATGTCAAGGGCGTCGGGGTCACCCTCAGGGGCGAGGAGCATGGCACAGAGATGAGGGGAAGCGGCCGCCAGGAACTCTAGCTCAAACTGCCTGTCCTCTAGGGCGTCACAGCCAAGGGCAGACACACCCCCGACGGCCAGAGGACCGGTAGGAGGAGCAAGCCACAAGCGTGGTGGCGTAGTCAAGGCGACGGGTAGAGGCAAAGTCAGTAACTGCGGCAGTAAGAGCGGACACAGAGGACACAGAGGCACGAGGGTGAGTAACAAGAGAGGCGAGAACACGAGAGAGAACAGGACGGTACGTGCGGTAGTAGTCAGTGACGGGAGCAGGGAGCGACACGGTGAGGGCCGACTCAGGAGGAGACGGAAGCACAGACTGAGACGGACGAGGTGGACTAGAACAAAGTAAGGCAGTACGAAGGTCAGTGAAGGGAACAGGAGACGAGGGACGAGCACGAGGGAGCGACGAGTAGCCCAAGAACGAGACGGAGGAGGAGAGGACAAAGGCGGAGAACTGGAGAAAACAGCGCGGGAGGAGTCAGGCGGAGGAAACGTGGGACCGTAGACAGGAGGAGAGGCGGAGGAGGGAGGAGAAGGGGAGGGGAGACCAAGGGCCCGAAGACCCGAGACAGGAGGAGGAAGTGGCTGCTGCTGCTGCTGCTGCGACTGCTGCTGCTGCGGACGCGGCTGCTGCTGGGACTGCTGCTCCTGCGGCTCCAGCGGCTGCTGCTGGGACTGCTGCTCCTGCGGCTCCAGCTGCTGCTGCTGCTCCTCCAGCCGCTTGTAACTCCCTCTCCTCTCTCTCCAACGCCAGCTGCTCGTCACGGGCACGGCGAACACGAGCCTGGTGCCTAGTCGGGTAGGGGTGGGGGGGGCGGAGTAGTGTCCGAAGCAGCGGCAGCTCCAGAGTCAACCCCCGAAGAACCAGGCGCACCACCCCCAGAGGCAGCACTAACACCAGGTCCAGACCCAGGCTCACCAGAACCCGAAGGAGGCGCATCCTCACCCCCAGAGGGAGCACCCCCAGTGTCCGCGCGGCCAGCACCAGCTCCCGGACGACAAGAGTCCTCTGCACCCACCGGGTCAGCTCCAACTCCAGAACCAGAAACTCCAGCTCCAACTCCAGCACCCCCAGAACCAAAAACTCCAGTGCCTCCTCCAGCTCCACCTCCTGCTCCAACACCAGCTCCACCTACAGCTCCAACACCAGCTCCAACTCCAGCACCCCCAGAAACCAGAAACCGGTACAGGAACAGGCGCAGCACCAACCTCTCGAGAGCTAGCACCAGCGGCACGCTGCGAGGAGGACTGTGGGGAGGGAGGCTGTACCGGAGGGGCTACCGAAGGAGGAGGGGTAGCCTGGGACACACCTGACGGGGCTGGGCCAGGGGGGGGAGGCTGTACCGGGGGAGCAGGAGGGGGAGCGGCAGTCAGGAAGAGGGGGGGAGGAGGAACCGGGAGACCTCGACTGGGGTACCTGACGTAGTACGGAGTGGACTCCTCGAAACGGACGTCACGGGAGTCAAAGAACCGGTGAGAGGGAGGGTGGTAAAAGGTGAAGTCAGAGGAGTCCTCAGGGAAACCAAGGAAGACACAGGGGACGGCACGAGGCGAGAGCTTGTCCGCGGAGGTGTCGCGGACAAGAGCCAAGCACCCCCAGACACGAAACCGCGACGCAACACCAGGGGACCCTGTCCAAAGACTGGTCGGTGAAACCTCTGGTCGAGAGACACGTGGCCAGAGGTTCAGCTGGTGCGCGGCGTACCTGACCGCGTAGGGCCACAGAAAATGGGGGGCACAGGCGTGAGTCAGGGAGGTGCGGGCGATCTCCATGACCAGGCCTATGCGGCGCTCAGCAACCCCATTCTGCTGTGGGGACTCTAGAAGCGTCCAGGACTGACGAATGCCCTACTCGCGACAGAATCCAGTGAGAATGCCGGAGCGAAACTCACCCCCACGGTCGGAGTGGAGACAGCTGACACGACGACCACGAGTGTCCTCGGTGGTGAGCAACCACCTGATCAGCGTAGAAGTCACCTCAGACTTCTTCGCCAGAGGGAACACTGTGGTGTAGCGGGAGAAGTCGTCAACGACCACCAGAAAGTAACGCTCACGCTCAGGGCCTAGACGAGGGGCGGGGCCCCAGACGTCCAAGTGAAGCGTCTCAAAAGGCTCGGTGGCCGGACGAAGGGAGGAGGAGTGAGGGGTGGCGCGCAGCCTACCCTCGACGCAGGGACGACACGGCGGCGCAAGCGAAGGCGGCAGCGACGGCAAGACACGTGGGAGGCCTAGGACAAGACGCTGACTAGACATAGCGCGCAGACGAGGAAGGGACGGGTGCCCCATCCGGTGGTGCCACAGAACGGTGGGGTGGGCAAGCGACCGGCAGGAGCACGACGCAGCGACTGGAACAGACGTAGGAACCTGACACGACACAGACACCTGGGGGGACGAAGCAACCTGGTGAGACGCGGGGACCCGAACGGGGGGGGGAACCGGGGGCAGTGGCAGTAGGTGGGGCTGCTGGTGCGGCCGCTGGTGCTGCTGCTGCTGCTGCTGCTGCTGCTGCTGCGGCTGCGGCTGCGGCTGCTGCTGCTGCTGCGGCTGCTGCTGCGGCGCACGCGGGCCAGTGTGAAGAGTGTAGAGACCCGAGCCCGGCTCAGCAGTAAAGGTAGCAAGAGGCTGGTAAGAGTCTCCGTCAACACACACCGCAGTCTCTCCAGAAGGCTCAAACCACACACCCACGTGCTGACTCACGAGGGGTCGCACGCCCACCAAGTTCCGGGAGAACGAGGGGACGTGAAACCCAGTGAGAGACCCGGAGGGAGCAGCACGTGGGTGTGTGGTTTGAGCCTTCTGGAGACGGTAAAGTGGTAGTGTGACGTGCAGTGACTGGTCCCGTAGTGGGATCAGCCAACGCAACAGAAACAGGCGCAGGAAGTGGTGTAAGTGTCGTGCTGTCCCGAAAGAAGCAGTGGGAGGCTCCAGAGTCCAGTGTGAACGACAGCGATGCGTCCCCTGAGGTAGTCACTGGTCTAGAGTCTACACAAGTACCTACACTAGCAACAGGCAACTGAGTAAGACTAGCACCTAAGCTAACAACACCAGAGTAAACAGAGTCAGAAACACTAGAGTCAACAACAGCATACATAGCATGAGGAGCACTAATCAGATCAACTAACTGCTCAGCAGACATGCCCCACAGAGCGGAGCTGTAGCGCTGAACCAGAGGAAGCCAGTCAGGAGCAGGACCGCCAACCCCGTAGGTCAACCGGACCGTGTCAGTGAGCTGAGCAAAGCACTGACCAGGGGGGTGAAAGCGGCCACAAGGGTGGCCCCGACGAGGACCTGTCTGAACCTGGTAGGGGCAGGGAGGGTAAGCCGCACCGCGCTGGGGCTGACGCAGCCCCGACCCCGGAGCCAGCTGCTGACGCTGCTGCTGCTGAGGCTGCTGGGAGGAAAGGGGCTGCTGCTGCTGCTGAAGGTGCTGCTGACGCTGAGCCTGGTACCACGCCGCTGCTCCACCTAGCGGGGCCGGCAGTACAGGAGGCGACTGACGAGCTCGGGGGTCGCCGCCACCAGCAGGTGCAGTGGAGTCACCAGCCGCTGCACGAGGGGTCTCTCCAGACGCTGCAGTCCCACCACCGCCAGTCGCAACAGCACCCCCACTACCTCCGCTACCCCCGCCTCCACCTCCACCAGAACCACCTTTCTTGCCCCCCCTGCCGCGGGACCGCGACGCAGTCGTAACAGCAGCCGCAGTCGCGTCAGTAGTGGCAGTGGCAAGAGAGGCAGTGAAGGTGGGTAACTGCGGGACTGTGCACCCGTGGAAGAGTGGGGGGGACACAGTACCAGAGGCGGCAGCTACCGAACGAAGGTTGCTCTCGACGTCCTTGAGTGCAGACTCAAGGACCTCGATAGTCAGCTCACTAGGGTGCTTCAGCAGAAGCGCGTCACGAACGGAGGCAAGGCGGTCAGGGAGGCTAGTGGCGATGAAATAGACAGTGATCGCCATGGGGGGAGGAAGCAGTGCAAGCTGTGCCTCAGTGCAAGCAGCGGGGTAACTAGCGTCGAGCGAGCGGAGGTGAGCGATCAAGTCAGCAGAGCGCTCAAACGAGGCAAGATCAGGAAACAGGAACGGGAGGAAAAGACGGCCAAGAGAGACAGTAGCGGGAGTAGAGTAGCGGGCCTTAATCGCAGTGAGGTACGCAGCAGCGGTGCGAACCTGAGTAAAGTGGACCTCCTCAGACTCAGGGAGGAGGCTGCTGAGTGCGATGCAGGCCGCAGCGTCACGCGACGTCCAAGCCGTCCGGTCAGCGCGCTGACGGGCAAAGCGAGCCGTAGCAGCGTCGTCAGGAGCAGGGCCTAAAGCTGTAGGCTCGGGGGGCTCGGGGAGGTCACCAGTAGCGTGTGACCAGAGGGTCTCGCCCCCCCTGGACCTGACTCTCTAACAGACGGCGAGCGCGAAGAAGCCAGACGGAAAAGTCAAGGGGTTCTACCGTCAGCGTCGAAACGAAGAACTCGCGGAGTCGCCATAGTGAGAACTAAAGCGAACGAACAGGCGAGTAAGAACCGGGGGGGAAGAGGACTCAGTTGCAGGGGAAGAGTGGGCTAGGGCGACGGGCCAGGACGTAGGGAGGGCAACGGGCCAGAGCCTAGGGTAGGGCGACGGGCCAGGGCCTAGGGTAGGGCGACTGGCCAGGGCTTAGGGTAGGGCGACGGGCCAGGGCTTAGGGAGGGCGACGGGCCAGGGCCTAGGGTAGGGCGACGGGCCAGGGCCTAGGGTAGGGCGACGGGCCAGGGCGTAGGGCAGGGCGACGCGACGGGGGAAAGGGCGGGAGCGACGCGACGGGGCAGGGCGACGCGACGGCACAGGGCGACGCGACGGGGCAGGGCGGCGCGACGGGGCAGGGCGACGGGACGGGGCAGGGCGACGCGACGGGGTAGGGTGACGCGACGGGACAGGGCGACGGGACGGGGGGGGAACAGGCGGGCACGACGCGACGGGGGGAACGGGCGCGACGCGACGGGGGGAAAGGGCGTGACGCGACGGGGGGAAAGGGCGCGACGCGACGGGGGGGGGGGGGGGGGGGGGGAAAGGGCGCGAGGCGACGGGGAGAAAGGGCGCTAAGCGACGGGGGAAAGGGCGCTAGGCTCGGTACTAGGCGTGGTAACAACGGAACTGGTACGAACGAGAGGTAGGATCAGGCTCGGGAGGTACGAATGGAGAACGGAAGGAACGGGATCCCACAGGATCCTAACCTAGCTGATACCATGTCAGAATGAGGAATGAATGTTCCATTGATGTTGGTTGGGGTACATATAACAAACCCTAACTTCTGTACCCCCTAAGACAAACCTCACTACAGGCTACAACATTTGACATCTAATGCCATCTCCAATACCGTACACAGAAAACATCCTAGCCTAGTGGCTTCTCCAGATTTCTTCAAGAATCAACAGCAAAGTAACCTGCACCATAGCCCCCGAAAGATAATGAGGAGCTTGATCAATGATGACCCGATGCTGCATGATTGCCTCCACTGGTCGGTTGGTCACCCTCCTTCAGCTGCCTCTGCTTCTCCTTGCTAATGGCGTTCATGCGCGTGAACTGGACAAGGGAAGGCCCACACAGGAACGCAGGGATGGAGGTGGGGTGGGGATAAAAAGGAAATGGGTGAGGGGGTTGGGGAGGGGTGGTAGAGGGAACATGCAGACTGGTGCGTAAGGTAACACGAAGCCGCATGCACTGATTTTGATGGAGCTACAAAGGAAGTGTGCACTCTCAACAAGTGGTCCCAGCCATGCACAAGAAATGCGCAACCCTAAAATGTAAAGACATTTCTATTTACAAAAGGGGCCATAAAGTGAGCCTCTGCCGATCGTGCGCCATCGAAACTAGCCGTATTTCTGCATCACAGGTTTCAGAAGCTCTGATAAATTAGTCCTATGGAGGCGATCCAGCGTCTCAGAGGAACTCACCTCCTTGCGATGGTGTAAGCATTCGAAGTAGTCTTCTCGCAACGGCACGCACTCGCGCGGGTCCTGACATTGCGACATGCACTCGGAAAAGTCGAGCCACACCGGGTAGCACCGGCCCCGACCGCCGTGGATGCCGAAACCGGACGCCATAGTTGTGCGCGAAGCGGATGAGGAGCTAAAGATCGGGGGGAAGGGTAGATGCGGGGGCGCGGAGCGCAGTAATGGCGGTGAGGCGACGCGGAGTGGAGGAACGACCGGCGGGTGTGGGATGATCCTGTTCTGGTGCGGCGATGAGAGGAGATTATCTCAGGTTAGGGCGTTCCTCCGTCAAGTTGCGCGAGTAACCCCTATCGTCACAGGTGGGCGAATCTGCGTGCGAAGAAGCTGGTTTGGAAGGATCGCAGAGCCTCAGTAGCTCTGTTTTCGTTCTGCTTCTAACCTTTAGTAAATAAGCCCATTCTTGTTTGTTTTTGACTGTATAACGAGAGATTCTTTAGAGGGTTTACACTGTGCTTGCTTTTGCGTGTCTCGAAAAGCTTCATTCGTTCGGGCCAAGTCGAGGCTGGATGGAGGCTTGGAGTTCACGTAGCCTGCAAGGCTCGATATATTTGACATGCCAGTGGATCAGGTTCGCAGGAGGAGCAAAAGTCTCATCATGTGATCTGATGTGAACGCGTCTTCCAGTGGCGCCTAGCCACATCAGTTTTGCGCAAGCTAACACCAGAAGAGATGTGGCTGTGATGCGTTATCCTCCAACGATCTTGGCTCGCTGTTACCCAAACCAGCTTTACACGCCAATCACAGTGCTTCGATATTTCGACAGAGCATGATCTGGAAATTCAAAAATTGCTCTGTCAGACAAAACGGAAGATGCTTGCTATTATTGTATCGCATACGTGCATGTAACGCTTTGCGTTTGTAAGTGTTTGTACACTAAAGAGAATTGCGCATTCTGTTTGTACATACGTGGACAGTCGGTTTCGTTTCGCTGAGTGTTACGGGTGCAATGAATCGAAGTAGCGAGAATTGCACTAGGGTGTCAAACGAGTACAAAATGTGAGCGAAGGCATGAGCGAACATTTATACGCGAAACATGCAAAACGGTAACGCGGAGCGTGCGAGCTTGCTAGTGCTACGCTGGAGCGAGGCTCGGGCTAGTCCCGAAGCGTAGGCCGATACGGCCATGCCAGCAGTGCGAGGTTTGGCAAAATAGTGCGCGCGAAGTCGGCGAAGTTCCGTTAGCAGTAACGGGCGAACAATCGGCTGTTGCTGTACGCGATGTAGTCGGCCCCGTAAGGAATGCCGAGAAAATTCCTTACACTACCCCCCCCCCTTAAGAAGCCCCCTCCGCTACGCGAGTGCGTGTATATCGCGGAATCCCCGGCTCCTCAGGTACACTTGCAGGGCAGGGTGATTTTCGATGTTACTCAGGGGCACCCAGCTATCTTCAGTTGGCGTGCGGTCTTTCCAGCGAACGAGGAATTCAATCCTCCTGATTCCCGTGGGGTGGCGGATCCGATGGCTCAGAATTTTTTCGGGCTCGATGATCGGCTCTGATGCAGGGCGAGTCATTGATTGTGGCCGGTGACGCGGCAGTTGACTTGTGGTCGGGATGTATGGGCGAAGTAGGCTGACGTGGAACGAAGGGCTGATGTACCAGTCGGTTGGCAACAGTAGGTGCGCGGTGACGGGTGTGATCATGTGACTGATTTGGAATGGTCCACAGTAGCGCGGTCGTAATTTTGGTACGTCGGGCAGTCGCAGATTTTGCGTATCAAGCAGCACGTAATCCCCAGATTGGTACGTGACAGGACGGCGGTGGCGATCAGCGTTGCGCTTAGCGATGACGTTGGCCTTTTTTATTGCTTCGGCGGCTCTGGCGCGGGCAGCTTGCAGGATTTCGGCGAATTGTTGTGCGCGTGGCGTTGGGTTGTCCGGACTCGGCGTCATGGGCACTGTGGGGTTCTGCCCATAGTTCAGGTAGAACGGGGACTGCTGCGTCGTGGCTGATGTGGCGTTGTTGTACGCGAACTCGATCAGCGGCAGCTGCAGCTCCCAGGTCGTGGGGTCGTCGCACGTGGCACGAATCAACTGCTCCATCGTCTGATTCGTCCGCTCCGTTTCGCCGTCGGTCTCGGGGTGGTACGACGAACTGAACTGTAGCCTGGTCCCGAACTGCTCCCAGAGGTTCTTCCAGAAGTTGCTGGTAAACTTCGTGTCCCTGTCGCTGATAATTGCTGCTGGTATCCCGTGCAAGCGAACAACGGCTGCGATGAACAGGCGAGCGGTCTCTTCGGCTGAGATCGACTTTTTGCACGTAGCGAAGTGTGCCATCTTCGTCAGCCTATCCACGACGACCATCACCGCGTCGTTACCCCCAGGGTTCGAAGGTAACCCTGTGACGAAGTCCATGGTTACTTGCTGCCAGGCGCGTTCGGGCGGTGGTATCGGCTGCAATTGACCCGCCTTCCGCTTCCTTGAACTCTTTATCACCTGACACGTCGGGCACGAGCCCACGTGCTGCTGTACGTCGGTCAACAGCTCCGGCCAGTAATAGTACCGCTGCAGTTGCTGTCGTGTTTTTTCTACCCCGAAATGTCCCGAGGTAATCCCGTCGTGTGCCTCCTGCAGCAGCAGCTCCCTCAGTAGTGAGTACGCGGGTACCCAAATGCGGTTGGTGCCTGTTTTTACGTAATAGACTCCTTTTGCTTCTACCAGTTGCTGTGAATTTCCGGTCGTCAAGAATGGGTCGGTGCGGTATCCGTGGGTGAATAGGCCAGTTAAAAGCGGGTTGGTCTGGGCGAGTAGGATGGCGTGGAGTTGGGCGGTGGGGCGGGTGAGAGCGTCGGCGATGTTGGATGCGCCTTTCTTGTACGTAACGGTGTAGTGAAAATTGGACTCGAGATAGTCCAACCAGCGAATCTGTCGTGGGTTGAGATTCGGTTGGGCGCGAAGGCACTGTAGCGAGCGGTGGTCTGTCCGTACTGTCACGTCGGCGCCAGTCAGGTAACATCGCCAAACTTTGAACGCGTGCACGATCGCCAGCATCTCGCGGTCGTGTATCGGGTAGTTACGTTCGGGCGGGTGTAGTTTGCGGGACTCGTACGCGATTGGCTGGAGGCCGTTCCCGAAGTCCTGCAACAGAACTGCTCCCACAGCGATGTCACTTGCGTCGGTGACGAGCTCAAACGGACGGTGGGGATCTGCAATGTGAAGGACGGGCGGGGAGCACAAAATATTTTTGAGGGCCGAGAAGGCAGCTTGCTTTTTCTCCCCCCACGTGTACTCAACCCCCTTCCTCAGCAGGTCGGTCAACGGGGCAGTCAGCTTCGCCATGTCGGGGACGAACCGACGCACGTAGTTGACGAACCCCAGAAAACTCTGCAACTCGGTCAGGTTGGTCGGCGCGTGCCACGCCTGAATCGTCGCAATTTTCTTCGGGTCGATTTCCACTCCCGCAGCTGAAATAACATGTCCCAAAAACTCCAGGCGGTCCTGTAAAAACTCACACTTAGATGCTTTGGTCAGTAGGCGGTTCTCACTTAGGATTTTAAAAACTGCCTCGATGTCGTGTAAGTGCTGTGCTCTGTCGGGGCTGTAAATCAGTATGTCGTCCAGATAAACGATGACGCACTTATCGAAAAGCGGGCAGAATGCTTTGTTCATGGTCATTTGGAAGGTGGCGGGGGCGTTGGTCAATCCGAATGGCATGACGGTGTATTCGAAAGATCCGTAGCGTGTTCGGAATGCGGTTTTAGGGCAGTCGGGTGGATTAACGCGGATTTGGTGGTAGCCTCCCCGGAGGTCAATTTTCGAGAAAACCCGGGCTGTGCGCAGTTGGTCGATCGGTTCGTCGGCTCGTGGGATGGGGTAACGGGATTTGATGGTAACCCTGTTCAGTGCCCTGTAGTCGATACACATGCGAAATCCCCCGTCCTTTTTCGGTGTGAACAGTATGGGTGCGGCGAAGGGCGACGAACTAGGGCGAATGAATTCCTTTTCGAGCAGGTAATCGAGCTGCTTCCTCAGTTCGTCTAGTTCGGGTTGGGTCAGTCTGAACTGTCGCTGTACTGTTGGCTGTGCCCCCGGTTCCAGTTCTATCCTGTGATCGTGCGGTCGCTGAGGTGGCAGTCCCGTCGGCAGGTCGTCCGGGAAAATGTCACTGTACTGTTTTAACAGTACCGCCAGGTCACTCGGTACGTCGGTCAGCAGTTTCTGTAAATCGCCCCCCTTGTCTGCTGCCTCGGCTTCCCGAATGTCAACCGCGTACACGTCGGCTCCGGACGCAACAGCGCGTTTCATCGTGATCGCGTTGACACGCACCGACGAAGACTCAGGCGAGCCCCAGCGAGGTAAGGCGATGTTGTTACCGTTTACTCGCACGGTGCAGTCACCTGTCGTCCAGTCAATTCGCGGATTGTGTCGTCGCAGCCAATCACGCCCGAGTAAAATGTCGGTTCCGTCGAGGGTCGTTGCGAGCATTTCCTGACTAAACGTGAAGTTACCCCCGCATCGAATCCGAACTCGGTCTACGCGTTCCCGTATTGCCAGCGGCGTGCCGTCTACCAGTCGTGCGTCGATCTCAGGTAAGCATCGGTCCAGTGGCAGTCGCAGTTTTCGTGCTGTAGCAGTGTTAATGATGCTGTGGCTGGCTCCCCCATCTACGAAGATTTTAACTAAGTCCGTCCCAATTTTCCCACTGAGCAGTATAGGGCTATCTACCGTGGTACCCTCCTTATTCGGCCGGGTGTGGTCGATTGCGTGAACCGGCACAATCACTCGGTGAGGGTCGGTTGGGTCGGGCGAGCGGCGTGACCTGTCAGTAGAGGGCCCGTCTGCTACTGACTTCCAGCGTTTCCCTGCTGCTTGGTCTGTGTCTGCTGCTCAGCTTCCCCCTTTCCCTTAGCGTTTTCCGGGCATTCGCTCTTGCGATGTCCCGGCCGATTGCACGCAAAGCAGCGCCCTTTGAACGGTGCGGCAGCGGCATTTGCGGCGACGGCGCGTATCGTGGCGTTTTCGTTCGTCCCACGAGGCCGATGTCCCCAGTTGTTGTTTCCGTAGGACCCCGGTCTCGGTCGGCGAAAGAAGTCGAGCTTCTCCGCCATAGCGAGAATTTCCTGAAACTTAGTGACGCTGCGAAGCTGGATTTCCTGAGCGATGTCCTGCTTCAGGCCGCCGATGTAGCGGTCGATGCGTTCGCTCTCATGCATGTAGCCCACCTGCTCGCATAGCGCCAGGAATCCGCTTGTGTAATCCTGGACGGAACCGAGTTGGCGCCAAGTGCGGATCTTCTGTCGCGCCGAGATCGAGGCCGCGATTGGCTCAAACCGAGCGCGCAGACCTGCGCACCACGCGTCCCACGTGCGATACTGGGGCACCTCCACGAAATACGACGGCGCCCAGGGTCCGGTTTGTCCTTCCCGTGTCGGTAGTGTCGCGTAGTCGGTCGGCTTCGTGACGATGACGCGCCACCAGTCCATGGCGGGTCCTCGCAGCAACGACACGGCGTATCGAATCTTCGCCGAGTCCTCCGAGACGTAGTTGGCGTCGAAGAAGACATTCATTGTGAACAACCACGCCTGGACGGTAGGACCACCCCGTTGACTCGGGTCAAAGCATGGCGGGCGCTGCGGCTTCAGTGGCATCGGTGACGGCAGTCCCGAATCGTGGGTTGGTGCCGAAATCGTGACGCGAGGCTGACTTGGGGCCGCAGGCGTCGCTCTGGGGTGTGTCGTGCCGTGGTCGTCGTCTCCGTCGGGGCGGACGACGCCATCACTGGCCGCGCTCGCGGGTTGCCCCACACTCCCGTGTTGTGATGTTGAGGGTGCGGGTTGAATCGGAGTGCCAGGTGCTTGAGATTGTGCTCTCATGAGGTCATTTTGCAGTGATGAGCGTTCTGCCGTCAATGCCGCGATTTCCTCGGAGCTTTCGTGCAGTTGTCGCAGCAGATCGTTCAAACGCTCCTGCGTGAGGGTGGTGACGTCGATATTTTCAGCCATGACGAAGGGCGTCGGCTCGTCTTAGTCTAGGCGCAGTCGTGGCTGCACGCGTTTACGAGAGAACGCGAGGACAGCGGCTCCTAGGGGCTAAGGTGCGTGAGTCCCTTCGAGTGAAAAATCAAAAGTTGATTTCCTGGTGTGCGGAGATGCGCGGTCCGAAAGAAAGGGGCTCTGATAACCAAGTGTTACGGGTGCAATGAATCGAAGTAGCGAGAATTGCACTAGGGTGTCAAACGAGTACAAAATGTGAGCGAAGGCATGAGCGAATATTTATACGCGAAACATGCAAAACGGTAACGCGGTGCGTGCGAGCTTGCTAGTGCTACGCTGGAGCGAGGCTCGGGCTAGTCCCGAAGCGTAGGCCGATACGGCCATGCCAGCAGTGCGAGGTTTGGCAAAATAGTGCGCGCGAAGTCGGCGAAGTTCCGTTAGCAGTAACGGGCGAACAATCGGCTGTTGCTGTACGCGATGTAGTCGGCCCCGTAAGGAATGCCGAGAAAATTCCTTACACTGAGTCAAACCCTACTTGTACGGTGTACAGTCTGGTTGAAACGCGAAGCTACCAGCCAGGAATTCCGGATGCACTGTTCATTACCATGCAGGCAAAAATATGACCATTTAGCCATAATGGTTACAACAGTGGCGAGGACACGATACCTTTGTTACAAAATGTACACGTGGCTTACCTCGGGTGCGATTGAGCTCCATGAGTGTTACCGCTAAGATAAATGCCCAAACTTCCGCCCAACCTCAAAGACCCTTTTCTTGTCAATCTCCAGCTTTTCTGGAAGTTCCGACTGTTGGGCCAATAGCAGCTGGATCACCACTCCCGCTTTCCCGTCTACTCCCCCTCAGTCTGTCAGCGTGGCAGCACTTTTTCCTCATCGCTCATCCCTGAAGTCAGTAACCAATTCTCAAGGGAAGGCAGACCGTCAGGAAAGTAAGTCAGAGGCAACTAATAAATCCCATTGCCAGGCGAAACTACAACTACGGGGTGATCCCATTGTGGATCTCAGTTTGCACAAGGCTAGTCGATTCCCAAACAAGGGGGAAATTCTGTGGTATTTCAACTTACTGATCATCTTGCAACGCCTGCTAACTTCTGATAACTATTTGTCAGCAGAGATTCTCACATTCTGAAACAGCGCATATTCCTCATTTTCACTTCACCCTGAACTTGGAGAGAAGTCCGAAGGGGTAGAACTGAGTAGCGCACCAGCACCCTCCTTAAATTTGGGGATGCAATGGCGTCAGTAACAAGTGAGGCCTTTGCCAACCCACTGTCTTCTTTCAAGCGTATCTGATTTGTCCTGATTTGCTGTATTGAGGCACCACCATGATCAGCCATTCACATTCATTCCTTCCCCCCGTTCGTCACGGTTCACCTTTCAGGTTGCGTGGGTCGGCCTCGCCCGTCGAGCCCTGTCACCTCAACTCGTCGTCATTCCCATCGCGTCTTCAACACAGCCAGTCAGAATAATCAAGGGAGCTTCCAGCCTCTCCCCCGACCGCAATGGCCCCTCCAGCAGCGGCAGCCGCCGTTAGGTGTTCCCCCGAGGCAATCGTCGCCATGCCGGACGTCATCGCCGTGCCGACCAGGGCCTTCTTTCCAGGGCTCCGGCGCTGCCAGCTGTACTTCCCGGAAAGCATTTCCAGGAGGCGGAAGGCGAGAAGCATCAGCAACCATCGAAAGGGAGCTTGCCGGTATGCTAGCTCAATGTTGTGACGAGCTGACGCATGCTGTGGACAGGAGTGCGGATCCGGGAGTGACTGATATGCTGTCACTTAACGAATCAATTTGCGCCTCTGACTTCCCCCCACCCCACCCTCCTGCCCTTCGTGCTTTTCTTCTCTTCCGTGGCTCTCTTTCAGAGGAAGACTCGGTCACGGGAGGTATTGCCCTGCTCGCACCTCCCTCTCTGCCTCCCTCGCTGCTGCTACCAACGGACTGCCTCTCTGTTGAGACTCTGGGGGAAGACTCTCACCTGCTGGAAAATCTGGGGATCACGCTGAACGGGGGTATGGTGAAACCTGCACTTGGTGCGCTGACTGCTGCTGGTGCTGCTGATGTCGCTGGGGTTGTCACTGGAAATGACACGGGGATTCAGAAGAACGAGATGCTGAACAGGATCCGGCTTTTGGCGCGAAAGGCTGGGCAGCTGCGAGCGAAGGAGGAGACGCGTGAAGATCAGAATCTGCAGGTGTTGGAGGAGCAGAAAGTATCAATGGCGGAAGGAGAGAGGACAACGGTCAATGGAAAGGCGCAGATTGAGGTGGAAAACCGATTGGTGGAACACGAGGAGCAAGAGAGAGGAGGAGCTGACGGCGATCATCCGCACGGATTCAAGATCATCAAGGTATGCGGTGGTATATCCGTATCCAACAATGCTTCTTTCACGTGTAGATGCTCGGTGCGTTCTTCCTTGGGGGATTACAAGCCCTGGATCTATGAATGTCTATGCTCTCAGCTCTGATTCCAGGTACCGACCGCTCTGCCTGATGCTAGCTGCCTTGAGGCCAGCTGCCTTGGGGGAAGCTACTCTTTCAGCGCTTGATGATCACTAAACATAGCGTGGCAGCAGCGATCGAGTGATTGAGTGGATAGATCGGTTGTGCTCTTGCCTTCGGAAAGTTCATGCTTGTAGTGCCGCCGTTCCCTCTTGTCGCCCCCTCTTGCTCGTGCCAGGAGGAGCTCAAGTTCTCTCGCTTCCTCAAGATCTACAGCCGCGTCGTGGAGGTGAGGCATGGGAGCAGTTGATCGATTAGCGCATTGAACCATTAGCTAGTGTATCCCAGCACTCGTTCCTTCACCCTCCTGTTTTTTTCCTTCAATCCGTACTCGTGTACTCCTCGTTCCCCTTCCTCTCCTCCGTCCCACTTCCATTTCTGACCCACTTCTTTCCACCTGTGTCGCCCCATCAGCACCCGCCACTGCCTCTCGCGCAGCAAGAGCCACAGCATGCCGCGGGTACCGGCCCCGTCACGCCCACATTCGACCAGATATCAGCAGCCACTGTAGCTCCTGCTGCTGGTGCAGCTCGTGCAGCTAACGGATCTGCTTATGGGGCGTCTGGTGCAAGGGGCCCGATCGTGGCCGCCTGTGCAGCAGGACCCAGCCTGCAGAGCACCTCTTTTCAGCAGCAGCAGGGTCAGCAGGAGCAAGGAGGGGGGCAGGGGCGCGGGCAGAAGGTGGTGGAGTATGACATTGTGTCGTCCGCCAGCAGCCACTTCATCTGCGTGCTGCCCTTCCACTCCGCCACCCAGTCCGTCACCCTCCTCAAGGAGTACGCCCAGGTGTGTGCCAGTCCTACACATGATGCATTTCGAGTTGACTTGATCACTCCGCCACCCAGTCCGTCATCCCACAGACCATGCCCTGTGGGGTCCTCAACAGCTCGCACACGCTCTGTTACCTCTTTCCTCCATCGCACCTCACCGCCATGCAATGTATCCCATGCCCTCCTCCCCCACAGGGCGCCAACAGCCTGCTGTACACGGTGCCGTGTGGGGGCCTCAGCAGCTCGCATGCGTCGCTGGAGGATTGCGTCCGGAGTGAACTGTCCGAGGAGGTGAGCTGCCAGTCCGCACCACCATGTGCTTCCGAACATGCATGCCACTTTGCATCCCAAAGTGCATCCCAAAGAGGCCTGCTTGTATCAGACGCAATCTGCACCACCATGTGGTTGTCCGATTTGCATCAGACGCTGGAATATTGTGTCGTTCTTTCCTTCACTCCTCTCAGCCCCTGTCTCCCTCCGTCCCACCCCTGACTCAACCCCTGCCACCCCCAGGCGCGTCTGCGTAGCGGCCGGCTCGTGAGGCTGATTCTTGAGGACCACCCGGGGCTGCTGGAGGTGAAGTGGTGCAAAAACCGCTTCACACCGTTCCTTGTCATCGATCCGTTGCCCGATCCCACCCCGCTGCCACCCCCTAACTCAATCCCCTCAACCCCTGACTCAACCCTCACCACCAGGCGCGTCTGCGTGGCGGCCGGCTTGTCAGGTTGATCCCTGAGGATCACCCGGGCCTTCTCGAGGTGAAGTGGTGCAAGAACCGCTTCACACCGTTCCTGGTCATCGACCCGCTCCCCGACCCCACCCCGCTGCCGCGCGACCCGGAGGAGTTCATCCAGGTGCTGCACCTGCCGGCCCGCGACCTTGACAGGCTGGCGCTGGGCGGCGACATGCTGCTGCCGTCTGTTGTGACGTGCACCATGGCTCTGCAGTACCTGCGGGAACACAAGTTGCTGTGACTGGGCGGTGTGTTGCTGGGGGCTGGATGCACCGTCATCCCCTTCTTGCTTCTTCAGCCCCTTGCGGCTAGGTTTCCCCCCTGGGGCTAGGTTCCTGGGAGGGGGTGGTGGTTGGGACCATCATTCTCTGTAGTCACGTGCACCATGGCACTGCAGTACCTGGGGGAGCACCACCTGCTGTGACTGTAAGGGGCGGTTGGTTGCAGTGTGGAAGCTGGGAGCGGGGGCTGTGGCCACCTTTCGCTGTAGTCACGTGCAGAAGGTGGTATGCACCATGGGGCTGAAATAACCAAGGGACTGTCAGCTAATGTGACTGTAAGGGGCGGAGGGGTTGCTGGAGGTGGATCATGGATGGAGTGATGTGAGGTTTGGCTGGCTATTGTATTGTCGCATGAGGTTTGGCTTGGCCATGCATCTTGCCTCCTGATGTGCAACGAGGCACCATAGGTATGGGGGTGGTGTGGTGGTGGTGTGGTGGTGGTGGGTGTCGAGAATGGGGGGATGGTGGGGTGAATGTAGGACCATCTAATTAGGGGTTATACTGGGGCAAGACAGGTGCGTTGGTAGCAAGGTTGCCTGTCACGGGCACTTCTCGTGCCCCCTTCACTGTAGCCCCTTGTGGCTGTACTCTATACTAATACATGCTGTGGTATGCAGAATACGGTATGGGGTAATCCCAAGCTTCAATCCGCCACCGAATCATACAGTATATCTATCTACCAGGATAAACGGATATGCACACCACCTGTCAGCTTCTAGCCTACTAAACAGCAAGCAAAGCTACCCAACAAAGCAACCCAACACCGCATCCCATAAAGTGATGCTGCAGGATCTCAAGACCTTGATCCTACAGGTCAACACTCTGCTACTGCAAAGACACGCACTGTGTGACCTCCATGCCTCTCCTGCTCCTGCTCGCCTTGCCTCGCCTCCTCTGCCTCCTCCTCCTCTTCCTGCTCCTGCTGTGGCGGTGTTTTCCCCTTGGCAGACTCCTCTGCCTGTCCACCTGGTCCTGACTTGAACCGCCACAGCATTTTCTTCAACACACTCCTCGTGCTCTTCACACAATCCTCCTGGCCCCTCACACTGCCACCCCTCACATCCTCATGCGCTGCTGCAGCACCACCCCTCATACCCCTGTAACCACTGCAATTAGGACTGCCACCATCCAACCCCCCAGCCTCCCTTGCGTTTGCCTGCGTCCCTCCCACCGCCACCCACTCAGCATCTGCCTCAATGTCGCTCCACTCCCCCAGGACGTTATCGCTGCTCATACTCCTATAACCAGTCTCTCTATTAGAAACAGACCGGCCCTTCCCCTGCAACAAACCCCTTTCTGATGTCTCCCAGACCTTGATTTCTGCGCCGGCCCTGCCCGAACCTCCAGCTGGAAAACCACCACCACCTGGGGAGAATCTCCGAACCTGTACCGTGTCCCCAAGCCTTGGAGCCTGCGTTGGTGAACCGAGCCTCTCAGCCTGCATTGGTGAACCGATCCTCCCAGCCTGCGTTGGTGACCCGAGCCTCCCAGAGTGGCCTAATACACCTAACCTCTGAGCTTGCATCGGCGCACCATGCCTTCCCTTCCCATCCTTCCATGGCAGCTGAGCCACTACTGGGCTCCTTGAGAAACTCCCATCACTCCCCTCCTCGCTCCCCTCCCCCCCCTCCTCTTCCACTGCATCTGCCACTGATAGCTCAGGCAGCGACGGGGTGAAGCGGTGCAGAGATGGGGTATGGGGTCGGCCTGTCGCGATGCTCTCTCTGGTAGGCCGCGCCTGCTGCACCTGTGGGGCCTGCTGGTACTGCTGCACGTGCTGCACGTGTTGCATCTGGTGCTGCTGCTGCTGCATGTGCTGCTGCTGCATGTGCTGCTGCTGCATGTGGTGCTGCTGCATGTGCTGCTGCTGCATGTGCTGCTGCTGCATGTGCTGCTGCTGCATGTGCTGCTGCTGCAAATGCTGCATCTGGTGGATCTGGTGCGACTGTGGGCCCTGCTGGTACTGCTGCACGTGCTGCATTTGTTGCATCTGCTGCACCTGCTCGATCTGCTGCTGCTGCATCTGCACCTGCTGTGACTGTTGCATGTGCTGCAGGCGGGGGGAATTGCTACCAGCTGCAGCAGAGGGCTCGTGAGGAGAGCGAGCAAACCTGGGGGCCACCAATGCCTTACGAGGCGTCGGGGGTTTCTCTGCTGACGGTCGAGAGACAACAGTGGATGCGGACAGGTGTGTGTGTGCTGGCCTGATGCTGCAGGGGGAGTTGAAGGCTGCAGGTGCCACCCCGGGCAGATTCTCGGTCAGCACCGAAAGCGAGCTGCTCCTGCGATGAACGCCCCGGGCAGGTTGCCGGGCAGGCCTGGGCATGGTGGGGGGAAAGGAAGGAGCGTGGGTGGCGGAGATGGGGGAGGTGCAAGCGGGGGAGGCGCCAAGGGGGGAGGCGCAAGCAGGGGAGGCGAAGGAGTGGAAAGTGGAGGAGGTGGGGGAGTAGGAGGCCTGCGTAGGGATTGCGGACCGAGAGGGGAGTGTGTGGTCATAAGAGACTGTGGAGGAGGAGGGAGGGAGGATGGAGAGAGAGGAGTAAGGGGAGGAGTGAGCGGAGGAATGGGGGGAGCGGAACGAAGACTGGTGCATGGAATCGGGTGGGCCATGGGAAAACTGTCCTGTTGCGGCAAAATGGGTGGTGCTGATGTCGTTCGTAACCGTCTGCACTGGTGTCGGAAGGCCCTGCCCAAGCGAACCGGTGGTACAGTCTCTATTTGCACAGTAAATCACCCCGGGTAGCAAGACAGGGGCGCATGGAGAAGGGGGGGCATTTCCGCCCTTGTGAGCTGACACTGCTGCGGAGACCAACACAGGCGGCGCGGACGGCGAGGGAGCATCCCCAGGCAGTGTGACTCTATCGCGCGTGCCGTTAGCTAATATCGCGGCGAAATCGAGAGAGCCTTCGGGTTCTGTTACGTCAGCGCCGCCGTCTAACGAAGGGGCACGAGGCCGCGGCAAATCCGATCCGTCAGGATGTTGCACCTGTACCGAATCGTCTGACCATTGGGAGTTTTCATCGCGCTTTGCGCGCGGCGTAGGAACTAAGCTGAAAGCGTATTTAACGTGCGCCTCCCCCGTCCCCTCCCCCGCTTCCTGCCCTTCCGCCGCCTCCCCCCATTCGCTCTTCCGCGCCCCCGCAGGCGCACGCCACGAGTCGCGGCGCGTTTCCCCGACATCTGGCGCGCCGTCAGGGTCATTGGCTGGCGCGCCGGCGGTGGCGGCGGAAAGCCGAGCCAGCGCGAGCGACCGCGCCGACTGCGCCGACTGCGCCGACTGCGGGGAGTGCGGAGCGGGCTCCGCGTCGAGGCAAGTGAGGTCGATGTTGTCAATGCGCAACCCCACCGCCTCCATGCGCCGACACTGCTGCTCCAGCGCTGTCGGGGTTGGGCGAAAGGGGGGAGTGGGTGGCGGAGTGGGGGGGAGGGGTGAGGGAGGAGATCGGGGATGGGAGGGAAATTAGGAAGGAGAATCTTATTGCAGCCCCACCAACTCCATCCGCCGACACTGCTGCTCCAGCGCTGTCGATTGAGTAAAAAGGGGGAAGGGAGATGATTGAGGAGTGAAGGGAAGCAAAGAATGTGGGCCGGCGCGGAATCGAGGTCCATACTAGGCTTGTCGTGCGACCGTCGTTTCAACTCAAGTCGCTCCTTCTGCCACTCCCCTCTCTGGTCCCCTCGTCCTTTCTGCTCGCCTCTCACCTTCCCAACTGTCATCGCGCGAAGCCGCTCTAACCATCACGTGGCGCTGCATATTTCCGGCGCCGCCGCCGCCGCCGTTGTCTGCAAACTCGCGATCCGTCGCCATCCCCGGGCCTTCCACGCTGCGCGACCGCTGCACGCCGCCGCCGCCGCGTCGCACCCGACCCGTCGGCTTCCAGCCAGGACCGGCCCGTTCCACGACGGACTCCGTCACGGAATCCGTCAGAGCGTCCGGCGTCTCAGAATCCGTCCAGCGATTTCTGGCTACCGTGGCTGCCGGCGAGCGTAATCTGCTACCACCTAGCGGATGCGCGTTGGCACTGAGCGTCCGCCTAGCGCCGCAAACGTCGCCGCAACCGCCGCCGCCCGCGAAGGCGTCGATCTCGGCCCAGCGAATGGGTTCGCCTGCCATGCTGGCGTCTGCCCTGGACGCGCCACGGGTAGCGCGCGGCGAAACGACCTAAGGCAGAATTCGAGCGCACTCAGCGTGTTTCTGGCAGGTGATTGCTTTCTGAGGCGCCTCGAAACTCAAGAGTCGTCCGGTGTGCAGGCAACTACGCGCCGCGTTGATTGAGAGGTCCAGCTGGTCGTTCTGTTGCGGAAAGGTTCGCCATGACAATGTTAAGCCGCCGTGATCGTTACTTCTAGGCCGATAACTCAAACTGGACCGCAATATTCGTGGCATGCTCTACGATGAACTGATGAGCTACTCATGCGCAGGCGTCATGACGAAACAAACGGACCAGTTACCAGCTGTACTAACTTTCATACGCAGGCAACTGCGGAGTTCTCGCGAAGGAGAATTGTTGAGGACAGAAGTGTGCAGCGGAAAATGGATTGGCGCCAGGCCTGTCGAAGTTCCTGGGACCCATACTTGCGCTCCCCAGCTCCTCCCCATCTGACCCTGTTTTTGGTGTAGCTGAGCGTTTGGGCGCCCTTAACGGTCACGGGCGCACCCCAAAGTGAAAACTTAAAATCCGGGCCTGTGAAGAGTTTGCACTTAGACGCGAAGGGAAATTTTGGGTGCTCTAAAGCTGACTTTCAAACACGGGATGGCTAGAAAACGCTAAGGGAAAAATCCACTCCTCTCGTGCAACCTCAGGAGAAAGGAGGGGGGGGGGGCCCTTGAAGACGCTAAGGGAAAATTCGGGTGCTCCAAGCTTACTTAGACACTTTACTAACGAAGGATGGCTAGAAAATGTTAAGGAAAAATCCACTCCTCGTGCAACCTAAGGAGAAAGGGTGAGGGGCGGGGGGGGGACACTCAGACGCTAAGGGGAAATTCGGGTGCTCCAAGCTGGCTTAGAAAACGCGAAGGGAAAAATCCACTCCTCTCGTGCAACCCGAGGAGGAAAGGGGGGGGGGAGAGGGGACACTTAGACAATAAGGGTTCGGGTACTCCAAGCTGACCTAGACGCTTTACAAACACAGGATTGGCTAGAAAACGCTAAGGGAAAAATCCACTCCTCTCGTGCAACCTGAGGAGAAAGTGGGTGGGGTCAGGCAAATTTGGGGGGGTAGTGGGTCCTACAACCAGAAACCAAAACTTCGAGATTGGGCCCTTAACGCATCCGGGGAGGGTCGAGCGCGGCACTTAGTGGCACGGGTGCAGTGCGAATCTAACTATTTTGGCAGTCGAGCTGGAGCGAAAGTAGCCCGGAATGTTCAGGGCATTAAGGGCATATGCCCTTGAATCGACAGGCCTGATTGGCGCTCGTCCCATTCCACCTCTCCACGAGGTCGAAGACCGAAAGGACGCTAGACGAGATTGGCCCGCACGTGCTGGCTAAAGACGAGAACAGAAGAGGCAGAGGAGGCATGCAAGCAGGCAGTGGTGATGGCGCAGGGATGGAACACACAACCTAGGCCTGGCACTCGTGCTTTTCTGCATGAGATTTTTGCTGCGAGCAGTGCTGCAGTAAACTCGCCCCCACGCTGGTGATGATGATCGTCCGTACACTTCACTCACTCACATCACATCATTGCGCTGCGCGCCTGGTTGTTGACATTCGCCACAAGAAACGAGCCTCGCCAAGTTCAGCCCAAACCAGGGAAGCACAACCGCCCAACGTCGCCAAAGCTCCGCTTGAAGCTAATATTTGCTTCGGCCTCACTTTAGCCAATTACAGCTGCCACACACACGTCGCCGAAGCAGCGAACAGCTGGATGAGGCAGGGGGTACCCTGCCATGCACGAGTCATGCATGGTCACGAGGGACAGAGTGGTTTGTGCGTAGAGATTGGTTTGTGGCGGGGAGTTCATCGCCTGACAGCTGGCTCCTTCGTCGTGACTGAGTCGTGACTCTCCAAGAAATCCTCGCTGAGCCGGCCAGGTACAAGTGTGATTTGTCTGTTTACAGACCCGATACGAAATAAAGTCGGGATGTCTATATATTCTCCCTTTTAAGTGGGAGTATATCTTATGCAGTATTCCCGTAAACTAATTATGGTAACCCCATCTCGACATCTCTCGCTGAGTGCCAAGCAAGTCGTGGAAAGTGGCGGCGAGCTGCACAATCGTTGCCAAATGGCAATCAATCAGCGGTCCTACATCAGTGGAGCTCCGTGTGGATAGGGTTTCGTCAGCAGATTCCATCCAAATCCTCCACACCACCGCCTCACACCCATCACCCATCTTTCCCACATCATACGGCCGTCGCCAAACCATACGCACCGTCGATCGTTTTCAAGCATACCACCTTTACGGTTGCGATCTTCCTTTCAAAATCTCACCACACCTGGCACTCCCGACTGCTCACCCTCAGCCCCTCCACACCCCTCCCTTTTCCCAAATCCTCCCTAACTCTCTCCACCGCGGCAAATCTCTCTGCCTACTCTTCCAACCTTCCGCTTTTCCCTCTCGATCTTATCTCTGATTCCCTCCGTCTCTATCTGCTGCTGCTTCTCCGTCGCTCCCTCTCTCTCCCTCACCACAACGGACAGCAGAGGTAGTCATTTTCACGCGAGGCTGCATTTCCCTCTTCAGTAGCCATAGTTGCTGCTGTTGCCCTCCTGCTAGTCTGCCATTCAGGCCGTAGCTTCGGTCTCTGCACATAGACGACAATGGCTGCCGTCGCTGCCTCCGCTATGGCGTCTAGCCTCACCGTCAAGGGCCTGAACAGGTCCTTTGTTTCCGGCAAGAGCCTTCGCTCCGCCGCGAAGCTTCCTTCAGTCGTTAGCGCCGCTAGGCTCGTGTGCGACGCTAGGGAGAACAAGACCGTCGCCAGCCATGCGACGATCTCGTCCGCTGCGTCGTCCGTCGTCGAGGGTATCTTCGGAGAGAAGGCGTCGAGACAGATGCACCACGCTGCGATCATTGCGATGAATGCGATGATCGCCATGCCAGCGTTCGCAGAGGAGGAGAAGGGAAAGATTTTCGACTTCAACCTGACCCTCCCCATCATCGTCGTTCAGTTCCTCATCCTCATGGTTGCTCTCGATACCATCTGGTTCAAGCCGGTTTCCACCGTCATGGATTCCCGTGACGAGGAAATCAGGAAGAAGCTCATTGGTGTCAGGGATAACTCTGGCGAGATTAAGGACCTGCAGAGCCAGGCCGAGGCGTTGATTAAGGCGGCTCGCGCCGAGGCGTCAGGGCAAATGAACGCGATGAAGAAGGAGGTGGCTGCTGAGCTGGACGCGAAGCTGCAGGCGTACCGCGCGCGCATCGAGAAGGAGCTCGAGTCGTCGCTCGCGAACCTCGAGACGCAGAAGCAGTCGACCCTTAAGAGCCTCGACTCGCAGGTGTCCGCTCTCAGTGACGAGATTGTTAACAAGGTCATCCCCTTCAAGGCTTAGGGGTCTACTTACGGTTATTTTTTGAAAGGTGATTTATGACCTGCTTGTCTACTTATTCGCCGATATTTACGCAACTAGGGTTTCTGCTTCTTTTAAAATACCTCCTGGAGCTTAGCCTAGGTAATTTTTGCATTGATGTGGCTGAGAGACTTCAAAGCATGTGCATATTGCTCCCGTTGGCGTGTACCAAGGTGTAATGCCGAAGGTTGAGTTATTCTCCAGAAAAGGTATTCCTGTCAGTCAGTCACACAAAAGTGCTGACGCAGGCAGTGCAATTGTTAAGGCAGGGCAAGAAAAGAACCCCACATGGAAGGCATGCCATTCGGGAGGCATGAACCCTAAAATTTAGGGTTGAGGCTCCCGAGCAGGGCAATTTTATCAGTGTAAATCACCCTGATACCCTGATTATCAGGGTGGTTTTTGGTAGTCACACTGATGGCCTAGGGTAATTTTTTCGGGAGCTAGAATTTTCCTGATATGCCAGAGTTTACATTTAAGGCATTCTGATGACTCAAGGTTACCGATTTCAAAACGAGTTTTACCCTGAAGCGCGTAACATCACCCCCTTCCCCCTAACTCCCTCCCCCCCAATTCGCCTACGCACTTCTGTCCCAGTAAAATAACTTAAGTTATAATATGAGCTACCGAAATACCGCGTTGGAGTGGTCTGGTCGGTTATCTGGACTTCGTAACGATGATGGCTCTAGATCGGTCCTCGGCTTCGATTTTTTGTTTGGAACTTTCGTAGAAACACTTCATCAGGGTATTCAAAATTGTTACACTGGCATAAGGGTAAATTTTTTGAAACTATGGAAAACCCTGATGGAAAAGAATTTTCCCTAGGGGTCACACTGATAATCAGGGTTTTGCGAAGGTGCAGGACTGATGATAAGGGTTGCTTAAAACAAAAAATTAGCCCTACTCCCGAGTTGCATGCAGTCCGAATGGGTTTTAGTGTTTTCTGCCCGCGAGCAGAATGCTGACTCATCCTGTAGCGTCGCTTAGCGAAGCGGTAGTGCTACCAAGCGCTACCGACACTACCGAGAGAGATGTATTGGAACGGATCGCATGCAGACTCTAGACAATTTGCAGGTATGTCTTTATGGACACTATATATTTATGGCCTGCTCCAGGAAAGCACAGTACTGTACCCTAAATCTAGCTTCATAAGTAGTGAATATGCCAGTCAGAAACGTTTTCTATACTACTCTCCCACCAACTGAGTCCAGGGCAGCCACAGTAGCTTTAGCATGAAGCTTCCCCTGCTCTTGGAATGCCTCAACCATGGCTGCTCCTACAGCCCGCCCAACCTCCTCACTATCCACCACTGCCACGGCAGTCGGGCCTGCCCCACTGATGGTGCACCCATGTGCCCCCGCTGCCTTGGCTGCTACCTTAACTGCTGACATCCCGGGAATCAGAGGTGAGCGCCGTGGCTCCACTATCGTGTCCGAAGCTGCTTGTAAGGAGGATGAGAGAGGGAGCACAGACAGCATTTGAGAAACAGACTTTATAAAGCAATGACCAAACTGGAGCAAATGCAAATCCAAATGATACAGGGAATGGCTGAAATAGGAGAGAGCACTCGCTAAGGGAAGCAGTTCTCACCGAGGGCAGCACCGAGCAGGCGAGCGTCGCCCGTGTGGATGGCATGGATGAGAGCCGCTGCCTGGCTGCTGTTGGCCACATGTGATGCCATCGTGATCTGCTTGCATGCCATGCCATGTAAAGGCACATCACACCATGGTAGATGACAAAACCAAGAGATGTGAGAGACGAATCCAGAATCTCCCATGCAGTGGCACCACATCACATCATATCCGGCCAGGTCAGGTTCAGCTTCTACATCACAGCACGCCATATTGGGGAGCTCTCACCTCCTTTGGCAGCGCTGCCCGCATCTCCTTGGTGGGCGCCTCAAACGCCGGCGTCACGACCACAAAGAAGAGCTTCTTCCCCTCGCCGAACGCGAGCGGGATGAGATGCAGCGGCCGGTACGACCGCACGAGCACAAAGCCCCCCATGAGCGCCGGCGCAACGTTGTCCGCATGGTAACCGCTCACCGCAGCTTCGGATTGTAACCCCGCCAGCACCAGCTGTGCTTTGGAGAGCGGCGAGCCAAAGAGAGCGTTCACTGCCACGGCTGCTGCTGCTGCACTCGCAGCACTGGAACCCAGTCCACTCCCCAATGGCAAGCCCTTGTTCAGAGTGAGGCCGATCACGGGAAGATTTGATCCTGATCCGCTGCTTCCGCCCTTGCCGTCCAGGCCGTAGAGGCCGAGGAGCTCCATGGTGGCGCGGGCAGCGATCCCGATGCAGTTGGTGGTGGGATCGAATCCCAGCCGTCCGTTGTCGCCCTCAATGCTCTCGATGATGATGTTGCCCGAGGGCGGGGCGGGCACGTCCAGAATCTGTAGAGGGGCCGCGCAGAGGATGCGGGGGAAAGGGGGAAGGGAAGGAGGGAGGCAGGAGACCGAGGGGATAGGTGGGGTGGGCCAAGGGAGGGGATGCCAAGACTTTGAGAAATGAGAGGTGCAGGAGAGAGTAGTAAGTAGCTCTATCAGATAACACCTACCCGAGGGGATGGAGGCGTTTCCTCATGTAACACCCACCCCAGGTAGCGCTTACCCGAGCCGTGACGTGGTCGCCAAGCCCCTCCACGGCGCATCCGAGGAAATCGAATCCCGGGCCGAGATTCGCCACTGTCGCCGGCGCGAACGCCGTCACCTCCTGCCGCGCCACGGCCGGCGGCGCGTCCAGCAGCGCCTCCAGATATTCCGGCGCAGATGCCGCTGAGGCTGTGATCACGGGGCGCGCTGCGCAGACGCGGGACTGCAGAAACACGGGGATCGGCGGAGATCGAAAGTGCGGAAGGGGAATCATGGACGGGGAAACGTGGAAGGGCGAGGAGAAAGACGGGGAGCGGCGGGGTGGGGATGGGAGGGGGGTGGCGGAGGACGGGGGTCGCGGGGAAGGGGAGGAGACAATGTGGAAAGGATTATGTTATGCAATAATGCGTACAAGCTAACCGCACATTGTGGCCGAACGACTTGTGCACCATTCGCCGTACCTTCGTTTTCTGCTGTGCGGGCTTGGCGCGCAGGGTGAGGGGCGGGCGGGGAAGCAGCGCCGACGGCGCGCTGCTGGTCAGAGCGCGCAGGCGGGATATTGCGCCATTTGGCTCAGACGCGGAGGCTGCGGGCGCAGAGGTGGCACAGGGTAGGCGCACGGTGACAGAAGCCATTGGCGCGATCGAGGGCGCGGATTATTCGGCGGGATGCGCACGTATTAGCCAAGGATGCTGGCGCTAGGGTGGGATTTCTGGGTTCAGAGCCGAGGTTCAGGGAAATCGGAAATTTGTAATGTTTTTTTTCCCAAGTGCTTTGTACTAATGTCTATCTACAGAACATGAATCTGTAAGCAAATACGACATTATGGTTCCGGACATTCGCGGTTATCGAGCTGTACGTGTAGCGAGAAGTATACAAGAACCATCACATCGCTCCACACGGCAGCCAGAAAGTTCGCCACGTGGAAATGACGCTGATCTGGCACATCCAATCGTGGATTTCAGATCTTCGGCATGACATGCGGTGCGGAGCGCATCGCCTAGAAACCTGGCTTTCCAGGGACAGGGGAGGCAGATCACTCCCCTCCCGCAATGAGGGGAACCTGCAGCTCCGCTCCGCTCCACACAGACTCGATTGTCCCAGAAAGCAAGATTTTCCCCTCTCGCTTCCTCTCCGTCCGCGCACTCCTCCCCTTCCACCCCTGTCACCCTCCGCACCATGATTCACCCTTCTGCACCGTTTTAACCCCCAACGAGGCTCATTTGCAGCTCCCAATTGCGATGACTACAATTTGCAGATTTCTATACCTAGGCCGCGAATTTGTGCCGTGCTACTAGCTCCTTCCCAGCTAATCCGTCCACTGAATTAGTTCATTTTGGTTCGGCGGGCAGCGGTAGGCACCTGACCAGAGAGTTAATATCCGTTTTTGGAACACGTAAGTCGTGTCGGACTTCATAATTTAGTACACACGTCGCCATGTCGACGTCATTCGCGTCGTGCCATACGCGCGCCGCAGCCACAGCGGGGCTCATCCCCCGCTGCGCAGCATCCGCGACTACCCAATTGCACCTCGTCTCCGCCACAGGCGCAACACCCACAGCCGCGTGCCGCGCCGTTACCCATCAGCGTGCAGCTTTCCTCCCCCGCCCAGCCCTCTCCCCGCGCCACCTCTCCTCCACTTCCGCCCTCTCCCCATCTCTCCACGCGCTCTCCGTTCGATCCACCTCCGCGCGCCTACCGCCTCGCGCGCCCGGCGCAGTGCGCGTAAGCGCGCGCGGGGGAGGCGGAGACGGGAGCGTGGGGGTCCCGGAGCGCATCCTCTCCGCCAGCGTCTACTTCCTCCCGCTCCTAGACGGCGCGCGTTACGCGCGATTCCTCTACGCGCAATACCCCTTCACGCGCGTGATCCTCGACCCGATCATCCCGCTCGTTCAAGCTTACAACTCCTTCCCGTACGCCGGCCTCATCCTCTTCTTCCTCCTCTATCTCGCCGTCATCCGCAACCAAAACCTCGACCGTTACGTGCGGTACAACGCGATGCAGGCCGTGATTCTCGATATCCTCATGATCCTGCCGTCTCTCATCGAGCGCCTGTTCGCTGGCAACGACGGCATCTCGCTACAGCTGACGATTATTTTCTACAACACCGTGTTTCTGTACCTCTTCGCGTGCTTCGTCTTCGGCGTCGTGTCGTGCCTCCTCGGGAAGACTCCCCGCTTGCCCATCGTCGCGGAAGCCGCCGACGCGCAGGTGCCGTTTTGAGTGACGGCCGCGCGCTGGGGAGGGGGGAGTGCGCGCGAGGGTGCTCGCGGGGTTCCGCCGGGCTTTCCGCTGAGGGATTCGCAGGGTGGTGAGTATGTGCTGTTTACGCGGCGTATATCTTTCACCATTGTCTGCGTCGTGTAGTTTATGTAGAATTGACTAGCCTTCACTCGTTTTCCTTCGCGTTTCTTTACATTGTAGTTCAACGTAGCTACTATTTTACACTAAATTCACTCTTCCACGGCTGCAGCCGTGGCGGTTCCATGGAAAAAGAACAGCAGAGCCGCAACCAGCAGCACAGGGAAATTTACACCACTGAAAATAAACTTGTCAATCGACCGAACTAACCGTTTTGGACGAATTTGCATTTCCCTCATAACCCCCCGACTTCCCCAACCCCACATACCCTCTCCCTCCACCTCCTGCGTCACCGCCATTTTCCTCTCCTTTCCTCAATTCTCACCGCCGTTCCCCTCCATTCCGCTTCTTTCCCCACCATATTTCTCCCCTCGCCCCCTCGCTCACTGCCGTTCGTCTCCCCGATACCCATTAGCCCCCCCTTAACCGCCCCTCGCCTTTCTCCACAACCCCAACCCACTATGCAATTTCCCTACCATCTCCCTCCCTCCCTCGCTGCGTTTTTCCTCCTCTCGCTGCCGCTCCCTCCCTGCTGTTATCATTCCCTCTCTCCCGCTCTCCTCCCCACTCCTCCCCTCCCTTTCCCCAGTTCACCACAATTCCCTCCCCAATCCGTCACTGCCATTTCCCTCTTCGCACCACCATTTTCCCTGCTATCTCATCTGCGTTCCCCACTCACCTGTGTTCCCCTCACACCTCGATAATATATGGGACCCCTCATTAGCACCCTCAAATGGCTTGGACAGTATGTAGCACTGTAACCCTCAATAACCCTTGGCTTCGGGCTCTGTTTGATGGCTTGGGTGCGCTATCCACATCAACTTCATTCTAGTGGTGAAAACCCAATACAGTGCATATCCATGCTGGTGGTCAGGCTAGGTTGGAATCGTCAGCACCAGTTTAATGCACCATTGGTTATCATGGCTTATTGCAACACCTCCATCTGCTACCACCACAAGGTGTTTTGTTTCCAATCCAATCTGAACCAAAGAATTGCTTGGGGGCACACACACTTGTTGCAGGGAGACCAAATCGAGAGATTGCAGTGTTGTTCTCATTACAGCTGCGAATAAAATATGCTGGATATATGTTTTGGGACTTGTCGTGTACCATAAATTAAATGGAATACAGTGTTTGCTGCTTTCCATGCATTGGGTGGGAAGAGCTTCTGGAAGAGTGTACAAAAGCAAATGAAATAGGGTGATTGTATCGATTGTCCCGCATGACGAAAGTGGCTCATTTCTGGCTAATCCTGGAATTCTATCTGGGCTCGAAGCGTCCCGACCAAATTCACTGTGAGCGCCGATGTTTGTTTCCTGTCTGGTGGGGCATGCACAGACACCTGAACTGAATTGAAGGAAAGCTCTACCGTGATTCGTGGACATGTTCTTCACAGTCAACCGTACCGTACCGTAGCTGTAATTCGTAACCACCTCAGGTGAGGATTTTCCCCTGATAGCTTCCGTTCATCCCGCTGCTTATCACCCTGGCAGAACACGACGAACCGCTGCTGATTTTTTTCCGTTCTCGGTGTTGTCGCACCGCTGCTGGTGGCGGAGGGGGGATTCCTGGGAAGCGGGAGTGTGCTTCAGCGGATTCCGAAACGCCACGCCTGTGCAACGAGTGGCGCTCATTCATTCCTCTCCCCTTCTGCGAAGGTCGCTGAATTCATTTCGCCAACTTTGCCTGCGCCTGGCTCGGGTGAATCTGAGCAGCCACGCGTCGCATGTCGGTTCTTGATTTCTCCTGATTGCACTGGTTCTTCTCGTCTTATTTGCCTCCACCTCGGGCAAATATGCCATGCCATGCCATGTCATGGGATTTCTGTTCACACAAGGGCACAGCCTTTCCGCACTGTGGCGTCGCGTCGCCCTCACGCATGTCGTCTCATCAGTGGCAATTCTGTGCACCACATCAACGCAGCACAGAACGCTATTTTCAACAAGCACACATGCAGCAGCACCAATCTTCCACTCGCAAGACAAGACATAAATCCCAACTTCAAACCTTATAGCTGATTATTCAACCCCAGCTGCAAACCTCCACAGGCTGAATTTCTACCACACCGAGAGAGTGTCTGACCCACAAGCAACAAGCCTTTCCAGCCCAAGCCTCAACACGCACCAGCGCTGTTATTGGAGCCCTCTGTGACCCTGCGACCGTTTACTTTTCTCGCAGCGTGGTTTTCCTACGGCAACATCCGCTCCTCCCGCATAACCCACGCCTCTCGTGAAGCGATGTTTCACAGCCTCGCCTGATGCCTCCGCCACGCAGCCCCCCGTTCATTCTTCGGTGCAGCGCCAGACCAAGTTGTTAACGCTTAGCGAAGCAGCCTCCTGCTTCGTATTGTGCACTTGAGACAGGTCACATGCACCTTGCAGCAGACTCGCCGTGAAGCATACTTGAAAGAGACAGTCAACACTTAGCCTACATCATCTATCCGCCTCGGGAACCAGGTCACTCGGACTATCGCATCGGCCTTTCGGACCCTAGTGCCAGCGCACTACGCGGAAACCATATCAACCGGATTAATCGCCGTGAATTGCGGGCAGTCATGGAGAGCGCGCGGAAGTGCGTACGGTGGGAGATGGGGTCGCCGCTGTGCGTGCGATCGCCCGTTTCGTCGTTCACAGCAGGCGCTTTCAGCGACGGCAAATCGCGATCCAAGGTAAAAGCATTTCCTTTTGACCCGACTCTAACTTACTCGTAATAATGCACATTTGAGAGAAGGCGGGATCATGGTTTCCCGTGTGCGATGGCCGCATCTGCGCAACGATACCCGACGATTCGGTAGCGAGTCGTTACGCAGACCCGTTTTCGTCACGAGGTCGCACATTGACGTCACGCGGGACACGGTCGCGGATATGTACTCGCTTCTTTAGAGCAAAGCGGCTGTGGCACTGAATGGAGGCACATAGCCGAGGGAGTGCGGGCTGTAAAGCAAAAAAGTAGGGAGGCTGTAGCAGACGCATTGCGGCGGTTGTAGCAGATGGGGAGCAGCGCAGCCATCGCTGATAGAGAGAGCGATGGTTTGCTCGAGACCAGGTGTAGTTCTGCTAGCGGGCAGGCTTAGGTTCGACGTGATCATCCCTGCCGAGCCTGGTTGTGCCGAGGCTGGCCGTGCCGAGGTTGGCCGTGCCGAGGGGGGATGGGTGGGCAGGTGGTCAGCAGCGGAAGGGCGACGCAACAGGCTGTAGGCATTCAGACGAGAAGAATCGGGAAGGAGTTAGGATCAAGAGAGACATTCCAGTTAGAGCTCGCTAAATCAGACCTGAAGCCAGGCGGACCCTTGCACCAAGCCTTTTTTGTTTTATTATTGAGGCTCCTCAACTATGACCCTCATCGCCGCCCATTTTATCCGTTAGCCACCTCTAATCTCCCCCCCTCCCCACTCTCACCCCGCCCTCTTCCCGTCCCCCCCGCCTAAATCCCATCAGGCCTTCTCATCCCGAGTACTATCCACAGCGCGACTCGTCCTCGTCTTTATTCTCCTCGTCTTCTTCCTCTCGACGCTATGCGCCACCATCGGCGTGCCTAAAATCGATCTATCGGAGCCGGTCGTTCTGATGCGGCGCGGCGACCGCCGGCTAGTCGTCAAATACACTCCTAACTCGGCGGACGACGCTGCGACGCGCGCGATCGTGGATCCCGTCGCCGACCTGTCGCACCCGCGCCTCGCCAAGAGACGAGCGCTCATGCGATACCTGAACGAGGACCAATAACAGGAGAGGAGGGAGGTGGAGCATCTGGAGGGAGAAGGGAGGTTTTTACAGGGGGGTGCATCTAGAGGGGAGGGGAGCAAGGGAGGTGAGCTGTGGTTGGGTCAAGGCGAGCGCTCATGAGATAGTGAAACGTGGACCAATGGCGAGGGCGAAGGTGGTGGCATCTACCTTCACCAGCCGCCGCGAGGGAGAATATGCCTCCCTCCACCGTGGAGGGGGGCGGATGGTGTGGATGTGCAGGGTGTGTGAGGCATCTACTATGCTAATGGATTGGATATGTTAAGGTTAGGAGTGAGACGTCTCTCACAGACAGACCGCCAGACATGCTTGTAGTAGGCATGGCAGATACTACGGTAGTAGGAGACAGTGTACCATGTAAAAGATGTAACCAGATGTATATTACAGTATTAGACTAGCTGATGCAACCCTTACCGGAAAATTCCAGTTCATTTTAAATATATTGCCACAAATGGACCAGCTTGTATCTGGTCATACCAGTAACACAACTCACCATGGATGAACAGTAACTTCGGAGTTATACTGGTATTACTTCAACATCACATAAATTACTACTCCTAGGCTGATGCTGTCCTGCCTGCCACTGATTGGCTCAGGCACATGACTGCAAGCATGGCAGGTGACAAATCAAAGCAGTACGGCTTGACGTCACATGGCCTGGCCTGGCACGCCTTGGTTAGCATGGCATGACAATCAGGCTGTGCTGACGGCTGCAGGTCTGGCCGAAGCTGTCAGCGAGGCTCGGATGACGAGCAGGCGGTCATCATGTCCCCAGGGAATAAGTTGGTCCTTGTTGGAGGGGTTCAGGTGCCACTCCCCCCGGTGCCGATACGCTATCACCAACTCCTCACTCATGCGCACCCGCGCCTGGTGGTGGGGGGAGAGGAGGGGGGTGGGTCGGGCGGGGAGGAGTTGGGTTGATGAAGGGGAGGAAGGGGGGAACTTCGCTGGGGCTGGGAGGGAAAATGGGGGGAAACGAGGCATGGAGCATGCAGGGGGAAGAAAAGCTTTTACCAGCCGCTCACCCTAACAGTTTCACATACATAATCACACCTGTTCCTCCCTGCAATCACACCTGCATCTCCCAGAGGTTGAAGATGCCTGCCTCGTGCTCCCCGATAAACTCGTCTGCTCGCCGCACCGCCATGCGATTCCTCTCCGACCCGATTATCTCGTCCAACACCGTGCCCACATCTGGGATGTATGGGGGTTTGTTATGGAAGCAGAGAGGGGGAGGGGGAGGGGAGGGTGGGGGGGGGGGAGGATTTGATAGATGTGATTCTCGTCTGCTCGCCGCACCGCCATGCGGTTCCTCTCCGACCCGATTATCTCGTCCAATACCGTTCCAACATCTGGCAGTGGTGGATACGACAAGAAAGAGTGGGGGGGAAGGGGAGGAAGGGAATGGGGAGGAGGGGTGTGTGGAGAGGTACGGGATGCATAGGGCTTTAATATGGAAGCAGAAGGGGGTAGGGGGAGGGGAAGGTGGGAGGGTGGTTTGATGAATGTGGGCCTTGGACACATTTTCTTCACGTGTGCTCGCTGCTCGCCGCACTGCCATGCGATTCCTCTCCGACCCGATTATCTCGTCCAACACCGTGCCCACATCTGGGGGTCGGAGGGGTTTGAGTGCGTGCAGGAGAGGAGGTAGGAGGGGAGGGTGGTTTGATGAATGCGTTCCACTCCAACCAAATTATCTCGTCCAATACCGTGCCCACATCTGGCGGGGAGGACACCGAGAGAGGAAAAGGGAATTGGGGAGGGGGAGGGCGAGGGGAATGCGGGGTCTTATCCCATACTCGCTGTGGCGCGGCACAATAGAGGATGGTTGACAGAGATTGATTTTGGGCAAGAAAATCCAAGAGTTCTGAGGGGCACACAGCGCACATGCCTCTCCACCTGCCAAGGCCTGAGAGTGCTTGCTCACCCGTACCCCAGCTAGTCTCACCCGTACCCCAGCTAGTCTCACCCGTACCCCAGCTAGTCTCACCCGTACCCCAGCTAGTCTCACCCGTACCCCAGCTAGTCTCACCCGTACCCCAGCTAGTCTCACCCGTACCCCAGCTAGTCTCACCCGTACCCCAGCTAGTCTCACCCGTACCCCAGCTAGTCTCACCCGTACCCCAGCTAGTCTCACCCGTACCCCAGCTAGTCTCACCCGTACCCCAGCTAGTCTCACCCGTACCCCAGCTAGTCTCACCCGTACCCCAGCTAGTCTCACCCGTACCCCAGCTAGTCTCACCCGTACCCCAGCTAGTCTCACCCGTACCCCAGCTAGTCTCACCCGTACCCCAGCTAGTCTCACCCGTACCCCAGCTAGTCTCACCCGTACCCCAGCTAGTCTCACCCGTACCCAGCTAGTCTCACCCGTAGCCCAGCTAGTCTCACCCGTACCCCAGCTAGTCTCACCCGTACCCCAGCTAGTCTCACCCGTACCCCAGCTAGTCTCACCCGTACCCCAGCTAGTCTCACCCGTACCCCAGCTAGTCTCACCCGTCCGTAACCCAGCCAGCTAGTCTCACCCGTCCATAACCCAGCCAGCTAGTCTCACCCGGGTCGTGTGTGATCTGTGCCAGCACTTGCGCCTCCAGGTGCTCGGGGCACACAGCCCCGTCCAGCGCATACCTCTCCACCTCTAGAGCAAGATATAAAAGGGCCTGCTTCCCACATGGTTGAAGTAACGAAACAAAACTAACGCAGCACTCACCCCTGCCTGCCCCATCTCACCCGGGTCGTGTGTGATCTGCGCCAGCACTTGAGCCTCCAGGTGCTCGGGACACACAGCTCCATCCAGTGCATGCCGTTCCACCTGCCTCGCCACGTCCCTCTCACTCGCCGGCACCTCTGCCACTATTGCCGCCTCTTGTGCTCTCCCCCTGGCCGCCTGCAAGAGAAAGCAGGGGCAGACAGTGGGGAGAGATCGCAGAGGGAGAGAAAACAGTGGGACCCTAGAAGCTAAACCCTGAACCTGAAACCTTGAGCCCTCTGCCTGTTTGTGGCTGAATAACAGCCGCTTGCCCTGCCGTGTCGACATGAAGAATTGGTACTGCGCCTCCCCTCCGCATTGGAGAGAATTGATTTGATTACCGCCTCCCCTCTGCCTCTCCAATGCATGCCCCTCGTGTCGCAGACATGAGCAGACATGAGCAGACATGAGCAGACATGAGCAGTAAAGGAGGAGGTGAGATACAGAGTCACCTTTGGTTTCCTAACGAGTCTCGGAAATACATTGCACCGGGAGAGAAAAGCACCTGGATGCACCTGTAAAGACACCTGATAAGCACCTGAATGCTCCTGATAAGCAGCGCGGTCACTGTAGCCTGTGAGCTGTCCACCATGCCAGCATCCTCCTCCTCGTCCTCCCCGTTCTCCCCCCCGTTGACTTGCGTTGACTGCAGCAGAATCACCGAGTCGACGGTCTCAAGAGGCAGCGACTCCATCACCTCCCGGTCTGCTGGGCTGCCACGCTCTGGTGTGTGGGGGGTGGATGGAATGGGAAGGAAAAGACGGAGTGGGGGTGGCGGCTGGGGTTTGAGAGGGCATGTCGACTTGCATTGACTGCAGCAGAATCACCGAGTCGACGGTCTCAGGAGGCAGCGATTCTAACACCTCCCTGTCTGCTGGGCTGCCACGCTCTGGTGTGGGGGGGGGGGGGGGTGGGATGGGAAGTGTTGGGAGACACGTTGACTTGCGTTGACTGCAGCAGAATCACCGAGTCAACTGTTACTAGGGGTAGCGACTCTAACACCTCCCTGTCTGCTGGGCTGCCACGCTCTAAAAAAGGGGGAGGATGGGAGGAGGGGTGAGGAAGGGAGAGAGTGGGAATGGGAGTTAGGTGGGCGCTGGGGCGTGTTTTGGGGTGTTGGGGAGAGGAGGGAGGAGAAGGGATGAGAGGGGAAGAAGCGAGGGAGGGTGTTGGGCCACTGCGCTCTATGTGTGTGAGTGGTGGAGAGAGGGTGGGGTTTCAAGTGGAAGGGAAGAGGAAGGGAACGAGCTGGGTGGATAGGCCGTGCTGACTTGCATTGAACGCAGTAGTAGAGCCACCTTCATGCCCCCGACCCAACTCCCCGACCCAACTCCCCGACCCAACTCCCTGCCCCCACTCCCTGCCCCCACCTCGCTGCCCTCACCTCACCTGCCTGCAAGCAGCACTCACTGATGCGAATAGGAAGCTTTTTGTGCCTGCGAATGTTCCCCAGCAGCAGCTCGTCTGTTGGGGAGATGTGAGTCGCCACCACCGTCACCTCACTGCCTTGTGCCAGTATCGAGGGCAACAGCTCCACCAGCTGCTTTGCTTCCGGCCGCCATCCGCATATAAGCACATGCTGCTTGCCACCCACGCTGCTGCTGCTCGTGCCACGTGGCGCTTTCTGAGTGGCTGCCGGGACAGCTGCAGCAGTGAGCTCGGACGGCGGGGGCGGCAGGCGACTTGGCCCCGGGCGGTAGCTGTTGCGGTCCGCTGCTATCACTAGGAGCTTGTCTCCGGGCTGACAAAAGGGTGACGGGTTGGGGGGTTTGGGGGTTGGGGGTCGAAGGGGGAGGAGGAGGAAGGGGACGGCACATCATGAGTGCAGCAGGCGGCTGGGTCCAGGCCAGTAGCTGTTGCGATCCGCTGCAATCACTAGGAGCTTGTCTCCGGGCTGATGTAGTGGAAGAAATGGGAGAGGAGAAATCACAGGGGGAAAGACGGAGAAGACGTGGAGGGGAGAGCAGTGAGCAATGGAGTGTGTTGTGGCTGGGCCCGGGGCGGTAGCTGTTGCGATCACCAGGAGCTTGTCTTGTCCCCGGGCTGACAATGAGGGGAGGTACGGGGTGGGGTGGGGATGGAGGAGGGTTGAGGGGGCGAACGGAGTATCATGTGGGTCCAGTCCAGGGCGGTAGCTGTTGAGGGTGGGGTTGAGACATACCAAGAGATGGGGTGTGGGAAAGGAAGCGGCTGGATGGAAGGAGGGAGAACTGGAGGGAGGGGAAGGGAAGGGAGGAACTAAGAGGAATACAGCAACGGTGAATGCTGCGAGACATAATGGCCTGGAAAAGTCCCAACCCTACTTCAATGTGAGGAGTGACTTTTGAGATGTCTCAAGACCAAATAGCCCATCAGCAACATACCCCAATGAGCGTCCAGCTGGGCGGGTTCACGAGCACCTCGCCCATTGTGCTGCCGGCACTGGAAGCATCGGGTGTGCTGTGTTGCCTGGGGGCCTTCATGAGCCCACAGGGGGATGAGCCATGAGCAGCGCACCTCCACGAGCCTGTCCTGGAGGGACCAGACCACCTGTCAGCGTTCCTGTATGGGAGAACCCTGGAAAAGCCATAGGCTCACCTCTATGAGCGTACCTCGCCCATAGGGCTGCCAGCCAATGTGCGCCCCACACCACCAAGTGCAGTAGCGGCAGCAGCATGCGGGGCATATGGTGCCCTAGCTGTGAGCGTACCTCTATGAGCGTACCTCTATGAGCGTCCAGCTGGGCGGGTTCACGAGCACCTCGCCCATAGAGCTGCCGGCAGCACCGGAAGCATCGGGTGCGGTGTGCTGCTTGGGAGCCTTCATGAGCCCACAGGGGGTGGCGTTGTCAAACAGAAACAGCGCATCGCCAAACGTGCGCCCCACCAGCTCTGGCCTGTGGGGACGTGAATGGAAGGTCATGTGTAGGCGAATGGGAAGGGAAGGTGTGCGGATGGGATGGGTGTGAGCAGGGCAGGCATCCATGCATGCATGCATGGGACCACAGGGGGTGGCGTTGTCAAACAGGAAGAGCGCATCTCCAAACGTGCGCCCCACTAGCTCCGGCCTGTGGGGGTGTGGTGGAGAGGAGGAGTGAGGGGAGGATGGAGAGGCATGGAGGGGATGAAGTAAAGCAGGGCGCAGAGCATGCCACACACGTCCCCAGAACCACCACTCACCACTCTTTGAAGTAGAACTCGTCATTCTCAAAGTCAAGCAGGTCAGCAGTGACGTCAGCAGTGACGTCAGCAGTGCCGCGGTGCACAGCAGCGGACAGCAGCGAGAGGTTCTCCGCCGCCACCGGCACCAGCCGCCTCCTGCGCCCCCTCGTGCGCCCGTTCCTGCTACGTGCCACCCACCGTTGCTGCTGCTGTTGGTGCTGGTGGTGATGCTGCTGCTACCGCTCGCATCATCCTTCAGAACGAGCATGCACTCACCACTACTCGAATGCAACACTCACCACTCTTTGAAGTAGAATTCGTCGTTCTCAAAGTCAAGCAGGTCGGCAGTGACGTCAGCGGTGCCGCGGTGCACAGCAGCGGACAGCAGCGTGCGCAGCGAGAGGTTCTCCGCCGCCACCGGCACCAGCCGCCTCCTCCTCACGCGCTGGGAGGAGGACGCGGTGCTACTGGGCGGTGCTTGGGCAGTGGTGGTGGTGGTGGACGGGGAGGGGGCGAGGAGGGTGCGGTGGAGGCGCTGCAGCAGGCGCACGTTGGAGAGTGAAGAGAGCTCTGCGATGATGTCAGCGCTGATGTCTGGCCTATTGGCGAGCGCCAGACTGGCTTGGATCACCTGAATGAGGGGTGGTGGGAGGGGTGGGATGTATGGGATTCGTGGGAGGGATGTGGCAGGTGCTAGGGCTGGGAATTTCAGTGATGATGTAAACACAGTTGGTGAGCACCAGGCTGGCTTGGATTATCTGCAGGGAGGGTGTGAGGAGTGGGAAGGATAGCGTTGATGGGAGAGTCAAGCAATGCCCGGTAGGCTATTCACATATCCAGTCACACGATGCCATGCCATGGCAGCACAGCACCTCACCAAACAGCAACAGACTACAGTGGACTCACAAAGGCGTCGGCTTGGGAGGGGTCGGAGACGGGGGGGGAGAGCAGCACAATGGAGCGCGCAGCGTCAGCAGCACAGCGCGCCAAGTCCTCCGAGTGGAAGGGCGAGCCGGTGCGCGTCACAATCTGAGGGAGCAGCTCATAGGAAACGGTATGCACATGGGAGGCAAGGAGATGGAAGGGAGATCAGTGCCACAATGAGAGATCTGGCGCCAGGTGGAATGGAAGGGCCACCGCTCTCAGGTACACCCTATTGACCCGCTTGACCCGCTTGACTCGCTTGCCTTTTCTTCCTTTCTTCTTCTATTCCTCTCTCACGCGCCCTTGGCCCCCACCAGCACAACCACCCTTTGGTGCCCACTAATGGCTCTGTTGCCTCTCTTGTCTCTCACCTGCCCGCTTCCAGCAGCGCACTATCCATCTCCTCCTAACCCTTGCTGTCCGCCAGCACCACCATCCTCAGGTTAAGCACCCCCTATCCAGTCCCTTGACTCCATTGAGTCGCCTGACTCTCACCTGTCCGCCGCCTGCTTTCTGTCGCTCGCTTTTAGGAATGGCATCCAGGAGTGCGCTGTCCATCTCCTCCTTGCCCTTGCCGCCTGCCAGCACCACCACTGCGCGACTGCCGTCCGCCCCCACCAGCTGCTGCACCAGAGGAATGGTGCGTGGGGTCCAGCCTGGGAGAAGGGGTGGAGGGTACGAAGGAAAGAGAGGAGCGAGCGAGGGTGTGGGTGGGCGAGAGGGAGAAGGGGAAAGTGGGGGGAATGAGTACCATTGATGGTTGCACAGCACAGCACAGCACAGCACAGCACAGCACAGCACAGCACAGCACAGCACAGCACAGCACAGCACAGCACAGCACAGCACCACCACTGCCCGACTGCCATCCGCCCCCACCAGCTGCTGCACCAGCGGGATGGTGTGCGGGGTCCAGCCTGAGAGGGGGCCCCTTGCCCTTGCTCCATGACGGCCCCTTGCCCTTGCTCCATGACGGCCCCTTGCCCTTGCTCCATGACGGCCCCTTGCCCTTGCTCCATGACGGCCCCTTGCCCTTGCTCCATGACGGCCCCTTGCCCTTGCTCCATGACGGCCCCTTGCCCTTGCTCCATGACGGCCCCTTGCCCTTGCTCCATGACGGCCCCTTGCCCTTGCTCCATGACGGCCCCTTGCCCTTGCTCCATGACGGCCCCTTGCCCTTGCTCCATGACGGCCCCTTGCCCTTGTTCGGATAGTCCACGGTCCACCTGCTCTGTCAGCCTCTGTGCTTCTGTGCTTTCCACCATCTATAGATGCACTCGTTGCTACAGGTATACAAGCACTGCGCTGCTAGTCATCCCAATCACTCACCCACGACCAGCACGTGCCCGCGCTCCATGACGGGCCCCTTGCCCTTGTTCAGATCGTCCACTTGCTTCGCCACGCCATCAGTCGCCAGACCCACCAGCAGCGCCAGCAACAGCAACCCCTTGATCGTCAGCACCACTGACAGCACCCGCTTCCAAATTGAGTCCTGAGGGGTGGTGGCAGGAGATTGCAGGGCAGGGGATGTGAAGAGGGAGGGTGGCATTGGGAAGGTTACTGCTGCCAGGCCCGCTACTGAAGGAAGCAGCAGCAGAAGCAGCCAGACAGGGTGCTCATCTAGGCCATTGCAATGCTCTCTGTGAAATAGGTGGGCAGGCAGCCAGGCAGGCTGGGGTTGCAGGCAGAAAAACAAGTCCACTTCACTCCACTCCACTCCACTCCACTCCACTCCACTCCGCTCACCCAAATTCACCTGAGCGCCCTGGTGGCCGGGATCTGACAGCATGGTCCATCGACGAGACCCACACGGCTCATCTAGGTCATTGCCATGCACACTGTGTGAAAAAGGCAGGCAGGCAGGCACACATGCAGGTTGGGGTGCAGCCTGCAGGCATGAAAGCAACCCCTTTCCATCCCTCTCCACACTTCTCCACCTCACTGGCTCACCTGAGCGCCCTGCTGGCCCGGGTCTGACAGCATGGTCCACGAGACCCACACAGCCTCGCCAAATGGCACGTCCTCATTGGTCGCCTTGGCCGCAGCGATAAAGGCTCCTGCTCCCAGCAGCATGAGGGCCACCCAGAGGACAGAGAGCAGCAGGAGCTGGGGGAAAAGGGGGGGAGAGAGCGGGGGAAAGGAAATATGATTGGGGTGGCTCAAACATTTGTGAACTTGAAGGTTCCCAGGAACATGAGTGCCACCCAAAGGCACCCGCGTGGACCAAGGTGCGCACGTGGACCAAGGCGCCTTTTAGAGGAAAGTCGCCTCTTAGAGGAGAAGCGCCGCTTAGAGGAGAAGCGCCTGCCTCTTAGAGGACAGGCAACTCTGAGAGAGAAGCGCCTGTATCTTAGAGGAGAGGCTCCTCTAAGAGGAGTGGCGCCTCTTAGAGGAGACAACACACCAAGGCACAACACACCCAGGGAAGAAAGGGAAACCTTCCCGTTGTCATTTGCCTTGCCTCACCTTCCCCGAGGGTTCAGTGGTGAGGAAGAAGTCCATGGCGTAGAGGCTTTGTCTCTAATGAGACCGTCGTGCCCAGCAGTGCAGTGCGGTGCAGAAGCAAAGCTTTCCCTTTGAAGAATTCTCATTCATCTGCTCGCCTCACCTTCCCAGAAGGTTCAGTGGTGAGAAAGAGGTCGATGGCATAGAGGGCCTTGTCTGTGATGCCTGCTCGCTGCTGGGGTGACTTGAGCGCCGCTGGACTGGCCGTGCCGGGTGGGGGCGGGGTCAGCACGATCTGAGATGGAGGGAGAGAGATTCAGGGAATGGGCGGGAGGGCAAGGGGGTGAGTGTACGTGAGGAGAAGGATTGAAAGCGGGTGATCCTTATGGGGGCGATCCTTATGGGGGCGATCCTTATGGGGGCGATGCTTATGGGGGCGATCCTTATGGGGGCGATCCTTATGGGGGCGATCCTCATGGGGGCGATCCTTATCGGGGCGATGCTTATGGGGGCGATGCTTATGGGGGCGATCCTTATGGGGGCGATCCTTATGGGGGCGATCCTTATGGGGGCGACCCTCATGGGGGCGACCCTCATGGGGGCGACCCTCATGGGCGCGATCCTCATGGGGACGATCCTCATGGGGACGATCCTCATGGGGATGATCCTCATGGGGGCGATCCTCATGGGGGCGATCCTCATGGGGGCGATCCTCATGGGGGCGATCCTCATGGGGGCGATCCTCATGGGGGCGATCCTCATGGGGGCGATCCTCATGGGGGCGATCCTCATGGGGGCGATCCTCATGGGAGCGATCCCCATGGGGGCGATCCTCATGGGGGCGATCCTCATGGGGGCGATCCTCATGGGGGCGATCCTCATGGGGGCGATCCTCATGGGGGCGATCCTCATGGGGGTGATCCTCATGGGGACGATCCTCATGGGGGCGATCATCATGGGGGCGATCCTTATGGGGGCGATCCTTATGGGGGTGATCCTTATGGGGGTGATGCTTATGGGGGTGATGCTTATGGGGGTGATCCTTATGGGGGTGATCCTTACGGGGGTGATCCTTATGGGGGTGATCCTTATGGGGGTGATGCTTATGGGGGTGATGCTTATGGGGGTGATCCTTATGGGGGTGATCCTTAAGGAGGTGATCCTTATGGGGGTGATGCTTATGGGGGTGATCCTTATGGGGGTGATCCTTATGGGGGCGATCCTTATGGGGGCGATCCTTATGGGGGCGATCCTTATGGGGGCGACCCTCATGGGGGCGACCCTCATGGGGGCGACCCTCATGGGCGCGATCCTCATGGGGACGATCCTCATGGGGACGATCCTCATGGGGATGATCCTCATGGGGGCGATCCTCATGGGGGCGATCCTCATGGGGGCGATCCTCATGGGGGCGATCCTCATGGGGGCGATCCTCATGGGGGCGATCCTCATGGGGGCGATCCTCATGGGGGCGATCCTCATGGGGGCGATCCTCATGGGGGCGATCCTCATGGGGGCGATCCTCATGGGAGCGATCCCCATGGGGGCGATCCTCATGGGGGCGATCCTCATGGGGGCGATCCTCATGGGGGCGATCCTCATGGGGGCGATCCTCATGGGGGCGATCCTCATGGGGGTGATCCTCATGGGGACGATCCTCATGGGGGCGATCATCATGGGGGCGATCCTTATGGGGGCGATCCTTATGGGGGTGATCCTTATGGGGGTGATGCTTATGGGGGTGATGCTTATGGGGGTGATCCTTATGGGGGTGATCCTTACGGGGGTGATCCTTATGGGGGTGATCCTTATGGGGGTGATGCTTATGGGGGTGATGCTTATGGGGGTGATCCTTATGGGGGTGATCCTTAAGGAGGTGATCCTTATGGGGGTGATGCTTATGGGGGTGATCCTTATGGGGGTGATCCTTATGGGGGTGATCCTTATGGGGGTGATGCGGAGATAACTAGTGCAACGGGAGCTAGACTACGGGCTAGGCACGGGGCAAGAGTGATCGTAGCGTTCGTTCGTTCCTTAGTCGTTTCAAAGTGCTAACACTACTTGCTAGTTCACCGGGAAAATTGGCAAGAGTTTCACTAGGAAAGCATAACAAAAGCTCAAAATGATTGCATCAACATTGACAACACAGACTACATCACATCTAGCAAGGTTGCTGGTGGACTGCCAGCGCAGCACGGTCGACCGCGTGCCAGCACGACTTGGTCGACCGCGCTCTAACAGAGCAGAGTCGCGGCTTGCCAACGTTGCCCATCCGCGGTGTGCCAATGGTTCAGGAAGTCGGCTGCACAGCGATGCATCCGCGGGACAGCGGTGTACCAGCTTCGCAGGTGCGTGCAGCTGGTTGGTGCCCAACTTCCCGTCACATGCCTGGCGCAGATACTCCACGCATGACGGCGCCCACCAGCAACGTCGACCTCGGGATACCACCCCCGAGATCGTACTCGCAGAAAACACCCCCGGCGACATTCGCGCGCATCGCCAGAGTATCCTGGTTGACAGGGTATTTCGCGGTCCTCCCGCGATTTCGCGGCCACCGCGGTCCTCCCGCGATTTCGCGGCCATCGCGGTCCTCCCGCGATTTCGTTGCAACTGCGGTCCCCCGTGGTTTCGCGGCTCCCACGGTCCTCAGTGGTTTCGCGGCTCCCACGGTCGGCTCCGCCCAAGCGAGGACGGTGCCAAACACAACTCCCGTTAACACTCCCCTGCCGCGTTCACGCTTGGGCACTCCCCCCCCGGCTCACACGGCAGTACTGTTTGGAGAATAGCCCATCGGCGTGCACACAACGCACAGCACGTCGATCACCGCACCAGCCATGTAAAAGGGCATGGCACCTACTGCTGCACGTCGTTGTCACTGTCGCCCACATCGGCCAGGCGCACTTGGCCGATTGCAACGGAGCACCGGTTAAAGGTCGGGTAGTGCAGCGCCTTTGTCAGGAAGTCGGCTGGCTGCTCAGCGGTCGGGATGTACTTCAGCGAAAACTTCCCGCGCTTCACCATGTGCTGCAACCAGGCCTGTCGCCACTCCATGTGCTTGAGGTTGCCCGTCAACTCCATGCTCTCGCCGACCGTGATAGCCGACTTGTTATCCACCCTGAGGACAGTCGGCTTCCCAGCGTCCAGCCGCTGGAACTCCGCGAGGAGGAAGTGAAGGCGACGTCCCTCGGTCGACCACAACGTCGCGGACTTGATGCGCTGACTCGACCAGGAGATCGTGGCCCCTCCGTAGACAAACACGTAGCCGCCCATGCTCATCCGGTTTTGCTTGTCGCCCGCATCGTCGGCGTCCATGTAGCCGATCAACTCCAGTGACTCCAGACCACCGCCGAACTCCAGGGCGGTGTCTCGCGTGTTGGCGAGGTAAGCGAGGCAGCGGTCGACCTCGCGCCAGTGCTGATCGCTCCTCACCGCGAGGCCGCTCCCCAGCTTGCTGCACGCGAATGCGATGTCCGGCCTTGTCATCGTTGCCGCGAACTGCAGCGAGCCGACCTTCTGTCTGTACTCCTCCTCCTCGCGCTCCTGCGCCTCCTCGTCATCGAATGTCTGCTCCGCGTAGGCGGCGACGGAGACCGGCGTCTTCGGAGTGCGCCCGATCTGCTCCTCGTCGATGAAGCGCCTGCGCAGCTTGTCGGCGTAGCCCTGCTGGTGCAGCCACAATTTTCGCGCCGGCCTATCGCGCACGATCTCCAAGCCGAGATACTTCTGCACCAGCGAAATTTCGCGCAGCTCGAAGGCGGCCTCCAACAGCTCCTTCAGCATCGCGGTGCTGCTGCTCGCGGCGAGAAGGTCGTCGACGTAGACCAGCACCCAGTAGGTCACCTTATCGTCGCCGACCTTGAAGTACAGAGCCTCGTCGACTTGGCTCTTCTTCCACCCGGCGCCAACCAACACGTCGTTGAGAGCCGTAAACCACAGCAGCGGCGACTGCTTCAGCCCATAGAGGCTCTTCAGTAGCAGTTTGCACACCCGGCCGGTCCCGTCGTTGAAGTGGTCCGGCTGGTACATGTACAGCACGCGGTCGGGCTTGCTTTGCAAAAAGGCGTTCTTCATGTCCAGCTGCATCAGGTTGAGGTCGAGAACGGCGACGATGCTGAGGAAAATCCTCAGCGTGGCGTAACTGCTCGTCGTAGTCAGCGCCATACACTTTCGTGAAGCCTTTCACGACCAGCCTCGCCTTTTCGCGCTCGACAGTGTCATCGATGCGGTACTTCGTTGTCAGCACCCACCGGTTCTTCATTATGTTCATTCCTGCCGGGCGTTCAACCAGCTCCCAAGTGCCCATGTTGATGAGGCTACGAATCTCCTCCTGCATGGCGGCCTTCACCGCCGAGCCCTTCCAGCTCGCCAACGCCTCTTTCACCGTCATGGTTGAAATGTCCCAACAGTGTTTGGAATCGGCGTGAATGTCGAGGTGGAGCTCCGAAAACTCCTCATCGTCCTCGGCGTCATCGTACGCCAGGTCGTCGTCGTCCACATTGTACACCATGGTGAAGGCAGCGGGGGCAAAGAAGTCGGGTGGCCTCCGAATTCGGCCCGACTTCCGAGGTCCGGGCTGCACCTCCACCACGTCGCTCGATGTGCGTTCATCGAACTGCTCCCCTGTCGTCCGCTCCTCTGAAGCGAGCTCCGCGTTCGACGGTTCCTCTGAAACGCGCTTCCCGTTCGACGGCTCCCCTATCGACGGCTTCTCTGAAACGCGCTTCCCGTTCAAAAGCTCCCCTGCCAACTGCTCCGCGGTCGGCTTCGCTGTTGCATGTTCCCCTGTCTGCTGCCTGCTAGCCGCGGGCTCCTCCGCGGTCTCCTCCGCGGACGGCGTGGCGATCTCCTCCGCGGTTTCCTCCGCGGGCTCCTTCGCGGGTTCCTCCGGGGTGTCTTTCACGGGTTCCTCCGCGGTGTCCTTCGCGGTTCCCTTCGCGGTCTCCCTCGCGGTTTTCTTCGCGGTCTCCTCCGCGGTTCTCTTCTCCGCGACTGGCTGGGCGTCACGTCGGCCACCGGCGATGCTCTTGGCCGGCGCCACAGGCGACGCCCCACGGCTCCCCTCATCGCCGGAGGCCGACACCAGAGTCAGGCCATGCAGTTCGACGGGAAGGGAATGGGAAGAAGGGGCAGGAGATGGCGAGGCAAGGGTGACCGCGACATCCTCATCAGCCCGCTCACCGACCTCGACGAGCAGAGGAAGCGTCGCCGTCGAGGTGTCCGTCGGCGGGTTGGCCCGCGTCCGCCCCGATGCAGGCCCGAGGTCCGATTTCCACACGTCCAGCGACAGAGTTTCGTAGAACACCACGTCTGACGTGGTGACCACCCGGTTGGCGGTGATGTCGAGGAGCTCCCAGCCTTTGCTCTCCTCCGACACGCCGAGGTGAAGGCCCCACTGGACCTTCGGCTTCAGCTTCCCACCGCGCTGCTGCTCAGGGATGAGGAATTGCGCCATGCAGCCCCACACCCGCGCCATCGACAAGTCGGGCTTCTGCCTGGTGAGGAGCTGGTACGGCGTCGTCCCCGCGGGCAGTGAAGACCGCTCCAGGCAGTTGCGAACCCAGATGGCCTGCCGCAGAGCGCAGAGCGAGATGCCACCAGTGGTGCTGCACGCCCATGTGCAGCAGCATCGTCCGCACCGACTCCACCACCGTCCTCATCTCCCGCTCCGCCATGCCATTCTGTTGCGGGTTGTAAGGGCAGGTCAAGTCGTGAACGATTCTCTTGCTGTCCACGAAGGCGGTGATGTCCTTTCCGAGGAACTCCCCTCCGCGATCAGAACGAAGTTGCAGCACCGAATGCTTCGCCTGCTGCTCCACCAGCACCAGCCACTTTTGGAACTCCAGCAACACGTCCGACTTCTTGGCGACCGGCCTCACCCACACATAGCGGATCTTGCGATCCTTCAGCAGCAAGAAGTACAGGTTGCCCTCCTTGGCAGCCACGCGAAATGGCCCGCACAAATCGATGTGCACGACGGCCAGGACGTCGTCGGCTTCAGAGCCGTGGTCGGGGAAGGTATGCCGCGCCAGCTTCCTGCCGACGCACGAAACACACGGTGAGTCGGCGCCAGACACCGACTTAAGGTCCAGCCCAATGGCGACCTCGTGCTTCGCCGAGCTCCGTATGGTGTCCATGCCAACATGCGCCAGCCTCGCGTGCAGCCTGTTCGGGGTTGCTTTCGTCGCCGAGACGATCGCCCGCGAAGCCACCTCCTCTTTCGCGGGTGTTGTCGACTTTACCGCGCATGGGCGCAGGTCAGTGCAGAGGACCCGGCCGGTGCACGTCGCGCGACCGAGCACGTCCCCCGCCGCGGAGACGAGCAACATCCGTTCGCCGTCGTACCTCAGCGTCACCCCGCTCTCCTTCAGCTGGCCAGCCGAAAGCAGATTCGCCTGCTCGCCCGGGACGAAGAGGACGTCGGAGATGAGCACCCGCTTTCCGGCCTTCCCCTGCAGAGCAACCGTGCCACGGCCGCGAACGACCTGCAGCGCCCCAAAGAAGCCGCGCACGTGCTTCACGTCGCCGCTCGACCCCAAGTCAACGAAGGCCTCCTTCGTCCCCATCAGGTGGTGCGAGCAGCCGCTGTCGAGCAGGACCACCGCGGAGTTCGCTTGCACAGCTGCCGCCACCGCCTAGGAATCCTCGCCAGCCTCCGGCGCCAGCGAGACGGTCGGCTCCACGATACCGACCAGCGAGCACGACGCCTCCTTGTCGCCTCGCCCTTTACCACCCGCGGAAGAGTCGGCGTCTTTCGCCGACGTCGACTTCGTCGACTGTTTCTCTTTTCGCGGCTGGTTTCCTCGATGCGGACGACGGCTGCCAGACCTCTCCCTTGGTTTCGCCGTCGTCCGAGTCACTGCGGTTGGGACACTCGAAGGAGAGGTGATCGTGATCGCCGCACAGCCAGCATTCCCGACGTCGACCTCCTCCTCCACGACCACCATCCTTGGCCGACTTCTGCTTGTCAGCATCCTTCGCCGGCTTCCCGCCACCGCGGTGACTGCCACCAGACTGCCCGCACTGTCCCAGTCGACCACCTTGCTTCGTGGGGGCGACGTAGTTCACTTGCGCGAGGAGCTCCTGAGACCGCTCAGCCTCCTGCATCGCCTCGTCCTGCAGAATGTACGAGGTCAATGTGTCCTCATTGAGCGTACGACGACGTTGAGTACTCCGCGCCAGCCATCCGAATGGTGGCGAGAATTCGCCGAGCTCGGTTGCAGTTGTCAGGCGCGGTCTCCTCGTCGCCCATACGCAGGTGCGTCAACTGCCCCTCAAGCTGGGCGATGAACAAGTCGTCGGTGACCTGGTAAGTTGACTCGATGAAATGCCACGCCCGGTGGCCAGCGTCGAGGTACTCTCTGCACGACTTCAAGGTGATTTGTACGCCCGGCGAGCGGCACCGCGAAATGACCATGAAGGTCAGCAACTGCACGGCGCGAAATTCCGCTCGCAAGTCGGGGTAGTGCTCCTCCGGCGTCGCCACGGTCCCGCGGGCGAAGCCCATCAGCCCGGCCATCTCCTGCTGGGGCTCGATGGCTTCCTTCCACGTGAGGATGTCACGACGACCGACCAGCGGAGGTGAGACCGAAATCCTGTTCGACGTAAACTTTAAGTAGCCGTACCTCGGCGCAATTTCTCCCGCGGTCACGAGAGTCGCCGACATCGGAGCCAATTCACTTTCTCTGCCTCCGACGTAGTTTCGCGGGGCCCCTGCAGGCGCCGATGACTGCATCCCTCGCGCCTGAACGCCGCCGACTTCATCAGCACGAATCACACCTCGCTGCCTCGACGTGCCTCCCGCGCTGCTACCGACTTGGTCACCCGTGGCGTTGACTCCCGCGTCGACGCCGCCTGCGTTGTTCACCGGTCGAGGAGATGCAGGCCGAGAAAGGGGGTGCTCCGCCGCCCACAAGGCGCGGATGCCAGCCTCGACCTCCGTCAGCGGGAGAGTTCCGTACTCGTTCGCCGCATGACGTCTCTTCGCGTCCTCCAGCCGTGCTTCCAAGGTGTCCACGACGCCCGCCTCTACCACGAGGTCCACCATGGCGTCCAACACAGCCGCCGGTCTACGAACAAACCAGGTGAGTGAAGTCAGCTAAACCGAAGGCTTCTTCGCAGTGTCGTCCACGCTCACCGCACCGTGCGGAGATAACTGGTGCAACGGGAGCTAGATTACGGGCTAGGCACGGGGCAAGAGTGATCGTAGCGGGGGTGATGCTTATGGGGGTGATGCTTATGGGGGTGATCCTTATGGGGGTGATCCTTATGGGGGTGATCCTTATGGGGGTGATCCTTATGGGGGAGATCCTTATGGGGGTGATCCTATGGGGGTGATCCGTATGGGGGTGATGATTATGGGGGTGATGCTTATGGGGGTGATCCTTATGGGGGTGATGCTTATGGGGATCCTTATGGGGGTGATCCTTATGGGGGTGATCCTTATGGGGGTGATCCGTATGGGGGTGATGCTTATGGGGGTGATGCTTATGGGGGTGATCCTTATGGGGGTGATCCGTATGGGGGTGATGCTTATAGGGGTGATGCTTATGGGGGTGATCCTTATGGGGGTGATCCTTATGGGGGTGATCCTTATGGGGGTGATCCTTATGGGGGTGATGCCTTATGGGGGTGATCCTTATGGGGGTGATCCTTATGGGGGTGATCCTTATGGGGGTGATCCTATGGGGGTGATCCTTATGGGGGTGAGCCTTATGGGGGTGAGCCTTATGGGGGTGATCCTTATGGGAGTGATCTTTATGGGAGTGATCCTTATGGGGGTGATCCTTATGGGGGTGATCCTTATGGGGGTGATCCTTATGGGGTTGATCCTTATGGGGGTGATCCTTATGGGGGTGATCCTTATGGGGGTGATCCTTATGGGGGTGATCCTTATGGGGGTGATCCTTATGGGGGTGATCCTTATGGGGGTGATCCTTATGGGGTTGATCCTTATGGGGGTGATCCTTATGGGGGTGATCCTTATGGGGGTGATCCTTATGGGGGTGATCCTTATGGGGGTGATCCTTATGGGGGTGATCCGTATGGGGGTGATGCTTATGGGGGTGATGCTTATGGGGGTGATCCTTATGGGGGTGATCCTTATGGGGGTGATCCTTATGGGGGTGATCCTTATGGGGGTGATCCTATGGGGGTGATCTGTATGGGGGTGATGCTTATGGGGGTGATGCTTATGGGGGTGATCCTTATGGGGGTGATGCTCATGGGGGTGATCCTTATGGGGGTGATCCTTATGGGGGTGATCCTTATGGGGGTGATCCGTATGGGGGTGATGCTTATGGGGGTGATGCTTATGGGGGTGAGCCTTATGGGGGTGATCCGTATGGGGGTGATGCTTATGGGGGTGATGCTTATGGGGGTGATCCTTATGGGGGTGATCCTTATGGGGGTGATCCTTATGGGGGTGATCCTTATGGGGGTGATGCTTATGGGGGTGATCCTTATGGGGGTGATCCTATGGGGGTGATCCTTATGGGGGTGAGCCTTATGGGGGTGAGCCTTATGGGGGTGATCCTTATGGGAGTGATCCTTATGGGAGTGATCCTTATGGGGTGATCCTTATGGGGGTGATCCTTATGGGGGTGATCCTTATGGGGTTGATCCTTATGGGGGTGATCCTTATGGGGGTGATCCTTATGGGGGTGATCCTTATGGGGGTGATCCTTATGGGGGTGATCCTTATGGGGGTGATCCTTATGGGGGTGATCTTTATGGGGGTGATCCTTATGGGGGTGATCCTTATGGGGGTGATTCTTATGGGGTTGTTCCTTATGGGGGTGATCCTTATGGGGGTGATCCTTATGGGGCGATCCTTATGGGGGTGATGCTTATGGGGGTGATCCTTGTGGGGGTGATCCTTAGGAGGGTGATCCTTGTGGGGGTGATCCTTATGGGGGCGATGCTTATGGGGGTGATCCTTGTGGGGGTGATCCTTGTGGGGGTGATCCTTATGGGGGTGATCCTTATGGGGGTGATCCTTAGGAGGGTGATCCTTATGGGGGCAATCCTTATGGGGGTGATCCTTCTGGGGGTGATCCTTATGGGGGTGAGTAGAGTTGCACGACTAGCTGTCTCTGTGAGTTGGCCAAATGACGGGTCGGTTGTCCTTTTGAGGAGCCTCAAACTCACCTTTGTGAATTTACATCTGTTCTGTTCTGTTGAGATCTGTGTGTGTGTGCCACTACCACATCACAGGTTGGTCGATCGGCCAGTCCACTTCACTCACCTGGTTGCTGGCAGCGGCGGCAGGGGGAGGGCGCAGCAGAGCGGCGAAGGGAGCACCTCCTCCCCCACCCAGGCGCCAGGAGAGGGAGGAGAAGAAAGTGGCTGCAGCTATGGCCGCCGCGAGCAGAGGGAGGAGGACGGAGCGAGGGAGCGGAGAGGGGAGGAGAGAGGAGAGGCTGGGAGTACGTGGCGTGGGTGGGGTGGGGATGGGTGTTGAAGCAGAAGCGGTGGGTTTGGTGTTAAGTGAGGGAAATTCTGATGGGTGGAGTGCGGTGCTGTTGTTGGATGCTTGCTGCGGATGTGGGGAGGAAGTTGTTGGGGGAAGAGAAGAGCGAGGAGGGAGGGAGTGGAAGGAGGGAGTTTTGGAGCCATGACAGGGAGCAACAGGAATGGCACGGATTGACAGGGAATGGCATGGAATGACAGGGAATGGCATGGAATGACAGGGAATGGCATGGAATGACAGAGAATGGCATGGAATGACCTGAAATGACAAGGAATGGCATGGAATGGCAAGGAATGACAGGGAACGGCACGGAATGACATGGAATGCCAGGGAGTGACAGGAAATGGCATGGAATGATATGGAATGACAGGGAATGGCATGGAATGACATGGTATGACAGGGAATGGCATGAAATCACTGGAAACGGCTGGGAGTGGAAGTGAAACACATTTGACAAGGACTGAGACGAGCTGAGAGAGAATGCCATTGAAATGGACGCAAGCTGACACGGAATGGCTTGAACTGACACGGAATGGCATGAACGGACACGGAATGGCATAAACTGACACGGAATGGCTTGAACGGACACGGAATGGCATGAACGGACACGGAATGGCTTGTACGGAAACGGAATGGCTTGAACGGACACGGAATGGCATAAACGGACACGGAATGGCATGAACTGACACGGAATGGCATGAACTGACACGGAATGGCCACGAAAAGAGAGCACCTCCTCAGGGCCGTCCGAGGCAGCGCGAGGAGCGACGACGCTTCGCTGGCGACTGCGAGATGCCGAAAAAAACGGAGATGCCAACCTCCTTACTGACGGAGAAGTCCTATTAGTCCATTTCGTGGACAACGCTGAACCTAACGTGGCGATTTTCGCGACATTGTGAGCGACACTGTGTACGACATTGTGTGCGACTGGTCGCCGGCGATGCGAGATCACGGCGTCAATGCCTCGTATTGAGTTCTGCACCGTAACGACACGCGGACGCGCGAGAACCGACTCCATGGCGACCCGAACCTCTTATAACCGACTAATGTTGCCAGCAGTGTCCGGGATCCACAGAATATTAAATGCGAGTAGTGATAATAATAATCAGCGTCCGGAGCAGGAAGCTGCACGTGGTACGGTACAAGGCACTTCCTGGCGCCTGGCAGACAAAGGGATCGAATGCGGTGCGTTGCTGCAGCGCTTCAGACTACTCGCTGCATCTGTTAGTTACCACGACGCACTCTTACTTCCTACCTCTCAACTGAGGCACGAAGATATACGCTGATGCAGCGATTTCCCTGATCGCATTCAACAGCCAGCGTCAGTATTGCCGTTGCCGACTGAGCCAATGTCAATGGCTGGCCGACGTCTGAAGGACCGCTGTTCAAGGGGAGTGAAAGAGGGAGGGTGTAGTGCAGTGCTTCTCAGATCAAGTGCGGTTAGTGGAGATGTGAATATGTTCGGAGAATTTTCAGTACGGTTGTGGAACATGCTTTTTGGGGCAGAGCGGTTTATTTGGATTCCAAACAGTTGAAGAGGGGTAAATGTCCTTTTGAGAGTGATGTGATGGAGGGGACGATTTGACAAGACCAGAAATCAGCGGGATAGACTAGGATATTTCTCTCTTTTGCAGCAGACGTCCGTTCCATTTAGGAAATGAAAATGATTCTTAAAAATGTTGAAAGAAGCAAGCATTATTTGAACATGAGGGCCCCCAAATGTGAGAGCTACAGGTCAAAACAGTTAGCCTCATTACGGCTCCTCCACTTCTACCCACAACCTTCTGTGATCAGGCAGGCTCATGTAGGCTGCTCCCTGCGTTTCCACTGATGATCATACACCACACAATCATGACTCATGAATCATGATTCATCATGACCACACCCCTTCCACGCCAAGGAAGCCCATGTGGACTTGGTTGCTCCACCCCTACCCAAGCACGCTCTTTGGTGTCACAATACCCTTCCGTAGTCAAGGTAAGTATGATATCAAAGAAGCGACTGTCTTCACGGATGTGATGATGAGGAGACACGAGTGGTAGAGGAGGAAGCAGAGGATGAGAGCTCCAACGGTGTCTTCGTGGGTAGTAAGATAGCAGAAAACAGCAAACGGATTATAACACAGTGACAGGCATGGTTAAGGAAAGATTGGGTACACTGAAGGTGAGACGAGAACCAAAGGAGCCAGGCGAATTAGAAAGAAATGTATGAGTGGGAAGAGATAAAAGTTGGAGGAAAGAGCGTGTGTAAGAAAAAGGGGACTGGAAAGGCAGGATTTGCTAGAAGTTGGGTTGACATTAAGAAAGCATAAATGTAGGAAAGGCATGATGCAATGCAAGAGGGAAGCAAAGAAGGAGTAAGGGTTGGAGAGAGCGGTTTAAGTGGGTTCGAGGGGGTTAAAAGGGCTGCTTAACCGCTGAGAGGATACTGACTAGGAGGACCTCCCACCAGTCCAGGATGTAGAGGCCAAAGGTCACATTATACAGGGTGATCTTGCCGTTCACCCATGTTACTAATTGCCTCCAAGCCGATCGCTGTTGATGGTGTCGTCTCTGCGCTTACACGAACGACATGGAAGATCACAAAGAAGCGTGTAAAGTTACTGCGAACAGGCTGATTACCTGGAAGCCTAGCATGCTGGTAAGGTTACAAGCCTTTTCCACCAATCATGGGAATGAGGATGGTGAGCGCATGTAAGCCATAAGCCGTCATGGTATGTAGCACATGCACTTTAACATTGCAATGACGTACCGCGAGAAATTCCGCGTGGGCTTTGAAAGCGTTTCTGTCTTCCTCAGGAATCTCGTCTTCACTAAACGCACTTGCTAATCGTTCTATGGATTCCGCTGCCATATTTCCCTAATCTAAGAACACCGATCACGCCGCTACAAGTAGCTACGCGCTGAGGTCGCACGACACGAACAGCCTCGGATCGCAGCCGTCAGCAGGCGAACAAACTGTGACGGCCAGAATTCGTCACACGGTGCAGGAATTCCGTTCTAATGGTCGCGCTTTTGAGATTTTGTTCTAAAAATCGCGCTCTGGCCGCCTATTCTTAGCACCAAAAGCCGCTTGGCGCCATGAGCATGACCTCTTCGAGCTCTTCGCTTCAACTCCGCTGAGCAAGACCGCAGCTTGCCCGACTCAGCGAGGTCATTTGCCGGTACGCTGGTAAGAATACCCTATAAAGCTCTGAGGAATATTACATTGACCATGGGCGACCGGCTTCGGGAGTACGGTCACTATGACGCGACAAGCCGAGCGTGCGTGGCTGACCGTTTCAAAGCTGCTGCTATGAGATAACTCGAGCTTAGGTGAGGAGGAATCTATAAGCTGACTTGTGTGATGCGAACAACAAAGCAGGACAGAGGTGATATCAGGCAGGATATTCGCGTCATAAGAGCATCCAATATGCTACTGTACTTAGCTTCTCAAACCTCACTTAGGCAAAACAAGTTCGGGGTGATCACTCATAAAGTCTGACTAAGCTAGGCTCGGCAATTCCAAAACCAGCTGAGTGTGGTTTCACACATTTGGTCGCCGTAACGTAATGAACGGTTCAGTACCTTTCGACACGGTAGAGAACGGGCTGCAAATGATGTTGAGAATATATTTGTATGCTTTAATTATATGTGCAGTGTTCGAAGTCTGTTTACAGGGGCTTGCCATAGCGAGGAACTTGAACCTGGTGGCGAGTCAACGGGCCGCAACCGAGCACAGCGGTTGAGACCCACGTGGCAACTCAAGAATCGAATCGACAGCAGGAGTCATAGTCTACAGTACGCGAAACTGATTTGTAGGGCGCGGCAGGATACCGCGCCCTTGCCGAAGCAAAAAGTCTCGCCAGCGCGACAGTAACAAGGCAACCCAAGCGACGCAGCGCAACTGTTATACAGTTGGGCCTTGGTAACAGAATGTAATGCCTTGCTCATATTACACAATTCTCAAACTTGTGTCCGGCCAACCCTCGGCCGCTGCTTTGGCACCACGTTACAAGCCAGGAAAGCTACCTCTGAGTGACCAATAGCCCCGCCGTAGGGACGTCGTTAATTCCTCGAGCTTCCGCTGCGCTCTAGCGACTTCTTATTTACAACAAATGATATGAAAACTAGACAGGGGGACCATTCGAACAAAGCCTCGTACTCGCTATCCAAACGTTTTTCTTCCGTTCGGTCACGCGGCTGTGTGTGTTTGGACCTATTACCAAGCCAGCAAGAGTGTGGGAGGGTGTCGAGCATGATCGGTCATTGGTAGTGGCGAATAAACCATGCCTGCTGCATTTTCTGCACATATGCGGGTCCTTTCGCGTTTTGGGAATGAAAACGCTTGTTCCGAGCGTTTTTTTTTTTTTTTCTGTTCGGTCACACGGCTGTGTACAGTTGGACATATTACCAAACCAGCAAGAGCGTGGGAGGGTGGCGAGCATGATCAGTCATTAGTCCTGGCGAATGAACCATGTCTGCTGCATTTTCTGCACATGTGCAGATCCTTCCGCGTTCTGGGGATGAAAACGCTCGTTTCGAGCATTTTTCTTCCGTTTCGTCACGCGGCTGTGTTCGTTTGGACCTATTACCAAGCCAGCAAGAGCGTGGGAGGGTGGCGAGCATGATCGATCATTGATACTGGCGAATGAACCATGCCTGCTGCAATTTTCTGCACATGTACGGATCCTTCCGCGTTTTGGGAATCAAAGCGCTTGTTACGAGCCCTTTTTTTCCGTTCGGTTATGTGGCTGTGTGCCTTTGGACCTATAACTAAGCCAGCAAGAGTGTGGGAGGGTGGCGATCTCAAAAGAGTAGATTAATCTTAGGCGCCATGGCTAGGTTTTGAGGAAAACGAGAGTAGCGAGGGAGAAGTTGTACCAACAAAAAAGGGGTGATTCAATATTGAGCGAGGGTACAAATAGGAAAGAACAAACAAGAAAGGTGCACCACCAACTAAGAGAATGCTATAACTACAGTAACCAATCCTACAGGCAGTTACATATAGAAAATATTAACTTATATTTTCCGACACGCCCCCATAACTGACTGTAGGAGAGTATGCAGTCAGCGCACCCTTAAGGGGTACATCACGATTACACAGCGGAAATTGCAGCAACAAACAAGTGCAGTGACAACCATTGCAGTGGTGGCAGATCCAGCTGTAGCACACCCTGGGCCAAGGTAGAAACAGTAGTAGGTGTAAGGGCGGCAGGTCGCCTGAGGAGCAGGCTCTGTGGCTGCAACGTGCAGCAGGACAGCAGCGGCTCGACGGCAGCACCTGCAGGCCCCTAGCAGCAAGCAGCAGAAGCAAAGGCAAAAGAGGCAGGTGGCAGCAGGGGCGGCAGCTGGAGGTGCCACGGTAGCAGTGGGCGTCAGCAGCAGATGCCCGGCTGACTTCCGCCACCCCCTCTCACCCTCCCCCCCACAGCTGCAAGCGCGGCAGTGAGAGAGAGGGGAGGGGGGACGGCTGTTGGTGCTGCAAAATCTCTCTCGCAACCCCCTCACACTCCCCCCCATCCCCCACAGCGACCGGCGCTGCAGGGAGAGAGAGGAGAGAGGAGGGCGTCGGCGGTTTCCTGCGGGTGCGCTCCCGCCACTCCCTCACCCTCCCCCCCACAGCGACAGTCGCGTATGGGGCGATAAAGGGCGACAGCAGGTGCTGCTGGCGGCTCACAGCAGCCACCCCGTCACACCACCTCCCCCACTGCCCGCCACACCTTCGACCTCCCCCCACAGCAGGAGCACGCACTACAGTAGCAAGTGCGACAGCTGCAGCGGGACCCGGGGGAGGGTGGGCGGGGATAGTTGCTCGAGCGCGACGAGCGGGACAGAGGGCCGAAACGGAGGCGAGACGAAGCGGCGACGAGGCAGCGTGGCCGCGTACAACGGGGCGACTAGGCAGCGCGACAAGCAGAGCTCTGCCTTCGCCTCCTCGATCGCGCACGCGATTATGACCGTCGCGGATTTCAACGCAACGGTCATACTGGCAGCACGATCGCAGCAGAAAATCGTTGGGAGGGAGGGCCGCCATGACAGGGTCAAAAATCGGTGGGCCCATTGATCGAAAACTAGCTCGATACCATCTCAAAAGAGTAGATTAATCTTAGGCGCCATGGCTAGGTTTTGAGGAAAACGAGAGTAGCGAGGGAGAAGTTGTACCAACAAAAAAGGGGTGATTCAATATTGAGCGAGGGTACAAATAGGAAAGAACAAACAAGAAAGGTGCACCACCAACTAAGAGAATGCTATAACTACAGTAACCAATCCTACAGGCAGTTACATATAGAAAATATTAACTTATATTTTCCGACAGGCGAGCATGATCAGTGATTAGTACCGGCGAACGAACCATGCCTGCTGCATTTTCGGCACATGTGTGGATCCTTCCGCGTTTCGGGAATAAAAATACTCGTTACGAGAGTGTTTCTTCCGTTCAGTCATGCGGCTGCGTGCGTTTAGAGCTATTACCAAGCCAGCAAGAGCGTGGGAGGGTGACGAGCATGATCGGTCATTGGTGCTGGCGAATGAACCATGCCTGCTGCATTTTCTGCACATGTGCGAATCCTTCCGCGTTTTGGGGATAAATACGCTCGTTTCGAGCGTTTTTCTTCCGTTCGGTCACGCGGCTGTGTATGTTTGGACCTATTACCAAGCCAGAAAGAGCGTGGGAGGGTGGCAAGCATGATCGGTCATTGGTAGTGGCGAATAAATCATGCCTGCTGCATTTTCTGCACATGTGCGGGTTGTGAGGATCTAGGATCGAGCTCAGAAAAGAGAATGTGAATTGAATAGAATTGAATGATCACCTGGGTACAACATCAGGCTATATATAGGCTCGGCACAAGGCCTTGTAACCAGGTGTTACGCGAAGGTTCCGCGGGTCGCGAAGCGTCCCGAACAGATCCTTCCCGAATTCGGTAGAAGGCAATTCGGTGGCAACCGAAAAGCCAGAATTCGGTGCACTCAACCTAGCTCGGTGCTATAACTATAATAAAATATAGGAAAGCACCTAGCCTAGGAAATCAAGCAATTCATGCATGCATATAATTATCCTATGCTAGAAATAGCATGATGAAGTAAAGACAAGCAAGCATAGCTGTCATAAGCCGTCGTACTCTCACACGTCCCCCCCTCAAAGATGGGTTGCGTGAGATACACCCTGCTTGACAAGATAGTCCTTGAGAGCACGGCGTGCGTTGCCCATATCAGCTTCTGCAACCCAACTGTCCTTAGTGGGGTTGTATCCCTTCTAGCGTATCAGGAACTCGAGGGTCTTGCCGCCGCGGCACCGATGAGTGACAACGCGCTCCACTTCGTACTCTGGTTCATCCTGTACGAGAAGCGGTGGTGGTGGCGGTAGCTGCCGTCCCTGGAACTGTTGGTTGGGGTCCTTGTAGGGCTTCAGTAGCTGAACATGGAAAGCGTTGTAAAGCTTCCATGTATCTCGTAAGCGCAAGCGGATTGTAACTGGTGTCACCTGTGCCTCAACGATAAAAGGACCACAGAAGCGAGGCCGGAGTTTGGATGGGAGGTTTGACAGGTTCAAGTTGCGCGTGTCAAGAAGCACCTGATCTCTTACTGCTACTGAGTGATCATGTCGCTGACGATCGGCATACTGCTTCTGAGAGGTCTGCATCGTGGTGAGTCGTCGCTGAGTCTTATCCCATAGCTGCTGCATGGTGGTGACGAAGTCATGTGCGGCCTGGACGTGTGACGGTGTGGTTGGCTGCTGTGGTGTGAGTGGTTCCCGTCCGTAACACAGGAAGAAAGGAGTTTTCCCTGTAGCCGCATGTGATGCGTTGTTGTAAGCGAACTCTAGGGTCGGTAATTGTGTGTCTCAGTGGCTGACGTTGTCCTTGCAAGCTGTGCGTAGTAACTGTTCAACCACTTGATTGAGTCGCTGTCTGTCCGTCAGCCTGCGGGTGGTATGCTGAAGACATTGCAAGCTTTGTCCCCAACAGTCCCATGAGCTCCTTCCAGAACTTACTCGTGAATTTTGGGTCTCTATCTGAGATGAGTTTAGCGGGGATGCCGTGGATGGTGATGATGCGGTCGAAGAAGATGCGAGCAGTTGCTTCAGATGTAGCTGTGGCGTTGGTCGGTATGAAGTGACCCATTTTGGAGAACTTATCGATGACTACGAGGATGGAATCGTGCCCCAGTGAGGTCGAAGGAAGTCCTGTGATAAAGTCGAGGCTAACGACCTGCCATGGCTGCTCTGGTACAGGTAGAGGCTGAAGTAACCCTGCTTTTTTCTGCTTGCTACTCTTCATCCACTGGCACGTGCCACAAGAGGTGACGAACTGCTGCACGTCTGCTGCCATCCCGGGCCAGTAGTAATACTTTGCTATCCCTGCTAACGTCTTGTTGCTCCCGAAATGTCCCGCATATGGTACATCGTGAAACTCCTCCAATAGGATCTGCCATAGCGGGGCGTAATTCGGTACCCAAATCTTTCCTGAACCCTTCCTTACAGCTAGGTCTTTCTCCCACTGTAACAGCCTCTTAGTTTGTGCTGTAGCGATCTCTGCGTCAACGGAGTACCCATGTTGGAATAGACCCTTGAGTAGAGGGTTCATCCCGTTGAGCTGGATGCCTGCTACATGTCCGGGGCGGCTCCATGCGTCTGCTTTGTTGTGTAGCCCGGGCTTGTAGACGATGTCGTAGTGGAAGTGAGTTTCCAGGAAGTCCACCCACCGCACCTGTCGTCGTGAGAGCGTCGGCTGCGACTTCTGACATTTGAGACTGCAGTGGTCAGTATAGACTGTAGTCTTGGCTCCCTCTAGGTAACACCTCCACGCCTTGAAGGCTACGACTATCGCTAAAGCTTCCTTGTCATGGATGGGGTAGTTCAGTTCTGCTCCGTGTAGCTTCTTACTGAGGTAGGCGTGTTGGAATAACTGAACAGGAATGAATGGACTAGCAGTGAAAACAGCACAAGTAACTAACCCTAGAATTGTGTACCCCCTATAGGCTAACCCACTGTAGCCTAAACTAACACAACATATATAATGTTTGACACACCCCCATAGGCAAAGTGGGGGAGAACTAGGGGTCACAAGACCAGTCAAGGCAAAGCAAGGCAAAACAAGCTCAGGGTGGATCTCAAGGATACCACACAAATTCCGAGCACAAGCAAGTGGTCACAAGACCAGTTCACATGCAGGTTTATAATAGAGCAAAAGGTACAATGATCACAACCTAACAAGAGTAAACATGCAGGTATATATATAGAGATCACAGTACAAACAGACTCAAGAAGTAAGCAAGTGAGGTCCAGTAGGCACAAGGCCTAGAAGAGTGCAAAAGCGCTGATGGTCACAAGGCTGAAGCGCCTTGGTGAACACATCAACAGTGTTGGCCTCAGAGGCCACGTAACGCAGGCGAAGCTGACCACGCTGCTGCAGCTCTCGAGCAAGGAAGTAACGCAGAGCAATGTGCTTCGTTCTGTGCTCCAGTCTGTGCTCCTCACACAAGGCAATGGCTGCCTTGTTGTCGACGTATAGCACTGGAGGAGAACGAGGCTGCTCTCCAAGGCCGGTCAGCAAGTAGGTGAACCAGCGTAGCTCCTGGGCCGCCATGGCTGTGGCGTAGATCTCAGCCTCACAACTGGAGCTGAGAACAGAAGAAGAGCGAGTCGAACGCCAAGAAACTGAGCCAGAGCCAATACTGAAGGAGTAACCCTGAGACGACCGCTGAGTAGCCTGGTCGTCTGCCCAAGAAGCGTCTGATTGCCCAGTGAGAACAACTGGGACTCGCCCTCCAAGCACTAGCCCCGTGCCCGACGTACTACACAAGTAGCGCAACACCCTCTTAGCTGCATCCATGTGCTCCTTCCGGTGACGGCCGGGAGCGACATAGCGTGCAAGAATGCTGAGAGGGTATGTAAGGTCTGGTCGATTGCAGGTCATCAGGTACATGAGGCAACCCACAAGCTCTGGATACGACCACTCGGCTCTACGGACTCATCCGAAGGCAGAGCTGAGAGCGAGTGACCGGTAGGTAGAGGAGTGGGCTGAGGCGAGGAGTACGTGAAGCGGAAGCGCTGAAGGACCTGCTGCACCATGTGTGACTGAGTCAAGGTGATGGTGCGGCGTGCTCTGTCCCGGGTGATCCGCAAGCCAAGATAGCTTGTCAGTTCACCCAGGTCTGTGCACGTGTGTCTCTTCTGCAGCTCCGACTTCACATGGGCGAGTGCCACAGTGTCAGCAGTAGCAAAGACCAAGTCGTCGACGTACACAAGGACGTAGAACGGCGGCAGTGAGGTGTCGGTGCGTAGAAACAGCGACGGGTCAGCAGTAGAAGGTGCGAACCCAAGAGCCGCAAGCGTAGTCCTCAGTGTGTCGTGCCACTCACGAGGCGCCTGGCGGAGACCGTAGACTGGCCATCGGAGGCTCCACTGGGTACCAGGAGGGAACGGCCCAGTGAAGCCAGGTGGACGGCGCAGCCAGATATCCTCGTGCAGGCTGCCCTGCAGGAAAGCAGTGCTGAAGTCAAGCGAGTGGAGCTCGTAGTCACGCTGAGCGGCGACGTGCAGCAGCACCCGAAGAGTGGTCATCTTCGGGGTCGGGGAGAAGGTCTGGAAGAAGTCAACTCCCTCTCGCTGACTGAAGCCTCGTGCAACGTAACGCGCCTTGAAGACAGGCGGAGAGCCCGGCAGCCGCTTCACCCTGAAAATCCACATCCCACTCACGATTTTCGCCCCAGGTGGGGGAACCTCGTTGACTTAGGTGCCTGTGGACTTCCAAGAAGCCATCTCTGTGTCCATGGCTGACTGCCACTGAGAGGAGTAGGGACCGGCCATCGCCTCTGCGTAAGAGCGTGAGTTCGGGATGTCTGGTGCATCCGGGTCTCCCTCAGGGGCAACAAGCATGGACACGAGATGGGGCAGAGCGGCAGCAAAGCACTCAAACTCCTCCTGCCTGTCCTCAAGGACGTCCGTGCCAAGAGCACACTCACCCCCGACGGACGGAGGACAGACAGACTCAGACTCAGCAACTAGGCTAGCAGTGTAGTCTAGACGACAGCGAGCAGCAAAGTCGACAAGCTCAGCAACTAAGGCAGACACAGCAGCAGACTCAAAGGAAGGGTCAGTGACAACAGTAGCCAGGAGACGCGTGACAGTAGGACTGGTAGCACGAAGAGAGTCTGACCCAGGGTCAGCAAGAGCAGGAAGAGAGGAAGCAGGAGGAGACGGCAGTGGGACACGCTGTGGAGCAGTGGACAGACGGAGTGCCATCCGGTGAGTGCCTGGGACAGCAGGAAGCCGCTGACGCTGGACTTGACTACTAGAGAGAGCAGTGCGGACAGGCGACTCAGGACGAGACTCAGGCGACACAGGGCGAGACTCAGGCTCACGACGCTCAGTGAGACCTCCAGTCGAACCAGTGTAAGGAGCAGGACCAGGGAGAGAAGAGACAGACGGTAACTGTGACTGCAGCTGGACAGACGGAGGACACGCTAAGGAGGGAGGAGGACACGGAGGAGGGAGCAGACCAAGAACCTGCTGAAGGAGCGGAACAAAGTACGGCCGGGACCGTGCAGCGACACCAGAGCCAGCAGAGACACCCGCACCAGGGTCCGCAGTACCAGCGGCAGCTCCAGCGCCCGGGTCCTCAGCACCAGCAGCAGCTCCAACGCCCGGGTCCGCAGCACCAACAGCAGCTCCAACGCCCGGGTCCTCAGCACCAGCGGTAGCTCCAACAGCAGCGGGGTCCACAACACGAGGCACGCCACTCCGAAGAGTGCAGCGCCGCTCGTACCACTCACGGATCCGCTCGCGGGAGGGGAGCTCCCTAACGGGAGAAGAAGCACTAGCACCAGTCCCAGCAGGACGTCCGGTACGAGCTGAACCCCTCCGAAGGGTGCAGTACTCTAAGTACCACGAACGCAGCTGCTCCGAGGAGAGGGCTCCTCCAGGTGTAGGACTCCCACGCCCAGTACCTCCAGACCCAGAACCCCCAGACTACGGACTCTGCGGCTCAGCACCACGAGGCTCCACACCCCCAAGCTCAGCACCCCCAGGCTCCACACCCCCAGGCTCCACACCCTCAGTCTCCACACCCCCAGGCTCCACACCCCCAGGCTCAGCACCCCCAGGCTCAGCACCCCCAGCAGAACGAGAGTCGACAGCTACCTCGACAGGCTCAACCGGGTCTACCTGAGACACACCTGAGGGAGCGGCACCCTGAGGGGGGAGGGGGTCTGCAACAGCAGCACCTGGCGCGAGGAAGAGAGGCGGGGGGGGGGAGCGGGGCAGTGCGGTAGGGGAAGAGGCGGTAGTAGGGGACGGACTCGTCAAAAGTGACGTCCTGAGAGAGCAAGACTCGGCGCGAGGTGGCGTGGTAAAACTGCCAACCAGACGCGTCCGGGACAAAGCCGAGGAAGACGCAGGGAACAGCATGGGAGGAGAGCTTGTCCGCAGACGTATCGCGACGGTAACGCGACGCATCGCCAACCTCCCCCGTCCACAGCAGCGTGGGCGAGGTCTCCGGAAAGGAGACACGGGGCTAGAGGTTGAGCTGATGCGCAGCGTACCGGACTGCAAACGGCCACAGAAAGTGGGGGGCAGCCGCATGGATCAAGGAGGTACGGGCGACCTCCATGACCAGGCCAATGCGGCGCTCCGCAACCCCATTCTGCTGTGGTGAGGCCGGAAGCGTGAACGACTGCTCAATGCCGTGCTCAGCACAGTAGGCTGCCAAGAGGTCGGAGGAGAACTCACCACCTCTGTCAGAGTGCAAGCGTAGGACAGGAAAGTCCGAGTGAAAACGCTCGCTGAGCTGGAGACGGGCTCTGCGGATGCAAGGGATCAAGACATCAGGGACCTCACCCTTGGTGCGCAAGGGGAAGACCGAGGTGTAGCGCGAGTAGTCGTCAACAACTATCAGGAAGTACCTCTCCTGACCCTGACCACGGACGCGGGCTGGGCCCCACACGTCCATGTGGAGCGTCTGCAAGGGAGCAGTCGTCGGGGGGAATGAGGAGGAGTGAGGAGCGGCGCGCTGCCGTCCCTCGACATAGGGGAGACAGGTAGGAGCAGGCGAGGGTGGGAGGGGAGGAAGGACCCTGGGCAGGCCAGAGGCAAGGTACCGGGAGTGCATGGCACGAAGCCGCTGCACAGACGGGTGGCCAAGGCGGTGGTGCCAGAGGACAGTCTCGTGTGCCAAAGAGTGACACGAGCAGGGGGCGGACAGCTGACCTGACGCGGACGCAGACGTAGACGCAGCAACCTGAGGGGACTCAGTAGTCAGTGTGTACAGGTCCGACCCCGGCTGCCGAGTGAAGGTAGCCAAGTGACGGCCCGTACGAGCATACGTGCAGTGTGTCACGCGCTCGTAGGCAGGGGTGAACTGGTGAACACCCCCGTCCTGGAGCGCACATCCTGCCACCAAGTTCGTAGAGAACGAGGGGAGGTGGAGACCTGACAGTGTGCCCGACGGGACCGCAGGACAGGGAAGGACAGCGGAAGAGGTCGCAATGACCGGACCCCCAGAGGGGTCAGCAAGGGAGACAGCAACTGGCCGAGCAAGCGGCTCAAGGGCAGTGCGGTCACGAAAGAAGCAGCGAGAAGCACCTGAGTCCAGTGTGAAGGTGTGCAGTGCAGCAGTTGACGCAGTACCAAGGGGGGGAGACACACGAGCACCTAAAGCAGCAGCCTCACCAGCACCTGGGGTAGCCGACACACGAGTACCTGAAGCGGCAGACGCACTGGCCCTAATGCCCGGGTCGGGCGGCACACACAAGTACTCAGCACCCTCTCCACTAGTAGACATCACATACATGGCAGATAGAATAGCATCAAAGTCTAAAGCATAGATATCAATCCCCTTCTTCAGGAGATCAAGCCAGCGGGGCAACTCAGTGGCCTAAGGGAACTGAACACGCCAAGCGTCGTCGAGACGAGAGAAGCAGCGCTGTGTGGGGTGCTGTCGTCCACACTGTTGACCAGTGCGGTCACCAGTGCGAATGACGTACGTGCAGCTAAGACCACCCCCACCCGCGTGCTGAGAGTACCACTCACGGACCTCCTGGGGCGAAGGAGTGTGCTGCTGGCCCTGGCCACCGCCAGCGCCTCCACGGCCACCACCACCGCTGCCACCTCCTTGACCACCCCAACCCCTGCCGCCGCCTCGTCCACCGCCACCCCAACCGCCGCCTCCACTCCTGCCACCGCCCCCGCCGCTGCCGCCACCAAACCCACCGCTACCACTCGCCCCTCCAGCCGAGCCACCACCCCCACTGCCTCCACCGCCCCCACCGCCGCCTCCCCCGCCGTCACCGCCACCACCCTTGCCCCCTTTGTCCTTGCCGCTGCGGCGCCCGCTCAAGGCAGACGCAGCGCCGACCTTCTCAGCACCGAGAAGGTCGACAGTAGCAGCAGAGGCGACAGAGGGAAGAAGGGGGGAAGGAGAACACCCCTCAAAGAACGGGGTACGGGGGTCGCCACGAGAGGCACCTACAGCGACTATGCTAATCTCAGCTGCAAGTAGCTCCTTCTCGAGCAGGGCAATGGTGAGCTCAGTGGGGCAACAAGCTAGGAAGTGGTCCCCGACAGCACGCAGTGTGTTAGGGAGGCGGGTGACTAGGTGGTAGAGAGTGAGCCAGAGTGGAGGGGGGTGCGTGGCAAGGAACTCAGCAGGCATGGCGGCACGGAAGCGGGCCTCACTAGTACGGAGGTGCGTGATGAGGTCAGCGACTGTGTGAAAGGAGGACAGGTCGGGAAACAGGTAGGGGAGGGAGAGACAACTACGGCTGTGTACAGTGCCTGTGCAGTCTTGTGCTGTCCAAAGTGCTCGCGTTCGTCTATTGGCAGGGAGTTGCGAATAGCGAAGCGAGTGTGGGCATCACGAGTCTGCCACTGTGAGCGAACAGTGCTGTCAGCAGTAGCAGCAGGGGCAGTGACATGGCCTAGGGCGTGATCGTATAGTGAGATGTCATCCTTGGCTGTGAGCTGTAGGTAGAGGTGCAGGTCATCGAGCCAGGTGTCAAACTTCACAGGGCGGCCCTCAGCATCGAACACGAGAACCTGTGGGCTAGCCATAGGAACAGTAGAAATAGCAGCAGTAGCAGTAGGAGGAGCAGGTAGGACGAACCAGGTAGGGCAGGGCGGCGCGGCTCGGTTCAGGTCGGGGCGCGGCTCGGCTGGGTGGCGCGGCTCGGCTCAGGGCGCGCGGCTCGGCTCGGGGCGCGCGGCTCGGCTCGGGGCGCGCGGCTCGGGTCGCTTAGCTCGGGTCACGGCGGGAACGGGCCGCCCGGGGCCTCCAGGTGGTGAGCACGGGCCGGCGAGGTCGGCGTGGGGCCGGTTGGGGCCCTAGAGGGGCGAGCACGGGGCCGATCGGGGCCTGAGCGGGGCTGGCGCGGGGCCGACGGGGCCTGAGACGGGGCCGACGGGGCCTGAACGGGGCTAGCGCGGGGCCAAACGGGGCCGAGACGGGGCTAGCAGCGGGGCCGACGGGGCTTGAAACGGGGCCAACGGGGCCTGAAGCGGGGCTAGCGCGGGCCGACGGGGCCTGAGAGAGGCTAGCGCGGGGCCGACGGGGCCTGAACGGGGCTAGCGTGGGGCCGATCATGGCCTGAATGGGGCTAGCTCGGGGCCGACGGGGCCTGAAACGGGGCTAGCGCGGGCCGACGGGGCCTGAAACGGGGCCTACGTGGCCTGAAACGGGGCTAGCGCGGGCCGACGGGGCCTGAAACGGGGCTGACGGGGCCTGAGACGGGACCGACGGGGCCTGAAACGGGGCTAGCGCGGGCCGACGAGGCCTGAAAACGGGGCTAGCGCGGGCCGACGGGGCCTGAGACGGGGCTAGCGCGGGCCGACGGGGCCTGAGAGGGGCTAGTGCGGGGCCGACGGGGCCTGAAACGGGGCCGCTAGGGAGAGCGGGCGTGGGGCCGACGGGGCCTGAACGGGGCTAGCGCGGGGCCGTCAAGAGGGGCCTCTAGGGGCGGGACACGCCGAGGCGCCCTAGGGCACAGGTAGGTAGGTAGGTAGGTAGTTAGGTACGTAGTGGTGGGCCCTTAGAAAATTTCGGTCCTAGGAAGGACCTGCTCTATACCATGTTGGAATAATTGAACAGGAATGAATGGACTAGCAGTGAAAACAGTACAAGTACCTAACCCTAGAATTGTGTACCCCCTATAGGCTAACCCACTGTAGCCTAAACTAACACAACATATATAATGTTTGACAAGGCGATGGGCTGCAAACCGCGTCCGTGATCTTGCATCAGTACTGCTCCGACTGCTTGGTCACTAGCGTCTGCTTCCACCACGTAGTCCTTGTCTGGATTTGGCAAGATGAGTACTGGTGCTGTAGTCAGTGCTGTCTGTAGCTGCTCCATGGCTTGCAAATGAGGGGTATCCCGTTTGTAGGGCGTATCCTTTTTCAGTAGGTCGGTCAATGGCGCTGCTATCTTAGCGTACTGCGGCACGAACCTGTTGTAGTAGTTGGCGAAGCCTAGGAACTGCTGCAACTCCTTCATGTTCTCCGGTACTTTCCACTTAACGGCTTCGATCTTCCGCGGGTCCACGTGTACGCCCTCGGCACTCACCATGTGCAAAAGAAACTGCACCTTCTTCAGGGCGAAGTCGCTCTTCGATATCTTCACGTAGAACTTGTTTTTCCGCAGGATCTCGAACACCTTCCGCAGATGCTCCACGTGCTCCTTCATGTTCTTGGAGTAGATAAGAATGTCCTCCAAGTACACCACTACACACTCGCCCAGTAGGGGACGTAAGATGTGATTCATAGCCGCCTGAAACGTTGCTGGTGCGTTGCAGAGTCTGAACGGCATCACCAAGTATTCGCAGGAGCCGTATCTGGTACGGAACGCCGTCTTGTGGATCGAGTTGTCCGCCATCTTGATCTGCCAGTAACCCGACCGTAGGTCCAACTTCAAAAAGACTGTTGCACCACGCAGTTGGTCCAGTAGGTCGTCTATGCGCGGTATGGGGTATTTGTTTTTAACTATCTGTTTGTTCAGTGCACAGTAGTCGATGCACATCCGTAGACTGCCGTCTGGTTTTGGAGTGAAGAGGACTGGTGCACCGTAGGGAGAGGTGGATGGGCGGATCGGTTGTCTGTCCAGTAGATACTCTATCTGTTTCTTCATGTCTGTCAGCTCGGTCGGACTCAGTCGGTATGGTGCACGTGAGACGGGTTTCGCACCTGGTTCCTACACGATCTCGTGCTCATGGGTGCGTGCTGGAGGTACGCCTGCGGGTTGGTCGTCAGGCATTATATCCTTGTACTGTGCCAACACCCCATTGTCAGAACATTATAGCTTATGCTTTTGAGTAGGCTATAGTGGGGTATCCCATAGGGGGTACAACCCAATTAGGGTTAGTACTTGTACCCACTTTGCTCATAGTTCATCCATTCTCGTTCTCATTATCACATGGAATCAGAGCAGGTCCCCTCCTAGGGACTGTTTCTTGGGCCCACCGAAGCGCGCCCCGAGGCGCGCGTTTTTTTTAGCGACCCGTAGTGTCGCCCTCCCCCCCTCCCAGCGGCCCGTCGCGCCGCCTTTCGGTCGCGGCCCCGCCGCCCTACTCTAGCGGCCCCGCCGCCCTACGTCGCGGCCCCGCCGCCCTACCCTTCGACGGCGCCGCCGCCCTAAGTCGCGGCCCCGCCGCCCTACTTCGACGGCCCCGCCGCCCTACGTCACGGCCCTGCCGCCCTACCCTACGTCGCGGCCCCGCCGCCCTACCCTTCGACGGCGCCGCCGCCCTACGTCGCGGCCCCGCCGCCCTACTTCGACGGCCCTGCCGCCCTACGTCGCGGCCTCGCCGCCCTACTTCGACGGCCCCGCCGCCCTACCCTACGTTGCGGCCCCGCCGCCCTACCCTTCGACGGCGCCGCCGCCCTACGTAGCGGCCCCGCCGCCCTACTTCGACGGCCCCGCCGCCCTACGTTGCGGCCCCGCCGCCCTACTTTGACGGCCCCGCCGCCCTACGTCGAGGCCCCGCCGCCCTACCCTACTTCGCGGCCACGCCGCCCTACGTTGCGGCCCCACCGCCCTACCCTACATCGACGGCCCCGCCGCCCTACTCAGCGGCCCGCCAGCCGCCCTACCTGCGGCCCACCCGCCGCCCGACCGCCGGGTCGCCCAGCCGCTGAGCCGCCGTGCCGCCCAGCAGCCGACAGCCGAGCCGCCGAGCCGCCCAGCAGCCGAGCAGCCGAGCCGCCGCGCAGCCAAGCCGCCCCGCAGCCGAGCCGCCGAGCAGCCGAGCCGCCCCGCAGCCGAGCCGCCCCGCAGCCGAGCCGCCCAGTAGCCGAGCAGCCGAGCCGCCGAGCAGCCGAGCCGCCCCGCAGCCGAGCCGCCGGCCGCTGAGCTGCCCTACTTCCATACGGCCCGTTCTACCCAGCCTAGTGAGCACCGAGCCTTCTTTTTCACTGCGCTGCCCTCACCCTACTGCTTGCACTGCTAGGCGTCTGTCGTCATGGCTACCCCCAGTGTCCTCGCTTTTGACGCTGAGGGTCGGGCCATTGACTTTGACGTCTGGGTAGATGAGCTACAGCTTTTCCTACAGTGCGATCAGGAAGACGGTCTCTCCCTCTTTGACCTCACCTCTGATGCCTCTCTTGCCCCTGCGGCTGATGCCGACGCCAATGTTCGCTCACAGTGGGCCACACGTGATGCTGCTGCACGTCTTGCTGTGCGTCGCCCCCTACCTACCTCTGAGCGTGCGCACTTTAGCCAGTACAAGAGTGCTCAGACCTTGTACGACGCTGTAGTTGCGCGCTACTCTTCCCCTGCCACTACTGCACTGAACCGCCTCATGCTACCGTACCTCTTCCCTGACCTTGCTACGTTTCCCACAGTTGTTGACCTCATTCCGCACCTCCGCACTAGTGACACTCGCTACCGCGCTGCGCTTCCTGCTGAGTTCTGCGCCAAGAACCCCCCCCCCATGTACATCACCCTCTACTACATAGTTACCCGGCTCCCTGACTCCCTTCGCGTAGTCAGGGACCACTTCCTCTCAGTTTGCCCCACCACGCTCACCGTTGACCTCCTCAAGAAGGCCCTCCTCGGAGCAGAGAAGAGCATAGTCGCTGTAGGAGCCTCTCGTGGTGACCCTCGCACCCCCGTCTTTGAGGGGTGTTCCCCCTCCCCCCTTTTGCCCAGGGTTGCCCAGGGTTTCGGTTTTTACGTAATTCCCGCAACTGCATGCGGCGCGGCTCCCTAGCTCAATGGCTCAGATCAGATTCCCTCCCCCCCCCTTCTCCCCTCCCCATCGCCTCCCTGTAACCCCCTTCCCTCTCTCGTGAACTTCCCCTTCTCCCTTCCCGCTGCTTTGTCTCTGCCTCCCCCAGTACTTCGCTTCGCGCGCGCCACGGGTGACGTGGGCACTCTATCCGCCGTCGATTCCAAGCTGCTCGCGCTCGCAGTGACGGAAGAAATTCGGTCTCACGGCCGCGCGAATCTCCGCGCCGCCCCCGCCCGCCCGGTGTTTCAGAAGAGGACAAACGTCGCGATGCGCCAGGCGCTGCCCGGGTGGGGCGCGGAAAACGTGGCGAATCCGGATGAGTGGGCGGGAATTGACGCGGTAGCGGACGATGGGGGGAGCGGGAAGGAAAAGCGGAAAGGGCTAGGTGGATTGCGGATTTTAGGGGTGAGGGTTTTGGGGGAGGGGGATGAGAACGCGGAAGGTGAAGAAAAGGGGGAGGAGGCGGGGGAGACGGAGACTGGCGGGAACGGGGGCGCGGAGAGTGTGGAGGCGGAGCTTCAGCAGATGAACCTGGGCGGAAATAGGGAAGCAGGGGAAGGGGGGAAAGGAGCGAAAGATGAGGCGCGGAAGGGTGGAGGCGGGGAAGCGGAGCAGGCGGGGGAAATGCCCGGGTGGGAGACAGTTGGGGGGGGAAGGGGGAGAGGCGGGGGAAGAGGGAGAGGGGGACGCAGATGGGCGCCTCGGGAAATAAAGCCGGTCGTAGCTGAAGAGCGGTTTGAGGGAAAATTAGTAGTGGCTGGAGTAGACGCCTCTAAGCGGGGAGAGCCAGCTGACGTGGCGGGTGGGCATGCTGACTCAGCAGGACGAGCAGCAGGAGAGGAGGGAGAGGGAGAGGAGGGAGCGGGTGAGGAGGAGGACGAGGGGGAGTGGGAGGCGGCGAGGGGGAAGAGCGGGCGGCGGAGGTGGAAGCGCAGAGCAGGGAAGCGCGCTGCCATGGAGGAGCTGGCGCGCATTGCGCAGGAGCAGGCGCAGCGCGCAGCCGCGCTGGCGGGAGGGGCAGTAGCAGCAGGGGGTGATGGTGGCGGGGAGGAGAGTAAGGGTGGGGAAGAGGAGAGAAAGGATGGGGGGGAAGGGGGAAAACTTGGGGAAGAGGAGGTGGTGGAGGAGCAAGGGCAAGGTGGGAAAGTGGGTGAGGAAGAAGGGGAAGGGGAGGAAGAGGAGGGAGGCGGAGAGGAGGAGGATGGAGAGGAGGGAGAGGAAGAGGAGGGAGAGGAGGAGGGAGAGGAGGAGGGAGAGGAGGAAGGGAGTTTGGATGGCGGCAGTGAAGCAGCGTCCACGTCATCATCATCGTTATCCGCGTCAGCAGTGGCCCTGATGACGTCAGACTACGCCATGCAGAACGTGGCACTGCAGATGGGCCTGCGCCTCCTCTCCGCCCAATCAGGGATGCGCATCGCCCAGGTGCACAGGTGAGCCTTCAGATGAAAATCTGGTGCACAGGTGAGTCTTCAGGTGAAGAATCAAGGGCACATGTGAGCCTTCAGGTGATAAAGCAGGTGCATAGATGAGCCTTCAGGTGAAAAAATAGGTGCACAGGTGCCTTCAGGTAGCTTTCAGGTGTTTTTAGGATGAGCCGACTGCTTAGCAGGCCTGATCTATCTTAGATTACTCCGCTCACTGTCTCCCCTCCCTTTGCTCCCCTGCCTCCTTTTCTCCTCTGCTGTCCCTTGCTCCTTGCTCCTTGCCCTTCGCCCCTTCCCTTTTCCTCTCCCCTCCAGGTGGGTGCAGCGCTGCTCTGCCTGCTCTGCGGTAACGCCCGACATGACGAGGGTCTTCTGTCCTGACTGCGGCAACGGCACCACACTCAACAAGGTGACGTGGCCTCCCTACTCGCTCTGCGTCACTTGTACAACTTAACAAGGTGAGCGGTCACCTGAAGGTGTACGGTCAGCAAGGTGAATAGTCCACAAGAAGATTTCGCTTCACCTGAAATGCACATACTCTCGTGCTCCCTCCCCACCTTTTCTTTCACACACACACTCTCTCTCGCCCCCCCTCCTCTCGTGCATGTGCTCTCTCTTCCCTTTCTCTCACACACTCACTTCCTTCCCCTCCTCCCACTATTGCACGTGCGTGCAGGTGCCAGTGACTGTGGGAGTGGATGGTGTGGTGCATGCAGGCGTGCACCTGAAATGCCCTGTTGTCTCTCTCATACTCACTCCACTTACTCTCATACTCACTCCCACTCCCTCATAATCTCTCCGCGCTTCCCTCACTTGGCAGGTGACAGTGACGGTGGGAGTGGATGGCGTGGTGCATGCAAGCGTGCGCAAGCGGCACAACATTCGAGGCAGCAAGGTGAGGCCGAGAGGGGGCGCTACAGGGGGGTAGGTGGAAAGGCAAGGCACACCAAGAATTGGGAGGAGCGAGTGATGAAGGTGGAAGGGTAAGGGGTGGCATGGGGGAGACAAGCACCCATGGGTGTTTGGGGAGTGGATGGCGTGGTGCATGCAGGCGTGCGCAAGAGACACAACATTCGTGGGTAGCAAGGTGAGGGAAATAGTGACACAATCACCAGATGAGGCAAGGACCATGACTACACCGGTGACTTCCCCCACTGACGTGCTGGCTCCTGACTCACTCGTTTACCCATGTTCAATCCCACCGCTTTCCCCATGCGCAGTTCTCCCTGCCCATGCCCAAGGGAGGCAGGGCAGGAGCAGCCAAGGACCCTGTCTTGAGGGAAGACCAGCTGCTTCCCAAAAACGGACGACGGCGATTCACCAAGAAGAAGTGCAAGCCCACTGACGTGCTGGCACCTGATTTCGTGACGTTCTTTGATGAGGTGGGCGAGGGGAAGGCAGGGGGAGGCGGCGCGGTGAACAGCCGAGCCGTGGTGGCTACGATTGCGGTAGGCGGGGACACGAGGAGAATGGCTGTTGCTCTGGGGTTGAAGGTTAACCCCAACAGGGTGAAGCAGGGAGGGAACAAGTGAGGGATACTTTAGCGGGTGCATTCCTGTAGTGGCTTGATGCTGACTTGTCTCAGGCTGCTTGCGGTGGTGCTGGGGGTCGTGGTGGTGGCGGCGGTGGTGGCCGCATTTGAGGTGCCTCGAAAGTGCGTTTCTGTAGTGGCTTGATGCTGACTAGTCTCGGGCTGCGTGCGGTGGTGCTGGTGGTCGTAGTAGTGGCGGCGGTGGTGGCCGGGGGAGGGGGGTACAGTATGAGGAAGAGGAGTGCTGGGACTGAACTGAACCGAGGTGGCTTTTGAGGACTTTTGAGTCGACTCAAAAGTCACCTCGATACCATACGAGGATGGCTGGTGCACTGGGCCTGGACCGGGGCTGAACAATAGTGGGGGAAGTGAATAGAGTGTGCTTTTGGCAGATTTGTAGGGGCACGGTTTAGGGTTGAGGATTGATGGGGATGTCTGGATTCAAGAAACGAAGAGCATGGATTGTGAAGGAAGTGGATTGTGGGTAGGGCCATTATCATTTTGATCTGCATTTCTTTGTTGTTTTCTATCAATGTTCTGGGGGTACCGTTACCCTAAATCAAACCTCCATGTCAAGGAAACGGAGGTACCGGTATGCTTACTGACCAAGTATACATTATTCATCAGCCCACTTCTGCCACTCACACAACCAAGCGTCCAATGTTCCCCATCTTGATTCACTACAGCACTTCGCATATGCAGTTCCTATAACGGGGACGAGCAGCAGCAGCAGGTGGAGCAGCAGGAGCGTCAGGAGAAGCACCAGGAGGAGGGGGAGAGCAAGCGGAGGGTCAGGAGAAGCACCAGGAGGAGAGGAGGAGAAGACTGCTGCAACCCACTCGATTCCCATTTGGTTAGCTACCGTGTTATCGACTACACACACACTCAGGCCGGGCCATACAAGTGTAACATGCCCTGGTTATTAGAGTAAGCACGGGCTCGATTAGACGGGGGGCGGCGGGGACGCCATCCCGCCCGTGGGGGGCGGGGGAGAAGCGATAGTAGCGGGGGGAGGCGACGCGGTTACAGCGGGGGGAGGCGACGGTGTAACTACAGGAGGCGGGGGGGAGGCGGTAACCGGCGTGGGCGGAGGCGGAGAGCTGACCACAGGAGGCGGAAGGCTGGGGGAAGCGGGAGGGGTCGGAGGCGGGGACTTGGGCGGGGATTTGGGGGAAGGCGGGGGCGGGGACGCGTCGCCGCTGTCGTCACCGTCGTCACCGCCGTCGTTGCCGCCGCCATTCGCGGGCGGGGCGCAGTAGACGTCATCGGGGATGAGGAGCGAGTCGACGAGGTGCAGTTGGAACGACGTGGTGTTGGCGAGGTTGGGTGCGACCATCGTTGACTTGGAGCGACCGCTGCCCGACCGAAACACCACCGTGAAAAACGCGCTCTCGTCCGACTTGAACACGGGCCTCTTCGCGAGCGTCGCGAACTGTTCGCACGGGATTGGCGAGGGGGGAATAGTTGGAACGCATGGGAATATTAGGCATGAGAACAGGTAGAAAGGTGGGGGAGGTGTATGCGCCTCAGACTCTTACTTACGGACAGAGAGAATGCGGCACACTCTAGCTCATGGACAGAAGAGAATGCGGCACACTCTAGCCCATGGACAAAAGAGAATGCGGCACACTCTAGCTCATGGACAAAAGAGAATGCGGCACACTCTAGCTCATGGGCAAAAGAGAATGCGGCACACTCTAGCTCATCCATTCCTATTCGGCATGTGTCCCGCTACAAGCATACCTTTCTATTAGCCGCGAACTCGACGAGCTTCGTGTAGTCGAACTTGTTTCCGAGAATCATATGGTATCAGAGTGTGGCGCGCGCTAGCGAAGGGTTATTGATGTACGGCGACGCGGGCGGCAGCGACTGCAGCGCGTCGGGGGACGGCACGAGGAACGTCGCGCCGCTGGTGCCGGCCTTGACTTTCGCCTCAAGGAGCGTCGCCAGCAGACCTGGAAGATGCACGGAAGGAATGAGAAAGCGTCAGCGCAGTCAGCGAAATAACGCTGACTACGCGAAGGGAGACAGGGAGTCAGGGAGCCGGGTAACTATGTAGTAGAGGGTGATGTACATGGGGGGGGGGTTCTTGGCGCAGAACTCAGCAGGAAGCGCAGCGCGGTAGCGAGTGTCACTAGTGCGGGCCTTGACGATTGACTCTGGGAATTTCTGCAGCAGACTTGATGGCGGAATGGAAGGCGAGGAAGAGTAAACACTCACTTCTGGCACCATGAACAAAGTAACACGCAATTCTGAGGCGCCTTGAACAAAGTAAACACTCAAATTCTGAGGTGCCTGAAAACAAGTTGATGTTTACCTGCTTTTTGAAAGAACCCTACGAACTGCTTCTGCTTGCTCAGCAACATCACCTGCGTGAACACCTTCTGCGCGTCAGCGAGGTTCACCATAGCGAGTCCGCCGTCCCCGGCTTCGGCCTTCTGTCATGCATTAAATTGGATCAGGACGTAGGACTAGCAATATGAATGCATAACAGAGCCGAGTAGGAAGGAAGGAAGTAACGAGAATAAAAAGGAAAGAACCGAGGCCACTGTGTACCAAGCGGGAAACTCAGCGGCCTCGCGAATAACTACCGTTGCCTCGCAACGGTAACCCCACGGCTCATACTTAAGCAAGCACCAGAAGATGTATCAGTTGCTTGCTTGTATGTTTCCTCTATAAGCAAAAGAGTTTATCCCTACCCCGCTCAAGAAGCGACAAGTGGAGGAGCCAATCCCAGCAAGTCATCAAAGGGGTTTCTAATCCCTGTCTCGTCAGTCAGCCGAGCTGTGTGCATATAGTTTGACGAGGCGGGCTGAGAGCTTTCAACATACAAGCAAGGAAGCCTACCGGCCACGGTAGGCCTACTTAGGATGAACGACCGGTTTAGACTAAGGTCAGGACATAGCTATAGAAGAGATGACATAGCAGCAGAACCCAGTTGGCGTGCAGCTGCAGCTACCTCCGCGGACCGGGCGCCGGTGGCGGATAACAAGCGCTCAGCCGCCTCGACCCCCAGAATATATCAGACCCCTCACCAAAGAGACAGAGAGCAGCGCGGTGGTATGGAGTCGTCCAGAGCAGTAGCGTCAGATCCCGGCGGGACGCCATACGATGTACACTGGGCAAGAGAGGCACGCGCTCGATGGGAAAATCGTCCAGCTACCACGTCACCAGGGAGAATGCCAGGGATGGAAACGGACCGTACTCCAGTAACGGCAGCTTGGCTGCGACGCCCGCAGGAAGGAGAAATGCGCACTCCGAGATATCGTGAGCTGATTCCAAGCCAAGCGACGGGACGGCTTGAGCCAATCAGTGTGCCCGACCGGAGCCCAGACCATCGGAAGACGTCGGGAGCCCCGCCGAAGCTGGAGGTCGCGGACAGATTTACAGGGACGCCGGGAGTGGGACCCACGTTGAAGAACTATCTGATGCAGTTAGAGACCGTGCAGTATTGCTGGGAACGGGATGGACTGGATCCGGCGGAGTTCTTCAGGCGGATGGTGGTTACACTGGCCGGAGAGGCCGAGACATTTTACCGTATGACGCGTCAAGACGTACTCGATGAGCTGGCCTGCGGAGAAATCGAGAATCCAACGGCGCGGTTCGTCGAACTTTTGAAGAAGGAGTTCCTGGGGCAAACTAAGGCGCGGGTAGAGGAGTTTCGGGAGTTTCGGCGGGGAAAAGACGAATCTCTGCTCGCATACTACTGCCGGCTAAGGGAACTGGCGGAAGATTTAGAAAGCCGAGACGAACTGCTGCTGGTCCGGAAGTTCGTACGGGGTTTGGACGAGGAACTCCGGAGCGTGGTGCGGAACACCGTCTACGGAGTGGGGGCAGATATCACCCTGAAAGAGGTGTACGGATTAGCGAAGCGCACGGAACACGCACAACGGATGCTAGATTTGGAAGACAGCGACGCACGGCCTAAACCCAAGTCGGCTTGGGCAGCGGCAGCGATAACGGAGACGCCAACGGGAGGCGCGTCAAGGAGCGACGCTCGCCGCTGTCACGAATGCGGGGAACCCGGGCACCTGAAGCGCGAATGCCCTAGGTTACCAGCCTGCGAGAATTGCGGGAAGCGGGGACACAAAGAAGACGCGTGTTATAGCCGGCGTCGCCTCGAAGATACGGCCAGCAAGGAAGAGCTACAGGCGGAGATCAAACGGTTGCAGCTGAGACTAGGGCAGAAGCCGCAGCCGGAGCTGAAGGCTCGGGCCATGCTAGCGTATGAAGAGGTCGAAGGGGAAGAGGAAGGTGAAGGGGAGTATCTGCGGACGGGCGGATTTATGGCGTTTCCACGAGACAGGGACGATTTGGAGCTCAGAATGAGAGGGAGTCAATCCTCCGAAAGCCGCACGAGCCGGGTGCGGGAGCCTCGAGGGAATCGGCAGGAAGGGAGTAGTACTTCCGAGCTGAGGCGCCACCCCAACGAACGGCAGGTGTGCCAGGCCTCGGTCCTGGTAGCAGAAAAAGGGAGCCTGACGGTGGGAGGGCTTCCAGTGGGGCAGGCGATCGTAGACACAGGTGCTCACTATGTATTGATCGGCAAAGGGTTGGCAAAACAACTGAAGCTAGACTTACCCGGGAGGCTCGTGCAGCGGGGCATTCTTCTCATGACTGCGGAAGGGGGTGAGCCGAAGTGGATGCCGCGGACAGTGCGGCCCATCGAGATCGTGTTGCTCCCCGGGACGGACAAGGAATGCTGCATCCGCGTGACCTGTGGCGTCTCGGAATCTGAAGACTATGACGCGCTCCTCGGCATGGACCTATTGTATCGGGTGGGGGCCACCATCTGCACTTGGCAAGAGAAAGTACTATACCGAGTCCATTACTGGGACCCCGAGAGCTCGGTGGGGACGCTGCCAGCGAAGTTCGTCAAACAAGAGCCGAGAGAAGCGTACGGGGCACGAGCCGCGGACTTGGGGCCGGTCCTAGACGACTGGAGTTGGGAGCGGTACGCGGAGGAGTACGAACGGCGGGTAGAGAGGAGGCACCAAGGGAGGGAGCCGGTGTCCCTGAAGGAAAGGGTGTCGCGGTTATGGACCCTGGATGGAGCTATCTGCATCGTAGAGTTATACGGAGGCATCGGCACGGGACTGGCCGCGGCCCTACGAGCTGGCTGCAGGGTGAGGAAGTGGATCCACGTCGAGCGGGACCCCGTGGCACGACGCATGGCCCAGCATCATGCACGACTCCTGCTAGCGGAATACCCAGATCAGTTGACGGAGTCGGCACTACCGGAGGAGGCCGAAGAAGGGGTGGATGACGTGCAGAAGATCACCGAGGCTACCTTAGAGCAGTGGGGGCAAGTAGACCTTATCGTGGCCGGATGGGAATGCCAAGGATATTCCCGCGCGGGAGAAGGCATGGGGATGCAAGACATGCGCGGGGCTTCCTTCAGAGACTTGAGGAGGGTTCTAGAGTTGGTACAGGCAAGGCAGGGGGAGGTGCTGTACATCCTGGAGAACGTAGACTTCGCCGATGAACGGCGGGAACCAGTGCGGAGAGCGTTCGCGGAAGTGGAAGAAGCGGTGGGAAGGGGACAGGCAGTAGACGCGGCACAGCTAGGCTCACGGGCACATCGGCCACGCAGGTACTGGCAGAATGGGATCTCCGACGCCAGTCTAAGGCACTCCTTGGCCCAGATGCAGAGGCCCGAACCGAGACTGGTCAGTGACATCCTGGGCCCCAACCGCTTGCCAGCCCCAGTCACTGTGCCAGACCATCCGTCCCAGTACCAGTGCAACACGCCCGGAAAACCGAGGCAGGCGCTGCCGACCCTCGTCTCGTACGTAGATGCATATGGGTTCGTGATGGAAGGGGACCTGCCTGGGCCGGGGATGATATACGACGTCATTAATAAGCAATGGGAGCAGCCGACAGCCGAAGAGAGGGAGCTAGCCATGGGGCACATGCTAGGAGCTACGGCGCACCCAAGAGTCACGGAGGCGCAGAGGCGAGCAGCCTTGGGACGGGCGATGGACCTGAACGTCATGACTTGGCTGGTAGAGACGATTCGCATGCAGCTGAAGCGGAAAGAGCTCCAGCGGGGAATTGAGATCAGTGAGATATACCAGGAAGAGGAGGAAGGGTCGCACCGGAGGAGGCAGCTGCGATCCCTCGAAGAGCAACAAGAGATGCGTATTCTGGAAGGATGGGCGCATATGGCAATGGAAATAGACAGAGAGACAGTGGATTCGAAGGTATTGCCCCCTGATGGGGAGATCGGGGCTCAGGAGGAGAAGCCGAGTGTGGAGCGCGGACCTGAGGAGGTCTGGCCCGTAGGCTCGGGAATGGGAGCAGTAGAGGCAGCCGCGCTGCAAGAGGTGCTGAAGGGACACCGCCAGACGTTCGCCTACACGCTGGCCGAGCTGGGGCGCTGCAACTCGCACCAAATGCAAGTGAAGCTGACTACGGAGGTACCGATATACCAGCGGAAAAGGAGGATGAGCCCGAGGGACCTGGACATTTGCCGGGAGAAGTGCGCTGAGTTGCTAGCAGCAAGACTGATCCAAGCATCGGACAGTGATTACGCGGCAGCGACGGTAGTGGCAGCTCGGAAGGACCTGACAGGGGAGGTGTCCGCGCGACGGATGTGCGGAGACTACCGAGGGTTAAACAAAGTGACGATAGCCGACCGGTATCCCATGCAGTCCGCGGAAGAGATCTTTGACCAGCTGTACGGGGCCGTGGTGTTCAGTACACTGGACCTCAGGCAGGGGTTTAACCAAATCCCGATCAAGGAAGAAGATATGAAGAAGACGGCCTTCCACGGACCGGACGGGCTCTACGAATGGAAGTTTATGCCTTTTGGCATGAAAAACGCGCCGGCATTGTTCCAGCGAGTGATGGATTCGGTGCTCCGGAAGGTCCCAGCCGCGGCATGCTACATTGACGACGTCATAGTGTTCAGTACCTCGGCTGAGCAGCACGTGAAGGACGTGCGAGACACCCTGGACGCCATCCATGCGGCTGGACTGACCTGTCACCCAAAGAAGTGCAGCTTTGGGAACACAACAGTGAAGTATCTCGGCTTCGAAGTGCAAGGGGGGCAGCTGAGCATTCAGCAAGCTAAAGTGGAAGTGCTGGACCGGGTCCCCGCCCCGAAAGACCGCAGTACCCTGAGGGCCGTGTTAGGCTTCCTGAACTATTATAGGAAGTTCGTGCCTAACTTCAGCCGCATCGCCGCCGTCCTGAATCGACTGCTGCGGGAGGACCAGGCGTGGCAATGGGGAGAAGAGGAGCAGGGAGCGCTCAAGGCCCTCCTCCGAGCCGTAAAGACGGGGACGGTCCTCACCTTGCCCAGCAAGGAGGACCCGTTCGTGCTGTATACTGACTGGAGCAGTGCCGGCATGGGAGGCATCTTGTGCCAAGAGCGAGACGGGCAAGAGATGGTTGTGGCGTTCGCGAGCCGGAGCTGTAACCCGGCCGAAGCTAACTACAGCTCGTACGAGGGAGAGGGACTAGCCGCGGTGTGGGCTATCACACACTTCCGTGTGTACTTGCAAGGGAGACCATTCGAGCTGGTGACAGATCACCAACCGCTGACGTGGCTGATGACCAACCAGGCTCTGACAGGCCGGAACGCACGATGGGCCATGCGGCTACAGGAATACGAGTTCACGATACGGCACCGAGCAGGGAAGACGCTGCAACACGTGGACGGGCTCTCCCGTAACCCGCCTCCCGCGAGCCCCGAAGCCTGCCTGGTAGCTCTAGCTCGGGACATCGACGGGGAAGGAGCTAAGAAGAGGGGGCAGAAGGGAGCGGACGACATCTGGGCAGACGAAGAGACTCTGCGCTGGGTGCAGGGTAAAACGTCGGAGTCTGAACCGGCCAGCGAGAGAGCCCGCGCCAGAGGTGTACATTACCGGTGGTATCAGGACCAGCTGCAGAAAAACACCAGAGAGGGGTGGAAGCTGGTACCGAGGAAGCAGGAACGCGAGGGGATCATAGCAAGGGTGCACAGACAGCTGGGGCACTACGGCAGCCTGCGTACGAGCCAGCTGGTAGAGACCGGGTGGTGGTGGGCAGGGATGCGAGGAGATATCAAGGCATGGGTGGACTCTTGTGAGCTGTGCAGTCGGAACAAAGCCGCGCTGGAGAGGGGGAGAGAAGAGCTGCATTCGCTCCCCATCAGAGGAATTGGGTTCAGATGGTCACTGGACCTAGCAGGCGAGATGCCGCTGAGCAGGAGAGGAAAGCGATTCATTCTCATCATGATTGAGCATGGGAGTAAGTGGGTGGAAGTGAGAGCTTTGCCAAGCAAGAACTCGGCTCGAATCGCAGAGGCGTTCGAGGACCAAGTGCTCACGCGGTTTGGGGCATGCGGCGAGGTCCTGACGGACCAGGGCACCGAGTTCCTGGGGGAGTTCGAGAAACTCTTGAAGGCATGCGGTATCACTCACCGGCGGACCTCCAGGTATCATCCGCAGAGTGATGGGCTTACTGAGCGATTCGTGCAAATAGTAAAGAGGGGGCTGAGGGCCTACGGAGAGCAGTACAAGCGAGACTGGGATGCACGGCTCCCGTGGGTGGTAGCCGGGTACCGCTTCAGCAAACAGGCTGCACTCAAGGACTTCTCGCCTTACTATTTGCTGCTGGGACGGGAGCCGATCCTACCAATTGACGCCCCGCGGGTACTGACAGACGTGGTTACCACCAGCTCAGAGGATGCATGGGTGGGGCTGGCAGAGACGCGGGCACGATATTTGCGGGAGATGCTGCCGGCAGCACTGGAAAACTTGCAGGTGGCACAGCTCAGAGATGCCCAGCGCTACAGGCAACGAAGGCAGGGGCAGGCCGGACATGCAGGCAGCAACATCAAGGTCGGAGAAGAAGTGTATGTCAAGCAGGCAAGGAAGGACCTGCTGGACATTGGGCTCAGCACGGAGAGGTGGCGCGTGAAGGAGATCAAGGAGTCTGGAGTGGTGGTGCTAGTGGGGGAGAAGGGACAAGAAAAAAGGGATCACCAGACCAATGTGGCTAAGGCCCGGCCCCAGCGGAGAACTCAGGAGTCAGGGCAGCCAGAGCAGAGGCACGAGCAGTCTTTCCAGCAGAGAGTCCATCGGCGAGACTGGCCCATGGCAGAGCCTACGCCGAGGAGGGGGCAAATGAGAAAGCCTGAGATAGCAACCACAGGCCTGAGCAGAGAGCTAAAGAACTTGCAAGGGTGAGACACGAACATGTGCACAGACAGAGGATCAGAGGAAGTATGAGTAACCTAGATGTGGAGTTTCCGACAGCTGTCATGCATTAAATTGGATCAGGACGTAGGACTAGCAATATGAATGCATAACAGAGCAGAGTAGGAAGGAAGGAAGTAACGAGAATAAAAAGGAAAGAACCGAGGCCACTGTGTACCAAGCGGGAAACTCAGCGGCCTCGCGAATAACTACCGTTGCCTCGCAACGGTAACCCCACGGCTCATACTTAAGCAAGCACCAGAAGATGTATCAGTTGCTTGCTTGTATGTTTCCTCTATAAGCAAAAGAGTTTATCCCTACCCCGCTCAAGAAGCGACAAGTGGAGGAGCCAATCCCAGCAAGTCATCAAAGGGGTTTCTAATCCCTGTCTCGTCAGTCAGCCGAGCTGTGTGCATATAGTTTGACGAGGCGGGCTGAGAGCTTTCAAGTGAGAAAGCCTGAGATAGCAACCACAGGCCTGAGCAGAGAGCTGAAGAGCTTGCAAGGGTGAGACACGAACATGTGCACAGACAGAGGATCAGAGGAAGTATGAGTAACCTAGATGTGGAGTTTCCGACACTTCCTCTTCCTCTTCGGAATGAGCCGTTTAATCAGACCCTTCTTTTTTTCCGGCGCTGGTGAGCTTGTCTTGGGTGGTGAGGAGCTCTTTGGCGGGTATGGGGACTTCGGGGGCGACTTTTTAGGCGGTGATTTATCGCTCGAAGTCGCCAGCGGAGTCGCGGTAGATCCTGCTGCATTCAACTTCGATAGAAGCTCTCTACCACGCATCACGCTGCTTGCTTCCAGCTGTGTGGGTAGAGTCGACGCGGCCATGGAATGCCTACCCAGCGCGCATGGCGCGGCGCATAGAGCTACAACTGCCACAAGGAGAAGGCACGCCCAGAAGGCAAGGCGCGGAAAACGTGCCATGGGCCGTGGATGGTGTTAGAGCAAAGTGCTGTTATATGCGAAGGACTTTATCGGGGTTCCGGACTAGCAGTGAAGGTCGTTGCTGTACGGTTCTTATAAGTGTAGCGGAGGCCCGGTAGTTACCATGGATGCACTTACTACTGTCCTACCTAAGTGGCGTGATGTATCTCATTCAGAGGGCTTCTCACTCGAGCGCAGGAATTTGTGTTGGCAAATGGTGTAAATACTACAAGGGAAGTGGCTGGAGGCTCGATATCTTCGTGGTGTCCGACCAACCCGCGCGCCAGTTACGAAAGGCAGGCAGGCACTTCCTATCGTGATGTGCAGCGTTCAGGTTTTTCTAAGGCCTCTGTGTCGGCTATCTGCGCCTCGATTGCATGTGGAATTTGCTTTTTGCCGATGATGGCTGGTGGAAAAAATATTCCTAGAAGCTAGGTGCACTAAAACGGCTAGTGCTGTGAATGTGAGCTCTCTTGGAATGGGAATGGATGTGCTGTACTAGTGGGGCGATACGACTGCTTGGTTGGGAAGTTGGAAGGAGAAGCAATGAGAAACCAAGTAGCCACGATACACTCAGCAGATTTGCGGGACATATGGCACGCCCGAGTCGCAGAAATTTCAATGTGCAAATCGAGCCGCGACATTAGGCGCAAAACCACGGAAAGGTGATTTGAGAGGCTCCGCATCTCACGTAACCAATATGGGGAACGGAAGGTGGGTTCTCCCTGTCGGTGTTGTCTTGGCACAAAAACGAGTTTCTTGAGGTGTCGGCAGGGGGATTGTCGGAAAATCTGACAGCCGTCAGGCATCAAAGCTTTGATGTACGTGATAAAAGCCCCTTTTTACGTTAAACAATTTCAATGAAACCAGTAATGCTCAATATGTGTAATGCTAACCCCTTTTTCTTTGTTCAAATGCTTCATTGTCAATTTTAGCATAAATAAGTTATGTTGAGACCTGCAACAGTCTGTAGGACCTCAGTATAGTCGCAGCATTATGCCTATTTGTTACGATGTGAAGTTTTATGAGAAGGCATTCCTGTATGCTGCAGGAGCCGACTCTACCGAGTACGAAGTTGAGGAGTCAGAAGAGCCGAAGCGACGCAGCAACTGTCAGACCAAGACCGATGTAGGCAGAAACATTTGAAGTGAAAAGAGCGGGAACAGGTTTTGAACGGGTTCCCGCGCCGCACGGTTTCTGAATTCAGTTGTAATAAGGGAATGTACCCCTTAGAGTACATGGCTAGTCTAGGTCTTTTCGTATTCCCTTGTACTCTTATATAAACTCGATGTATGCATGCTATTATCAACTCAGTCATTTACATTCACTCTGACCTGAGATTCAAACTTCCGCTGCAACACTACTCCGCGATCAACCCTGAGCGATCCTTTGCTAAGTCCCACTTGGGATTGTAACATGGTATGAGAGCTACTCAGGGATTCTTCGCAACTTCACTTCCGTGAAATTCGCCGAATTAAGACCTGGCGAGCGGCACACGCTCCAAGACCAAGATGGCCGGAGGATCCGGAGGCCAAGCAAATATGACGGCTGAAGGACAACCCAATCCAGCTACGACAAGTGAGGCGACAACCACGATCGGCACTGCCGCCCTCAAGCAACTTTTCACTCGACTTTCAACTATGGAGAAAGATCTCCAAGAACTGCGCAAAGGTGATGCGGGAATCTCTTCCCAACCAGCACAACCTGGGCAACCGGCTGAGAAAAGCCGTGATACCGCCGCGCACACCTTCTCCCTCGACACAGACAAATCAGCAATAAGTGCCCCCCGTCCAAGTGATGAGGCTATCAACTCTACGCAAACACGCTTCCTCAGCGTTTCAAAGATTAAGACTACTGCCGCGTTTGACGGCAAGGATTTTTACACATGGAGTTTTGAGCTGGAGCTCCTCCTACAAACGGCGCAGATCTACCATTACTTCGACGGCTCCTACCCTAAACCGGTGGAAAACACCGACGTCGCCAGGGCTCAGTACTCCAGTGAGTCCCTCATGGCTTACAGTGTGCTACTACGCAACATGAAGCCTGCGGAACAACTCAACATACGCTCCTACAAAGAGAGCGACACTCCAGCGATGAAAGCTTGGAAGCACCTCGTTGAAGTTTACCAGCCGAAGGATTCGGTCACCGCCAGCAGGCTTCTCCAGCAACTCCTGGAGATAAAGATGGGGCACGGGGAGAAGGCAAATCCATATATTAACCGCTGTCGCAACATCCGTGACCAGATCACGAAGCATGGGAGTACAATCTCATAAGAGATTTTCGTCAATATAGTCCTTCAAGGACTCGGGCCTGAGTGGAAGCCCTGCAAGGCGTTACTCCGACAGCGAGGAACAATTTTAGAAGCCGCGCTATGCGCCGCACTTCTATCCGAACAGCAGGATATGGACTCGAGCAGAACAAGCTCCGCGCCGCGCCGAGAGCGCCTCGCCTTCTACACGGACAACCGAGAAGAGCGACGACAAACAAGGCGCCATTACTGCAAAATATGCAAAGTCTTCGGACACTCAACGGATAGATGTAAATCCCGATCCAACTACCGCCACCCAAATTCCACTCACCACAACAACTGGGTCGGCCGACAAGACGTTCGTCATCCTCAACCTCAGCATCAGCAAGCTCGTCCTCCTGCGCAACACCAGCAAAATCAAGGACCATAGTCAGGTGTCAGAATCCCAACCACTAGACCATTGGGATAAAAGGGCTTATTAAGTAGCGGGTCAGAGTGCGCCCATAACCCCCCAGGCAAACGCGCCTGTAACCCCCCGTAGGATCAATCGGGCATCCACATTGCAGATCTACTGACACCCCCCCACACTGGGAGGCCCAGGACTGAGCACGGCGGCAACGGCCTACATGTGCATACACCGGGATTCGAACCCGAGACCACTCTGACACCATGTCAGAATCCCAGTCACTAGACCATTGGGATAGAAGGGCTTATTTCAGTAGCGGGTCAGTGCGCCCATAACCCCCCAGGCGAACGCGCCTGTAACCCTCTCCAGGATCAATCGGGCATCCACAGTGCAGATCTACTGACACCCCCCCACACTGGGAGGCCCAGGACTAAGCACAGCGGCAACGGCCTACATGTGCATACACCGGGAATCGAACCCGAGACCGCTCTGATACCATGTCAGAATCCCAACCACTAGACCATTGGGATAAAAGGGCTTATTAAGTAGCGGGTCAGAGTGCGCCCATAACCACCCAGGCAAACGCGCCTGTAACCCCCCGTAGGATCAATCGGGCATCCACAGTGCAGATCTACTGACATCAGGAGCTCCCAGGAATGTCATCGCAAACATGGCGACACGACGCCGGCGCACCACTGAACCTGACGAGGAGAACGAAGTCCAAGGAAGACTTCTGGAACCAGAAGAGGGATGGAATAATCCCTTCACCGAGGATCACTACTACCTGCACGACGACGACGAGCAGGACTGGAACCTTCCAATCACGCTGCGGGAAAGCCCGCCTCACGAAAATCAGCACTACGTACCAGTGGGCTGGAAGGAGGACGAAGATCCTTACCTCCACAGGCGCTTCAAGACTGTCAGAATCCCAACCACTAGACCATTGGGATAAAAGGGCTTGTTAAGTAGCGGGTCAGAGTGCGCCCATAACCCCCCAGGCAAACGTGCCTGTAACCCCCCGTAGGATCAATCGGGCATCCACAGTGCAGATCTACTGACACCCCCCCACACTGGGAGGCTCAGGACTGAGCACAGCCACAACGGCCTACATGTGCATACACCGGGATTCGAACCCGAGACCACTCTGACACCATGTCAGAATCCCAGTCACTAGACCATTGGGATAGAAGGGCTTGTTTCAGTAGCGGGTCTGTGCGCCCATAACCCCCCAGGCGAACGCGCCTGTAACCCTCTCCAGGATCAATCGGGCATCCACAGTGCAGATCTACTGACACCCCCCCACACTGGGAGGTCCAGGACTAAGCACAACGGCAACGGCCTACATGTGCATACACCGGGAATCGAACCCGAGACCGCTCTGATACCATGTCAGAATCCCAACCACTAGACCATTGGGATAAAAGGGCTTGTTAAGTAGCGGGTCAGAGTGCGCCCATAACCCCCCAGGCAAACGTGCCTGTAACCCCCCGTAGGATCAATCGGGCATCCACAGTGCAGATCTACTGACAAAGACCACCCTGGTAACTCCACGATTGGCGCTGCTGCTGCGCCGTAACAACACTGACAATTACAACACCTGGTACCTGGACAGCTGCTGCGGCCAGCACATGGTGGGGTCCACGCGCTATGTCTCTAACCTAAGTTGCGCCCCTGCAACTTATGTCACCGTCGCCAACAACGAGCAGCTGCGCACCAAATCACAAGGACTTGTCGTCCTACAAGCACGAGATAGCAACACGCACATCTCGTTCAACGACGTACTCTACGTCCCGAACCTGCGCTTCAACCTGCTCTCCGCTGGACAGCTCCGCGATTGCGGCGTCATCATTCACACAGACCTCGCGACGCGCGATCTTATCCTCACCTACGCTCCCCCGGACACTCCTCCTGAGGCATTCAAGTACCTCGGACGAGCTCGCTCCATCAATGGGATCTATATCCTAGACTTCGACATACCTCCATGTCAAGCCTCGTCGGACGAGCTCGTGGATCTTGTCCCCCTCGAGTTCGCTTTCATGAACAAGGAGTCTTGGGAGCATCCGGATGGAAGACCGTGGGTTCGCCGAAGCCCTCACTCACGTGAAATCAATCTTCACGAACCTGACGCCCACGGACTGTGCACCACCTGTCACACACCAACCGCAAGTCGAACGGAGCAAATGGAAAAGGAGCAAGCGGCAATTCAGGAAGCAGAAAGCGCTGAGACAGAACCAACCGGCATGACTGAAGAAGAACTCGCCATATCATCACACCGCATATTCGGTGAGCCAAGCAAGAAATTCAGCCAAGAACAGCAGGAGAGACCAAGGCCTTACTCGGACACCCTACGATTCGTCCTCGAAGCCAACACGCGCACTCTCGACGAAGAAGGACGTCCGCGCCCGTACACTCGCGAAGTCTACCGCCGCGAGATTGACCCTGCCTGGAAAGATCCTGACGCACCAGAAGAGCTGAGCGTCAAGGAAGAACAGGAGAAGGCCCAAGCGGAGAAGCGGCAGAAGCTGTATGAGGAGCGCATCGCGGCAGGATGGGACCCAGACTTTGCGCGCGGAGGATGGGGCAACGAGCCCGCTGATCCAGAAGAAGGCGCAACCTCAACTGGAGCATGGGGAACCGGCACGGTCACCACAGGAGGATGGGGAAACAACGAGCCTGACGAAGGGGAGCTCACGCAAGAGGAATTGGAGGAAGCTGAACAAGAAATACAAGCTGAGCGCGGCAAAGCTTCACCTCGAGTAACCATTCCCCTCGGTCGACCCCCTCGCACTGACAAACCACCTCGCTCACCTCATCACTGGCGTGATCCCTGGTCGGAGATTGAGGAGGGGAATGTACCGCCAACACCTCCGCAAGACTCACTCGGTCCAATCTCCCGCCCAAATCCGTACGCCCGCTTCATCGAAGGCACCACGACCCCGCTCACGATCATTCCCGATCGCGAATTTCTCGCCCTGTATCTCTCAACGGCACCTGCAGAAGGGGAAGCAACGGCAGAAGCAGAAGCAGAGGAGGAGAACAACGAAGCAGATCCAGGAGAAGAGGAAGAACCCCCACTCCAGATCCCAGAACTCACAGCGGAGGAGGCAGCAGAGTACCACACCCGCTACAAGCGCACCTCCGGCATCCGTGCCGAGGATGACCTCTGGCACCAGCGGATGGGACACCCCTCGCGCCATACACTCGCCAATTGCCTCCGTGCAAAAGTTTTTCCGCCAGGAGCACTGCTGCGCCCCGACGGGACGGAGTTACAACACACTGTCAGAACATATAGCTTACTTGTTTGTGTAGGCTATAGTGGGGTATCCCATAGGGGGTACAACACAATTAGGGTTTCCTATTTGTACTCACTTCATTCATACTCATTTCATCCTCGTTCAATTCTTCTCATGGAATCAGAGCAGGTCCCCTCCTAGGGACTGTTCTTAGGGCCCACCGAAGCGCGCCCCGAGGCGCGCGTTCTTTTTTTTTAGCGACCCTGCGTGTCGCCCCTACCGTCGCGCTCCCGCCGCTCCCTCCTCTTACGGCCGCCCGCCCTAGTGCCCTGACGACCGCCCGCCCTAGCGCCCTGACGGCCGCCCGCACTAGCGCCCTGACGGCCGTCCGCCCTAGCGCCCGAGCGCCAACCGCCCTAGCGCCCTGACGGCCGCCCGCCCTAGAGCCCTGACGGCCGCCCGCCCCAGCGCCCGAGCGCCGCCCGCCCTAGCGCCCGAGCGCCGCCCGCCCTAGCGCCCGAGCGCCGCCCGCCCTAGAGCCCTGACGGCCGCCCGCCCTAGCGCCCGAGCGCCGCTCGCCCTAGCGCCCTGACGGCCGCCCGCCCTAGCGCCCGTGCGCCACTCGCCCGAGCGCCCTGACGGCCGGCCGCCCGCCCTAGCGCCCGAGCGCCGCCCGCCCTTTCACCCTTACGGCCGCCCGCCCGAACGCCTGAGCGCCGCCCGCCGTCGCCCCAACGCCCTCGCGCCCGACGGCCGCGAGCCGCCCGTCGCAGCCGCCCGTGAGCTCCCTGAGCCACCCGCGCCACCGTCCCTGAGCCGCCTGTGCAGCCGCCCGCGAGCCGCCAGTGAGCCGCCCGTCGCGACACCAGCGCCGCACGAGCCGCCCGTACATCCCAGCAGCCCGAGCCGCCCGAGCCGCCCGCGCCGCCCCAGCAACCCGAGCCGCCCGAGCCGCCCGAGCCGCCCGAGCCGCCCGAGCCGCGCGAGCCGCCCGAGCCGCCCCAGCCGCCCGAGCCGCCCGAGCCGCCCGAGCCGCCCGAGCCGCCCGCGCCGCCCCAGCAACCCGAGCCGCCCGAGCCGTGCCGCTGTTCCTGAGCTGTGTTCTTCTGCTGCTGCACTACCCGACTCTCCCAGCCCGGTGAGACTTTCAGCTGCTGCCATGGCCACCCCCAATGTCCTTACTTTTGACGCTGAGGGGAGGGCCATTGACTTTGCCGTCTGGATTGAAGACCTGCAGCTGTACTTACTATGTGATGCGATAGATGAGGTCTCTCTCTTTGACTTTGTCTCTGGCGCTGTCCCTGCCCCACCTGCTGATGCTGACTCTGCCGTTCGCTCCAAGTGGGCGACCCGCGATGCTGCTGCACGTCTTGCTGTGCGTCGCCACCTCCCTTCCTCTGAGCGTGCCCACTTTAGTCAGTGCAAGACCGCTCAGACCTTGTACGACGCTGTAGTTGCACGCTACTCCTCCCCTTCCTCCGCTACCCTTAGCCGCCTCATGCTACCGTTTCTCTTCCCTGACCTCGCCTCCTTTCCCACTGTTGCTGACCTCGTTACCCACCTCCGTGCTAGTGACACCCGCTACCGCGCTGCCCTTCCTGCTGAGTTCCGCGCTGCGAACCCTCCTCCCATGTACATCACTCTCTACTTTCTCGTCACCCGTCTCCCTGAGTCCCTTCGTGCCGTTAGGGACCAGTTTCTCTCTGTCTGTCCCACCACTCTCACTGTCGATCTCCTTGAGGAGTCCCTGCTAGCGGCTGAGAAGAGTATTGTCGCTGTAGGGGCCTCTCGGGGTGACCCTCGCACCCCCATCTTTGAGGGGTGTGGTCCTTCCCCCCTACTGCCCTCTGTCGCCTCTGCCGCTGCGGCCGACCTCACTGGTTTTGAGTCGGTCGGCGCGGCGTCTGCCCCCAGCGGCAGACGCCGCTCTGGCAAGGGCAAAGGGGGCAAGGGAGCGGGTGGAGCTAGAGGGGGCGGTGGAGGAGGCGGTGGGGGTGGCGGGGGGAGTGGGGGTGGCGGTGGGGGTGGTGGCGGGAGTGGAGGTACTGGTGGCGGCGGTGGAGGCGGAGGTGGCGGCGGAGGTGGTAGCGGAGGAGGCGGTGGGAGCGGTGGGAGCGACGGTCCTGGTGGGGGAGGTGGCGGTGGAGACGGGGGTGGCGGTGGAGGCGGGGGTGGCGGTGGAGGCGGGGGTCGGAGTGGCTCGTCCCAGCGGAGCAGCTCTGGGGGTGGTCAGCGCCAGCAGCAGCAGCAGCAGCAGCAGCAGCAGCCGCAGCAGCAGCAGCAGCCGCAGCAGCAGCCACAGCAGCAGCAGCGCTCTCGCACCGTCCCCGGCCCTCAGCAGCTCCGTGAGTGGTACTTGCAGCGTCAGCGTGGTGGTGCGCTTGGTCCCTGCCCCTACGTTCTTTGCACAGGTGACCGTGCAGGGGAGAGGTGTGGAGGCGCCCACACAGCCCGTCGCTGCTTTGGCCGCCTGACCGACGCCTGGCGTCAGCAGTTTCCGGAGGCCGCTGAGATCCCCCGCTGGGGAGAGCTGTCTAGGGCTGGTGTAGCTATTTATGATCTTGATTTTGATGCTATTCTCTCTGCTATGTATGCTGTGACTGGTAGTGATGAGGATGACTGTTACCGGTGTTTCCCGCCCGACCCGGGCATTGGTACTGCCGCGTCAGGTACTAGTGAGGCTGCTGCTCTAGGTGCCAGTGCGTCTCTGCTCTCAGGTACTGGTGAGTCTGCCCTCTCAGGTACTGTGTCGGCTTCGGCCTCTCACACCTTCACCCTTGACTCTGGAGCGTCTCGCTCCTTCTTTAGGGACCGCACCACTCTCACGCCGCTGAGTCGGCCGGTTGCGGTGTCCCTGGCTGACCCCTCTGGGGGGCCTGTCCTGTCTCGCTTCTCCACTGTCCTCCCGTGTCCGGCGGCCCCCTCTGGCACCCTGACTGGTCTCTACCTCCTCTCGTTCTCGCCGAACTTCGTGAGTGGTGCTGACCTCCAGGATGCGGGTGTCCACCAGTTCACCCCTGCTCGTCAGCGGGTGACCCACTGCACGGAGGCGGATACAGGTCGCCACTTGGCTACGTTTACACGTCGGCCAGGGTCGAGCCTCTACACACTGACCACTGCTTCTCCTCCAGGTGCTGAGTCTGGTAGGGTCCCTTCGTCTGGTCAGGTGTTTGCTGCAGCGTCCAGGTCTGGTCCTGAGTCTGCCCCCTGCTCGTGTCGTCGTCTGTCTCACGAGACCCTCCTCTGGCACCACCGCCTTGGCCACCCCTCTCTGCTTCGGCTCAGAGGCATGGCCTCGCGAGTCCTTGTGTCTGGTCTTCCCCGGTCTCTCCCTCCCCTTCCTCCGGGCCCTGGCCCCACCTGTGTCCCCTGTGTCGAGGGGCGCCAGCGTGCTGCCCCTCACTCCTCCCAGTTTCCTCCGACAGAGGCCCCGTTGCAGACGCTTCACATGGACGTGTGGGGCCCAGCCCGCGTCCGTGGACAGGGTCAGGAGCGCTACTTCCTTCTGGTGGTTGACGACTACTCGCGTTACACCACAGTCTTCCCCTTGCGCAGCAAGGGTGAGGTCACTGAGGTGTTGATCGACTGGATCCGCGCAGCTCGTCTCCAGCTTCGGAGGAGCTTTGGCTCTGACTTCCCTGTTTTACATCTGCACTCGGACAGAGGCGGAGAGTTCTCCTCTGGCCTCCTGAGTGCCTACTGTCGTGCGCGAGGCATCCGTCAGACCTTCACGCTTCCGGACTCACCACAGCAGAATGGGATTGCTGAGCGCCGCATTGGCATGGTCATGGATGTCGCTCGTACGTCCATGATGCATGCGGCTGCTCCCCATTTTCTGTGGCCGTTTGCGGTCAGTTACGCTGCGCACCAGATCAACCTCCACCCCAGGGTCTCTCGACCGGAGACCTCCCCAGCCCTGCTGTGGACGGGGAAGGTTGGCGATGCGTCGGCGTTCCGGGTCTGGGGATCTCGGGCGTTTGTTCGCGACCTGTCTGCGGACAAGCTGTCCCCTCGTGCTTCTCCCTGCGTCTTCCTGGGGTTCCCCCCCGACGCCCCTGGGTGGCAGTTTTACCACCCCACCTCTCGACGTGTTCTGTCCTCCCAGGACGTCACGTTCGACGAGTCGGTACCCTACTACCGCCTCTTCCCCTACCGCACTCCGTCCCTCCCCCCACCCCCGCTCTTCTTGGTACCAGGTCCCCCCCCGGTAGTCCCCCTCCCCCCTCAGGGTCCTGCCCCTTCAGGTGTGTCCCAGGTAGACGCGGTCGAGCCTGTCGAGGTCACTGGTGACTCTGGTGCTGCTGCGGGAGCTGAGCCTGGGGGTGCGGAGTCTGGGGGTGCTGAGCCTGGAGGTGCCGAGTCTGGGGGTGCTGAGCCTGGGGGTGCTGTGCCTGGGGGTGCTGAGCCTGGAGGTGCCGAGTCTGGGGGTGCTGTGCCTGGGGTTGCTGAGCCTGGGGGTGCTGGGCCTGGGGGTGCTGTGTCTAGGGGTGCTGAGCCTGGAGGTGCTGTGCCTGGGGGTGCTTCGTCTCGCCGGGAGCCACTCTCCCCACAGGAGCTGCGTGAGTGGTTTGCCCGGCGCTGGAGGCGTGCTGCTGGTGCTGGTGGTTCTTCGGCTGCAGAGGGTACTGCTACCGCGCGTCCCGCCGGTGCTCGTACTGTGGGTGCTGGAGCTGCTGGGTCTGAGAGTCCTCCTGGAGCTGGTCCTGCTGAGGGTGTTGGCGCTGAGCCTGCCGTTGGCGGTCCGACTGACAGTGCTCCTAGTGCTGCAGCTGGAGGTTCTGGAGCTTCTGGTGGTGCTGCTGGAGGTGCTGCTGGAGTTGGTGCTCCTGCCGGGGCTGCTGGTGCTGTTCCTGCTGTTTCTAGCGTCGCCGCGCGGCCCCGACCGTACTTCGTTCCGCTCCTGCAGCAGGTTCTTGGTCTTACACCTCCTCCTCCTCCCTTAGAGGGTCCGCAGCCTGTCCGGTCACAGCCACAGCTACAGCCTGCCTCCCCTTTGCCTGCTCCTTCTCCCAACGCTGGTCCGACTGGAGGTCTCACTGAGCGTCGTGAGCCTGCGTCTCGTCCTGTGTCGCCTGTTCGTACTGAGCGCGCTAGTGGTCGCGGGTCCCGTCAGCGTCTTCCTCCTGTCCCTGGCACGCACCGGATGTCACTGCGTCCGTCCACTGCTCCTCTGCGTGCTCCTTTGCCTTCTCCTCCTGCTTCCTCTCTTCCTGCTCTTGCCGACCCGGAGTCGGACTCTCTTCGTGCTGCCAATCCTACTGTCACGCGTCTCCTGGCTACTGCTGTCACTGACCCCTCCTTCGAGTTGTCTGCTGCGTCTGCCCTTGTCACTAAGCTTGTCGACTTTGCTGCGCGCTGTCGTCTAGACTACGCTGCTCGTCTTGTCACTGAGTCTGAGTCCGCCTGTCCTCCGTCCGTCGGGGGTGAGTGTGCCCTTGGCACGGACGTCCTTGAGGACAGGCAGGAGGAGTTCCAGTGTCTGGCCGCCGCTTCACCTCGTCTCGCGTCTGTACTGCTAGCCCCTGAGGGAGACCCGGATGCACCAGACATCCCGACTCCGCGCTCTTACGCGAAGGCGATAGAGGGTCCCTACTCCTCTCAGTGGCAGGCAGCTATGGATGCAGAGATGGCTTCCTGGAAGTCCACAGGCACCTACGTTGACGCTGTTCCCCCTCCTGGGACGAACATCGTCAGTGGCATGTGGATTTTCAGGGTGAAGCGGCCGCCGGGTTCTCCGCCTGTCTTCAAGGCGCGTTACGTGGCTCGTGGCTTCAGTCAGCGGCAGGGGGTTGACTACTTTCAGACCTTCTCCCCCACCCCGAAGATGACCACTCTTCGGGTTCTGCTGCACGTTGCTGCTCACCGTGACTACGAGCTCCACTCTCTCGACTTCAGCACAGCTTTCTTGCAGGGCAGCCTGCACGAGGAGATCTGGCTGCGTCGCCCACCTGGCTTCACTGGGTCTTTCCCTCCTGGTACCCAGTGGAGTCTCCGGCGTCCAGTCTACGGTCTCCGCCAGGCGCCACGTGAGTGGCACGACACACTGAGGACTACGCTCGCGGCACTTGGGTTTGCTCCTTCCACTGCCGACCCGTCGCTGTTTCTGCGCATCGACACCTCTCTGCCGCCGTTCTACATCCTCGTGTACGTCGACGACTTGGTTTTTGCCACAGCTGACACTGCTGGACTCGCCTACGTGAAGTCCGAGCTGCAGAAGAGACACACGTGCACTGACCTGGGTGAACTGCGCAGCTACCTTGGCTTGCAGATCACCCGGGACAGAGCACGCCGCACCATTACCCTGACTCAGTCACACATGGTGCAGCATGTCCTTCAGCGCTTCGGCTTCACGTACTCCTCGCCTCAGGCCACTCCTCTGCCTACTCGCCACTCGCTCTCAGCTCTGCCTTCGGATGAGTCCGTAGAGTCGAGTGGCCCGTACCCAGAGCTTGTTGGCTGCCTCATGTACCTGATGACCTGCACACGACCTGACCTCGCATACCCTCTTAGCATTCTCGCACGCTTTGTTGCTCCTGGGAGACACCGACCAGAGCACATGGCTGCAGCGAAGAGGGTGTTGCGCTACTTGTGCAGTACGTCGGGCATGGGGCTAGTGCTTGGAGGACGCAGTCCAGTGGTCCTCACTGGGCACGCAGACGCTTCTTGGGCTGACGACCAGGCTACGCAGCGGTCGTCACAGGGTTACACCTTCAGCCTTGGTTCCGGCTCTGTCTCGTGGCGGGCTACCCGCTCGTCTTCTGTTCTCGGCTCCAGTTGTGAGGCTGAGATCTACGCTGGGGCTATGGCTGCACAGGAGTTACGCTGGCTCACCTACCTGCTGACCGACCTTGGAGAGCAGCCTCGTTCTCCTCCAGTCCTGTACGTAGACAACAAGGCCATGCTGGCCTTGTGTCGAGAGCAGCGACTGGAGCACAGAACGAAGCACATTGCTCTTCGCTACTTTCTTGCTCGTGAGCTACAGCAGCGTGGACAGCTGCGACTTGCGTACGTGGCCTCTGAGGCCAACACTGCTGATGTCTTCACCAAGGCACTTGCGCCTTGTGATCATCAGCGTTGCTGCACGCAGTTGGGTCTTGTGCCTGTCTTGCCTCACTTGCTCTCCTCTTGACCTTGCTTGTACCTTCGCATATATATACTCTTGCTCTTGCTTGCTTGACTCTTGTATACCTCTATATATGATCTTGCATGTGAACTGGCCTTGTGGCCTTTGAACTTGTGCTCGGAATGCGTGGTGACTTTGTGATCCACCCTGAGCTTTGCTTTGCTTTGCTTGACTGGTCTTGTGACCCCTTGTTCTCCCCCACTTTGCCTATGGGGGTGTGTCAGAACATATAGCTTACTTGTTTGTGTAGGCTATAGTGGGGTATCCCATAGGGGGTACAACACAATTAGGGTTTCCTATTTGTACTCACTTCATTCATACTCATTTCATCCTCGTTCAATTCTTCTCACACACCACCCCCCATCCAACCACTTGCACTGTGTGCCCTACAACCGCACTCTCTCACACTGCCTATCCCTCTCTGGAGCCAAGCACCAACCGCTACAAGAAATTGGAAAAGGTGTACAGCGATTTCATCGTACTCACCTGTGACGGACTCAACGGCGAAAAGTACACGCTGACCTTCATCGACGCCTACTCACGCCACGTGTGGGTTGCCAATGTTGACGCCCGCACCAAAGCCCCGGAGGTGTTCCGTATCTTCCTCGCACACGCGCAGCGGCAGTCGGGAAGGAAACTGAAGATCTGGCAGAGTGATGGGGCAAAAGAATTTCGCAGCCATGAACTGGAGAGCGTGCTCACCGAGAAGGGGATTAAGCATGAGATTTCCCTTCCCTATGCTCACCGACAGCAAGGCGTTGCTGAGCGGGTCAATCGGACCCTCATGACTAAAGTTCGCGCCATCATGAACCAGTCCGGCCTGCCAAAGAAATTTTGGCCGTACGCCATGAATCACGCGGTGCGCCTGCACAACCTCCTTTCCACCACCGCCAACAGGGATAACCTGTCACCCCACATGAAGTGGACCGGTTCAAGGGGAGATCCCTCCATGCTGAGGGTTTGGGGGTGCATGGTGCAGTATCGGCCCACTTCGGCCACAATCGGCAAGTTCGTTCATTGTGCACGCTGGGGAGTTCATCTAGGACTCAGCCACGAGCACAAAGGATGGCTCATCCTTGACATGGACAATCAGGAAATTGTCCCTGCGCGTGACATTCTTTTCTACGAACGGCTCACCTTGACGCAGTGGATCGAGGACGAACGCCGTAACCAGGCACGCGGCTACACCAACAGCGGCCACAGCTTCGCGACCCCTGAAGATGAAGCAGCAGCAGCAGTTCTGGACCGCGACGACACCGACGAACATCCCAGCATCCCCCCTCGCCCGCGCGACGACGATGACGATGACAGCGATGATGACCCCGCGCCAGGACCATCACGGCGCCAGACAGAACCAAGCATCGCACCACCCGGCTACGAGAGCGGAGATGACGACGTGATTGAAGTCCCCACCAACGCAGACACCACCAACGTGTCAGGCCTTCAACTTCTTGGCCTGCACACGTCCGTCTCTACTCTCGCGCGGACCGTGGAACCTAAGAACCCTCGCCAGGCGCTAACCGGCCCACACGCCAAGGAGTGGCGTGCTGCGATGGATGCGGAACTGAAAGCACTGGAATCGCGCGATACTTGGGTTCTAGTCGATCGTGCAGCAGTGAAGGGGAGGAGGGTGCTCAGCGGGAAATGGGTCTTTCGTCTCAAAACTAACGCTGACGGTACTATTGAGCGCTTCAAAGCACGTTGGGTCGTACGCGGGTACGACCAGCGTCACGGCATAGACTTCGATCAGACCTTCGCTCCCGTTAGTCGCCATACCTCGGTCCGGATTCTACTCGCTATTGCTGCCGCGAAGCACCTACCACTGCGACAGATCGACGTGAAGAACCCGTTTCTGTACGCGTTGGTGGATGCCAACATCTTTGTGGAGCAGCCGCACACCTACGGAGAAGGTGATCCCAGGGTCTGTCAACTGAAGAAGTCACTCTACGGGATCAAACAGGCGCCACGACTCTGGCAGCAGCATCTGCACAAAATCCTCCTCGAAATCGACTTCAAACAACTCCCACACGACCCGGGAATGTATCGCCTCCACTTCAGCGGCGATTACATCCTCCTGACAGTCTACGTAGACGACCTGCTGTACACGGGGACCTGCAACAAACTCCTCGACCAGTTTCAGGAGAACCTGGCGCAGCGCGTGGACATCACCATCAACCTCGAAGTAAAGCAGTTTTTGGGGTTAAACATCACTTACGCGCCAGAAGCAATTCATCTGTCAGCCTCCAAGTACGCAGAGCAGCTGGGGGAACGCTTCAACATCTCACCCGCACCACTCTCAACTCCCTACCGCAGCCTGAGCACCAACTACAAACCAGACAACAAACCTCTGTCGCCCGCAGGACTACAAATGTACCAGCAGAAGTTGGGGTGCCTGCTATTTGCCTCTGTCACCTGCCGACCTGACCTCTCGTACATCGCTAGCCAACTGGCGCAGTACTCTCGCAAGCCAGTAGCTGAGAACCAGCTGGACTTGGAGCGCGCCCTGCGGTACTTCATCTCCACACCTGACATCGGGCTCTCCTACTCCACGCTGACGACGACCTCCTTCAACCTCAACGACTACGTGGACGCAGACTACGCAGCTGATCCTGCAAATCGACGGTCCCGAACCGGCTTCGTTTTTCGTCCGGAACCAACTGGACCAATCTCCTGGAACTCCCAGAAGCAGGAGCTGGTTGCCCTGTCATCAGCTGAAGCAGAGTACATCGCCGCGACAGCAGCAGTTCGCGAAGGCCTGTACCTGCAGGAGCTGCTGCAGGAGGCGAAAATTCCAACCTCGCCTACCTTTCGCCTTCACTGTGACAACCAGAGTGCCATAAAAATCGCGAACAAGCCAGGATTCGTGAACCGCACGAAGCACATTGCGCTTCGGTACTTTTTCGTCAAGGACGAAATCGACCAAGGCAAAGTAGACCTCGCTTACTGCCCGACCACTGAGATGGCAGCAGACTTCCTCACCAAGCGCCTGCCACGTCAGCAGTATAAGCACTGCTCTGATCTCAACGGAGTAGTCAAACACGCGCCTAGGAATGAAGGGGAGTGTTACGATGTGAAGTTTTATGAGAAGGCATTCCTGTATGCTGCAGGAGCCGACTCTACCGAGTACGAAGTTGAGGAGTCAGAAGAGCCGAAGCGACGCAGCAACCGTCAGACCAAGACCAATGCAGGCAGAAACATTTGAAGTGAAAAGAGCGGGAACAGGTTTTGAACGGGTTCCTGCGCCGCACGGTTTCTGAATTCAGTTGTAATAAGGGAATGTACCCCTTAGAGTACATGGCTAGTCTAGGTCCTTTCGTATTCCCTTGTACTCTTATATAAACTCGATGTATGCATGCTATTATCAACTCAGTCATTTACATTCACTCTGACCTGAGATTCAAACTTCCGCTGCAACACTACTCCGCGATCAACCCTGAGCGATCCTTTGCTAAGTCCCACTTGGGATTGTAACACTATTGCATGTCTGCAAGGATGGCACATCTTTCAAACATCATTTTTGCTAAAGGCTAGTGTTCCAAGGGACACGATCCATCTTTCAATATACTGAGTATAGAAGTTGTAGTTGTTAGGCTGAGAAAAGCCCTTAGGATCTTTGCAATGCTAAACTCTGAGTAGAGAATGTTGTAATTGCGAAAGCGTTTTAATAGCAAGTGTTGAACCACCTTTCTCGGAAACTAAACACAGCGGAATGAGTTCGATTGATTGGGTTGGGGTACAAATGCCTAACCCTAACTGTTTCTACCCCATATAGAATGACCCAATAGAGGCTATAACATTTGACACACCCCCATAGCCTAAGTGGGGAATACCAAGCAACAAGAAACGCAACCTAAAGTCACAAGACCAGTCACTAGCAAGAGAGAAAACAAAGCTCAGGGTGGATCACAACGTCACTACACAGTCTGAGCACAAACAAAGGGCCACAAGGCCAGTTCAAGAGTGTACAAGCTAATAAATATGGTACACACAAACAAGAGGCAACAACTCACTACTGCAATCAACTAGACCCAGTCTCAACGAGGCCTAACTGCGGACAAAATCGACGGTGGTCACAAGGCTGGAGGGCCTTGGTGAAGATGTCTGCAGTCTTGGCCTCGGAGGCCACGAGGTCCAGACGAGCCTGTCCGCGTCTCTGCAACTACCGAAGGAGGAAGTACCTGACGTCGATGTGCTTCACTCTGCTCTTCAGTCGAGGCTCATGACACAGGAGAATCATCGCCTTGTTGTCAGCAAACAAGGTCGGTGCAGAGCTCGGCTGCTCACCAAGGACAGTGAGCAAGAAGGTCAACCAGCGTAGCTTCTGAGCAGCAAGGGCTCCAGCGTAGATCTCGGCCTCTGTAGTAGAAGTTGCAACAGAGGAGGACCGAGTGGACCTCCACAAAACAGCTCCAGAGCCCAGGCTGAAACAGTAACCCTGCGTAGACCTCTAAGTCTCAACGTCGTCGGCGTAGGAGTAGTCGTAGTGACCGGTGAGTACAACTGACTGTGTCCCTCCAAGTACAAGCCCCATGTCTGATGTCGCACCGAGATACTTCGCCACCCTCTTAGCCGCCGTCCAGTGAACAGGACGGTGTCTCCCAGTCGCAACAAAGCGAGAAAGGATGCTAAGAGGGAAGGCGAGGTCCGGGCGAGTACACGTCATCAAGTACATGAGGCAGCCCACCAGCTTTGCGTAAGGACCAGTGGGCTCGAACGGCTCGTCAGGAAAAGGCCCAGTGAGTCTGTGTTCAATAGCAAGAGGGGTGGGTGTAGGAGAAGAGTGCTGAAGCCCGAACCGCTGAAGGACCTGTTGCACCATGTGTGACTGAGTCAGAGTGATGGTGCGAGCGGCTCTGTCCCTGGAGATCTGTAGGCCAAGGTAGCGGCGCAGTTCCCCAAGGTCAGTGCAGGTGTGCCTCTTCTGCAGTTCGGACTTCACCTCCGCCAGTGCAACTGTGTTGGCTGTGGCAAAAACCAGGTAATCGACGTAGACGAGAACGAAGAAAGGTGTGCGCCCACGACGAACAAACAGCGACGGGTCGGCGGAAGACGGCTCAAACCCGAGGCCGGACAGAGTAGAGCGGAGAGTGTCGTGCCACTCACGGGGTGCCTTGCGGAGACCGTAGACCGGTCGTCTGAGGCTCCACTGGGTCCCAGGCGGGAAGGTGCCAGTGAAGCCCGGAGGACGACGCAGCCAAATCTCCTCGTGTAGGCTGCCCTGGAGGAAGGCAGTGGAGAATTCAAGAGAGTGTAGCTCGTAGTCTCTCTGCGCTGCTACGTGCAGTAACACCCGAAGAGTGGTCATCTTCGGGGTGGGCACGAAGGTCTGAAAGAAGTCAACTCCCTCACGCTGACTGAACCCTCTAGCCACGTAGCCTGCCTTGAAGACTGGGGGAGATCCCGGCGGCCGCTTCACCTTGAAGATCCACATGCCGTCAACTATGTTCGCCCCTGGGGGGGGAACCTCGTCAACGTAAGTGTCTATGGACCTGTAGGAGGCCATCTCTGCATCCATGGCAGCTCTCCACTGAGAGGCCCAAGGCCCTGACATTGCCTCAGCGTAAGTGCGAGGAGTAGGTATGTCGGGAGCATCGGGGTCTCCCTTAGGAGCGAGAAGCATGGCACAGAGATGAGGCGAAGCTGCTGCCAGGAACTCTAGCTCAAACTGTCTGTCCTCTAGGATATCACACCCAAAGGCAGACTCACCCTCGGAGGACAGAGGACGGACAGGAGGAGCGGCCACAACACGAGTGGCGTAGTCAAGGCGACGCATAGCAGTAAAGTCAGTGACAGCGGTAGTGAGGACCGCAACGGAGGAAGGAGAGGCACGAGGGTCTGTAACAAGAGAGGCGAGAACACGAGAGAGAGTGGGGCGGTACGTGCGGTAGTAGTCAGTGACCGGAGTGGACAGGGAGGCAGTGAGGAACGACTCAGGAGGACGAGGAAGAACAGACGGAGGAGGACGAGGTGGACTAGGACGAAACAACACGGTACGGAGGTCAGTGACAAGTGACGAGGGACGAGCACGAGGGGGACGAGAGGTCCAAGTGTGGGCGAGAGGAGAGGGAGACGGAGGAGACTGAGAACGAGGGAACACAGCCGGAGCGGAGTCCGGAGGAGGAAACGTAGGACCGAACACAGGAGGAGAGGAGGGGAGACCAAGGGCCCAAAGGCCAGAAACAGGGGCCGGAGGCTGTTCCGGCTGCTGCTGCTGTCGCTGCTACTGCTGTTGCTCCCGCTGCAACTCCAACCTCTCACGCTCCACCCGCTGCTGAACCTCCGACCTCTCACGCTCCAAACGCTGCTGCTCCTCACGCTCTAGACGAAGAAGGGCCTGGTAACGAGTCGGGTAGGGGTGAGGAGGAGGAGTGGTGTCAAGAGACGCAGTAGAAGAACCGGCTCCGTCCTCGACAGTACCCGGCTGAGCACCCCCAGAACGTGTACCTCCTGCGGCAGCACGACCAGCACCAGTAGGAGGTGTACCCGCACCCCCAGTCGTGGTGCCTCCAGTGGCACCAGCACCAGCCCCAGACTCTCTAGCGCCAGAAACACCACTAGCTCCAGCACCACCACCAGCTCCAGTACCCCCAAAACGGGCAGCTGCAGCAGGTGCACGCTCAGTGCCAATGCCAACACTCTCAGAACTGGCTGCTCCTGCAGGTGCACGAACAGCTCCAACGCCAGCACCCCCAGAGCGAGCACCGCCAGAGCCCTCACCTCAAGCTCCAACACCCTCAGAGGCCGCAGTGGCCGGTAAAGGAAGGGCTGACGGTTGCTGCGGAGGCGGTGAGGACGACTATGGGGAAGGAGGAGAGACCTGGGGGGGTACCGAGGGGGGGGGAGTAGCGTGGGATACACCAGACGGAGCGGGAACAGGGGGGGGTACCGGAGGAGTAGGGGCAGGAGGATGAGGAGCTGGAGCCAGGAAGAGGGGAGGGGGGGGGAATCGGGAGACCTCGACAGGGGTACCGGACGTAGTAGGGGACAGACTCGTCGAAGTGGACGTCACGAGAGTCAAAGCACCGGTGGGAGGGAGGGTGGTAAAAGGTGAAGTCAGAGGAGCTCTCTGGGAAACCAAGGAAGACACAGGGGACAGCGCGAGGCGAGATCTTGTATGCAGAGGTGTTGCGGACAAGAGCCAAGAAGCCCCAGACACTAAACCTCGACGCAACACCAGGGGACCATGTCCAAAGACTGGTCGGTGAAGCCCCTGGCCGAGAGACGCGAGGCCAGACGTTCAGCTGGTGAGCGGCGTACCGAGCCGCGTAGGGCCACAGAAAATGGAGCGCGATGGCGTGGATCATGGAGGTGCGGGCAATCTCCATGACCAGGCCTAAGCGGCGCTCAGCAACCCCATTCTGCTGTGGAGAGTCTGGAAGAGTCCAGGACTGGGTGATGCTCTGCTCAGCACAGAATCTGGCGAGAATGCCGAAGCGAAACTGACCCCCACGGTCGAAGTGAAGACAATTGACATGACGGCCGCGAGTGCCCTCGGTGGCGAGGAGCCACCGGATCAGCGTAGAAGTCACGTCGGACTTCTTCGCGAAAGGGAACACAGTGGTGTATCGAGATTAGTCGTCAACAACCACCAGAAATAAACTCTCCCGCTGAGGGCCAAGACGGGGAGCGGGGCCCCAGACGTCTAAGTAGAGAGTCTCGAAGGGCTCGGTGGCCGGACGAAGGGAGGAGGAGTGAGGGGTGGCACGCAGCCGACCCTGGACATAAGGACCGCACGGAGGAGCTGGGGACGGCGGGAGTGGCGGGAGGACTTGGGGGAGGCCTAAGACAAGACGCTGACTGGACATAGCGCGGAGACGAGGGAGGGAAGGGTGACCAAGGCGGTGGTGCCAGAGGAGGGAGGGGTGGGCAAGCGATCGACACGAGCACGACGCAGCAACTACACCTGACACAGCAACCTGTCTGGACCCGGCTACCTGGTGGGACCGGGGAACCTGACGGGGGTCGGTGCGGAGGGTGTACAGACCGGAGCCCGGCTCCTGGCAAAAAGTGGCCAAGGGGGCATACGTGTCACCGTCCACATAGACCGCGGTGTCACCAGAAGGCTCAACCCAGACCCCGACGTGCTGTCTCGCCAGGGTGCCCACACCAACCAGGTTCCTAGAGAACGAAGGAACGTGGAGGCCAGTCAGGGAACCAGAAGGAGCAGCTGGGCACGGGAGTGTAGTGGCGTGAGTCGCCAGGCTGGCCGAAGAGGGATCGACCAGTGCTACAGGGACAGGCGCCGGTAGCGGAGAGAGAGTCATGCACTCACGGAAGAAGCAGTGTGACGCTCCGGAGTCCAGTGTGAAGGAGAGAGAGGCGTCCGCCAAAGGAGTACATGTACTAGTAGCTAAACAAGATCCTACACTACCACCTACTCTAGCAACAGGCAAAGATCCTAAGCTAGGTACAGGCAAGTACACAGATCCAGGAGCACTTTAGTCAACATCAGCATACATGGCATATGACCTAGCATCATCCATAGTCATATCAAAACAACAATACCACAAGCAAGAAGTGTCCCCCAGCGTGGCGGCGGGGGAGCGAAGGGGCCGTGGTGCAAGCGGTAAAGGTCGTCGAGACGACTGAAGCATCGTGCAGCAGAGTGGTCGGGGCGGCCACAGTACGAGTCCCGACGAGGACCCGTAAGGATCCAGTACTCACAGGGACCAACGTCGCGGCCGGCCGAGTGTGGTCCTCGACTGGAGGGGGCGCCACTGCGCCCAGTGCTCGGGGGACCCGCAGACCTCCACTGCTGCTGAGGGCCCCACTGCTGCGGAGGGCCCCACTGCTAAGGTTGCTGCTGTGGCGGGCGCTGCTGCTGGCCCTGTCGCTGCTGCTGCTGTCCCTGCCGCTGCTGCTATCCATGCAGTGGCAGCTGCTGAGGAGTCGACTGCTGCTGCTGCTGGGACCCCTCACCACCAGTGAAAACTCCACCGTCGAAAGGAGGGCCGTCAGGTCCCGAGCCACCCCCACCACCACTCCCACCACCTGCTCCACCGCCACCGCCACTACCCGCACCATCTCCAGTACCCCCGCCGCCCTTCCCGCCCCTCTTACCAGCCTTGCCACGTTTCTGCCCCCTAGAGACAGAAACAACCGCCGTCTCCTCAGAGGCAGAAGACGTGGGGGTGGCAAGTAAGGCAGAGAAGGTGAGAAGCTGTGGTACCGCACACCCCTCAACAAGACGAGGAGGAGGCGCGGAAGAGGCAGAGGCAACAGTGAGGAGGTTGCTCTCGATCTTCGAGAGAGCAGTCTCAAAAAGATCGATGGTAAGCTCAGTGGGGTGCTTCAAAAGAAGCGCGTCGCGGGCTGTGGCTAGGCGGTCAGGGAGGCAAGTGACTAGCCAGTGAATAGTGAGCCACATAGGGGGTGGGGCAAGGGCAAGCTGGTCTTTAGTGCAAGCAGCGCGAAAGCGAGCATCAAGGGAGCGCAGGTGGGTAGCGAGGTCAGAGACAGACTCAAAGGAGGCCAGGTCAGGGTAGATAAAGGGTACGAGGAGGCGACAGAGCGAAGCAGAGGAGGGAGTGGAGTAGCGAGTAATAATAGCCATATACGGATCTGCAGCAGACTCGACCTGAGCAAAGCGGACTGCCTCTGTCGGCGGAAGAAGGTCGGTCAGGGCGAGGCAGGCAGCGGCGTCACGAGACTCCCACACGTCGCGAGCGAGGAGCTGGCGCTGGTAGCCGGCCTCCTGCTCAAAAGTAGGCGGTGGGGTAGTGGGCAGTGGCTGAGGCTGCAGAGGGGCGGTCTGAGTGCCGAACGCGTGTGCGAACAGGTGCACGCCATCCTGCCGTTGGCTCTTAAGGTGGTGCTACGCCTGTGTAAGCCACGTACTAAAATCAATGGGTCTCCCTTCATGATCAAAACGAAGTACTCGGGAGGTCGCCATAGGGAGCGAAACTGAGAGAGCGCGGCTGCCAGCCGCGGGAGGGGGGGGGAGACAGTCACTAATGTGTGAGCAGGCGCGGAGGCATGCAGACAGGTAGGTGGCACAGCATGTGGACAGACGGGCGGCGCGACGCGCGGGCCTACGGGCGGCACGGCGGGTCGACGGGCGGGCTGCGCGGCTGGTCGACGTACGGGCGGCGCGGCGAGCGGGCCAACGGGCGGCACGGCGGGTCGACGGGCGGGCCTACGGGAGGCGCGACGCGCGGGCCTACGGGCGGCACAGCGGGTCGACGGGCGGGCCTACGGGCGGGTCGACGGGCAGGCCTACAGGCGGGTCAACGGGCAGGCCTACGGGCGGGTCAACGGGCGGGCCTACGGGCGGCGCGACGCGCGGGCAGGCCTACGGGCGGGTGCGCGGGCAGGCCTACGGGCGGGTCGACGGGCAGGCCTACGGGCGGGTCGACGGGCAGGCCTACGGGCGGGTCGACGGGCGGGCATACGGACGGTGCGACGCACGGGCAGGCCTACGGGCGGGTGTGCGGGCAGGCCTACGGGCGGGTGCGCGGGCAGGCCTACGGGCGGGTCGACGGGCAGGCCTACGGGCGGGCGGCGTGGTGCGCTAGCGGGCAGCGCGGTGCGCTGGCGTGGCACGATGGCGTGGCGCGTTGGCGTGGCGCGGGCTTAGGCGTTGTAGGGCAAACGTGGTGGAAGGAGGCGGCCTAAGTCTAGGAACGGCGACGACTAGGTGAGGCCTAGGAACGACGAACCTACTGCTGATACCATCTCAGAAACTAAACACAGCAAAATGAGTTCGACTGATTGGGTTGGGGTACAAATGCCTAACCCTAACTGTTTGTACCCCATATAGCATGACCCACTAGAGGCTATAACAGTAGACAACCTTGCGCAAGTATGTGAGGGCAAGATAGATTGATTAAAGAAAAGAGATACAAATCTTTATATGAGTACAATAATATGAAAGGTGCAACTAATACCGTCATACCCCGGATATACCCCCATGGGAGGCAACAATAAAACAAGGTTTTTTAATGGGGATGGGCTTATAATAGCTGCGATCGGGAATAGATCGTAACCACGATCACCTCAGGAGGGTTCGCACACTTCTAGTCTAGTAGTGGTGGGCCCTTGACCTCAATAGCAGAGTGAATGTAAAATGCTTGAGATGATAAAAACATGCAAATACAACGATATAAATAAGAGTACAGCGGAATACAAATCGACCTAGCTAGCCATGTACTCTTAGGGGTACATTCCCTTATTCAAATTCATTCCCAACCGTGCGGCGCGTACAGTTACGAAACTGTTCCCGCCAAAATCCTTCTGCCTGCAGCTGCCCGATGCCATCTGCTCCGACGGTCCAGATGCATCTCAAGCGTCTGACGTTTCGAGTCAATTCTGACTCTTCACATTCGTTGTCGATATTGCATGCTCCATAAGTTGCGGTCGGGAGTGCACTGTAATCTTCATTCATTGCTATTCGTAACAATAATCGAGTAAATTTATAAGCGTCGGCGTTTATAAGATGACATTTATGTCTTTTATTATCTTTAACACCGAACTGTAGATCTCGTGCTTGCCTTTTCAATCGAGTCGAAGTTACATGGAGTCGTCTGTAAAAATCTCGCGCGCGCAAGGAGATACACCCAATCTGACTCACATCCAGCTCTTGACAGCTCCTGCTGACTGGACCCTGATGAGAAACGAGGAATGAATGCATTGAGCAGAATGAGGAGTACAAGTAGTAAACCCTAAAGTGTTGTACCCCATATGAATGTCAGAACATTATAGCTTATACTTTTGTGTAGGCTATAGTGGGGTATCCCATAGGGGGTACAACCCAATTAGGGTTAGTACTTGTACCCACTTCGCTCATAGTTCATTCATTCTCGTTCTCATTCTCACATGGAATCAGAGCAGGTCCCCTCCTAGGGACTGTTTCTTGGGCCCACCGAAGCGCGCCCCGAGGCGCGCGTTTTTTTTTTAGCGACCCGTAGTGTCGCCCACCCCCCCCCTCCCAGCGGCCCGTCGCGCCGCCTTTCGGTCGCGGCCCCGCCGCCCTACTCTAGCGGCCCCGCCGCCCTACGTCGCGGCCCCGCCGCCCTACCCTTCGACGGCGCCGCCGCCCTAAGTCGCGGCCCCGCCGCCCTACTTCGACGGCCCCGCCGCCCTACGTCGCGGCCCTGCCGCCCTACCCTACGTCGCGGCCCCGCCGCCCTACCCTTCGACGGCGCCGCCGCCCTACGTCGCGGCCCCGCCGCCCTACTTCGACGGCCCCGCCGCCCTACGTCGCGGCCTCGCCGCCCTACTTCGACGGCCCCGCCGCCCTACCCTACGTCGCGGCCCCGCCGCCCTACCCTTCGACGGCGCCGCCGCCCTACGTAGCGGCCCCGCCGCCCTACTTCGACGGCCCCGCCGTCCTACGTTGCGGCCCCGCCGCCCTACTTTGACGGCCCCGCCGCCCTACCCTACTTCGCGGCCCCGCCGCCCTACGTTGCGGCCCCGCCGTCCTACCCTACATCGACGGCCCCGCCGCCCTACTCAGCGGCCCGCCAGTCGCCCTACCTGCGGCCCACCCGCCGCCCGACCGCCGGGTCGCCCAGCCGCTGAGCCGCCGAGCCGCCCAGCAGCCGACCGCCGAGCCGCCGAGCCGCCGAGCAGCCGAGCCGCCGAGCCGCCCAGCAACCGAGCAGCCGAGCCGCAGAGCAGCCGAGCCGCCCCGCAGCCGAGCCGCCCCGCAGCAGAGCAGCCGAGCCGCCGAGCAGCCGAGCCGCCGGCCGCTGAGCTGCCCTACTTCCATACGGCCCGTTCTACCCAGCCTGGTGAGCACAGAGCCTTCTTTTTCACTGCACTGCCCTCACCCTACTGCTTGCACTGCTAGGCGTCTATCGTCATGGCTACCCCCAGTGTCCTCGCTTTTGACGCTGAGGGTCGGCCCATTGACTTTGAGGTCTGGGTAGATGACCTCCAGCTGTTCTTACAGTGCGATAGGGCAGACGGCCTCTCTCTCTTTGACCTTACCTCTGGCGCTTCCCCTGCCCCTGTTGCTGATGGTGACCCTAATGTTCGCTCCCAGTGGGCTACGCGCGATGCTGCTGCACGTCTTGCTGTGCGTCGCCACCTCCCTACCTCTGAGCGTGCGCACTTTAGTCAGTACAAGAGTGCTCAGACCTTGTACGACGCTGTAGTTGCGCGCTACTCCTCCCCTGCCACTGCTGCACTGAGCCGCCTCATGCTACCCTTCCTCTTCCCTGACCTTGCCGCCTTTCCCACAGTCGCTGATCTCATTACGCATCTCCGCACTAGTGACACCCGCTACCGCGCTGCGCTTCCTGCTGACTTCTACGCCAAGAACCCCCCCCCCATGTACATCACTCTCTACTTTCTAGTCACCCGCCTCCCCGACTCCCTTCGTGTAGTCCGGGACCACTTCCTCGCGGTCTGTCCCACCACTCTCACAGTCGACAGCCTAGAGAAGGCCCTCCTAGCGGCGGAGAAGAGCATCGTCGCTGTAGGAGCCTCTCGAGGTGACCCCCGCGCCCCCATCTTTGAGGGGTGTTCTCCTTCCCCTCTCTTGCCCTCTGTTGCCTCTACCGCTGCGGCCGACCTCGTTGGTCTTGAGTCAGTCGGTGCGGCGTCTGCCCCTAGCGGGAGACGTCGCCCTGGCAAGGGCAAGGGGGGCAAGGGAGCGGGTGGGGCTAGCGGGGGCGGTGGCGGTGGAGGTGGAGGCGGCGGAGGGAGTGGGGGTGGCGGTGGAGGAGGTGGCGGGGGTGGGGGTGCTAGTGGCAGCAGTGGTGGCGGAGGCGGCGTCGGCGGCGTCGGCGGCGGCGGTACCGGCGGGGGTGGCGGCGGTGGCGGAGGTGGAGGAGGTGGAGGAGGAGGTGGTGGAGGTGGTCGGAGTGGCTCTTCACAGCGGAGCGGCACTGGGGATGGTCAGCGCCAGCAGCAGCAGCAGCGTTCTCGCGACGTCCCCACCCCTCAGCAGCTCCGTGAGTGGTACACGCAACGTCAGCGTGGTGGGGGACATGGTCCCTGCACCTACGTCCTTCGCACCGGCGACCGCGCGGGTAAGCAGTGTGGGGGTACCCACCCCACCCAGCGCTGTTTTGGCCGCCTGACGGACGCTTGGCGTCAGCAGTTTCCGGAGGCCACGGAGATCCCCCGCTGGGGAGAGCTGTCTAGGGCTAGCGTGGCTATCTTTAATCTTGACTTTGATGCTATCCTTGCTGCCATGTATGCTGTGACTATTAGTGATGAGGGTGACTGTTACCGGTGTTTCCCGCCCGGCCCAGGCATTGGTACTGCTGCGCTAGGTGCTTGTGAGGCTACTGCTCTAGGTGCCAGTGCGTCTGCGCTCTCAGGTGCTAGTGAGGCTGCGCTCTCAGGTACTAGTGAGGCTGCGCTCTCAGGTACTGCGTCGGCTTCGGCCTCCCTCACCTTCACACTTGACTCAGGGGCTTCTCGCTCCTTCTTTCGAGACCGCACCACACTCACGCCGCTTGGTCGGCCGGTTGCAGTCTCCCTGGCTAACCCCTCTGGGGGTCCTGTCCTCGCTCACTTCTCCACTGTCCTCCCGTGTCCGGCTGCCCCCTCGGGCACCATGTCGGGTCTGTACCTCCCCTCGTTCTCGACGAACTTGGTGAGTGGTGCTGACCTGCAGGATGTGGGGGTTCACCAGTTTACTCCTGCGAGTCAGCGGGGGACCCACTGCTCGGACGCCCGCACAGGCCGACACCTAGCCACGTTTTCGCGTCGGCCCGGGTCGAGTCTCTACACCCTGACCATTGAGTCTCCTCCAGTCCCTGCGTCTGGCCAGGTAGCTGCGTCGGGTCAGGTGTTTGCTGCTGCGTCCAGGTCTGGTCCTGAGTCTGCCCCCTGCTCGTGTCGCCTCCTGTCTCACGAGACTCTCTTGTGGCACCACCGTCTTGGCCACCCCTCCTTGCCTCGTCTTCGGGGCATGGCTTCCCGTGTCCTTGTCTCTGGTCTCCCCCGGTCTCTCCCTCCCCTTCCGTCGGGGCCAGGACCTTCCTGTGTCCCTTGTGTCGAGGGGCGGCTCCGGGCTGCCCCTCACTCCTCCCAGTTTCCACCGACAGAGGCTCCTCTGCAGACGCTTCACATGGACGTGTGGGGCCCGGCCCGCGTCCGTGGACAGGGTCACGAGCGCTACTTCCTGCTGGTGGTTGACGACTACTCGCGTTACACCACAGTCTTCCCCTTGCGCAGCAAGGGTGATGTCACTGAGGTGTTGATCGACTGGATCCGCGCGGCTCGTCTCCAGCTCAGGAGGAGCTTCGGCTCGGACTTTCCTGTTCTGCGTCTGCACTCTAACCGAGGCGGAGAGTTCTCCTCTGGCCTTCTGCGAGCCTACTGTCGTGCACGAGGCATCCGCTAGACCTTCACGCTTCCGGACTCTCCACAGCAAAATGGGATTGCTGAGCGCCGCATTGGCATGGTCATGGACGTCGCTCGTACGTCCATGATGCATGCGGCTGCCCCCCATTTTCTGTGGCCGTTTGCGGTTCGGTACGCGGCGCATCACCTCAACCTTCACCCCAGGGTCTCCCTGCCGGAGACCTCCCCAGCTCTGCTGTGGATGGGGAAGGTCGGCGATGCGTCTGCGTTCCGTGTCTGGGGATCTCGAGCGTTTGTCCGTGACCTGTCTGCGGACAAGCTGTCCCCTCGTGCTGCTCCCTGTGTCTTCCTAGGCTTCCCCCCTGACGCCCCAGGGTGGCAGTTCTACCACCCCTCCTCTCGTCGTGTTCTGTCCTCCCAGGACGTCATGTTCGACGAGTCAGTCCCCTTCTACCGCCTCTTCCCTCCCGCCGCCGCCGCACTTCCTTGTACCAGGTCCCCCCCCGGTAGACCTCCTTCACCCTCAGGGTCCTGCCCCTTCAGGTGTGTCCCAGGTCGATGCACTCGAGCCGGTCGAGGTTGCTGGTGACTCAGGTACTGCTGGGGGTGCTGAGCCTGGGGGTGCTGACTCTGGGGGTGCTGAGTCTGGGGGTACTGAGCCTGGGGGTGCTGAGTCTGGGGGTGCTGAGCCAGGGGTGCTGAGCCTGGGGGTGCTGAGCCTGGGGGTGCTGACTCTGAGGGTGCTGCGCGCGTGGGTGCTGAGCCTGGGGGTGCTGCGTCTGGAGCTGCTGAGCCTGGAGGTGTGGAGCCTGCGGCCACTGGACCTCCCATTGTGGCGTCTGACGGTACTAGGCCTGGAGGTTCTCCGGGTGTTTCGTCTCAGCGGGAGCCACTCTCTCCACAGGAGCTGCGTGAGTGGTTTGCTCGCCGCTGGAGGCGTACTGCTGGAGCTGGCGCTTCTTCAGCCGCTGAGGGTGCTGGTGCCGCCGGTCCCGGAGCTACTGGGCCTGCGGGTCCGCCTGGAGCTGGAGCTGCTGAGGGTGTTGGCTCTGAGACTACTACTGTACGTCCTGGTGGTGGTCGTGCTGCGGGTACTGCTGGCGCTACTGGACGTCCTGCCGCTGGAGGTGCTGTTGGCGCTGGTGCTGCCGGAGGTGCTGAGGGTGCTGGTGTTGTCCCTGCTGTGTCTGGTGCCGCCGCGCGGCCTCGGCCGTACTTCGTTCCGCTCCTTCAGCAGGTTCTTGGTCTTCCTCCTCTCTTAGAGGGTCCACCGCCTGTCCAGTCGCAGTCACAGTTACCGCCGGCCTCCCCACGGCCTTCTCCGTCTCCGTACACTGGTCCTACTGGTGGTCTCGCTGAGCGTCGTGAGCCTGCGTCTCGTCCTGCGTCGCCTGTTTGTGCTGCTCGCACTAGTGTTCGCAGTTCGCGTCAGCGTCCTCCTCCTGTCCCTGGCACGCACCGGATGTCTCTGCGTCCGTCCACTGCTCCTCTGCGTGCCCCTTTGCCCTCTCCGCCTGAGTCCTCTCTTCCTGCGCTTGCCGACCCGAAGTCGGACTCTCTTCGTGCTGCCAGTCTCACTGTCACGCGTCTCCTTGCTACTTTTGTCACTGACCCCTCCTTTGAGTCCACTGCTGCGGCTGCTCTTGTTGCTGAGCTCGTGGACTTCGCTGCTCGCTGTCGTCTAGACTACGCTGCTAGTCTTGTTGCTGAGTCTGCGTCTGTCTGTCCTCCGTCCGTCGGGGGTGAGTGTGCTCTTGGCACGGACGTCCTTGAGGACAGGCAGGAGGAGTTTCAGTGTCTGGCTGCTGCTTCACCTCATCTCGCGTCTGTACTGCTTGCCCCTGAGGGAGACCCGGATGCACTAGACATCCCGACTCCGCGCTCTTACGCGGAGGCCGTAGAGGGTCCCTACTCCTCTCAGTGGCAGGCAGCTATGGATGCAGAGATGGCTTCCTAGAAGTCCACAAGCACCTACGTTGACGAGATTCCCCCTTCTGGGGCGAACATTGTCAGTGGGATGTGGATCTTCAGGGTGAAGCGGCCGCCGGGCTCTCCACCTGTCTTCAAGGCGCGGTACGTGGCTCGTGGCTTCAGTCAGCGGCAGGGAGTTGACTACTTTCAGACCTTCTCTCCCACCCCGAAGATGACCACTCTTCGGGTGCTGCTACACATAGCCGCTCAGCGCGACTACGAGCTCCACTCTCTTGACTTCAGCACTGCTTTCTTGCAGGGTAGCCTGCACGAGGAGATCTGGCTGCGCCGTCCACCTGGCTTCACTGGGACTTTCCCTCCTGGCACCCAGTGGAGCCTCCGACGGCCAGTCTACGGTCTCCGCCAGGCACCACGTAAGTGGCACGACACACTGATGACTACGCTTGTAGCTCTTGGGTTTGCTACCTCTACTGCTGACCCGTCGTTGTTTCTGCGCACCGACACTTCTTTGCCGCCGTTCTACATCCTCGTGTACGTCGACGACTTGGTCTTTGCCACAGCGGACACTGCTGGACTCGCCTACGTGAAGTCCGAGCTGCAGAAGAGACACAGGTGCACAGACCTGGGTGAACTGCGCAGCTACCTTGGCTTGCAGATCACTCGGGACAGAGCACGCCGCACCATTACCTTGACTCAGTCACACATGGTGCAGCAGGTCCTTCAGCGCTTCGGCTTCACGTACTCCTCGCCTCAGGCCACTCCTCTGTCTACTCGCCACTCGCTCTCAGTTCTGCCTTCGGATGAGTCCGTAGAGTCAAGTGGCCCGTACCCAGAGCTTGTTGGCTGTCTCATGTACCTGATGACCTGCACACGACCTGACCTTGCATACCCTCTTAGCATCTTGGCACGCTATGTTGCTCCTGGGAGACACCGACCAGAGCACATGGCTGCAGCGAAGAGGGTGTTGCGCTACTTGTGCAGTACGTTGGGCATGGGGCTAGTGCTTGGAGGGCGGAGTCCAGTGGTCCTCACTGGGCACGCGGACGCTTCTTGGGCTGACGACCAGGCTACGCAGCGGTCGTCGCAGGGTTCCACCTTCAGCCTTGGTTCCGGCTCTGTTTCGTGGCGGGCTACTCGCTCGTCTTCTGTTCTCGGCTCCAGTTATGAGGCTGAGATCTACGCCGGGGCCATGGCTGCTCAGGAGCTTTGCTGGCTCACCTACCTGCTGACTGACCTTGGAGAGCCGCCTCGTTCTCCTCCAGTGCTGTACGTAGACAACAAGGCCATGCTGGCCTTGTGTCGAGAGCAGCGCCTGGAGCACAGAACGAAGCACATTGCTCTTCGCTACTTTCTTGCTCGTGAGGTGCAGCAGCGTGGTCAGCTGCGACTTGCGTACGTGGCCTCTGAGGCCAACACTGCTGATGTTTTCACCAAGGCACTTCCGCCTTGTGATCATCAGCGTTTCTGTACTCAGCTGGGACTTGTCCCGGTCTTGCCTCACTTGCTCACTTCTTGACCTTACTTGTACTCTTGCATATATATATGCCTGCTCTTGCTTGTTTAGACTTATATATATATGTCTCCTCCTGCATGTGAACTGGCCTTGTGGCCTTGACCTTGTGCTCAGACTGTGTGGTGACATTGTGATCCACCTTGAGCTTGCTTTGCTCTGCTTTGCTTGACTAGTCTTGTGACCCCTTGTTCTCCCCCACTTTGCCTATGGGGGTGTGTCAGAACATTATAGCTTATGCTTTTGTGTAGGCTATAGTGGGGTATCCCATAGGGGGTACAACCCAATTAGGGTTAATACTTGTACCCACTTCGCTCATAGTTCATCCATTCTCGTTCTCATTATCACACCCATTTACTGCTGCAGGTAGCTCCGAACTCGGCTTCTCCTCCTCTTCTGCTGCCATAACCAGTGCTAAGTATCCCGTGTTACTCTTGTTCACAGTCCGTTCGAACCGTGCCAGTGTTGTTTCCGGAACGCTCCCTGTATCCGTCCAGCTTCGCAGCTCCACTCGTTTCCCATTGTTCTAGATGCACGCCTTCCTATTGACCCAATCGATCTCGGGGTTGAACCACTTCAAGAAATCTCGCCTCAAGATGAAATCTAAACCCTTGATGCTCGTGATCGGCAATGTCGGCTTCCACCTCAGAGCCCCTATGTGCACCTGCAGTGACGCTTCGCCGTGGATGGGAAGTTTCGTACCGTCCACCATTGTTGCCATAAACTTGGTCTCCTCCTTGGTGAAGATATCAGCAGTGTTGGCCTCAGAGACCACGTACGCAAGACGCAGCTGACCACGCTTCTGCAGCTCACGAGCAAGAAAGTAGCGGAGAGCAATGTGCTTCGTTCTGTGCTCCAGTCTCTGCTCCCGACACAAGGCCAGCATGGCCTTGTTGTCTACGTACAGCACTAGAGGAGAACGAGGCGGCTCTCCGAGGTCAGTCAGCAGGTAGGTGAGCTATCAAAGCTCCTGTGTAGCCATGGCTCCTTCGTAGATCTAAGCCTCACAACTGGAGCCGAGAACAGAAGACGAGCGGGTAGCCTGCCAAGAAACAGAGCCAGAGCTAAGGCTGAAGGTGTAACCCTGTGACGACCGCTGCGTAGCCTGGTCGTCAGCCCAAGAAGCGTCTGCGTGTCCAGTGAGGACCACTGGACTCTGCCCTCCAAGCACAAGCCCCATGCCCGACGTACTGCACAAGTAGCGCAACACCCTCTTCGCTGCAGCCATGTGCTCCGGTCTGTGTCTCCCAGGAGCAACATAGCGTGCGAGAATGCTAAGAGGGTATGCAAGGTCAGGTTTTGTGCAGGTCATCAGGTACATGAGGCAGCCAACAAGCTCTGGGTATGGGCCACTCGACTCTACGGACTCATCCGAAGGCAGAGCTGAGAGCGAGTGGCGAGTAGACAGAGGAGTGGTCTGAGGCGAGGAGTACGTGAAGCCGAAGCGCTGAAGGACCTTCTGCACCATGTGTGACTGAGTCAGGGTAATGGTGCGACGTGCTCTGTCCCGGGTGATCTGCAAGCCAAGGTAGCTGCGCAGTTCACCCAGGTCTGTGCACGTGTGTCTCTTCTGCAGCTCGGACTTCACGTGGGCGAGTCCAGCAGTGTCAGCAGTGGCAAAGACCAAGTCGTCGACGTACACGAGGATGTAGAACGGCGGCAAAGAGGGTGTCGGTGCGTAGAAACAGCGACGGGTCAGCTGTAGAAGGAGCAAACCCAAGAGCCGCAAGTGTAGTCCTCAGTGTGTCGTGCCACTCATGCGGTGCCTGGCGGAGACCGTAGTCTGGCCGCCGGAGACTCCACTGGGTGCCAGGAGGAAAAGTCCCAGTCAAGCCAGGTGGGCGGCGCAGCCAGATCTCCTCGTGCAGGCTGCCCTGCAAGAAAGCAGTGCTGAAGTCAAGAGAGTGTAGCTCGTAGTCACGGTGACCAGCTATGTGCAGCAGCACGAGTGGTCATCTTTGGGATGGGAGAGAAGGTCTGAAAGTAGTCAACTCCCTGCCGCTGACTGAAGCCACGAGCCACGTAACGCGCCTTGAAGACAGGCGGAGAACCCGGCGGCCGCTTCACCCTGAAAATCTACATACCACTGACAATGTTCGCCCAAGGAGGGGGAACGTCGTCAACGTAGGTGCCTGTGGACTTCCAGGAAGCCATCTCTGCGTCCATAGCTGCCTGCCACTGAGAGGAGTAGGGACCCCCTATCGCCTCCGCGTAAGAGCGCGGAGTCGGGATGTCAAGTGCATCCGGGTCTCTCTCACGGGTAAGCAGTACAGACACGAGATGAGGTGAAGCAGCAGCCAAGCACTGGAACTCCTCCTGCCTGTCCTGAAGGACGTCCGTGCCAAGGGCACAAACACCCCCGACGGACGGAGGACAGACAGACTCAGCAACAAGACTGGCAGCGTAGTCTAGGCGACAGCGAGCAGCAAAGTCGACGAGCTCAACAACTAAGGCAGACGCAGCAGTGGACTCAAAGGAAGGGTCAGTGGCAATAGTGGCAAGGAGACGCGTGACAGTAGGACTGGCAGCACGAAGAGAGTCCGACTCCGGGTCGGCAAAAGCAGGAAGAGAAGCCTCAGGAGGAGAAGGCAAAGAGGCACGCAGAGGAGCAGTGGACGGACGCAGAGACATCTTGTGCATGCCAGGGGCAGGAAGAGGACGCTGACGCGAACCACGACCACTAGTGCAAGCAGCACGGACAGGCGACGCGGGGCGAGACGCAAGCTCACGACGCTCAGCAAGACCTCCAGTAGGACCAGTGTAGGGAGAAGGAGCAGGCAGTGTGGAAGCTGGCTGTAACTATAGCTGTGACCAGACAGGCTGCGGACATAATAAGGGAGGAGGAGGACCAGTACAAGGTGGGAGACCAAGAACCTGCTGAAGGAGCGGAACGAAGTACAGCCGAGGCCGCGCGGCGACTCCAGACACAGCAGGAACACCACCAGTACCCCTCGGTGGTAGCACCAGCGCCAGCAGCACCTCTAGCTCTAGTACCTACAGCAGCACGAGCAGCACCCCTAGCAGGGGCGCCTCCAAGACTAGCAGCAGTAGCATCGGCGCCAACACCCTCAGCAGCTCGAGTACTCCCAATACGAGCACCTCCGGGACCCGCGGCACCAACACCCTAAGCAGCTGAAGAAACTCCAGCTCCAGCAGCACGCCTCCAGCGCCGGGCAAACCACTCGCGCAGCTCCTGTGGAGAGAGTGGCTCCTGCCGAGATGAAGCACCCGGAGAGCTGCCAGGCACAACACCACCTGACGCCACACGAGCAGGCCCAGCTCCCTCAGGCTCCGCAACCCCAGGCTCAGCACCTCCAGGCGTAGGACCCCCAGGCTCAGCACCCCCAGGCGTAGCACCCCCGGGCTCAGCACCCCCACACTCAGTACCCCCAGACTCAGCACCCCCAGGGTCAGCACCCCCAGACTCAACACCCCCAGGCTCAGCACCCCCAGACTAAGCACCCCCAGGCTCAGCACCTCCTGGCTTAGCACCCTCAGCAGCACCAGAGTCACCAGCTACCTTGACAGGCTCAACTGCGTCTACCTGGTACACACCTGAAGGGGCAGGACCCTGAGGGGGAAGAGGGTCTACTTGGGGGGGACCTGGCATACGGAAGAGCGGTGGGGGGGGGGAGGGACGGAGTGCGGTAGGGGAAGAGACGGTAGTAGGGGACCGACTCGTCAAACGTGACGTCCTGGGAGGACAGAACACAGCGAGAGGTGGGGTGGTAGAACTGCCACCCTGACGCGTCAGGGGGGAAGCCAAGGAAGACACAAGGAGCAGCACGAGGGGACAGTTTGTCCGCAGACAAGTCGCGGACAAACGCCCGAGATCCCCAGACACGGAACGCAGACGCATCGCCAACCTTCCCCGTCCACAGCAAAGTTGGGGAGGTCTCCGGCATGGAGACCACTAGCTGCATCCTGCCACTACAAGCAGCTGCGGAACTACTCACTCCAGGACGACTCCCACTACAGCCACCCCAACAACCCCAACTAGCGTACCACTCACGAAGCTATTGAGGGTTGAGGGACTCACGCGGGCGATGCTGGAGCTGCATCTGGCCACGCCAGGAGCAGCAGTAGCAGTAGAAAGAACAGCAATAGTAAGAGGAGCAGTAACAGCAGTACAGGCAGGGCAGTGCTCTCCAGTGGCGAGAAGGGCAGGCATACGACGGCGGAAACGGCGATGCCGCTACCACTGTAGAGCGAGAGCTCCGCGGCAGCTGCAGGGATGGCTGCTCCAGGGGCGGCTGCTGCAATGGCGGCTGCTCCATGGCCGGCGGCTGCTCCAGGGGCGGCTGCTGTAGTGGCGGCTGCTCCAGGGGCGGCTGCTGCAGTGGCGGCTGCTCCAGAGGCGGCTGCTCCAGAGGCGGCTGCTGCAGTGGCGGCTGCTCCACGGGCGGCTGCTGCAGCGACGGCTGCTCCAGGGGCGGCTGCTGCAGCGGCGGCTGCTTTAGGGGTTGGCTGCTGCAATGGTGGCTGCTCCAGGGGCGGCTGCTGCAGTGGTGGCTGCTCCAGGGGCGGCTGCTGCAGTGGTGGCTGCTCCAGGGGCGGCTCGGCTGCTGGGCGACTCGGCGGCTCAGGTGCTGGGTGGCTCGGTGGCTCGGCTGCCCGCTAGGGGCGGCGACGGGGCCGGGTAGAGGCGGCGACGGGGCCGCTAGGGGCGGCGACGGGGCCACGTAGGGAGGGGAGCGGCGACGGGGCCGCGTAGGGGCGGCTACGAGGCCGCGTAGGGGGGGCGATGGGGCCGCATAGGGAGGGGAGCGGCGACGGGGCCGCTAGAGGCGGTGACGGGGCCGCGTAGGGGCGGCGACGGGGCCGCGTAGGGGCGGCAACGGGGCCGCGTAGGGAGGTCAGCGGTGACGGGGCCGCTAGGGGCGGCGACGGGGCCGCGTAAGGGCGGCGACGGGGCCACGTAGGGAGGGGAGCGGCTACGGGGCCGCTAGGGACGGCGACGGGGCCGCATAGGGGCGGCGACGGGGCCGCGTAGGGGCGGCAATGGGGCCGCGTAAGGAGGTCAGCGGCGACGGGGCCGCGTAGGGGCGGCTACGGGGCCGCGTAGGGAGGGGAGCGGCTACCGGGCTGCTAGGGGCGGCGACGAGGCCACTAGGGGCGGCGACGGGGCCGCGTAGGGGCGGCTACGGGGCCGCGTAGGGAGGGGAGCGGCTACGGGGCCGCTAGGGGCGGCGACGGGGCCGCTAGGGGCGGCGACGAGGCCGCGTACGGGCGGCAACGGGGCCGCGTAGGGAGGGAGGCGGCAACGGGGCGGCGACAGGGCCGTTAGGGGCGGCGACGGGGCCGCGTAGGGGCGTCGACGGGGCCGCTAGGGGCCGCGAGGGTCCTGGAAGGGCGGCTACGGGGCCGCTAGGGGCGGCGACGGGGCCGCTGAGGGTGGCGCGAGGGGCCGTGAGAGGGGCCTCTAAGAGAGGTCGACAGAAGGGCAGCCCACAAGGCGCGCCTCGGGCAGGAGCGACTGTCGCTCCGGTCAGAAAAAAAAAAAAGTTTCAGTGGTGGGCCCAAGGAGGCGTTCCCACTAGGGAACCTGCTCTGATACCATGTGAAGAAATGAGGAATGAATGAACTAGCAAGCAGGTGGGTACAAGTAGGAAAACCTAGAAGTGTTGTACCCCATATTGTCTACCCCACTACAGCCTACATGGACTATAGCATATGAGTTTGACAATCACTCATCGGTGCTCGCGAATGAAGAGCGCCCGCTACACTTCCTGCACATGTGCGGATCCTTCCGCGTTTTGGGGGTGGAAACGCTCGTGCTGAGCATTTTTCTTGCGCCGAGTCAAATGGCTGTGCTTGTCTAGTCCTATTACCAAGCCAGCAAGGGCGTGGGAGGGTTGCAAGCATCATCGATCATCGGCGCTCGCGAATGAAGAGCGCCCGCTGCACTTCCTGCACATGTGTGGGTCCTTCCGCGTTTTGGGGGTGGAAACGCTTGTTTCGAGCGTTTTTCTTCCGCCAAGTCACGTGGCTGCGCTTGTCTGGTCCTATTACCAAGCCAGCAAGGGCGTGGGAGGGTCGTAAGCATCATCGGTCATCGAGGCTCGCGAATGAAGAGCGCCCGGTGCACTTCCTGCACATGTGCAGCTCCTTCCGTGTTTTGGGGGTGGAAGCGCTTATTTCGAGCGTTTTTCTTCCGCCGAGTCACGTGGCTGCGCTTGTTGAGAAAACTGAAACGAGAATAAAATGACTAAGTGAAAGTTGGGTACAACTGCAACCCTAGAAAGCTGTACCCCATATGTGCTACCCCACTATAGCCTACAACAGCTATGTCATACAAATCTGACACACCCCCATAGGCAAAGTGGGGGAGAACAAGGGGTCACAAGACCACTCAAGCAAAGCAAAGCAAAGCTCAGGGTGGATCACAAAGTCACCACACATTCCGAGCACAAGTTCAAGGCCAGACGGCCAGTTCACATGCAAGAGCACACACATATATATAAAAGGCTAAACAAGCAAGAGCAGGAGTATATATATGTGACAGTACAAGCAAGGTCAAGAAGTGAGCAAGTGAGGCAAGACAGGCACAAGACCAAGCTGAGTACAGAAGCGCTGATGATCACAAGGCGCAAGTGCCTTAGTGAAGATATCACCAGTGTTGGCCTCAGAGGCCACGTACGCAAGTCGCAACTGACCACGCTGCTGCAGCTCACGAGCAAGAAAGTAGCGGAGAGCAATGTGCTTCGTTCTGTGCTCCAGGCGCTGCTCCCGACACAAGGCCAGCATGGCCTTGTTGTCTACGTAATGCACTAGAGGAGAACGAGGCGGCTCTCCAAGGTCGGTCAGCAGGTAGGAGAGCCAGCGTAGCTCCTGAGCAGCCATGGCTCCGGTGTAGATCTCAGCCTCACAACTGGAGCGGAGAACAGAAGACGAGCGAGTAGCCCGAAACGAAACAGAGCCGGAACCAAGGCTGAAGGTGTAACCCTGTGACGATCGCTGCGTAGCCTGGTCATCAGCCCAAGAAGCGTCTGCGTGCCCACTAAGGACTACTGGACTCTGCCCTCCAAGCACTAGCCCCATGCCCGACGTACTGCACAAGTAGCGCAACACCCTCTTCGCTGCAGCCATGTGCTCTGGTCTGTGTCTCCCAGGAGCAACATAGCGTGCAAGAATGCTAAGAGGGTATGCAAGGTCAGGTCGTGTGCAGGTCATCAGGTACATGAGGCAGCCAACAAGCTCTGGGTACGGGCCACTCGACTCTACGGACTCATCCGGAGGCAGAGCTGAGAGCGAGTGGCAAGTAGACAGAGGAGTGGCCTGAGGCGAGGAGTACGTGAAGCCGAAGCGCTGAAGGACCTGCTGCACCATGTGTGACTGAGTCAAGGTAATGGTGCGACGTGCTCTGTCCCGGGTGATCTGCAAGCCAAGGTAGTTGCGCAGTTCACCCAGGTCTGTGCACGTGTGTCTCTTCAGCAGCTCGGACTTCACGTGGGCGAGTCCAGCAGTGTCAGCAGTGGCAAAGACCAAGTCGTCGACGTACACGAGGATGTAGAACGGCGGCAAAGAGGTGTCGGTGTGTAGAAACAGCGACGGGTCGGCAGTAGAGGGAGCAAACCTAAGAGCCGCAAGCGTAGTCCTCAGTGTGTCGTGCCACTCACTCGGTGCCTGGCGGAGACCATAGACTGGCCGTCGGAGGCTCCACTGGGTGCCAAGAGGAAAATTCCCAGTGAAGCCAGGTAGACGGCGCAGCCAGATCTCCTCGTGCAGGCTACCCTGCAAGAAAGCAGTGCTGAAGTCAAGGGAGTGAAGCTCGTAGTCACCCTGAGTGGCTATGTGCAGCAGCACCCGAAGAGTGGTCATCTTCGGGGTGGGAGAGAAGGTCTGAAAGTAGTCAACTCCCTGCCGCTGACTGAAGCCACGAGCCACGTACCGCGCCTTGAAGACAGGTGGAGAGCCCGGCGGCCGCTTCACCCTGAAGATCCACATCCCACTGACAATGTTCGCCCCAGAAGGGGGAATCTCGTCAACGTAGGTGCTTGTGGACTTCTAGGAAGCCATCTCTGCATCCATAGCTGCCTGCCACTGAGAGGAGTAGGGACCCTCTACGGCCTCCGCGTAAGAGCGCAGAGTCAGGATGTCAAGTGCATCCGGGTCTCCCTCAGGGGTAAGCAGTACGGACACGAGATGAGGTGAAGCAGCAGCCAGACACTGGAACTCCTCCTGCTTGTCCTCAAGGACGTCCGTGCCAAGAGCACACTCACCCCCGGCGGACGGAGGACAGACAGACGCAGACTCAGCAACAAGACTAGCAGCGTAGTCTAGACGACAGCGAGCAGCAAAGTCGACGAGCTCAGCAATAAGAGCAGACGCAGCAGTGGACTCAAAGGAGGGGTCAGTGACGACAGTAGCAAGGAGACGCATGACAGTAGGACTGGCAGCACGAAGAGAGTCCGACTTCGGGTTGGCAAGTGCAGGAAGAGAGGACTCAGGAGGAGAAGGCAAAGGGGCACGCAGAGGAGCAGTGGATGGACGCAGAGACATCCAGTGCGTGCCAGGGACAGGAGGAGGACGCTGACGTGAACTGCGACCACTAGCGCGAGCAGCACGAACAGGTGACGCAGGGCGAGACGCAGGCTCACGACGCTCAGCAAGACCTCCAGTAGGACCAGTGTAGGGAGAAGGAGCAGGCAGTGGGGAGGCCGGCGGTAACTCTGGCTGTGACTGGACAGGCGGTGGACACTCTAAGGGAGGAGGAGGACCAGTAGAAGGCGGGAGACCAAGAACCTGCTGAAGGAGCAGAACGAAGTACGGCCGAGGCCGCGCGGCGACTCCAGACACAGCAGGGACAGCACCAGCACCCTCAGCGGCAGCACCAGCGCCAGCAGCACCTCCAGCTGCAGTACCTCCAGCAGCACCAGCAGCACCTGCAGCAGGACCGCCGCCAGGACTGACAGCAGTAGCCTCAGCACCAACACCCTAAGCAGCTCCACCTCCAGTCGTACCCGCAGGCCCAGTTGCTCCAGCACTCCCAGGACGAGCACCTCCGGGACCGGCGGCACCAGCACCCTCAGCGACCGAAGAAGCTCCAGCGCCAGGAGTACGCCTCTAGCGCCGGGCAAACCACTCGCGCAGCTCCTGTGGAGAGAGTGGCTCCCGCCAAGACGAAGCACCCGGAGAACCTCCAGGCCCAGCACCGCCAGACGCCACACGAGCAGGTCCAGCGGCCGCTGGCTCCGCATCTCCAGGCTCAGTAGCCCCAGACTCAGCACCCCCAGGCTCAGCAGCTCCTGACGTAGCACCCCCAGGCTCAGCACCCCCAGGCGTAGTACCCCCAGGCCCAGCACCCCAAGTCTCAGCACCCTCAGGCTCAGCACCCCCAGGCTCAGCACCCCCAGGCTCAGCACCCCCAGGCTCAGCACTCATTCCCGCAGCACCTCCAGAGTCAGCACCCCCAGGCTCAGCACCCGCAGCAGTACCAGAGTCACCAGCAACCTCGACCGGCTCGACTGCGTCTACCTGGGACACACCTGAAGGGGCAGGACCCTGAGGGGGGAGGGGGTCTACCGGGGGGGGACCTGGCACAAGGAAGAGCGGAGGCGGGGGGAGGGAAGGAGTGCGGTAGGGGAAGAGACGGTAGTAGGGTACCGACTCATCAAACGTGACGTCCTGGGAGGACAAAACACGTCGAGAGGAGGGTTGGTAGAACTGCCACCCTTGCGCGTCAGGGGGGAAGCCAAGGAAGACAGAAGGAGCAGCACGAGGGGACAGCTTGTCCGCAGACAAGTCGCGGACAAACGCCCGAGATCCCCAGACACGGAACGCAGACGCATCGCCAACCTTCCCCGTCCACAGCAAAGCTGGGGAGGTCTCCAGCCTAGAGACCCTAGGGTGAAGGTTGATCTGATGCGCCGCGTACCGAATCGCAAACGGCCACAGAAAATGGGGGGCAGCCGCATGCATCATGGACGTACGAGCGACGTCCATGACCATGCCAATGTGGCGCTCAGCAATCCCATTTTGCTGTGGAGAGTCCGGAAGCGTAAAGGTCTGGCGGATGCCTTGCGCACGACAGTAGGCTCGCAGAAGGCCAGAGGAGAACTCTCCGCCTCGGTCAAAGTGCAGACGCAGAACAGGAAAGTCCGAGCCGAAGCTCCTCATGAGCTGGAGACGAGCTGCGCGGATCCAGTCGATCAACACCTCGGTGACATCACCCTTGCTGCGCAAGGGGAAGACCGTGGTGTAACACGAGTAGTCGTCAACCACCAGCAGGAAGTAGCGCTCGTGACCTTGTCCACGGACGCGGACCGGGCCCCACATGTCCATGTGAAGCGTCTGTAGCGGGGCCTCTGTCGGGGGAAACTGAGAGGAGTGAGGGGCTGCCCGGAGCTGCCCCTCGACACAGGGGACGCATGAATGATTAGGCCCCGGAGGAAGGGGAGGGAGGGACCGGGGAAGACCAGAGACAAGGACACAGGAAGCCATGCCTCGAAGACGAGGCAGGGAGGGGTGACCAAGACGGTGGTGCCACAGGAGAGTCTCGTGAGACAGGAGGCGACACGAGTAGGGGGCAGACTCAGGACCAGACCTGGACGCTGCAGCAAACACCTGACCCGACGCAGCTACCTGGCCAGACGCAGGGACAGGAGGAGACTCAGCGGTCAGGGTGTAGAGGCTCGACCCCGGCCGACGCGTAAACGTGGCCAGGTGCCTGCCTGTGCGAGCGTCCGAGCAGTGGGTCACCCGCTGACTCGCAGGAGTAAACTGGTGAACCCCCGCATCCTGCAGGTCAGCACCACTCACCAAGTTCGTAGAGAACGAGGGGAGGTAAAGACCAGACAAGGTGCCAGAGGGGGCAGCCGGACACGGGAGGACAGTAGAGAAGTGAGAGAGGACAGGGCCCCCAGAGGGGTCTGCCAGGGAGACTGCAACCGGCCGACCAAGCGGCGTGAGTGTGGTGCAGTCTCGAAAGAAGGAGCGAGAAGCCCCTGAGTCAAGTGTGAAGGTGAGGGAGGCCGAAGCCGACTCGGAGACTGAGAGCGCAGACTCACCAGCACCTGAGGACGCAGACGCACTGGCACCTGGAGCAACAGCCTCACCAGCACCTAGAGCAGTAGTCGCAATGCCCGAGTCGGGCGGGAAACACCGGTAACAGTCACCCTCATCACTAATAGTCACAGCATACATGGTAGCAAGGATAGCATCAAAGTCAAGATCATAGATAGCTACACCTTCCCTAGACAGCTCTCCCGAGTGGGGGATCTCTGTAGCCTCCGGGAACTGCTGACGCCAAGCGTCCGTCACGCGGCCAAAGCAGCGCTGGGTGGGGTGGGCACCCCCACACTGCTCACCTGCGTGGTCGCCGATGCGAAGGACGTAGGTGCACGGACCAAAACCCCCACCACGCTGACGCTGCGCGTACCACTCACGAAGCAGCTGAGGGGGGGGGATGTCCCGAGAACGCTGCTGCTGCTGCTGCTGGCGGTGACCACCTCCGGAGTTGCTCCGCTGGGAAGCGCCACCCCGACCAGCTCCACCTCCTCCACCACCGCCTCCTCCACCTCCACCACCTCCGCCGCCTCCGCTCCCACCGCTCCCGCCTCCGCCTCCACTGCTGCCACCGACACCTCCACCCCCGCCACCACTCCCACCGCCACCCCCACTCCCTCCGCCACCTCCACCGCCACCTCCACCACCCCCGCTAGCTCCACCCGCGCCCTTGCCCCCCTTGCCCTTGCCAGAGCGGCGTCTCCCGCTAGGGGCAGACGCCGCACCGACCGACTCAAGACCAACGAGGTCGGCCGCAGCAGCAGAGGCAACAGAGGGCAACAGGGGGGAAGGGGAACACCCCTCAAAGATGGGGGTGCGAGGGTCACCACGAGAGGCTCCTACAGCGACTATGCTCTTCTCCGCTGCTATGAGGGCCTTCTCTAGTAGGTCAACAGTGAGAGTGGTGGGACAGACTGAGAGGAAGTGGTCCCTGACTACACGAAGGGAGTCAGGGAGGCGGGTGACTATGTAATAGAGAGTGATGTACATGGGGGGGGGGGGTTCTTGGCGCAGAAATCAACAGGAAGCGCAGCGCGGTACCGAGTGTCACTAGTGCGGAGGTGCGTAATGAGGTCAGCGACTGTGGGAAAGGCAGCAAGGTCAGGGAAGAGGTACGGTAGCATGAGGCGGCTCAGTGCAGCAGTGGCGGGGGAAGAGTAACGCGCAACTACAGCGTCGTACAAGGTCTGAGCACTCTTGTACTGACTAAAGTGCGCGCGCTCAGTGGTAGGTAGGTGGTGACGCACAGCAAGACGTGCAGCAGCATCGCGAGTGGCCCAGTGGGAGCGAACAGTGGCGTCAGCGTCAGCAGCAGGGGCAGGGGAGGCGCCAGAGATGAGGTCAAAGAGGGAGAGACCGTCTCCCCTATCGCACTATAGGAAAAACTGCAGGTCATCTACCCAGACCTCAAAGTCAAAGGCCCGACCCTCAGCGTCAAAAGCGAGAACACTGGGGTAGCCATGACAGCAGTAGACTAGCAGCACTAACTCTAGGACAGTGGCAGTGTAGTGACAGAAGCGCTGCTCTCACCAGACAGGGCGGTTCGGTCAGCGCAGCAGCACAGCACCTCGGCAACATGGCGGCTCGGGCGACTCGGACTGCTCAGCAGCAACTGCGGCTCTGCGGCACCAGCGGCTCGGCTCCTCAGCGGCTCAGGCGGCTCGGGCGATTCGAGCGGCTTGGGCGGCTCGGGAGGCTCGAGCGGCTCGGGCGGCTCGGGCGGCTCGGGCGGAACGGGCGGCTCGGGCTGCTTAGCGGTGCGGGCGGCTCGGTGGCGTAGGGCGGCAGGGCCGCTGGTAGGGCGGCGGGGCCACAAGGTAGGTGGCGGGGCCGCAACGAGAGGGGCGGCGGGACCGCAGCGAGGGGCGGGGGGGGCGCAGCGAGAGGGGCGGCGGGGCCGTAGCGAGAGGGGTGGCGGGGCCGCAGTGAAGGGCGGCGGGGCCGCAAGGTAGGCGGCGGGGCTGCAGCGAGAGAGGCGGCGGGGCCGCAGCAAAGGGCGGCGGGGCCGCAGAGAAGGGTGGCGGGGCCGCAGCGAAGGGCGGTGGGGCCGCAGCGAAGGGCGGCGGGGCCGCAGCGAAGGGCGGCGGGGCCGCAGCGAAGGGTGGCGGGGCCGCAGCGAAGGGCGGCGGGGCCACAGCCAAGGGCAGCGGGGCCGCAGCAAAAGGCGGCGGGGCCGCAGTGAAGGGTGGCGGGGCCGCAGCGAAGGGCGGCGGGGCCGCAGCGAAAGGCGGCGTGGCCGCAGCGAAGGGTGGTGGGGCCGCAGCGAAGGGCGGCGGGGCCACAGCGAAGGGCGGCGGGGCCGCAGCGAAAGGCGGCGGGGCCGTAGCGAAGGGTGGCGGGGCCGCAGTGAAGGGCGGCGGGGCCGCAGCGAAGGGCGGCGGGGCCGCAGCGAAGGGCGGCGGGGCCGGGACAGGGCGGCGCCGGGGCCGTAGGGCTAGGTGACGGGGCCGTAGGGCTAGGCGACGGGGCCGTTAGGGCTAGGCGACGGGGCCGCTAGGGCGATTCGACGAGATGAGAGAGAGGAGCGCGACTCGGGCTGAGCGCGCTCCGGGCAGGAAAAAAAAATATTCGACTTGGTGGGCCCTAGGCACAGTTCCCACTAGGGAACCTGCTCGATACCATGAGAAAACTGAAACGAGAATGAAATGACTAAGTGAAAGTTGGGTACAAATGCAACCCTAGAAAGCTGTACCCCATATGTGCTACCCCACTATAGCCTACAACAGCTATGTCATACAAGTCTGACACTTGTCTGGTCCTATTACCAATCCAGCAAGGGCGTGGGAGGGTCGCAAGCATCATCGGTCATCGACGCTCGCGAATGAAGAGCGCTCGCTGCACTTCCTGCACATGTGCGGCTCCTTCCGCGTTTCGGTGGTGGAAGCGCTTATTTCGAGCGTTTTTCTTCCGCCGAGTCACGTGGCTGCGCTTGTCTGGTCCTATTACCAAGCCAGCAAGGGCATGGGAGGGTTGCAAGCATCATCGGTCATCGACGCTTGCGAATGAAGAGCGCCCGCTGCACTTCCTGCACTTGTGCGGGTCCTTCCGCGTTTTGGTGGTGGAAGCGCTCGTTCCGAGCGTATTTCTTCCGCCGAGTCATGTGGCCGCGCTTGTTTGGTCCTTTTACCAAGCCACCACAGGCGTGGGATGGTTGCAAGCATCATTGGTCATTGGCGCTCGCGAATGAAGAGCGCCCACTGCATTTCCTGCACATGTGCGGCTCCTTCCGCGTTTTGGGGGTGGAAGCGCTCGTTACGAGCGTTTTTCTTCCGCCGAGTCACGTGGCTGCGCTTATCTGGTCCTATTACGAAGCCAGCAAGGGCGTGGGAGGGTCACAAGCATCATCGGTCATCGAAGCTCGCGAATGAAGAGCGCCCGCTGCACTTCCTGCACATGTGCGGGTCCCCGCGTTTTGGTGGTGGAAGCGCTCGTTCCGAGCGTTTTTCTTCCGTCGGGTCACGTGGCTGCGCTTGTCTGGTCCTATTAGCAAGCCAGCATGGGCGTGGGAGGGTTTCAAGCATCATCGATCATTTGCGCTCGCAAATGAAGAGCAACCGCTGCACTTCCTGCGGCTCTTTCCGTGTTTTGCGGGTGGAAGCGCGCGTTCTGAGCGTTTTTCTTCCGACTGGTCACGTGGCTGTGCGTCTCTGGTCCTATTGCGCTTCTCTAACATTATCAATGGCCGAAACCCCAAAACCCTCAAAAATATTTTCAATTGCATTTCAGCCGTCGGATTCAGCTGATGTGAAGATCTACGGCATCCTCTCTAGTGTGGGGTCTGTTTTTAGTACAGGGCTGCCTTATTTAGAAGATGGGAGAGTGTAAAGAATTACATTTCCTTACTGTACTCGCACTTTATCGAGTACATCCCGAGGGTCACGCGGCGAACCTGTTCGGCCTATTTCGTCGGCCTAAGCACTCCCGAGTCGGCCCCCCCTTTAATCGCAACCATCACCTAGCCATCTTCTCCCTACCTTTCCGCCTAGCTAGGATTTCCCCTATTTAGTTGTGCCATTCTCATTGTATCGTCATTCAGTAGTCAACCATTCTCGTTATTCGTTTTACTGCGCACTCTGCAAGTTCATTCATAACACTAGTGAGCATATGCACGGTATTGCCGCCAACATCTGAGTCTCGTGTCACGTAGTCCGAAGCATAGAACTCTCATTTTCAACAGCAGAAGCCTGAGCATAACGGGTTAGTGCAAGGAGACTTACACCATTCGGCGCTAACTCGAAATCCGTGTCGCTTGCGTAACGAGGTAGTGCAAGTACTGCGCGAAAGCTCCCCGTCATATCGCGTGAATCCCGTTTCGTAAACGATCGCGAGAGAGCGATGCACGACGACGCTGACGTAGGCGGCTCCGCAGATGGGCAGCCCGACGCAAAGGCCGGCACATTATCCCCGTTTGTAGGCCAGATCATGGTGCGTTTACCGGGTTAGTGTTTGCTCTCATTAATCTCATTCAGGACTCTTCTGTGCCACCATTTCGTCGTGGTAACATTTCGCATTTCGTCATGTGTCTCTAAATTAGGGTTACTGCCGTATCCTGTGTCCTGTGCTCGCCCGCAGGTGCCTGGAGACGTAGCGGTGGATCTGAAGCAGGTCACGTCGTCCGTGCTTAGAATCGGACCCGGCCTCCGACAGGTGCGCGCTGGAATCTCTGTTGCATAGAGCGCTTTGAGTTGACTAAAAAAGGTCCGTGTGAGGTGAGCCGATTTTTTAGTCGACTCAAGAATCGGTCCAGGCCTCCGACAGGTGCGCGCTGGACTCATTGTTGCATGAAGCGCTTCGAAGCAACAATGGTCACTCAAGTCTCACGCAGGTCCCTCTTCCCCGCTGCTTGTTGCTCTTCACTTCGCAGTACTTGAGCACATCTCGCGCTCCCCAGCCACATGCTACCAACCAACCCACCCTCCCACCCCTACATGCTACCCGTTTTCTTGCTCTTGCCCGGCAAGCTGGAGGGTGACATGGTGGTGGGCATGCGAGCGGGGCGACTGAAGCTTGCGTCTTCCCCTGTGCCACCCGCCTACCCACTCATCTACCCGAACCCACCCACGCACCCACCCTCCCATCTCCGTATCCTTGCCCGGTGAAGCAGGAGGGTGACATGGTGGTTGCCATGAGAGCGGGGCGACTGAAGCCCGCAGGGAAGAGGAAGCTGTGGGTGGACTGCAGTGTGAAGCGCGTGAGTGGGATGGCGTGTGCGTGTGAAGGTGTGTTAAGGTTTGTGAGGAAAGGGCCTGAGTAGTGGGGAAGAGGAAGCTATGGGTGGACTGCAGTGTCAAGCGCGTGAGTGGCATGTGCGCGTGATAGTGTGTGGAGGTGATTGAACCTTTGTGAAGGTGTGTGAGAAAAGGGCTTAAGCAGCAGGGAAGAGAAAGCTGTGGGTGGACTGCAGTGTGAAGCGCGTGAGTCGGTGTGGGAGGGTTGTTGGGGTCCAGTGGGTGAGTCGGTGAGTGGCATGTTTGAGGAATCCAGTGAGTGAGTGGCATGTGGGTGTGATTGGGGCTGCAGGCAGCGGGGAAGAGGAAGCTGTGGGGGGGATGCAGTGTGAAGCGCGTGAGTGGGACATGCATGGGAATGTGTGCGGTGTAGCAGATAAAAACATCAGAATCGCATGCATGCCGTTTTTATCTGCCTCCTTGTCTGCACTGCATGTCAGCATCACCTCTTTCCCTCTCCCCCCCTTCCCGCCTTCCTTTCCCCAACCTTCTTTCCCCTCGCAAGCCACAAATGCAATAAATGGCCCAACGTGCCTCTGCGCTTCCCTATGCAATGTCACACTACCCATTGTCCCTTCTCACCATCAGTACACGCCTGCAGTGGAGGAGGCAGTTATTGGCATTGTGATTGATAAACACATGGAGGTATGCTCTCCTGGCTGTCGCCCTCAATCTTCTTATCTGGAATGGTCACTTTATCTCAGTGTCACACCCCTCAATATCACTTGTCGATACCACACCGCACCATCAGTACACGCCTGCAGTGGAGGAGGCAGTTGTTGGCATTGTGATTGATCAACACACGAAGGTACATTTGGTTTGTCAAATGAGTAATGCCCTGCCCACCCCCATGCCCTCTGCCCACCACCAGAACCTAGACGTGGACATCAAGGGCCCAGGCCTCGCCATCCTGTCAGTAGATGTGCTTGTCTGTCAATGCGTATTGCACATGCCCCATGCATTCTACCCCACACCCCCCCCCCCCGCCTTCCACCAGAACCTGGACGTGGATATCAAGGGTCCCGGCCTCGCTATCCTGTCAGAACATGTTCCCTCGTCAGACGCAAAATGCATTCCCCCCCTCACCCCTGCCATTCCCCATGAATTCTATCCCACCCTCCTTCCCGCCTTCCCCCAGAACCTAGACGTGGACATCAAGGGCCCGGGCCTCGCCATCCTCCCAGCACTCGCGTTTGAAGGCGCCACCCGACGAAACCGACCCAACCTGCAGGTACGGTTTGACCACCACCAGGTTCGGTCCGAACAGACCTGATGATACAGTACAGATCCGGGGTTCAGGGTATTGGGGTGCTGGGAGATGGTTATCTGTTCATTGGTGTTCTTGTGAGCTGTGGTCATCCTTTTGTTGTTCTTGAGATGCTGGGATAATGCTGGAACATTGTTGCGTGTGCATGTATGTGTGCATGTCTTCACCGATGTGTGCTTGTATTGACATGTGCGTGCATGTGTATGAACATGTGCATGCCATGCATGCAGATCGGGCAGGCAGTGTACACCCGAGTGGTCAAGACCCATCGAGATTCCGACCCTGAGCTCTCGTGTGTGGACGGTGAGTGGTGGTGAGGAGCGGTGGTGAGTGGCTGTGAGGGGGACCCTGTGTGTTCATTTGTGGTGAGTGGCGGATGGTGTGAGGTGGGAGGTCCTCACGTGGCCTGCCTTCTTTGCAAATTTATCCATGTCATCCCACTCATCCTCTACCTCTTGCCCTTTGTCTCTCTCCCTACCGCCCATCCATCTCGCAGCGAGTGGCAAGGCAGCAGAGTTTGGGCCACTGGTGGGTGGTCACCTCTTTGACTGCTCCACTGCCCTTGCTCGCCTGTGAGCCTTTCCTGCCATCCATGCATCCATGCGTATGCGTCCATGCATCCATGCATCCATGCCATCCATGCCAACCATGTCATCCATGCGTTCAAGCATCCATGCAACCATGTGTCCATGCGTCCATGCACTCATGCTCTCCGAACCAAGCACACATCTCTCCATGCATCATATTCCAGTTGTCCCCAATTTGTTCCCATTTGTGTTTGTGGGTTATTCTGTTCCCAGCCTCTTGGCAACACCAACAGCCCCTGTATTGAAGGCACTTGATGCTGCTGGCTTGGCCTTTGAAATTGCTGTGGGCCTCAATGGAAGAGTATGGGTGAGTTGCGTGACCTTTGGCACTCTCATTGTCGTTGCAGTTGGGGCTGAGTATGAATGACAACGGCTTGTTTTGATTGTTTCGGTTGTGCTGTGCTGGTGTGCTTTCAGGTGAAGGGGGACACAATAAAGAACACAATTCTTGTTGCCAATGCAGCTCAAAATTCCGAGTTCCTTTCTGCTGTGCAGCAGCGAGCGATGGTGAAGGAATTAGTCAGGCTGTCACTATGACCATAACAATGCTTCTACTTTTAGGGCGCGTGTGGTCTGTTTAGAAGTTCAAAATAAAGTTCGAACTTTAGGTGGTTACCCTATTCGCTAATTTCATGAAGGGTGCTTCGCGAACCAAGCATTGTATGGGCTCTGCAAAAGTTCGAGTTTGAAATATGAACTTGACTCGAGTCGGAGGCGGGAACGTGCGTGCGCACGTTCATGCGAGCGTGTGTGATTTGCAGCACGTCCGAACAGCTGGCGAAACGGGCGAGCGCTTGGCCAGTGCATGAAGTTGCACAACGAAGACACCCCACAATTCGTGCACACAGTGGTAGCCACGTGTCCAGCATCGTGGCACATTCGAGCATGATGTGGCAACGCGTCCCCCTGCCATACGATGCCGAGAAAGCGGACCAGCTGTAGGGTTGTCATGTTGGGCGAATGACGAGTATACAAGGTGTTGCCACGGGGGCTATTTGTACCCTGGTTACACACTCGGCGCGGAAGGTGAGTTGGAGCTCTAGGTCCTTGTAAACCGAGGCGCAAAATGTTGACGTGGCGCACTGTCAAGACGAGCGAACCGGGTAACCTATGATGTTGACGTGCGGCTCGGCTCGTTTTTACAAGTTCGAATGTCGGGGTTCGACCTTGTATGTGTGTGTGATTTTTTACAGTGTGGTAAGCCCGATGTGCGAACTTCGATAGAAGGAAATTCGAACTTCTTTCGTTGTAAGTTCAAAACTTAAATTCGCCCTAAAAACATAAACTTTTACAAATTTCAAAGATCACACACGCCCTTATGCTGTGGTGTAAAATATATCTGGTGTGTTATGAGTGCAATTGAGTGAACGAACGAGAATTGCACTATCGAAGCAAGAGTACAATGAGCAAAGGCATGAGCGAAGAATATATAGCGAAACTACAGTGGTAACGGTAATGGTCGCGCGACGAGCCTGGGACTGAGGTTGGGAAAGTGTCGAAGCGTAGGCCCGGAGCGCGGGTTACCAGCCGAGCCGTGAGGTCGGGATGCGATGTGCGAAATTGGCGGGATGATGAATGATGCGATGGTCGCGAGTGGTAACGGTGCTGACTGAGGTGCTACAGTGATGTACGCGTTGAGCAGGGATGCGAAGTAAGGAAAAGGGAATTTCCTTACACTACCCCCCCTCCTAAGGAGGTCCTCCTTACGAGAGTGCGTGGACGTCTTTGAAGTTTCGGCTGCGCAGATATTCGGTGAGGACAGGGTGGTTTTCAATTCTGTCCAGGGGAACCCAGTTGTCCTCAGTGGGTGTACGGTCTTTCCAGCGGAGCAGGAACTCGACTTTTCGAGCTCCTCGAGGGTCGCGAACTCTGTGGCTCAAGATTTTGTCGGGGGTGATGATGGGTTCGGTTGGCGGCCGTGCCATGCTGGATGGTCGATGTCGTGGGAGTTGGCTGGTGGATGGTACGTAAGGGCGAAGCAGGCTGACGTGGAACGAGGGGCTGACGTACCAGTCAGCAGGGAGGAGGAGGTGCGCGGTGACGGGTGTGATCATGTGGCTAATTCGAAACGGCCCACAGTATCGAGGGCGGAGTTTGGGAGTGATGGGCAGGCGGAGGTTTTGAGTGTCGAGTAAAACGAGGTCGTCGGGCTGATAAGTGACGGGTCTGCGGTGGCGATCGGCGTTGCGTTTAGCGATGATATTTGATTTTTTAATTGCTTCTGCCGCCCTGGTCCGTGTTGCTTGCAAAATCTCGGCGAACTGTTGTGCGCGTGGAACGGGATTGTTGGGGTTTGGGGTCATGGGTACTATTGGGTCCTGTCCGTAGTTTAAGTAGAATGGTGACTGCTGGGTCGTGGCAGATGGCGCGTTGTTGTATGCGAACTCGATGAGTGGCAGCTGCTGCTCCCACGTGTTTGGATCGTCGCACGTGGCTCGAATCAGCTGCTCCATGGTCTGGTTTGTCCGTTCTGTCTGTCCGTCGGTTTCGGGGTGATAGGATGAACTGAATTGAAGTCGCGTGCCGAACTGCTGCCACAGGTTCCGCCAGAAATTACTGGTAAACTTCGTATCCCTGTCGCTGATGATCGACGATGGTATCCCGTGCAGTCGAACGACGGTGGTGATGAAGAGTCGGGCTGTTTCCTCGGCTGTGATTGATTTCCTGCATGCTGCAAAATGTGCCATTTTCGTCAGTCGATCGACGACGACCAGGATCGCGTCATTCCCACTCGCCCGAGCTGGTAACCGCGTGACGAAGTCCATCGTCACCTGCTGCCAAGCACGCTCTGGAGGCGGGATGGGTTGTAATTGTCCCGCCGGTCGCTTCCTGCTTGACTTCATGAGCTGGCAAGTGGGACACGATGCCACGTGTCGTTGCACGTCGGTCAACATTTTTGGCCAGTAGTAGTACCGTTGCAGCTGCTGCCGTGTTTTTTCTACTCCAAAATGTCCCGAGGTAACTCCGTCGTGTGCCTCCTGTAACAGTAGTTCCCGTAATAGTGTGAACCCTGGTACCCAGATGCGGTCGGTTCCAGCTTTTACGTAATAGACTCCCTTGGCTGCTGCAAATTGCTGTGAATTTCCTCCTGTGAAGAATGGGTCTCTTTGATATCCGTGGGTAAATAGTCCTGTCAGTAGCGGGCTGGTCTGGGCGAGTAGTATCGCATGGATCTGGGCAGTGGGGCGGGTCAGTGCGTCAGCGATGCTCGAGGCTCCTTTTTTATATGTGACCGTATAGTGAAAATTCGACTCGAGGAAATCGAGCCACCGAATCTGTCGTGGGTTGAGGTGGGGCTGTGCGCGGAGGTACTGTAGGGATCGATGGTCTGTCCGTACTGTCACGTCTGCGCCGGTCAAGTAGCAGCGCCAAACTTTGAAGGCATGCACGATCGCGACCATTTCGCGGTCGTGTATCGGGTAATTTCGCTCAGGTGGATGTAGCTTGCGTGATTCGTAGGCGATGGGTTGGAGGCCGTTGCCGAAGTCCTGTAACAGTACTGCCCCGATGGCGATGTCACTTGCGTCTGTAACCACTTCGAAGGGGCGGTGTGGGTCAGCGATGCGTAGGACGGGTGGTGAACAGAGAACCTCTTTCAGGGCAGAGAAGGCAGCATGCTCTTTCTCCCCCCACGTAAAAAGGACCCCCTTACGCAGTAAATCAGTGAGCGGGTCTGTTAAGCGCGCCATGTCGGGGACGAACCGACGAACGTAATTAACAAACCCTAAAAAACTCTGTAGTTCCGTGATGTTCGTCGGGGGATGCCACGCTTTTACCGTATCCAGCTTCTTGGGGTCAATCTCAACCCCAGCCTCCGAAATGACGTGACCTAAAAACTCTAGCCTGTCCCGAAAAAACTCGCACTTGGAGCCCTTGGTGAGTAACCGATGTGCCTCTAAAATTTTAAAAACTGCTTCGAGATCTACTAAGTGCTGCTGCTGGTCCCGACTGTAAACGAGGATGTCGTCGAGGTAAACTATCACACATTTATCTAAAAGTGGCCTAAACGCCTCGTTCATGGTCATCTGAAATGTTGCAGGCACGTTGGTCAGCCCGAAAGGCATCACCGTGTACTCGAATGACCCGTACCTAGTCCTACATGCTGTCTTGGCGCAGTCTGATGGTTCGACCCGAATTTGATGGTAACCTCCCCGTAAGTCGATTTTCGAAAATACTCGTGCGGTTCGCAGCTGGTCGATCAGTTCGTCGGCGCGGGGGATGGGGTATCGCGATTTGACGGTTACCCTGTTAAGCGCTCGGTATTCGATGCACATGCGAAACCCTCCGTCTTTTTTCGGTGTGAACAGTATTGGTGCGGCGAACGGTGACGAGCTCGGTCGGATAAACTGCTTCTCTAACAGGTAATCTAACTGCTTCCTTAGCTCGTCGAGCTCGGGCTGTGTCAGTCGAAATTGGTGCTGTACAGTTGGCTGTGCCCCCGGTTCTAACTCGATCCTATGGTCATGCGCCCGCTGAGGTGGCAGCCCTTGCGGTAAGTCATCCGGAAAGATACCCGGGAACCGTTTCAGTAGTGCCTGTAGTTCGGGCGGTACGGCTGCCAACAGCTTCTGCAAATCACTCGGCTGCTCCTCTTTTTCAACTAATGCGATATCCACTGCGTACACGTCAGCTCCAGCAGCGACAGCCCGTTTCATCGTGATGGCGTTTGTCAGATTTATATGACATATTTGCTGTAGGCTATAGTGGGGTAGCACATATGGGGTACAGGGTTTCTAGGGTTGTATTTGTACCCAATCTTTCCTTAGTCATTTCATTCCTGTTTTCCTTGCTTCACATGGTATAGAGCGGGTCCTGCCTTAGGACCGTTTTTTTAGGGCCCACCGAAGCGCGCCCCGAGGCGCGCCCTTTTTTTTTTAGCGACCCCTCGGGTCGCCTTTTCCTTCGCGGCCCCGCTGTCCCTCAGACGCGGCCCCGCCACCTCTCCTGATCGCGGCCCCGCCGCCTGCTTGACGCGGCCCAGCCGCCTCCCCTGACGCGGCCCCGCCGCCTCCCCTGACGCGGCCCCGCCGCCTCCCCTGACGCGGCCCCGCCGCCTCCCCTGACGCGGCCCTGCCGCCTCCCCTGACGCGGCTCCGCCGCCTCCCCTGACGCGGTCCCGCCTCTACTGCCGAGGCCCCGCCGCCGCCTCTGACGGCCCCGCCGCTGCACCCTACGGCCCGCTGCTGCATCCTGCCGGCCCGCCGCCTCACCTGACGGCCCCGCCGCTGCTCCTGCCGGCCCGCCGCTGCTCCTGCCGGCCCGCCGCTGCACCTGCCGGCTCGCCGCTGCACCCAGCGGCCCGCCGCCTCTGACGGCCTCGCCGCTGCACCTGCCGGCCCGCCGCTGCACCCTACGGCCCGCCGCTGCACCCTACGGCCCGCCGCCTGCACCTGCCGGCCCGCCGCTACACCTGCCGGCCCGCCTCTGCACCTGCCGGCCCGCCGCTGCACCTGCCGGCCCGCCGCTGCACCTGCCGGCCCGCCTCTGCACCTGCCGGCCCGCCGCTGCACCTGCCGGCCCGCCACTGCACCGGTCGACCCGCCGCTGCACCTGACGGCCCCGCCCCTGCATCTCCCGGCCGAGCCGCCCCAGCAGCCGAACCGCCCGGGAGCCGAGCCACCCAACGCCGAGCCGCCCGGGACCCGAGCCGCCCTGCCGCCGAGCCGCCCGGGAGCCGAGCCGCCCTGCACCCGAGCCGCCCAGCCGCCGAGCCGCCCGGGAGCCGAGCCGCCCTGCGCCCGAGCCGCCCAGCCGCCGAGCCGCCCGGGAACCGAGCCGCTGTGCACCCGAGCCGCCTGGTCGCTGAGCCGCCTTTCTGCATAGCTGCACGACCTGCCCTGCCTGGTGAGCACAGTCCCACTGACACTGCGAGCCCTTTCCCTACTGCTTGCACTGCGTCGCTGTCGTCGCCATGGCTACCCCTAGTGTCCTAGCTTTTGACGCTGAGGGTCGCGCCATTGATTTTGAGGTCTGGTTAGACGACCTGCAGCTGTTCTTACAGTGCGACAGGGCTGACGACCTTTCTCTCTTTGACCTCACCTCTGGCGCCTCTCCTGCTCCTCCTGCTGATGCTGATCCCGCTTTCCGCTCTAAGTGGGCCACCCGCGATGCTGCTGCACGTCTTGCTATGCGTCGCCACCTCCCTACCTCTGAGCGTGCGCACTTTAGTCAGTACAAGAGTGCTCAGACCTTGTACGACGCTGTAGTTGCGCGCTACTCCTCCCCTGCCACTGCTGCACTGAGCCGTCTCATGCTTCCCTACCTCTTTCCTGACCTCTCTGCCTTTCCCACTGTCGCTGACCTCATTACGCACCTCCGCACTAGTGACACTCGCTACCGCGCCGCCCTTCCTGCTGAGTTCTGCGCTAAGAACCCCCCCCCCATGTACATCGCTCTCTACTACGTAGTCGTGCGCCTCCCTGACTCCCTTCGCGTCGTCAGGGACCACTTTCTCGCAGTCTGTCCCACCACCCTCACCGTCGACCTCCTCGAGAAGGCCCTCCTCGCAGCGGAGAAGAGCATAGTCGCTGTAGGTGCTTCTCGTGGTGACCCTCGCACCCCCATCTTTGAGGGGTGCTCTCCTTCCCCCTTGCTGCCCTCTGTTGCCTCTGCTGCTGCTGCCGACCTGCTTGGTCTTGAGTCGGTCGGCGCGGCGTCTGCCCCTAGTGGGAGACGTCGCTCCAGCAAGGGCAAGGGGGGCAAGGGCGCGGGTGGAGCTGGAGGGGGCGGTGGCGGTGGCGGCGGTGGCGGCGGAGGGAGTGGGGGTGGCGGCGGGACTAGTGGTGGAGGTGGTGGTGGCAGCAGTGGCGGAGACGGTGGTGGTGGTGCCAGCGGTGGTGGTGGAGGCAGCGGCGGTGGTGGAGGCGGCGGAGGTGGAGGCGGTGGAGGCGGCAGCGGAGGAGGCGGTGGTGGTGGAGGAGGTGGGGCTGGTCGAGGTGGTACCCAGCAGCGTAGCGGCGGTGGTGGTGGCCAGCGCTCGCAGCGGCAGCAGCAGCAGCGCTCGCGAGACATCCCTCCGCCTCAGCAACTTCGTGAGTGGTACGCTGGGCGTCAGAGGGGTGGGGGTACTGGTCCCTGCACCTACGTTCTTCGTTCCGGCGACCGCGCGGGTGAGCAGTGTGGGGGTGCCCACGCCACCCAGCGCTGCTTTGGCCGCCTGACGGACGCCTGGCGTCAGCAGTTCCCTGGGGCTAGTGAGATCCCTCGCTGGGATGAGCTTCTCAGGGCTGGTGTAGCGATCTTTGATCTTGATTTTGATGCTATCCTTGCTGCTATGTATGTTGTGGATTATAGTGAGGAGAATGAGGGTTACCGTTGTTTCCAGCCCGACCCGGGCATTGGTACTGCTGCGCTAGGTGCTTGTGAGGCTGCTGCTCTAGGTGCCAGTACGTCTGTGCTCTCAGGTACTGGTGAGACTGCGCTCTCAGGTACTGCGTCGTCCTCGTCCTCCCTCACTTTCACACTTGACTCCGGAGCTTCTCGCTCCTTCTTTCGAGACCGCACTACCCTTACGCCGCTCGGCCGGCCGGTTGCGGTCTCCCTTGCTGACCCCTCTGGGGGTCCTGTCCTGTCTCACTTCTCCACTGTCCTCCCGTGTCCGGCTGCCCCTTCGGGCACCCTGTCGGGTCTGTACCTTCCCTCGTTCTCTACGAACTTGGTGAGTGGAGCGGACCTGCAGGATGTAGGGGTTCACCAGTTCACTCCTGCGAGTCAGCGGGTGACCCACTGCACGGAGGCACGCACAGGCCGACACCTGGCCACGTTCTCGCGTCGGCCGGGGTCGAGTCTCTACACCCTAACCGTTGAGTCTCCTCCTGTCCCTGCGTCTAGTCAGGTGGCTGCGTCGGGTCAGGTGCTTGCTGCTTCGTCCCGGTCAGGTCCTGAGTCTGCCCCCTCTTCTTGTCGCCTCCTGTCTCACGAGACTCTCCTGTGGCACCACCGTCTTGGCCACCCCTCCTTGCCCCGTCTTCGGAGCATGGCTTCCCGTGTCCTTGTCTCTGGTCTTCCCCAGTCTCTCCCTCCTCTCCCCTCCGGGCCAGGACCTTCCTGTGTCCCCTGTGTCGAGGGTCGCCTCCGGGCTACTCCTCACTCCTCCCTCTTTCCCCCGACAGAGGCTCCCCTGCAGACGCTTCACATGGATGTGTGGGGCCCAGCCCCCGTCCGTGGGCAGGGTTACGAGCGCTACTTCCTGTTGGTGGTTGACGACTACTCGCGTTACACCACAGTCCTCCCCTTGCGCAGCAAGGGTGCGGTCACTGAGGTGCTGATCGACTGGATCCGCGAGGCTCGTCTCCAGCTCAGGCAGAGCTTCGGCTCGGACTTTCCTGTTCTGCGTCTGCACTCTGACAGAGGCGGAGAGTTCTCTTCTCGCCTTCTGCGGGACTACTGTCGTGCACGGGGGATCCGCCAGACCTTCACGCTTCCGGACTCACCACAGCAAAATGGGATTGCTGAGCGCCGCATTGGTATGGTCATGGATGTCGCTCGTACGTCCATGATGCATGCGGCTGCCCCCCATTTTCTGTGGCCGTTTGCGGTGAGGTACGCGGCGCATCAGCTCAACCTTCACCCCCGGGTCTCTCGGCCTGCGATGTCCCCAGCCTTGCTGTGGACGGGGAAGGTTGGCGATGCGTCTGTGTTCCGTGTCTGGGGATCTCGGGCGTTTGTCCGCGACTTGTCTGCGGACAAGCTGTCCCCTTGTGCTGCTCCCTGTGTCTTCCTTGGCTTCCCCACTGACGCCCCAGGGTGGCAGTTTTACCACCCCTCCTCTCGTCGTGTTCTGTCCTCCCAGGACGTCACGTTCGACGAGTCAGTCCCCTTCTACCGTCTCTTCCCCTACCGCACTCCTTCCCTCCCCCCTCCCCCGGACTTCCTTGTGCCGGTTCCCCCCCCGGTAGACCCCCTACCCCCTCAGGTTCCTGCCCCCTCAGGTGTGTCCCAGGTAGACGCCGTTGACCCGGTCGAGGTTACTGGTGACTCTGGTGCTGCTGCGGGTGCTGAGCCTGGGGGTGCTGACTCTGGGGGTGCTGTGCGCGGGGGTGCTGAGCCTGGGGGTGCTACTGCTGGGGGTGCTGGGCCTGAGGATGCTACTGCGGAGGGTGCGGAGCCTCGGGGTGCTGAGCCGGAGGGTGCTGTGCCTGGAGGTGCTGGGTCTGGGGGTGCTGGGTCGGGAGCTGCTGAGCCTGGGGGTGCTGAGTTGGGAGCTGCTGAGCCTGGGGGTGCTGCGTCTGGAGCTGCTGAGCCTGGGGTTTCTCCTGCTGCCGCGTCTCGCCGGGAGCCCCTCTCTCCACAGGAGCTGCGCGAGTGGTTTGCTCGCCGCTGGAGGCGTGCTGCTGAGTCTGGAGGTGCTGCTGGAGCTGGAGCTGGAGCTTCTTCGACCGTCGAGGGTGCGGGTGCTACCGGTCCCGGAGCTGCTGGACCTGCGGGTCCTCCTGGAGCTGGAGCTGCTGAGGGCGCTGGTGCAGAGCCTACTGCTGCTGGTCCTGCCGCTTGAGGTGTGGGTGGCGCTGGTGCTGTCGCTGAGGGTGCTGGTGCTGTCCCTGCTGCGTCTGGAGCTGCCGCGCGGCCTCGGCCGTACTTCGTTCCGCTCCTGCAGCAGGTTCTTGGTCTTTCTCCTCCAGTAGAGGGTCCACCGCCTGTCCAGTCACAGTCCCTGCTGGAGCCTTCCTCTCCACTGCCTGCTCCCTCTCCTTACACTGGTCCTACTGGAGGTCTTGCTGAGCGTCGTGAGCCTGCGTCTCGTCCCGCGTCTCCTGTTCGCACTGCTCGCGCTAGTGGTCGCAGTTCGCGTCAGCGTCCTCCTCCTGTCCCTGGCACGCACCGGATGTCTTTGCGTCCGTCCACTGCTCCTCTGCGTGCCCCTTTGCCTTCTCCTCCTGAGTCCTCTCTTCCTGCGCTTGCCGACCCTGAGTCGGACTCTCTTCGTGCTGCCAGTCCTACTGTCACGCGTCTGCTTGCTACTGTCGTCACTGACCCCTCTTTTGAGTCCACTGCTGCGTCTGCTCTAGTCGCTGAGCTCGTCGACTTTGCTGCTCGCTGTCGTCTCGACTACGCTGCTAGTCTTGTTTCTGAGTCTACGTCTGTCTGTCCTCCGTCCGTCGAGGGTGAGTGTGCTCTTGGCACGGACGTCCTAGAGGACAGGCAGGAGGAGTTACAGTGTCTAGCGGCTGCTTCACCTCATCTCGCGTCTGTACTGCTTGCCCCTGAGGGAGACCCGGATGCACTAGACATCCCGACTCCGCGTTCTTACGCGGAGGCCGTAGAGGGTCCCTACTCCTCTCAGTGACAGGCAGCTATGGATGCAGAGATGGCTTCCTGGAAGTCCACAGGCACCTACGTTGACGCGGTTCCCCCTCCTGGGGCGAACATCGTCAGTGGCATGTGGATCTTCAGGGTGAAGCGGCCGCCGGGCTCTCCACCTGTCTTCAAGGCACGGTACGTTGCTCGTGGCTTCAGTCAGCGCCAGGGAGTTGACTACTTTCAGACCTTCTCTCCCACCCCGAAGATGACTACTCTTCGGGTACTGCTGCACATAGCAGCCCAGCGCGACTACGAGCTTCACTCTCTCGACTTCAGCACTGCGTTCTTGCAGGGTAGCCTGCACGAGGAGATCTGGCTTCGCCGTCCACCTGGCTTCGCTGGGTCTTTCCCTCCTGGCACCCAGTGGAGCCTCCGACGGCCAGTCTACGGTCTCCGCCAGGCACCGCGTGAGTGGCACGACACACTGAGGACTACGCTTGCGGCTCTTGGGTTTGCTCCTTCTACTGCTGACCCGTCGCTGTTTCTTCGCACCGACACTTCCCTGCCGCCGTTCTACATCCTCGTGTACGTCGACGACTTGGTCTTTGCCACAGCAGACACTGCTGGACTCGCCTACGTGAAGTCCGAGCTGCTGAAGAGACACACGTGCACAGACCTGGGTGAACTGCGCAGCTACCTTGGCTTGCAGATCACTCGGGACAGAGCACGCCGCACCATTACCTTGACTCAGTCACACATGGTGCAGCAGGTCCTTCAGCGCTTCGGCTTCACGTACTCCTCGCCTCAGGCCACTCCTCTGCCTACTCGCCACTCACTCTCAGCTCTGCCTTCGGATGAGTCCGTAGAGTCGAGTGGTCCGTATGCAGAGCTTGTTGGCTGCCTCATGTACCTGATGACCTGCACACGACCTGACCTTGCATACCCTCTGAGCATTCTTGCTCGCTATGTTGCTCCTGGGAGACACAGACCGGAGCACATGGCTGCAGCGAAGAGGGTATTGCGCTACCTGTGCAGCACGTCGGGCATGGGGCTAGTGCTTGGAGGGCGGAGTCCAGTGGTCCTTACCGGCCACGCGGACGCTTCTTGGGCTGACGACCAGGCTACGCAGCGGTCGTCACAGGGTTACACCTTCAGCCTTGGTTCCGGCTCTGTCTCGTGGCGGTCTACTCACTCGTCTTCGGTTCTCGGCTCTAGTTGTGAGGCTGAGATCTACGCTGGGGCCATGGCTGCACAGGAGCTTCGCTGGCTCACCTACCTGCTGACTGACCTTGGAGAGCCGCCTCGTTCTCCTCCAGTGCTGTACGTAGACAACAAGGCCATGCTGGCCTTGTGTCGAGAGCAGCGCTTGGAGCACAGAACAAAGCACATTGCTCTCCGCTACTTCCTTGCTCGTGAGCTGCAGCAGCGTGGTCAGTTGCGACTTGCGTACGTGGCCTCTGAGGCCAACACTGCTGATGTGTTCACCAAGGCACTCGCGCCTTGTGACCATCAGCGCTTTTGCACCCAGCTGGGTCTTGTGCCTGTCTTGCCTCACTTGCTCTCCTCTTGACTTTACTTGTACTGTGACATATATATACCTGCTCTTGCTTGTCTAGTTTTATATATATATGTCTGTACTCCTGCATGTGAACTGGCCTCTGGCCCTGCTCTTGTGCTCGGACTGTGTGGTGACTTTGTGATCCACCCTGAGCTTGCTCTGCTTTGCTTTACTTGACTGGTCTTGTGACCCCTTGTTCTCCCCCACTTTGCCTATGGGGGTGTGTCAGATTTATATGACATATTTGCTGTAGGCTATAGTGGGGTAGCACATATGGGGTACAGGGTTTCTAGGGTTGTATTTGTACCCAATCTTTCCTTAGTCATTTCATTCCTGTTTTCCTTGCTTCACATCGTTGACCTGGACCGTCGAAGACTCGGGTGGCTGCCAGCGAGGTAGGACGACCCAGTTACCACTACTTCGCACTGTGCAGCTACCCGTCGTCCAATCAATTCGTGGGTTATACCGTCGCAGCCAATCGCATCCCAATAAAATGTCGTGCCCATCCAGTGTCGTTGCGAGCATTTCTTGTGTAAACCCGAAGCTCCCCCCGCAGCGGACTTTTACTCTCTCCACCTTTTCCCGTATAGCCCGTGGCGTGCCGTCGACTAAGCGTGCATCTATCTCAGGTAAGCATCGGTTAAGTGGTAACTGTAATTTCCGTGCAGTTGCGGTATTAACTAAGCTGTGACTTGCTCCTCCGTCAATAAAAATCTTCACTGCTGCTCCCTGTATTTTCCCGTAGATTAGTACCGGGCAATCCGTCGTTGTACCCTCCTTATTCATCCGAGCCCGATCGATGGCATGAATCGGTACTGTGACTCGGTGAGGGTCGGTGTGGTTGGGCGAGCAGGCAGTCTCGTCAATAGTTGGCCCAACTTCTATTGACTGCTGGCGTTTCCCTGCCTCTGAGACTCCCTCCCCTCCTCTGCTCCTCGGCGCCTCAGCTCCTCTGGGCATTCGCTCTTGCGATGGCCCGGCGTGTTGCAAGCAAAGCAGCGCCCCTTAAACGATGCGGCAGCTGCATTCGTTGCGACGGCGTGTACAGTGGCATGCTCGGTCGGTCCCCGAGGACGATGTCCGTAATAGGACCCCGGTCTCGGTCGGCGTAGAATGTCGATCTTCTCGGCGAGCGCGAGAATCTCGTTGAAATTAGAGAGTCTGCGCAGCATTATCTCGTGCGAGATGTCAGGCTTCAACCCTCCGACGTAACGGTCCACCCGCTCCGCTTCGTGCATGTAGCCGACCTGCTCGCAAAGTGCGAGAAAACCGCTGGTATAGTCTTGAACCGACCCGAGCTGGCGCCAAGTGCGCAGTTTCTGACGCGCCGAAATTGGAGCCGCGATCGGCTCAAAGCGCGCCCAAAGCCCTGCGCACCACGCATCCCACGTGCTGTATTGGGCGGTCTCGCAGAACGAACTCCAGGTGACAGCTGGACCCGAGGGCCCTTCCTCGTGCGACGGTGGCTCGTAGGCGCGTGGCGACGTCACGATGACTCGCCACCAGTCCATGGCGGGGCCCCTTAGTAGTGAAACCGCATACCGGATCTTTGCGGCGTCCGACTCGACGTAATTGGCGTCGAAGAAAACGTTCATCGTGAAGACCCACGATTGAACTGTCGAGCCGCCGCGTTGACTTGGGTCGAAGCAGGGCGGGCGTTGCGGCTTGAGCGGCATTGGTGCCATGTTGGAGTGTTCGCCACTTGTCGTCGCAAATTCCACGAGCCGACGGACTTCTCGAGGCTCCCGTGGGCTTGGTGCGATCCTGTTTCCTCCCATGCCAGGCATCTGCTGGGCGGCGCCCTCACTGGCTGCGCCTGAGCGTTGTCCCGTGCTGTCGTGTTGTGTTGGTGTGCCGGACGAGATGATGATTGGCTCATCCGAATGTGCAGATGCGTTTGTTGGTGCGTGGGATGTCGTCGGTATATTCATCGTGGACTGTTGACGGGCGGAGTCACGTTCCGCCGTGAGGGTCGCGATTTCAAGCGCCGAATCCTCCAGTTGACGCACGAGACGATCAAGTTGCTCCTGCGTCAATGTGGCGAGCGTGAAATCGGCCATGGCGGGGGTGTCGGGCAAGCTCAGCGAGAGCCTCGGTCGTGGTCGTGCGTGCTTGCGAGAGAGCACTACGAGCGGCGGTGCTGTATCGCTGAGAGACGTCTACCCCCCCCCCAAAAAATTGAGATAGTGGGGAAGCGAAGGTGTGGATGCGGTCCGAGATGGGATCGTAGGCTCTGAATACCAAGTGTTATGAGTGCAATTGAGTGAACGAACGAGAATTGCACTATCGAAGCAAGAGTACAATGAGCGAAGGCATGAGCGAAGAATATATAGCGAAACTACAGTGGTAACGGTAATGGTCGCGCGACGAGCCTGGGACTGAGGTTGGGAAAGTGTCGAAGCGTAGGCCCGGAGCGCGGGTTACCAGCCGACCCGTGAGGTCGGGGTGCGATGTGCGAAATTGGCGGGATGATGAATGATGCGATGGTCGCGAGTGGTAACGGTGCTGACTGAGGTGCTGTTGGAAACAATGGAACTTAAACGCTTCAGCAGTGTCAAAACATTGCACCAGAAGCGAGGCAACCTACACTGAAGCACCTGCGAGTCAACCCTCAGAGGTTGAATCGCCTGCAGGAAGTTACGCGAAAGTCAAAGGTCGCTGACCCTTGACCTGACAAGAACAGCGCGACAGTTAAGGACACACAACTGACTCGTTACAGAGCAGTTGCCCGAGTCGCACTGTATCGAACCGCAACGGCAACAGTAAAAGTAGTTATAACCGTATCTCTTCATATTCCCTGTATTATTATATAAGCTTGTATCCTTTCAATATAATTTAATCTACTTTGCTCTCACACACTAGTGCAAGGTCGGTTCACAAAGCTTCATTAAACGCTTCGGCTATTACAAAGTATCCTACCCAGAGTTATCCTCTGTAAAGATCCTTAGGGCCTTTTCAGCCCAACATGGTATGAGAGCATACAGGGGAAACTCTACCTTTTCAAGATCATTACAAGACATGGCAACAAACAAGGAAAGGAGCTCCCCTAATGGCTCCTCGGGCACTACTCCTACTCCACCGCCAGCCTCTGGCCTGCAGACAGAGGAAGGCACGGCAGCAAGACCAAGGGGAACGTCAACCGAGACCCCCACGAACCATCCTTCTGACTTTGATCAGAGCATGATGGAGAAATTCTTCTCCTTCATGTCCTTCTACGAGCAACACCAGCAGTCGAGACCTGCACAGACACACAACAGCAACAACGGAGCGACACCCATGAGCCTTGATGGGTCGTCATATGCGCGAGGGAATCAATAGCAGCAACCCACCTTCGCCCCGTACGAGCGCGGGTCGATCAGCTTCGTGCCTCAACCTCCACCTGCGCAAGACAAACCAATGGACGCATTACAAGTTCAGTCGCAATTCGCGCATGTCTTGAAACTGCAAACATCAAGACCTTTTGACGGAAAGGACTTCTTCACCTGGTCCTTTGAATTCGAGCTAATGATGGAGGGCGCGTAGATACTCGGTTTCTTCGACGGATCCCTGCAGTATCCAGCAAACGGCACACAGTATGAGAAGCAGCAGTATACGTATCAATCGATGATGGCGTATACTATTCTACTGAGAAACATCACACCAACTCAGCAGCAGAACATTCGCTCTTACCGGACCTTCGGCAACTCGGCGGAACTCGCGTATGGCCATCTGAAGAACCTGTATCAAGCAACAGACAGTGTAAACCAGAGCAGGTTAATGGCGCAGTTGACAACAGTTGAAATGAAACCAGGAGAAAAGGGGTTGGCGTATATCAGCCGATGTCGCGAATTGCGCGACAAGCTTCTTCGATGCGGAGGATCAATCTCTGAAGACGCCTTCGTAACAGTCATCATCGGTGGCCTCGGTCCTCAGTGGCGCGCCACCAAAGCAATTCTTCGAGCCCACGGAAGAATCTCTGAAGCAGCACTCTGCGCCGAAATACACGCCGAGCAGCAGGACATGGATCTGCAAGAAGAACGACACAAACGAAAGACGACAACGTTAGAATTCGCTTTCCATACTCAGCGACGACACAACAACTACAACAACCGACAGCAGCAGCCGAAGCCAGTACCTCCGTTTTGTCACATCTGCAAGACATCAGGGCACCCACGCACGCACTGCCCGAATCGACAACAGGTAACTGCCTTGCAGCGGCAACTACGACCTTCAAGCAGTCAAGTGACTTCAACACAGGCGAACCCGACGACTCAGGTCCAAGCCTCAACTTGACCGGGACAACCTGCACAAGGAGCAAGAAACATCATCAGCTGCATGGCAAGACTGAGCGAATCCTGCATCACCGATTCACCGCCACATTACTCACCAGAAGACCATCTCGATAACACCACACCTCGCCGCGAAGCACTCAAACCAAATCCAACGTACGCCGCCATCGCCCAAAGCGAGCCTTCAGGGATAGACACGTGGTTCTTGGACAGCTGTTGCGGACAGCACATGTGCTCTTCAGGACGCTTCGTACAACAAGAATACCAGCTTCAACGGGAAGTCGTCATAACCGTCGCCAACAACCAGAACCTGCGCACACGACGGCAAGGAATCGTACAACTTCAGTCGCGAGAGACAAACGTCATACTACAGATGTCAAAGGTTTTAATTGCAGAAGGCCTCGGCTACAACTTACTGAGTGTCAGTCAGCTGATGGCGAAAGGTATTCACCTCGAAGCAGACAGCACCATCCAGGAGTTCAAGTTGTATCATGGGAGAGGAGGTCTCTACATCGGGAAGGCGGTCCTCAAGAACAACGTCTTCGTCTTGGACTTCGTTCCCGATCTTGGCACCGCCGACAGTGACGCCATAGTTAACTTCACCAACTGGACACACCCTCCGGACCTTGACCCTGACTTCAGTCCGGGCGGCTTCTGGTATTCGTATACCATCGTTGAGACAGAGCAAACAAGGGCATTAGCAACAACATCGGCAGCAGCAGAGACAACATCGGGAGCAGCAGGAACAACATCGGCAGCAGCAGAGACAACATCGGGAGCAGCAGGAACAACATCGGCAGCAGCAGAGACAACAACGGCACCAACAACAACACCAGTCGCTGGTCCTTCAACGGCACCAGTCCTCGTTGACGACGCATCACCGACACCTGCACAACAGTTTCAGCCAGCACCACGAGAGTTTCATCACAGCCCCAACTTCACCACCAGCTTCTACTCCAACTCGGATCTGTACCGACGATCACTCGGACACCGTGCCGACGAAGCAACCTGGCACGCAAGAATGGGACATCCAAGCAACACAGTGTTAAACAACACAATACGAGCAGGAGTGCTCGACAAAGACTCACTCCTATTAACCAACGGACAAGAACTCCAACGCGTACGCGGCACATGCTTCACCTGCCCAGAAGGAGACCTACCTCATCAACCGTTCCCATCGCACCACAACCCAAGTGCACCAGCTTACACACCACTCGAAAAGGTGTACAGCGACATCCTGTACAACCGTGAACCAGGGCAGAATACGTACCTCTACACGATTACCTTCATCGACGCCGCAACACGCTACGTCTGGCACCTGAATCTCCCAAGCAAAGATATGGCGTTCGAGGCGTTCGTCGCGTGGCTTCCCGTAGCAGAGCGGGAATCGGGCGTCAAGTTAAAAAGCTTCCAAACAGACGGAGGAGGAGAATATACCTCGACGAGGTTCAAGAACTACCTGGCTGAGATAGGCATCAAGCGCCTCATCTCCCTTCCTTACGCCCATCAACAACAGGGTGTAGCAGAAAGGCTGAACAGGACCCTCCAAAACACCATGCGGAAACTGTTACGTGGCATGCGGCTTCCCAACCACCAGTGGCCAGAAGCGATGGACCACGCTGTAATGCTACACAACTTGCTCTCCTCGTCGTCACTCCCGAACAATGCATCACCGCATCTGCTGTGGACCGGGAAATTGGGCAACACAAACATGTTACGAGTTTTTGGGTGCATGGTACAGTACCGACCACCATCTGCACGGGCCGGCCGATTTTCGCAACGAGCACAGTGGGGGCTACACCTGGGCATCGAAAAACACTACAACGCATGGAAAATCTTCGACGTCCACACGAAGGAAACAGTGGCAGCACGTGACATCATCTTCTACGAACGACTCACCATGCAAACTTATCTTGCCAACCTGGACGAGAACCGAGACCCCACAGGTGGTTTCCGTGGCAACCGAGCCTTCGCATCGGCAGAAGACGAAGCTGACTGGGACGAGCAGAACGTGGAAGGAGCCTCGGAAGCAGCCGGACCACTCCCGTACTGCTCTGTCAACGTCCCCATGGATGACGAAAACCCGCGCGACAGTAACAACGCCGAAATCTACTACCATTTCGCCGACAACGGTTACGTAACACCTGCAAGAGTCAACACCGACGAAGCTGAACGCATAGGACCAAACTTCATACCTGATCCAGAAGAGGGAGACAAAGCAGCCTATCCCGAGGACAACACTCTCCCCGGCACACTCCCCCGCTACACACAGAGTGGCCTCCAAATCCTTGGACTCGTCACCGCAGTCCATGGCGCCGCCATTCCTAAAGAGCCTGCGATGGTTCAACAGGCTCTGGGGGGGGAACATAGGGAGAAATGGCGTGAAGCCATGGACAAAGAGCTGAAGGCACTGGAGGAGCGCAACACCTGGAAAATCGTTCCCATCGGCGTAGCACAAAACAAGACTATCCTTACCGGGAAGTGGGTCTTCCGTGTGAAGACGAAAGCTGACGGCACCATCGACAAATTCAAAGCTCGCTGGGTCGTGCGCGGCTTTGACCAGGAGCTCGGAAGAGACTACACCGAAACCTTCGCTCCGGTCAGGCGTCACACCTCACTCCGAATCCTCATCGCCATCGCCGCCATGAAGAAAAAAAAACTGCGACAAATCGACGTCGCAAACGCTTTTCTCTACGCACCTGTGGATGCAGAAATCTTCGTCGAGCTCCCGCACGGCTCCCACGGTGAACCCAATCAAGTCTGTCAGCTGCTTAAGTCGCTCTACGGGATCAAGCAGGCACCGCGACTGTGGCAGCAGTACCTGCACACCCGCCTTATCCGCATCGGTTTTAAACAACTCCCGCATGACCAGGGCATGTACCGCCTCACAAAGGGAAGCGACTACGTTCTCCTGATCGTCTACGTGGACGATCTCCTCTACATTGGGTCAACCGACGGCATCGCCACGTGGTTCGAAGGGGAGCTGCAGAAGGACCTTACCCTCACCGTCTCATCTACCGTCACGCAATATCTCAGACTCAACATCCGAGAAGGGAAGGACGCGATCTACCTCAGCGCCGAGAAATACGCCGACACCATCGCGAAACGCTTCGGTCTCACACCAAGCGCCCTCTCCACGCCTTACCGCTACACGTCAGGAACCGAAAAGGAACGATCTATTCTACTCAAGCCTGCCGGCATACGCGACTATCAGAAGAAGCTCGGGTGTCTTCTCTTCGCAGCAGTCACATGCCGTCCCGACTTATCCTACTCCGCGAGTCAGCTCGCCACCTATCTCAAGAAGCCTGAAGTAGAGCATCTGGCGGAACTCGATCGCGCTCTCCACTACTTCGTCAGCACCGCGACGATCGGACTAACTTATCACAAAAACGCAACTACACCGACCAAGCTAATCGGCTACGTCGACGCCGATCACGCCGGCGACACCGACAATAGGCGCTCACGCACCGGCTATGTCTACCGCCTCGAGCCTATCGGTCCTATCTCCTGGCAGTCGAGTAAGCAGGAGTTAATCGCACTGTCTTCAGCTGAAGCGGAATATATCGCACTCTGCTCAGCCACCAAGGAGGGACTTTACCTTCGCGAACTGCTGGAAGAAGCGAAGTTAGCCGAGTTACCCAGCTTCACCGTGTTCTGCGACAACCAGTCAGCAATTCGCATCGCCAACAAGAACGGCTTCGCAAACAGGACGAAACACATTGCCCTGCGCTATTTCTTCGTGAAGGACGAGATCGAGAAGGGGAAACTCGAACTGTCATACTGTCCCACGTCTGAGATGGCAGCCGATTACTTGACCAAGAAGCTCGGAAAGCAGAAGTTCGAATACTGCATGCTGCTGACTGGACAGAGCCACGTCACCAGTAGCGACACTCCAGAAGCGAAGGGGAGTGTTGGAAACAATGGAACTTAAACGCTTCAGCAGTGTCAAAACATTGCACCAGAAGCGAGGCAACCTACACCGAAGCACCTGCGAGTCAACCCTCGGAGGTTGAATCGCCTGCAGGAAGTTACGCGAAAGTCAAAGGTCGCTGACCCTTGACCTGACAAGAACAGCGCGACAGTTAAGGACACACAACTGACTCGTTACAGAGCAGTTGCCCGAGTCGCACTGTATCGAACCGCAACAGCAACAGTAGAAGTAGTTATAACCGTATCTCTTCATATTCCTTGTATTATTATATAAGCTTGTATCCTTTCAATATAATTTAATCTACTTTGCTCTCACACACTAGTGCAAGGTCGGTTCACAAAGCTTCATTAAACGCTTCGGCTATTACAAAGTATCCTACCCAGAGTTATCCTCTGTAAAGATCCTTAGGGCCTTTTCAGCCCAACAGGTGCTACAGTGATGTACGCGTTGAGCAGGGATGCGAAGTAAGGAAAAGGGAATTTCCTTACATGGTGCAAATGATCGGATCAAAAGCCAGTGTAATACACGCGTTTCTTCAGGAACCTCGGAAGCTCCGCTCCCGTCAGCCATGTCTCGATGATTGTGGAGACCACCTTCCGCCAACTCCATTTTCGGTTCCGCTAGTCCTGGGAACTCCACCCATACACAACCCCTTCGAATCGAAGTGGTCCCTCACTTCAGGCTCAAAGTTCGGTTGAATACGACGCTGAAAGATCCCAAACGGTTGCCTCATTGACCGCATCGAACCATTGCTAACCTGTCTGAGATTCAATACGCCTGGAGCTTTTTGTTATCTCCACCATACTCCTGGAACCTAGAAGAGTCAGTATGTAGAAGTGTCTTCTTGATCTATGTTCACCGTGCAGGGTTCATCCGTTGATCAACGTAGTTGTCAGATCGGACGGCCCTGGGCTTTCGTTAAGGGCCGCAAGCCTCATTGATGCAAGCTTTATGCTCTGGAGTGTCAGGAATGCGATTTATGGAGGAAAGGTTAAGAAGCTATGCGGAGCAGGAGCAGGAAAGAATCAGGCTTCTGCCTCAGGGATGGAGGATTCGCCGTGAGGTTTGCCAGTTCCAGGGATTTTTCTTAAGCTGAATATTGTTCGTGCCGTGGTCTCAAGGCTTTCCGGTCTGTTTTCTAAGGTCGCCTGACTGGTAATCTCGTGGCAATCGGTTCAATTTTGGTCCAATTCCGAGGCGTTCCAGTGGATTACAAGGGGGCCGGAGCAAGATCGTATCGTAACCGTTTCTACATCGTTCGTTTCAATCAAAGGTCGTTGCACGAATTATACTCGAAACAGTCATGGCGACGGCAGCAGCGGCTGGATCTGCGCCACCAGCATCATTACTATCAGCATCATCCTTGTCCTCCTCACCTTCACTTTCCACCGCAGCAGCTTCCGCACTGCCATCTTCATCCACACCGCCATCCTCGTTATCAGCTACGGAATTGAACGGTCAAGAGCAAGCAGCTCCAGACTCGTGGGAGTCGGACAATCTGGACGAGCGGTTGAAGCAACTGCAGATATTCAAACCCGTGATTGTAACGAACGGCGCTACTGGCGAGAACAACAACTCCATTGACAGCATCAATGGGACCGGCACCGGCGACGAGCAGCAGCAAGCGATGGAGACCAACCAGCTGTCAAGCCAGCAACCCGGGCTTGCGACGAAGAATCAATCGGCGGGTCAGCCGCAGGTGATCGACAAGCGCTTGGAGCTCGTCGACAGCTTTCTCAGGGAGGCTCTCGCAAACCCTCGTGATCGACTCACAAGTACGTTCGCCGTGTCATTTGGCACTTTTTTTATAGAGCCTTGTTGCCTTCTAAATTTATGCGTTGGCACTTTCTGTTCTCTTATCAAACATTCGTTCGCTTCTATCGTTGATGCTCTTGCCGCATACGGTGCTCTGCATGGAGCGACGTGAAACGGTTTTAACTGCAAAGCGTCAAGTCTGTTTTTAAAGCGCCTAGAAATCATTTGTCCTCTTCCTCCAATGGTATGCGAAATCCTGTCTCTGCCTCGCGTCTTCCCCTCCCCGCCCCCCCTCTCCCCCAACCCTCTAATCCCCCCGGCGCCAGTTCTCCGCATGGAGCAGGACGTCGAGCGGTTTATCCGGAACCCGAACCTTCAGGTCATGGAGTTCCAACCAATGGCGTCGTCGTACCATCGCGCCGCCGCGCACCGCGTCGCGCAGCACTACTCGCTACAGACGTCCGCCGCAGATGCCGTCACGCCAAGCGGTGGCGAATGCACTGTCGTCGTCGCGCGAAAGGTTGGCGAGCTTCGCCCGCCCGCCGTCCGCCTCGTCGATCTCCCTCTCGGCCCGACCAGCAGCGGCGGAAGCGGCGGCGCTCCCGGCGCCGGCGCCGTGAACGGCGGCGGAGCAGGCGCAGAAGCTGCGCCAGGCCCTGGGGGGTTTAAGCTGGCAATAAGGCGGAGGCCGAGCGGGGGAAGAGGAGGGGCTGCGGGGGATGGAGGAGAAGGGGGAATGGGCGGAAGTTCCGCGGACGGGGCGGATGGCGCGGGAGTGATCCGATCCGTGGAGGAGCGGAAGGAGATGTATAACCGGGCACGAGCAAGAATTTTCAATACTGCCCAAGTGGATGCTGTGGACAGCGAGGAAAGCGCGAGCAGCGCGGAAGGGGCAGGCGGAAAGGGCGAAGCGGGTGGGAAGCAGGAGAAGGAGGGGAAGGCAGTGGGGAAGACAGGTGCGGAGGCAGGCGGAAAGACAGGGGCGAAGGCAGGCGCGGACGCAGGGGGGAAGGGAAGCGGGAAGGGGAAGGGCAGTGGCGGGGAGGAAAAGGTTGGCGCGGATAAGCAAGGGCTAACCAAGAGCTCGTCAGGCGGGCGGAAAGGGAGGAATGTTGCTATTCTGCGAGACAGGGAGAAGGAGAAGCAGGACCCCGACTACCAGCGCGGTTATGATCGGTTCTCACAGAGGTTCGACCCTGGCTTTGGTGCCCAGGCGCCTAATCCGTACGGCATGCAGCCAATATACGCTCCTGTCGTTACCTATGCCTCCGAATTCCCCTCGCTCTCGCCCTCTGCGCCCGCGAATAATGCTGCTGCTGGCAACCGAACCGGGCGTGGAGGCCCGGGTGGGGCGGGACCTGCCAGGCCTGGAGGTCCGGCGCCAGGTCCGGCACCAAACGTGTCCGTCCACGGCCCGGGGCAATCTCCAGGCTCGGTGGGCGCTGGTTCGGCAGGGTTGATCCAGCCAGGGTTTCCAGGGGCGGGGTTTCCACCGGGCAGTTTCCCCCCGGGCAATCTACCCCCGGGTGGTTTACCCGTGCATTTCCAGCAAATTCCTACGCTTGGCCCTCCTCATCCGCTGAACGTGTGGAGGGCACATGCTGCTGTGGGAATGATGGCCATGCATGGCCGTGGAGTCATGCCAATGCCCGGACCTATTCCCGGACCTGTTCCCGGACCTGTTCCCGGGCCTCTTCCAGGAGCTGTTCCCGGATCTGCCCCTGGTCCGGTTCCATACGGACTGATCCAACCTCCCAGTTCGATGCCAGGTTCGGCAGGTTCTCCTGGAGGGGTAGGCATGGGAATGACTGGTTCGACAGCAACAGCAGCAGGAAGGGGGGTAGGCCCTGGCTTTCCACCAAACCTACAGAGGGATGGCATCATGGGTCCAGGAGCAATTTCCGTTCCTGGTGTTAGTGGTTCAGTGAGACCAGGTCAGGGAACAGGTTCGGGCCCAGCCTTTTCGCCCGGCATGGTGCCAGGCCCAAACCCAGGCATGGTTGTGAACCGAGGTATGGTTGTGCCGGGAAATATGGGGTATGGTTATGGAGGAGGGAATGTGGTAAGGCCAGCAGGTTCGGTAGCAGGGCCGGGATTTGGCATGGGGCAAATGGGAGGCTCGGTTGCGGGTGGGGGGATGCCGTATGTGGTGGGGGGTGTGGGGGTAAACGGGGGAGGGATCGGAGTAGCTGTGAAGGAAATGACGGGAGCACAAGCAGGTGCAGGTGGTGGTAATGCTGCTGGGAGTGGTGGGGTGGGAGGGGGTGGGGGGGGTGTGCTTGGAGGGGGGCGACGAGAGGTGGTTGGGCCTGGTGTTCAACCGCCTCCGATCAATTCCCCCTACATGCAACAACATCAACAGCAGTATCAGCAGCAGCAGCAGTTTCATCAGCAGCAACAGCAGCAGCAGCAGCAGCAGCAGCAGCAGCAGCAGCAGCAGCAGCAGCAGCAGCAGCAGCAACAGTTTATGCACCAGCAACAAATGCATCAGCAGCACCTGCACCAACAGCAGTTGCACCAGCAGCAGCAGTGGAGGCAACAGCAGCAGCAGCAGCAGCAGCGCTAATGGCATTCTCAAACAGGTGCCAACTGGAGTAGTACTTCATCTGCAGGGGTCAGGCTTTGTTAATAATCGTTTTTTGCCTCTTCAAGAACTGACCTTATTCTTGCTGAACTGCTTTGCCAACTGATTTCTGTTAAAGCTTTCTGTGGCTTGGTTGTGTTTGATTATTTTCCAATGCTGGGATAACACAAACAGGAAAACTGTGTTTCATAACTAATTGACTTCTCAACCTGCAGAAACGCGAGGACGTGGCACCTTGTGGCACAATGCTGGAAATAATACCGAATAGCAGGCAGGCGCGGCCGACGTACAGCCCAGCAACCGACGGTTCCACGTCTGCATCGTGTGAAAGTTCGCGAACTTCAACTAGCCCAAATAGCCTACCCACTTGACCTTCGCTTGGTGGGCATTCACGAGCTTCAACGATGGTATCACGCTTGTAACCGTGTTCATTCATCCCTCAACTATCCAGCACTCCGGGATTGTGGTTAGGACGCGGCACCTCAAGCAATTTTGCACGATCGATCGCAGGATCGCTGATTCAACCGTACTGAAATCCTGCTGAAAGTTTTTAAAGCTTTTGAAACCATTTCAAACTCCTAGATCATTCGATCCTGCGCAGGATCGATCGCAGGGTCGGTGCTGGAGGTGCCGCGTCCTTAGTGGCCACTTGCTATTCACTGTCAAAAAGCTTTGTCGATGAACCACAACGCGGTTGGGTGCGATTTTGTGCGCTTAAAAGTGGTCACCACTTTAAACCGCTATGCACCTACCCGAGCATTATTTGTACGGAAACTGCGAATGAACCCACTTTTGTGACCCCGTCACCTGTCCGTCATCCTCCCCGACGCGGGCTACTACGTTAGCCCTCTGTCGGCCTTTATTTCCACCCACAGCCTCCAGCTTTCCTCACTTTCTAATCCAGTCAGTAGCCCTCACAAACGGCGCGAGCATTGAACTTCGCGTACTAACTCTGTACATACGAGAGGCAGCGGCATTGGGCTCAGACTCGAAGCGCAATTTGGGCGTCGTGCCTCGTTACCAGCCAAAGGGTTCTCCAGTCAAACCAATCACTCCCTGAGGAGTCAGCCTGCCGAGAAGCGACTGACGTGAGCAACTGACGTAAGCAACTGGCGTAAGCAGCTGACGTAAGCAACTGACGTAGGCAACTGACGTAGACGTGAGCAACGGCCCAGCAGCTGCCAGCCAACTGACGGCACCGGTGACACCATTGGAAGAGCGCCCGAGTAGCGAAGGGGTCAGCCTGCCTGCGGCAGAGTCCAAGGCAGAGCAGCGGCAGGGCGGCAAATCCTTTTGGGCGCTGCGGGGCGTTCTTTTTAGTCGAGTCAAAAACAGAGTTTAATCCAAGCTAGAGCAGCGGCAGGGCTGCAAGTACTCTCGGGCGCTGCGGGGCGGCGAGCAGCGCTCGTAGGCCAGCTGGCGAAGGCGAAACCGCTTCCAGCATTTCACAAAATCAACTGCGTTTCGCAATTTTTATGTTGTGAGGGATAGTATATAAATATATATATATATATATATATATATATATATATATATATATATATATATATATATTTTGAAGAGTTTTTTTTTCAGCATCCTAATCTTTTGGGGAATCGCAATCGCCGCGTCGCGAGGATGTACGGCGGGGGCAGCGAGATTCCCGCGAATATCCTCTTCGGCCACGTGGGAAGCGACGAGGATTTCGCGGGACCGCCCATTCCCACCGGCACCGCCCCCGCGACTGGCGCCGCAACAGACGCCGCGAGTTACGGAGGCGTACCGAAGCGGCAAGAAGTGCTGCTGCCGGAGCAAGCGGCGCTGATCCGCGAGTCGTACGCGCGCATCGAGAAGGACAGGAAGCAGCACGCGCTCATCATGTACCTCACGTGAGTGACTCGCGTTGACTTGAGTCACTTTGACTTTGCGTTGACTCGCTTGATTCACGCTGCCTTGACTTAGTTGGCTCGAATTGACTCGCAATGTCTGTTTCGTTCCAACTGGATCAACTCCTGACCATCTCCCTCCGCCCTTCCTTCCCCTTCATTGGCCCAATGGCTAACCTCCACGTCAGCATATTCGACATCTGCCCCGAGGCGAAGCCCCTATTCTCCATGGTGCGCGAGTCGAGCGAGCCCGCACCCGTCAACCCGCGCCTCGAGGCGCACGCCACACTCGCATTCACCATGGTGGGTGGGAATGGGAGGGACGCATGCGGTGGAATGGTTGGGCGGATGGGATGGGCTGTTGATGCTGGTAGTAGTGGTATGAGATCGATGCATCAACAGCAGCGAATGGCTGTAGGCTTACAGTGTGTGTATACAGCGACTCCAGCGAGCCCGCGCCCGTCAGCCTGCGCCTCAAGGCGCACGCCACGCTCGCATTCACCTTGGTGGGTGGGGCGGATGGGTTGATGGGATGGATCGATGTTCGTGGAATGGTGGGAAGGATGAGGAATGAGTGATGGTGGGAGCGATGAAGAATGCTGGTAGTACCTTCAGCACTTGGGCTGGCAGGGAGGCTTCGTCATTGCACAATCCCCTATCCCTATGTCCGTGCTCCTCTCCTCCTCCCCCCTCCCCTTCTCAGATGTGCGAGGCCTTCAGCAACTGGGATGATCCGGAGCGGATTGCCAAGCAAACGCCATTCTTCAAGGCGCTGGGCGGCCGGCACCTCAACTATGGCATTGATGGGGACGACTTTCCCGTGAGTGGGTGTGAGTGGTTGTGAATGGGTGTGAGTGAGTATGAGTGGGTGTGATTGGGTGTGAGCGGTTGTGAGTGCAGAAGTCCGTTGGCTGAAGCACACAGGCAGCGCCCTTTCTTCAAGGCTTTGGGAGGCAGGCACCTCAACTACGGCATTGATGGGGACGACTTTCCTGTGAGTGGGTGTGGGTGGTGGATGATGGAAGGGGTGTGGGGAGGGTAGGAGCACACAAGCAAGCGTCCTGAATCAAGGCTCTGGGAGGCAGGCACCTCAACTACGTCATTGATGGGGACGACTTTCCAGGAGTTGAGGGGTCAATGTTGCAAGTGGGGAGATGAGGGAGAAGGAGATGGGGGTAGCGTAGCAGCACACAGGGCAACACCTCTCTCTAAGCCGTTGGGTGGCCGACACCTAAACCACAAAGGCATCAACAGGATTTGGCTTCAACTGAGGAAAGTGTTGTTTTGAGGCGTCTCAACACAACACTTTTATCGCGGGGGTAGCAGCTCACAGGGCAACACCTCTCTCTAAGCCGTTGGGCGGCCGACACCTCTTTGAACCACGACGGCATCAAGTTCAAGTTGAGAGGATTTGACTTCAAGTTCAACCCCTCTCCCTCTTCCAATCTCCCCCCCACCATGCAGATTTTCCGCACTGGCTTCATGAAGGCTTTACAGAGAGCGTTTGGGAAGGAGTGGTTTGGGAAGGAGTGGTTTGGGAAGGAGTGGTTTGGGAAGGAGTGGTTTGGGAAGGAGTGGTTTGGGAAGGAGTGGTTTGGGAAGGAGTGGTTTGGGAAGGAGTGGTTTGGGAAGGAGTGGTTTGGGAAGGAGTGGTTTGGGAAGGAGTGGTTTGGGAAGGAGTGGTTTGGGAAGGAGTGGTTTGGGAAGGAGTGGTTTGGGGACTTGGAGGCCGCATAGCGTGCCGCGTTCGACATTCTAGACGACATGGCTTCCAGCTCAACCGCACTCTCTCTCATCTGTCTCCCCCACACTCCCCCACACTCCTCCCTTCAGATTTCCCGCACTGGCTTTATGAAGGCACTGCAGAGGGCGTTTGGAGAGGAGTGGTGTGCAGCGCTAAACATCCGCCCTGAAATTCAACCGCTCTCTCTTCCCTTCCTCCACACCTTTCCCTCCCCCCATTTAGATCTTCCGCACTGGCTTCATGAAGGCACTACAGAGAGCTTTCGGGGAGGAGTGGTTTGGAGACTTGGAGGCGGCCTGGTGTGCCGCGTTTGACATTCTAGAAGACATGGCTTCAAGTGGCATGGCTGAGAAGGGCGGACAGAAAGTCATCCCGCCTGCTGCTCTTGAGATGCTAGAGCGGATGCAGCAGCAGTAGCTGTAGCAGTGCCATAAAATCAGCGAGGGTGGCTGGAGGGCATGTGGTGCAGTGCGGTGCGGTGTGGTGTGGTACGGTGTGGTGCGCAGCGTTTGACATGCAGGAGGGCATGGCTTCAAGCGGCATGGCTGGGCTGAGAAGGGCGGGCAGAAGGTGGTCCCGAGATGCTAGAGCGGATGCAGCAGCAGTAGCTGTAGCTGTAGCAGTAGCTGTACCAATGGAAGGGAACCCAAGAGAACTCATTCTCCCGAATCAATGACCCCCCATGCGGAAGTCCCGGGTCCTCAGGCTGAAGCAGTGTCATTTGTATGCCAGGAGGAGGGTTGAATGAACGTTTTTTTGTATGTTTCAGGGTCTGGATAAAGTGCAGTCAAATGGGACTTGCCACGTGTGCATGCAACAACTACCAGTATGCAAAACATATCCTATCCTACGAATAGTCATCACACATGTTCAACGGCTACCCACTCCACTACTGTAGATAATTTGGTACGTGCCAGTACCAGATTAAAACCGCTTCCGGTAGTTTTCTGCGGCTCCTCGAAGCTGACTAATCCAACTTGCTGACTTTTGAGTCGACTCAAAAACTGCTTACGGTAGCTTCTATGGCTCCTCGAAGCCAATCCAACTTGGCACTATGTGCCAGCTCCCCTTCACCTTTCCCCCTTCTCCTTCCTCCACTCCCCATCCCTCCTGTTTGTTTACCAGGTCCCTCCTGCGTGTCCTGTGAGCCGAGCTGGCTGGCTTCCACTCCCCGTCCCCCCTCCTGCTCTACCCTTGGGTGTTCTGCGAGCCGGGCTGGCTGGCAATACCCACGACCAGCATGTAGATGGACGAGCCAATGCTGGTCACACAGATGATGGCAGCCCACACGATCATGGCCCATGAGGTCTTGCGCTCCCACCCATGCACCACTCCCGACCGGTCCCTGGCAGCACGATAGGGGGAGAAGAGAGGGGGGAAGAAAGGCAGAAGAGTGAATCAGGCATACAGCAGTGAGCCAATGCTGGTCACACAGATGATGGCGGCCCACACGATCATGGCCCATGACGTCTTGCGCTCCCACCCATGCACCACTCCCGACCGGTCCCTGTTGGTGAGTGATTAAGCGAGACGGGAGAGGAGAGGTGAGTTGATAGGTGAAGGAAGAGGTGAGGGAAGAGGTGAGGGAAGAGGTTCGCTCACCTGAGAGCACTGACAGCAGGGAACGCCATGCCGATGATCATGGTGGGTGGAGGTCGCCCCGGTCAAGTCGAACGCGACCCAGATGTTGGGCATGAGTGTGCCAATAATACAGATCCCCACCAGCTGCTCTCCAGTAATAATCCAGAACCTCCTGTCACAGTGAGGGCACAGCCCTACCGGGCCCACTCACCTGAGAGCAATGACGGCGGGGAACACCATCCCAATAATCATCGTCGAGGTCGCCCCGGTCAAGTCAAACGCCACCCAGATGTTGGGCACGAGCGTGCCGATCAGGCAGATCCCCACCAGCTGCACTCCAGTGATAATCCAGAACCGCCTGTCATCCTCTGCGAGCGACTTCTCCGCGTTGTAGCAAAACAGATCGTCCGTGACGTTCCGGAGCGAGTAGTAGATGACGGGGAACACGAGCACCACGTGCAGCGCGTACGAGATGCGCACCACGTCGTTGAGCCACTGCTGCCCCGTGAGGACCGGCGAGGAGAAGTTGGCGAGGACGTCCGGGGCGGTGGCGTCGCCGAAGAGCAGGTAGCCACAGAGCGAGGTGAGCGTGTAGATGGCGAAGCACGTCGCCATGGAGAAACGGGTTACCGCTGTCATGTTCTGCTCCGTGCGATCCTTTAACTCCACGTAGATGGGGTGGACTGGAGGGTGGGGGATGTGGGGTGGGGAGAGGAAGGGGAGGGTGAATGTGGAGGGAGGAGGGAGGGAGGTTGGGCAGGGGCAGAGGGAGAGATAGAGGGAGGGACAGAGGAATCGACAGAGAGAGGGGCGGTGTGGGGAATGGGCGGAGACAGAAGGAGGGGTAGAGGGAGCAGGGGCGGAGGGAACGCCATACAGAGGGAGTTTGGGGGCAGATGAAGGGGGAGATGAAGAGGGAGAGGGAGGAAGAAGGGAGGGTGGCACCTGTGTGGGTGGCACCTGGTGTGGGTGGCACCTGGTGTGGGTGGCACCTGTGTGGGTGGCACCTGGTGTGGGTGACACCTGGTGTGGGTGGCACCTGGTGTGGGTGGCACCTGGTGTGGGTGGCACCTGGTGTGGGTGGCACCTGGTGTGGGTGGCACCTGGTGTGGGTGGCACCTGGTGTGGGTGATACCTGGTGTGGGTGATACCTGGTGTGGGTGGTACCTGGTGTGGGTGGTACCTGGTGTGGGTGGTACCTGGTGTGGGTGGTACCTGGTGTGGGTGGTACCTGGTGTGGGTGGTACCTGGTGTAGGTGGTACCTGGTGTGGGTGGTACCTGACAGGAAGGGCTACTCACTGTTGAAGTGGCAGATGTAAGCTGTGGCCATGACCTGAACACATTCAGTCAGGCACGATCCGGGAGGCTGTTACCTGGTGAAGGTGGTATCTGGTATAGGTGGTACCTGCTCATGGCGGTACTCACTGTTGAAGTGGCAGATGTAAGCAGTGGCCATGACCTGAAAACATTCAAACAGGCACAACACAGATAGGATAACGGAGGAGAGGAGGGCGGTGGTGAGAGGTGTTCATAGCAGACGCGGACAGATTGAGGCGAAATTCTGACTATTTAAGAGTCGTTTCAAGCAGAGAAGAGGGCGATGGTGAGGGGGTCGCGGCGGCAATGGATGGAGAAAACAGGTAGATTTGGGTGGCGCAGAGAGAGGCACGGGGGGAGGCAGGAAGGGAAAGGAGGGAGGAAGGAGTGGGGAGGAAGGGGATGCAAGGGAAGGGGAGGGGAGGGAAGGGGAGGGAAGGGAAGGAAGAATAGGGGGGAAAAGGGCAGAGAAGGGAACGGAGGAGAAAGGCTGGAGAAAAAAAGGCTGGGAAGGGAACTAGAGGGGAAGAGCAGGAGAGGGAAGGGCAGGGGAGCGTACTGGGAAGACGGAGCAGAGAGCAGCGAAAAAATTAGGCGCGTTAACGAAGGGTAACCAGCGAGGCGAAGGGAGAGTGCCCTCGACCAGCTTGATGATGGTGATAATAAGAGTGATCACAACGAAGACGACCGCTAGAATAACGGCGATTGCTGACGTGTAATGCAGTGAATCTGACAGCGAGGAGAACGGGGAAGAGGGACGGTGGAAAGGAGAGGAGCCATTGGCGAAGCTGATGTGGTGGTGAATGCGACGTGGCGAATGCGATGTGGCGAATGTGATGTGGCGAATGTGATGTGGCAAATGTGATGTGGCAAATGTGATGTGGCAAATGTGGTATGGCAAATGTGATGTGGAATTTGACGCGGCGCATGTGATGTGACGGTGTGTCGAATGCGACTTGTTGATTGTGATGTGGTGGGTGTCGTGAGGTATATTTGATATGCGACGTTTCATGTCGTAAATATGGCACTACTATGGCGAATATTGTGTGGTGCACGGGCGAGGATCCTATCCGTCATCCTTGCCTAGACCTAGCAAATCCATAGCGTGCAACTCCACGCCGTGAGAATCGTATCTTGATTCTGTTCCTTCCACTCGACTCACCGACGTGACGGAAGGACGCCAGCGGGATGAGCACAACGAGCGTGACAATAACGAGTACAAAGAACCGCGTGTTCCACCACGCGGCCTCCCCGCCGTTCCACTCTTTCAGCAGGCCCGGATGCGCCGAACCAATGCTGGACCACGTCCCCGCTAGCACGTCCGCGATAATAATCAAATACACGACGCACAACCCGAAGTTGTTAATGAGGACGGATATATCGAGTACGAGCCTCCACTTGGGCCCGCATTCCTGCAGCACCAGGTCGCCGTACGACCACACCTGCTGCACCGTCGTCGTTTTGATCAGTAATTCCAGAGATACTTGCGTTAATATCCCCATCGCGACGAGCGCGATGATCCCGAGGGGGATCCCCAACACGCGCATCGTTCCGGGGAGACCCATGATTCCCGCGCCGACCACGGTGGTCACGAGATTAAAGACGGCGGAGGAGAACGAGGCGCCTTTGAAACCGTGGCGGCCTGCGCCCATGTCGAGGAAGCGGTCCTGGCTGTGCTGCAGCGGGTGCGGGGAGGCGGAACCGGCGGAGCTGGTGGAATCTGTAGCGCGGAGGGAGTCCTTTCCGCCGTCCGCGGACAGGGATGAGCCATAGTCGGAGAATGCTGGGCCCTGGACAAGCTCTATGGCCGACATTGTAACGAGCGTGTGACGACTGACGTGCGACGACAATCCTTGTGCGACGCCAGACGTGCAACTTCTTGTTATTGAACAGGAGAAATAACAGGACTACTTCTATTACCCTTGCACTCCAAATCTGCTTAATCGTGGAATGATGACCGTTTGCAGGAGTCCGTTCACTCGAGGTCTCAAGCCACGAGCACTGAAGAGCTTATCAAACTTCTCACTGCTGAAGGCTGGAACTGAAATTCTTGGAGATTCAAGTTACTGACCAAACAAAAAGCAGCTGTTTTCGAGGGAGTGTCTCTGTCTGTGTCCCTCAGAAACCTGACTGACTGAACGGTTGGGTGGAATGACTTGACTGACTGACTGACTGCGCGCAAACTGGACTTGGGGGGAGGGGCTTGTTCGGGGATTGGGGCAGCGGAAAGTCCAGAGCAACAAGGAGAGGGGGGGGAAGAGGGGGGGACCGCGGAAGCGCACCCATTTTGAGAACGGAAAGCGGCATGGCGTGGGGGAGATCTGAGAAGTGGGATGGGGTGGTCTGGGAGACGGGGATTTTCCTCGTGCGGAGGAGATCCCCAGAAGCCATGTTTTGTGCTGCCGGGCACAAACGCGGGGTGACTTGGCTCCGAGCTGACCCCAAGGCTGTGGAACCTGCGCTTCGGTGACTGAACGAGCATCTTATTGGCTGGCTATTCCCTGTGATGGCTCGGCCCGAACCTCAGGGTGCTTGCAGAACTTCCAGGGGTGAAGGTCTGACTCTCAAGCAAGAGCGCTTCGGCTCGAGGTTCTGACGCGACGGTCTGACCGAAAAAACCCTGGTGATCGACAACCGTCAGCGGATCAACCTCCAAGAGCATCCTGCCCGTTGAACTCGGCACAGTGAAAATCAGAAGCACTGTTACGCTTGTCAGACTGGGCACCTGACCTGACAAGAAGGCAAGGACTAGGAAAAACTCGTACTCTATACAGAGTACAACAATCGTCATTACAATGACAAGCCCCAGGCAGAACTTTTCGTTCACTGCTTACACCCGACTTATTTCCAAACAACCTCACGTACCACAATCTCATACCCCCTCAAAACCCTGTTTCCTAGTCTTCATATTCAGGGAAGCACGCAGCATATACTCCAGCCCGTTTCTCGTTACTGTCTTTCCAGCCAAGCTACCCACTAAAGTATTGTCAGCAATTCCGTATAGCTGTCGTCTGCAACTAGCAGCATGGCCGCGGCTCCAGATGACGACTTCCCTCCGCTAGTTGCGCAAGAAGCTGTAGCGCCATCCGAGCTCCCCAACCCGAAACCCGCTTGGGGAGCGCCCCGCGCAGTGTCCCTGCGTGAATCCCTCCTCGAATCCGCGGAAACGGATCAAGGCGGGTCCGGGAGCTCCGCCGCTTTCTCTCACGGAGCCAATGCGGTCTCGAGCGGAGCTGACGTGGCATCAGGCGGGCAGATACCCTCCGCGTCCGGCGCCGCCGCATCCGGAGCGGTTCAGTGTCTTGTAGTGGACGCGAATGTTCTTATATCGGGGACGGCCTCGTTACAGAAATTTGCCAGCGAAGCGGAGATTGTGACTGTACGCGAGGTGCTGGCGGAGGTTCGGGATCGCACCGCGCGGCAGCAGCTGTCCGTTCTCCCCTTCGATATCAAATGTCGAGAGCCCAGTGATGAGGCGATTAAGGAGGGTACGTTAAGGAGCACAAGAAGTTTAACCAGGGTGCGCGGAATCAGGAGGGTAGTCTTCTAAAGAGATCGAGTACCCCTTCAAATGTGCCATTCAGTGTTGCCCAGGGTTTCGGTTTTTACGTAATTCCCGCAACTGCATGCGGCGCGGCTCCCTAGCTCAATGGCTCAGATCAGATTCCCTCCCCCCCCCCCCTTCTCCCCTCCCCACCGCCTCCCTGTAACCCCCTTCCCTCTCTCGCGAACTTCCCCTTCTCCCTTCCCGCTGCTTTGTCTCCGCCTCCCCCAGTACTTCGCTTCGCGCGCGCCACGGGTGACGTGGGCACTCTATCCGCCGTCGATTCCAAGCTGCTCGCGCTCGCAATGACGGAGGAAATTCGGTCTCACGGCCGCGCGAATCTCCGCGCCGCCCCCGCCCGCCCGGTGTTTCAGAAGAGGACAAACGTCGCGATGCGCCAGGCGCTGCCCGGGTGGGGCGCGGAAAACGTGGCGAATCCGGATGAGTGGGCGGGAATTGACGCGGTAGCGGACGATGGGGGGAGCGGGAAGGGGAAGCGGAAAGGGGTAGGTGGATCGCGGATTTTAGGGGTGAGGGTTTTGGGGGAGGGGGATGAGAACGCGGAAGGTGAAGAAAAGGGGGAGGAGGCGGGGGAGACGGAGACTGGCGGGAACGGGGGCGCGGAGAGTGTGGAGGCGGAGCTTCAGCAGATGAACCTGGGCGGAAATAGGGAAGCAGGGGAAGGGGGGGAAGGAGCGAAAGATGAGGCGCGGAAGGGTGGAGGCGGGGAAGCGGAGCAGGCGGGGGAAATGCCCGGGTGGGAGACAGTTGGGGGGGGAAGGGGGAGAGGCGGGGGAAGAGGGAGAGGGGGACGCAGATGGGCGCCTCGGGAAATAAAGCCGGTCGTAGCTGAAGAGCGGTTCGAGGGAAAATTAGTAGTGGCTGGAGTAGACGCCTCTAAGCGGGGAGAGCCAGCTGACGTGGCGGGTGGGCATGCTGACTCAGCAGGACGAGCAGCAGGAGAGGAGGGAGAGGGAGAGGAGGGAGCGGGTGAGGAGGAGGACGAGGGGGAGTGGGAGGCGGCGAGGGGGAAGAGCGGGCGGCGGAGGTGGAAGCGCAGAGCAGGGAAGCGCGCTGCCATGGAGGAGCTGGCGCGCATTGCGCAGGAGCAGGCGCAGCGCGCAGCCGCGCTGGCGGGAGGGGCAGTAGCAGCAGGGGGTGATGGTGGCGGGGAGGAGAGTAAGGGTGGGGAAGAGGAGAGAAAGGATGGGGAGGAAGGGGGAAAAGTTGGGGAAGAGGAGGTGGTGGAGGAGCAAGGGCAAGGTGGGAAAGTGGGTGAGGAAGAAGGGGAAGGGGAGGAAGAGGAGGGAGGCGGAGAGGAGGAGGATGGAGAGGAGGGAGAGGAAGAGGAGGGAGAGGAGGAGGGAGAGGAGGAAGGGAGTTTGGATGGCGGCAGTGAAGCAGCGTCCACGTCATCATCATCGTTATCCGCGTCAGCAGTGGCCCTGATGACGTCAGACTACGCCATGCAGAACGTGGCACTGCAGATGGGCCTGCGCCTCCTCTCCGCCCAATCAGGGATGCGCATCGCCCAGGTGCACAGGTGAGCCTTCAGGTGAAGAATCAAGGGCACATGTGAGCCTTCAGGTGATAAAGCAGGTGCATAGATGAGCTTTCAGGTGAAAAAATAGGTGCACAGGTGCCTTCAGGTAGCTTTCAGGTGTTTTTAGGATGAGCCGACTGCTTAGCAGGCCTGATCTATCTTTGATTACTCCGCTCACTGTCTCCCCTCCCTTTGCTCCCCTGCCTCCTTTTCTCCTCTGCTGTCCCTTGCTCCTTGCTCCTTGCCCTTCGCCCCTTCCCTTTTCCTCTCCCCTCCAGGTGGGTGCAGCGCTGCTCTGCCTGCTCTGCGGTAACGCCCGACATGACGAGGGTCTTCTGTCCTGACTGCGGCAACGGCACCACACTCAACAAGGTGACGTGGCCTCCCTACTCGCTCTGCGTCACTTGTACAACTTAACAAGGTGAGCGGTCACCTGAAGGTGTACGGTCAGCAAGGTGAATAGTCCACAAGAAGATCTCGCCTCACCTGAAATGCACATACTCTCGTGCTCCCTCCCCGCCTTCTCTTTCACACACACACACTCTCTCGCCCCCCCTCCTCTCGCGCATGCGCTCTCTCTTCCCTTTCTCTCACACACTCACTTCCTTCCCCTCCTCCCACTATTGCACGTGCGTGCAGGTGCCAGTGACTGTGGGAGTGGATGGTGTGGTGCATGCAGGCGTGCACCTGAAATGCCCTGTTGTCTCTCTCATACTCACTCCACTTACTCTCATACTCACTCCCACTCCCTCATACTCTCTCCGCGCTTCCCTCACTTGGCAGGTGACAGTAACGGTGGGAGTGGATGGTGTGGTGCATGCAGGCGTGCACCTGAAATGCCCTGTTGTCTCTCTCATACTCACTCCACTTACTCTCATACTCACTCCCACTCCCTCATACTCTCTCCGCGCTTCCCTCACTTGGCAGGTGACAGTGACGGTGGGAGTGGATGGCGTGGTGCATGCAGGCGTGCGCAAGCGGCACAACATTCGAGGCAGCAAGGTGAGGCTGAGAGGGGGCGCTACAGGGGGGTAGGTGGAAAGGCAAGGCACACCAAGAATTGGGAGGAGCGAGTGATGAAGGTGGAAGGGTAAGGGGTGGCATGGGGGAGACAAGCACTCATGGGTGTTTGGGGAGTGGATGGCGTGGTGCATGCAGGCGTGCGCAAGAGACACAGCATTCGTGGGTAGCAAGGTGAGGGAAATAGTGACACAATCACCAGATGAGGCAAGGACCATGACTACACCGGTGACTTCCCCCACTGACGTGCTGGCTCCTGACTCACTCGTTTACCCATGTTCAATCCCACCGCTTTCCCCATGCGCAGTTCTCCCTGCCCATGCCCAAGGGAGGCAGGGCAGGAGCAGCCAAGGACCCTGTCTTGAGGGAAGACCAGCTGCTTCCCAAAAACGGACGACGGCGATTCACCAAGAAGAAGGGCAAGCCCACTGACGTGCTGGCACCTGATTTCGTGACGTTCTTTGATGAGGTGGGCGAGGGGAAGGCGGGGGGAGGCGGCGCGGTGAACAGCCGAGCCGTGGTGGCTACGATTGCGGCAGGCGGGGACACGAGGAGAATGGCTGTTGCTCTGGGGTTGAAGGTTAACCCCAACAGGGTGAAGCGGGGAGGGAACAAGTGAGGGATACTTTAGCGGGTGCATTCCTGTAGTGGCTTGATGCTGACTTGTCTCAGGCTGCTTGCGGTGGTGCTGGGGGTCGTGGTGGTGGCGGCGGTGGTGGCCGCTTTTGAGGTGCCTCGAAAGTGCGTTTCTGTAGTGGCTTGATGCTGACTAGTCTCTGGCTGCTTGCGGTGGTGCTGGTGGTCGTGGCAGTGGCGGCGGTGGTGGCCGGGGGAGGGGGGTACAGTATGAGGAAGAGGAGTGCTGGGACTGAACTGAATGACGTGGCTTTTGAGGACTTTTGAGTCGACTCGGTACCATACGAGGATGGCTGGTGCACTGGGCCTGGACCGGGGCTGAACAATAGTGGGGGAAGTGAATAGAGTGTGCTTTTGGCAGATTTGTAGGGGCACGGTTTAGGGTTGAGGATTGATGGGGATGTCTGGATTCAAGAAACGAAGAGCATGGATTGTGAAGGAAGTGGATTGTGGGTAGGGCCATTATCATTTTGATCTGCATTTCTTTGTTGTTTTCTATCAATATTCTGGGGGTACCGTTACCCTAAATCAAACCTCCATGTCAAGGAAACGGAGGTACCGGTATGCTTACTGACCAAGTATACATTATTCATCAGCCCACTTCTGCCACTCACACAACCAAGCGTCCAACGTTCCCCATCTTGATTCACTACAGCACTTCGCATGTGTAGTTCCTATAACGGGGACGAGCAGCAGCAGCAGGTGGAGCAGCAGGAGCGTCAGGAGAAGCACCAGGAGGAGGGGGAGAGCAGGCGGAGGGTCAGGAGAAGCACCAGGAGGAGAGGAGGAGAAGACTGCTGCAACCCACTCGATTCCCATTTGGTCAGCTACCGTGTTATCGACTACACACACACTCAAGCCGGGCCATACAAGTGTAACACGCCCTGGTTATTAGAGTAAGCACGGGCTCGATTAGACGGGGGGCGGCGGGGACGCCATCCCGCCCGTGGGGGGCGGGGGAGAAGCGATAGTAGCGGGGGGAGGCGACGCGGTAACAGCGGGGGGAGGCGACGGTGTAACTACAGGAGGCGGGGGGGAGGCGGTAACCGACGTGGGCGGAGGCGGAGAGCTGACCACAGGAGGCGGAAGGCTGGGGGAAGCGGGAGGGGTCGGAGGCGGGGACTTGGGCGGGGATTTGGGGGAAGGCGGGGGCGGGGACGCGTCGCCGCCGTCGTCACCGTCGTTGCCGCCGTCGTTGCCGCCGCCATTCGCGGGCGGGGCGCGGTAGACGTCATCGGGGATGAGGAGCGAGTCGACGAGGTGCAGTTGGAACGACGTGGTGTTGGCGAGGTTGGGTGCGACCATCGTTGACTTGGAGCGACCGCTGCCCGACCGAAACACCACCGTGAAAAACGCGCTCTCGTCCGACTTGAACACGGGCCTCTTCGCGAGCGTCGCGAACTGTTCGCACGGGATTGGCGAGGGGGGAATAGTTGGAACGCATGGGAATATTAGGCATGAGAACAGGTAGAAAGGTGGGGGAGGTGTATGCGCCTCAGACTCTTACTTACGGACAGAGAGAATGCGGCACACTCTAGCTCATGGACAGAAGAGAATGCGGCACACTCTAGCCCATGGACAAAAGAGAATGCGGCACACTCTAGCTCATGGACAAAAGAGAATGCGGCACACTCTAGCTCATCGGCAAAAGAGAATGCGGCACACTCTAGCTCATCCATTCCTATTCGGCATGTGTCCCGCTACAAGCATACCTTTCTATTAGCCGCGAACTCGACGAGCTTCGTGTAGTCGAACTTGTTTCCGAGAATCATATGGTATCGGAGCGTGGCGCGCGCTAGCAAAGGGTTATTGATGTACGGCGACGCGGGCGGCAGCGACTGCAGCGCGTCGGGGGACGGCACGAGGAACGTCGCGCCGCTGGTGCCGGCCTTGACTGTCGCCTCAAGGAGCGTCGCCAGCAGACCTGGAAGATGCACGGAAGGAATGAGAAAGCGTCAGCGCAGTCAGCGAAATCTGCCAGTGCCGGCCTTGACGATTGACTCTGGGAATTTCTGCAGCAGACTTGATGGCGGAATGGAAGGCGAGGAAGAGTAAACACTCACTTCTGGCACCATGAACAAAGTAACACGCAATTCTGAGGCGCCTTGAACAAAGTAAACACTCAAATTCTGAGGCGCCTGAAAACAAGTTGATGTTTACCTGCTTTTTGAAAGAACTCTACGAACTGCTTCTGCTTGCTCAGCGACATCACCAGCGTGAACACCTTCTGCGCGTCAGCGAGGTTCACCATAGCGGGTCCGCCGTCCCCGGCTTCGGCCTTCTTCCTCTTCGGAATGAGCCGTTTAATCAGACCCTTCTTTTTTTCCGGCGCTGGTGAGCTTGTCTTGGGTGGCGAGGAGCTCTTTGGCGGGGATGGGGACTTCGGGGGCGACTTTTTAGGCGGTGATTTATCGCTCGAAGTCGCCAGCGGAGTCGCGGTGGATCCTGCTGCATACGACTTCGATAGAAGCTCTCTACCACTCCTCTCGCTGCTTGCTTCCAGCTGTGTGGGTAGAGTCGACGCGGCCATGGAATGCCTACCCAGCGCGCATGGCGCGGCGCATAGAGCTACAACGGCCACAAGGAGAAGGCACGCCCGGAAGGTTAGGCGCGGAAAACGCGCCATGGGCCGTGGATGGTGTTAGAGCAAAGTGCTGTTATATGCGAAGGACTTTATCGGGGTTCCGGACTAGCAGTGAAGGTCGTTGCTGTACGGTTCTTATAAGTGTAGCGGAGGCCCGGTAGTTACCGTGGATGCACTTACTACTGTCCTACCTAAGTGGCGTGATGTATCTCATTCAGAGGGCTTCTTACTCGAGCGAAGGAATTTGTGGTGGCAAATGGTGTAAATACTAGAAGGGAGTAGCTGGAGGCTCGATACCCTCGTGGTGTCCGACCAGCCCGCGCGCCAGTTACGAAAGGCAGGCAGGCACTTCCTATCGTGATGTGCAGCGTTCAGGTTTTTCTAAGGCCTCAGTGTCGGCTATCTGCGCCTCGATTGCTTGCGGAATTTGTTTTTTTACCGATGATGGCTGGTGGAAAAAATATTCCTAGAAGCTAGGTGCACTGAAACGGCTAGTGCTGTGAATGTGAGCTCTCTTGGAAGTGGGGCGATACGTCTGCTTGGTTGGGAAGTTGGAAGGAGAAGCGATGAGAAACCAAGTAGCCACGATGCACTCAGCAGATTTGCGGGACTGATGGAACGCCCGAGTCGCAATATTTCCAATGTGAGAATCGAGCCGCCACATTGGGCGGAAACCCACGGAAAGGTAGATTGAGAGGCTCCGCATCTCACGCAACCAATATGGGGTGCGGAAGGTGATGTGGGTTCTCCCTGTCGGTGGCCTCGTGGCACAAAAACGAATTTCCTGTGGTGTCGGCAGGGGAATTGTCGGAAATTCTGACAGCCGTCAGGCAATATCGAAGCCATCTAATGTACGTGATAACAAGCCCCTTCTTACGTTCAACATGTTTATTGAAACCATTTATGCTCAGTACCTGTGTAATGCTAACCCCTCTTGTCTTTATTCAATTGCTTCATGGTCACTTTTAGCATAAATAAGTTCTATTGAGACCTGTAACATTCTGTAGAGTCTCAATATAATCGCAAGAACAGTGTTGCATGATCCAGCTCACGTTATACTGAGTGTGCAAATTGTAGTGGTTAATAGTTGGCAGCTGAACCATAAGGTGTTTGAATGAGCACTGCTGTACACACCGGTGTTCGTGGAAATGCTGTCAAGATCGGCCACATCACACCTTGAAAAGCACGCTGCACGTGTGTGACATGAAGGGTTTGATACAGTAGTTCGCTCAGGAACGTTTGAATGAGCACTGCGGTACACTCCTGCGAAAAACGAATTCAAGCTTTTCTACATTACCACAACCACCACACATCTGGATAGTGGGCGGACCGCTTTGAATCCACCTTGCCGTGTCTCTTTTAGAGACAAGAGAGTAGTGGTATGTGCTGCTGGCGTTTCTTGCTTCATGTTTGTGCTAGATGAAATCTTTAATGCCCGTATACTTGATGTACATTCACAACTATACGACACATTGAATCTATCCTAGTTTACGTAAGAGCATGCCATTCTGGCCTGCCAGCCGTTGGCATTCTTCTAAAGAGTATACGTCGAACGTCTCGACAATGGGGTTGTGGGATGGGGAGGGGATGGGGAGGGGAAGAGGGAGGGGTTGTGGCTGGAGTGGCCTCAGTAGCGGAAGGGAAGGTGGGGTCAGGGGAGGAAGGCGAAGAGACAGGAAGAGGAGAGATGGGGGAGGGGGGAGTGAGGGGGGGAGGAGAGTCAGGGCGGCGATGGTGTTGCGGATGAGGTTGACTCGTTGGTTGGAGGGGGAGGGGAGGGAGAGGGCGGGGTTGTGGCTTGAGTGGATTCAATAGGAGCAGATGGAGAGGAGGAGTCAGGGGTGGGAGGCGAAGAGACAGGAGGAGGAGGGGAAGATTCAGGGGGGGGTGGGGAAGGGCTAGGGGGAGGAGGTGAGGGGTTGACGGTAGGAGGTGACGAGACAGTGGGAGGAGGCGAGGGGTTGAGGGGAGGTGAAGGAACGGAAGGAGAGGGAACTGAAGGAGGAGGAGAGAGACTGCCAGCACCGGTAGAGTCGCCACCACTGCTGCTCCCGCCTGCATCATTTCCGGTGCCACCACCACCTCCGCTCCCACTACCGCCGCTCCCAGTGCCACCACTTGCATCACTCCCACCGCTCCCTCCGGTGTCATCACTCCCGGTGCCATCACTCCCACCGGCAGCATCACCGCCATCGGGCATGGAGTGCAGGATGGCGTCGGGCACGAGGAGCGAGTCCACGAGGTGCACCTGGAAACACACATAAAGAGGAGAGTACAGGTGGAGAGGATTTTTAGTCGACTCAAAAACCACTTCTGTCACTCCCATCAGCAGCAGAACCACCATCGGGCACGGAGTGCAGGATGGCATCTGGCACGAGCTGCGAGTCCACAAGGTGCACCTGGAAAAAGGCACAAGTGAGAAATTGGAAACGGGAATGGAGACAGGTGATCAGTCGGGCATCGAATGAAAACGACAACGGGCTTGACACGTGGTGTGCAACGAGGAAGAAAGCAAAACTCAGCGCGGCGAGCCACCAAGGTACACGTCTGGAAACAATCCGTCTTGGCGGGGCTGTGAGTGCGTAAAGTGGACTCGAGCTTCAAGAGGATTCTGAGCCAGACTCAAGCACACACCTGGAAAAACTCCGTTTTGGCGAGGTTGGGCGCGAGTAGAGTGGATTTAGAGCGGCCGCTGCCTGAGCGGAAGACGACCGTGAAGAATGCGCTCTCATCCGACTTGAACATTGACTCCTTGGCGAGCGTGGGGAACTGCGCAAAGGGAGGAGTGGGAGAGGGACATGCAGTGGTGCATGTGAGGTGCGGAAATTGGCGGAAGAAGGCGCTCTCATCCGACTTGAACATTGACTCCTTGGCGAGCGTGCGGAACTGGTTGGGAGAGGGGGGCACGCACATGGGTTGCATGTGGGGACGGAGGGAGTCGGTGTTGAGAAAAGATGGGAGGGACGGAAGACGACAGTGAAGAAGGTGCTCTCGGCCGAATTGCACCAACACACCCACAGCCCGCCCTATACACTCACGCCGGTGTCCGCGGGTCGCTCGACGAGCGCCGTGTAGTCCATCTGTTTCCCCAAAATCATGTGGTACCGCAGCGTTGTTCGCGCGAGCGACGGGTTATTGAAATACGGCGACGCGGGCGGCAGCGACTGCAGCGCGTCGGGGGACGGCACGAGGAACGTCGCGCCGGCGCCGTTCCCCTTCGTGATCGACTCGAGCAGCACGGAGAGAAGTCCCGCGTTGCTGATATACTTCACGAACTGCTGCTGCTTGCTCAGGCCTTGCACGAGGTTAAACACCTTCTGCGCCTCCGCGAGATTGACCATGACCTTGGGCTTGGGAACGGTGGAGGAGGAGGTTGAAGTGGTGTTCTTCTTCTTGCCGAACAGCTTCTCTCGGAGCTTCCCCTTTTTCTTCGTTTCGGTGGTGGCCGGCGATTTGGACGGAGATTTCGACGGCGATTTTGACGGTGATTCGGACGGAGATTTTGACGGCGATTTTGACGGTGTTTTTGGAGGCGAGACTGACGGTGTCGGAGACGGCGTTTGCTCCTTCGCTGGTGGGTTTGTCGTTGGCGAGTTTTTCTTAGTCGGCGATGGGCTTGCTTTCGGTGGCGACGGGCTTTTCTTAGGCGGCGAAACATTTTGTTTCGCCGGGGATTTCGCAGGCGACTTTACTGGCGTTTTTGTCGTCGTTGGCGATGATGGATGCTTTGTTGACGGCAAGGTGGTTTTCTTTGTCGGAGTTTTCGGGGTCTTGGGCAGAGACTTGGTCGACGGCGGCAGCGGTTTCGGCTTCGTCAATTTCGTTACAGATTTTTTCGAGGATTGGCTAGTTTGCGCCGTAGTCGACTTCACTTGCTTCGTCGCAGCCGAATTCGCTGATTTCGCAGAAGATTTCGCCGACGTCGCAGCCTTCTTTCCGGCGGATTTCACTGACGACGACGACGATGAGGACTTCGCTGCGACTGTTTTCGCCCCTGCGACTGCCTCACCCGCAGATTCTCCCCTTACTAGCCGCGGTTTCTTTGCTGGAGATGCGGCTGGTCGGGTGGCAGATTTTGCCGTGGTCTTAGTTGAAGGCTTTGTCGCTTTACTGAGTGCAGGAGCTGGCGTGCAGATAGCGAGAAATATAACTATGCAGAGAACGGCGGCCAGGACCACCGCCCTTCGGCCCGCCATGGTCAGATCGACAACGGAGATCTAAAAGCAACCCTGACAATGGTTCGTGGAAAATATTACTCTATATCGGCCTAGCCGTGAGGAGCTAAAGGAGACTCAAGTTCGAACTGTGAATGAAGCGGCGTAGTTACAAAAGGATCGAGAAATAAGTTGTACTCGAAAGGAATTTGGCAAGGTAGCAGCGTTGAGCGGAAGTATTATACGCCTGGATCTAAAACAGTAGAGTCGGGTGCCACATCCGTATGGACAGGGATGCGCGGTGATTGCACGCCAATGTCGGTCGGCGATGTGTGAGCAGGGTGATACTGGAGCTGACGGGTCAACTATGGCGAGGTAGCTGGATTAGTAACAGGCTTTGCATGAGGCAGTGGGGGGGAGTATTCACAGTTACATCGGGAAGGTGGTTGATAGGTGCGAAAACAAGGGAGGGATAGTTGGGGGAGTGAGGAAATTCATGCCGTCGATAGCAAATTGTGCGATGTCGGCTGTTGGGCTGGGGAAACGAGGTGGAGGGGGAATATTGAATTTGCCATGCCCCGCTTTTCATCCCGAACCGCATCCGGCCATCAATGTGAGACCGATTCGCAAACGTCGAGGCGCCTTGAGATTGTTTGGGAAGCAAAATTGATGGCGCGGGAGGTGGGTGCTGGAGGATGCACGATGACAGATTCTGAAGTGGGCGACGGGAATCGCAAAATATGAACGGCTGAGATAGGTAAAAGGCTCGAAATTCTTCCCGTTTCTTTCGCAAACCAGGCCTGGATTCGTTGAACAAAATTAGCACCATAACTTGTGTGCTGTACCATTATGAACGTAGGTAGTGGTTTATTGTACTTGTTATAAGCCATTAGCATAAAGCCCAGCCAGCCTTCTTGTCTTCACATAACAGGGATGTGGTGGAGTTTGTGGCATAAGCCCATGCATCACAACGTTTGCACGCCCAGCAGTGTCAGCCATAGGTCCTTGACATCTTGTCCTAGCGAAGGCTGATATTACGATCATTCGATATTGTTAGACAAACCGTTCAAGAGTTTGTTCAGTACGACGCACCCAATCCTGGTATGGGCAATCCATACCGTGGATATTGCATCGTTGATGATGTAGCAGCAGGCCAACTGTTGTGAGTATTAGACTGATAGCAATTAATTCGGGTACATATGTGACATCTCTACAAAAGTGTGTACTTGTCAGTGAGATGGCTGTTGCATCTGTTTACAACGAGGCACTATACATTGAACAAGGCCACAACGTGCTACAAGGAAAGTGGCACGCCCTGTGACATAAGGGAAAGTAGCACTAGTTACACAGCCATGGCAGTGACCAGCCAAATAATCTCCAAAAGGAAGCCGAAGAATGGGAAGCAGATGTGTCCATAGAACAAGAAAATCGTAAGCTGCTGTGAGCGTGGGCAAGTGGGAGCTGCTTCACTGCTGCCTTAAGAGTCGACTCAAGAGTCACCGTGCAGAGGGGGCCTTTGGAGACGTGGCAAGAGTCACTGCGCAGGTGGTGCTGGCACTGTGGTGTTGGGATCTGAACTGGACAGAGGAGAAGTTGCTGTTGCCACGGCTGGGATTTGCTTATCTGCTGCCACCGCTGGTGGCGGTGGAGATGCTATGGGAGGGGCTGACGGTGTGGATGGTGGGGTAGGGGTTGCTGACGGGGATGGCTGGGGAGGTCTTGGAGGAGGGTTTGGAGGAGGGTTTGGACGAGAGGATATTGTAGGGGATGTTGTTGGAGGGGCGAAGTAGACCGAGTCTGGGATGAGCAGCGAGTCCAGTACATGCACCTGGTGGAGTGGGGTGCGGTGCGGTGGGGTGGGGTGAGGTGGGGTGGAATGGAGCAGGGTGAGGTGGGGGGTTTGGTGGGTTGGGATCAGGTGGGGCGGGGTGGAGTGGGGTGGGGTGCAGTAGAGGGTGGGACTGGCCGGATGTGCATGGAATACGGCAGCAAGGACGAGTGGGGAGTGCTAGACCTGCATGCACTCACGTGTGCCGGATATCCCTCAAACCCATATCCCACACCTGCATGCTCTCGTCCGTGTATGTGTTGGGCATAATGATGGTGGCACGGTAAGGCACTAGACCTGCATGCTCTCACGTGTGTCCGAGAGCTCTTATCCCATAGCCCCCTCCCCCATAGCCCTCACCTGCATGCTCTCACGTGTGTCCGAGAGCTCTCGTCCCATAAACCCCCACCTCATAACCCCCATCAGTAGGCTCTCGTCCGTATATGCGTTGGGCATGGTGATGGTGGCACGGGAGATCCCTCTGGTTGCACTCGCAGCAGCACCATGAAAGTGAGTCCTTGACACACGTGCTTTCGTGTGTCTCCCATACCACAACCCTCACCTGCATGCTCTCGTCCGTGTATGCGTTGGGCATGGTGATGGTGGCACGGGAAGGCCCTTGGCTCGGCCGCAGCACCACGACAGCAGGTCCTTCTCAAGTGTGCACTCATGCGTATCTCATCCCATAGCCCTCACCTGCATGCTCTCGTCCGTGTACGCGTTGGGCATGGTGATGGTGGCACGGGAAGGCCCCTGGCTCGGCCGCAGCACCACGTTGAAAAGGAAGCTCGCTGCGTCCTTCACCAGTGGCTCGTGCTGATCCGTCATGTACTGCAGGAGAGGAGAGGGGGAGGGGTAGGGACAAGGAAAAAGAAGAGGGAGTGAGAGAGAATGAGGCCGCAGCACTACGTTAAAAGAGAAAGCTCGCTGCGTCCTTCACCAGTGGCTCGTTCGTGCTGATCCGTTTGGTACTGAAGCGGAAGGAGGGCGGAAGGAGGGACAGTGGAAGGGGGGGAGAATGAAATGGGGAAGAACAGTAGGCGAGAGGGCAGGAAGCCGTAGCACTACGTTGAAAGAGGAAGCTCGCTGCATCCTTCACCAGGGGCTCGTTCGTGCTGATCCGTTTGGTACTGCAACGGAAGGAGAGGGGGAGAAAGTGGGGAGGGTAGGTCGGGGAGGGCGATGAAGAGCAAACGAGAGAGCATGAAGCCGCAGCACCACAGCCCCATCCCCCTCCCTCCCATCCCCCTCCCACCCCCCTGAACCCCACTCACCATGGTTCCAGTGGCGGCTTGAGTCAACTCCGTGTAAGTGACCTGCCTGCCCCGCACCACATGGAAATTGACCACTGCCGTGGCGATGGCCGGGTCGTTGATGAGGGGGGAGTCGTCGGGCAGGTCCTTGATGGTGTCGGGATCCGGTACGAAGAATGTGACTTTCTCTGTTGAGTTGAGTGCCTTCCCCATGAGAGTGAGGAGACCTGGATCCAGGAGGGGATGAGAGGGGGCAGTGGGAAGGGCGAGTCGTCGGGCAGGTCCTTGATGGTGTCGTGGTCGGGCACGAAGAAGGTGACTTTCTCCGTTGAGTTGAGTGCCTTGCCCATGAGGGTCAGGAGACCTGGGGGGTGAGAGGGGAGGGGATGCGAGGGGAGGGGATGCGAGGGGACAATGATGAGCGGCGAATCGTCGGGCAGGTCCTTTATGGTGTCGGGGTCGGGTACAAAGAAGGTGACTTTCTCCGTGGAATTGAGGGCCTTACCCATGAGGGTCAGGAGACCTGAAAGAGGGGTTGGGTTGTGGGATAGGATAAGAGTAATAATCGGGGACGAGGTGGGAACGTCCTTGATGATGTCGGGGTTTGGCACCTCCCTTATAGAAGGTAAGCGTAATGAGGTTATTTTTGAGACGTCTCAAAGATAACCTCATTACACGTCCTTGATGATGTCGGGGTTTGGCACCTCCCTTATAGAAGGTGACTTTCTCTGTCGAGTTGAGTGCCTTGCCCAAGAAAATGAGCAGGCCCGCGGGAGGATGGCAAATTGGGAGGGGACTACGGAGGGGGCCATGCCACCATACCATGAACTTTAGGTAGGGAGGGAATGGGGGGTGATGGTTGACAGGGGAGATGGGAAACACTTTACAATATTTAAGGAGCGCCTTACCTCAGCTGATCGTGAACATCATAAGCTGCGGGTCGTTTAGGTACGCCTAAAGCATCGTCAGCACCTCCCGTAGGTCAGGACCTCCCGAATGGAACAGTTCAAGCGCCTTACGGAATCCTGAAAGTCCTGAAGAGCTTCATGAAGCCCAAAGAAAAAAGCCTTACCTCCGTTGATCGCGAACATCATGAACTGCGGGTCGTCGAAGTACGGCTGTAGCATCTTCAGCACCTTCTGCGCGTTCCCCAGGTCCACTCCGCCGCTCCCCGTGGGCGGAGACGGCGGGGGCGGAGGCGGAGACTTCTGCGCTGAAGAAGGCTTGCGCCGCCTCGGGGGAGAAGCAGGCGGGGGGGACTTCGGGGGAGACGGTTTAGGGGGAGACCGCTTAGACGGAGACCGTTTAGCGGGGGGCGGTTGCTTGGGGGATTTTTGCTTAGGCGGGGAGGAGGAATGCGGCGGGGGGGGACGCTTCTTGGGGAGGATCGGCGAGCGCTTCTTCGGAGGGGAAGTTCCCCGCTTCGGCGGGGAAACTCCGCGCTTAGGCGGGGACGTATTAGATGCGCTTGCAGGACTTTTCGTGGGGACCTTCGGCGAATGATTAGCCGTTTTCTTCGGCGGCGAGGGCGTCTTTCTCTTAGGTGGCGGGGACGCTCTGATCATAACGCTAATTAATCTGCTGCCAAGCTTAGGACTCTTCTTGGTCGAACCGGGCCGCGGAACCGCCAGCGGCGGCAGCGGCGGCGACGGACGCGCTCGTTTCAGCAGCTCGGTGTAGAGCAGCGATATGGTCTCTCTGGATCGCGCGGCGCTCGCCGCCGTAGGTAACGGCGGCTCTGGCGGCGGGTTTTCCGCGAAGTTCTCCTCTACGTTCCGGGGCTTGAAGAAATTCGGCGCGTTTGACGGCGATTTCGACGCCGAGTTTACGGGATTCCCGCTGCTACTCATGAAACTGCTACGCTTCTCGGCGCTAGTATGGATGCCTACTAGTTTAGAATCCGGTGACGCTGCTAATACGCGCGGATATCCTCTCCCGTTGAGGGCGCCAATCGCAACGGATCGAGCGCTCATGGCAGCGGCATCTGCGCCAGCTACGGCGGCGGTAGTTGCGGCGGCAGCTGCGGCGGTGATTGAGCTTCCGCTGGGGGACGGAGCTGACGCGGGAAGGGCGGAGAGAACGAGTAAAAATAACACGAAAGCTAGAGAAAACGCTACCATGGACAATGGCGATGCTGATGGCGCTGGCGACTCGAAACAATTCCGCAGTTGATCCCTCCGCCGACAATCCGCCATGACGGATTGTCTAGGTCGCCTTGATCCTACAGGTCGGTTCAGGAAACAACCGAAGCTTATCCAAATCAGGTCGTGAGGTAGCTAGGAGGGAAAAAAGCTGATTGAAGATCTAACATTAAAGGCGTAGGGTAGCGAGGAAGGAACGAGGGCAGCGCGGTTGCGGGTGTGTGATCCTAATGGACAGCGTACTATTCTCTTACGGAGACCAAACACATTCTAACTAAGATATTGGCACGAGAGGAGTACGTGCTCATGTAGTCGCGGAAACGGAAAGCCACTGCGGCTCGATGTCGGTAGGTTTCATCCGGGACAAAGTCCTGAGATCCAAGTTCTAGTTGAATAGAAAACCGCCAGCTCACGCTATGCTAAAGGCCTTTTACGATAGCCGTCCACTACAACTGTAACTGTACCACCGCGTTGCGACATGATCGGTAGAAAAGAAGCATACCGTGGAAGAAGTGAAGAGGACGTGCCAATATGTCGTGCGGCACCCTATTTCGCTCTTTTTTTTTGGTAGTTTGCTTGTGAAACCGACGGCCAAAGCCGCTGTTTGTCGGTTGGTAAGATCGGTGCAACTGGCGCCCGCTCTTCCCTGTTTCAGCATCCCACATTCTGACGAGTCAACGCGAGGACTTCCCGTGAATAACTAAGAGTGAGAGAGTGGGTAGCAGCAGGGCTGTGTGAGTGGGAGACGCGGCCAGCCATGCTAGGTCGAATACAAACGGGGAATACGGAACGGAAATATTCAGATTGAAGAAACATGAGGGGAGGAAACAACGACAGGTTGATTGGAACGCTGAGGAAAAATGCGGGAAGAATTTGAAGGAAATTGTTTTGTACTGAAGACATTTCGCGAGGACGACTCGGTAGGCGCCCCGTGCGATGCCGACACGATCGCTGACAGAATCTGGTCACCACGTGGCTGGTGGAGGGTACACTATGGTGTGAGTTCTCGAAGTGTTACAGATTCACATTTTCAAGCTCTTTCTTCATAAGCATTTTGAATTTACTGTGTTAGTGCAAGGAAAATCCCTTTTCCTTACTTCGCATCCCTGCTCAACGCGTACATCACTGTAGCACCACATTCAGCACCGTTACCACTCGCAATCCTCGCATCGACAATCCGCCCGCCACCTTCGCACGTCGCACCCCGACCTCACGGCTTGGTGGGTAACCCGCGCTACGGGCCTCGGCTTCGACACTTTTTCCCAACCTCACTCCCAGGCTCGTCGCGCGACAACCACAGTCCATTACCGTTACCACTGTAGTTTCGCTATATATTCTTCGCTCATGCCTTCGCTCATTGTACGGTTGCTTCGATAGTGCAATTCTCGTTCATTCACTAAATTGCACTCGTAACACTAAGTATTCAGAGCCTACGATCTCCTCTCGGACTGCACCCACACCTTCGCTTCCCCACTATCTCAATTTTTGGAGGGGGTAGACGTCTCTCAGCGACACAGCACCGCCACTCTTAGTGCTCTCTCGTAAGCACGCACGGCCACGACCGAGGCTCTCGCTGAGCTCGCCCGACACCCCCGCCATGGCCGAATTCACACTCGCCACATTGACGCAGGAGCAGCTCAACCGTCTGGTGCGCCAACTTGAAGATTCAGCCCTCGAAATTGCGACGCTCACGGCGGAATAACTCTCCGCGCGTCAGCAATTAACGATGAACACTCCAGCGCCACCACACGCACCGACAAATGCATCTGCACAATCGGACGAGCCGATCGTCATCTCGCCCGGCACACCAACACAAAATTGCAGCGTGGGACAGCGCTCAGGCGTAGCCAGCGATGGCGCCGCCCAGCCGATGCCTGGCATGGGAGGAAACAAGGTCGCACCAAGCCCGCGGGAGCCTCGCGAAGCCCGTCAGCACGTGGAGTTCGCGGGGACAAGTGGCGAACAGGCCATTATGGCACCAATGCCACTCAAGCCGCAACGCCCGCCCTGCTTCGACCCGAGCCAGCGTGGAGGTACGACAGTTCAATCGTGGGTCTTCACGATGAACATCTTCTTCGACGCGAATTACGTCGAGTCGGACGCAGCGAAGATTCGGTATGTTGTTTCGCTGCTAAGGGGCCCCGCCATGGACTGGTTGCGAGTCATCGTGACGTCGCCACGCGCCTACGAGCCACCGTTCTCAGAACCCCAGCCACTAGACCACTGGGATAAAAGGGCTTGTTTAAATAGCGGGTCAGTGCGCCCATAACCCCCCAGGCAACCGTGCCTGTAACCCTTCCCTAGGATCAATCGGGGATCACTAGTGGACCTCTGACACCCCCCCTCACTGGGATGCCCGAAGTGCACACACCGGGATTCGAACCCAAGACCTTCGCTCTGATACCATCTCAGAACCCCAGCCACTAGACCACTGGGATAAAAGGGCTTGTTTAAATAGCGGGTCAGTGCGCCCATAACCCCCCAGGCAACCGTGCCTGTAACCCTTCCCTAGGATCAATCGGGGATCACTAGTGGACCTCTGACAACCGTCGCAAGAGGAAGGGCCCACGGGTCCAGCTGTCACCTGGAGTTCATTCTGCGAGACTGCCCAATACAGCACGCGAGATGCGTGGTGCGCAGGGCTTTGGGCGCGCTTCGAGCCGATCGCGGCTTCTATTTCGGCGCGCAAGAGATTGCGCACTTGGTGGCAGCTCTGATCGGTTCCAGACTATACGAGTGGTTTTCTCGCATTATGAGAGCAGGTCGGCTACATGCACGAAGCGGAGCGGGTGGACCGTTACGTTGGAGGGCTGAAGCCGGACATCTCGCACGAAATCATGCTACGCGGGCTCTCCAACTTCAACGAGATTCTCGCGCTCGCCGAGAAAATCAACATTTTACGCCGTCCGAGACCGGGTCCTACTATGGACATCGTCCTCAGGGACCGATCGAGTACGCCACTGTACACGCTGTTGCGACGAATGCAGCTGCCGCGCCGTTTAAGGGGCGCTGCTTTGCTTGCAACAGGCCGGGCCAACGCAAGAGCGTATGCCCAGAGGAGCTAAGGCGCCGCGGAGCAGAGCAGGGGAGGGAGTCTCCAAGGCAGGGAAACGCCAGCAGTCAGTAGGAATCGGACCAACTACTGACGAGACTGCCTGCTCGCCCAAACCCACCGACCCTCACCGAGTCACAGTACCGATTCACGCTATCGATCGGACTCGGACGAATAAGGAGGGTACAGCGAAGGATTGCCCAGTACTGATCCACGGGAAAATACAGGGAGCAGCAGTGAAGATTTTTATCTACGGAGGAGCAAGCCACAGTTTAGTTAATACCGCAACCGCACGAAAACTACAGCTGACACTTAGCCGTTGCTTACCGGAGATAGACGCACGCTTAGTCGACGGCACGCCACTGGCCATACGGGAAAAGGTAGAGAGAGTCAAAGTCCGCTGTGTCAGAACATTATATAGCTTATACATTTGTGTAGGCTGTAGTGGGGTATCCCATAGGGGGTACAACCCAATTAGGGTTAGTACTTGTACCCACTTCATTCATTCTCGCTCTATTTTCCACATGGTATCAGAGCAGGTTCCCCCGTGGGAACTGTGCTTAGGGCCCACCACTTTTAAACTTTTTTTTTCTGCCCGTAGCGCGCTCCGGGCCCTCGCTCTCACTCTTTCGGCCTGCCCTGCAGGCCCCTAGCCGCCCGCGCGCCGCCTGTCCCGGCCCCTAGCCGCCCGCGCGCCGCCCGTTCAGGCCCCTAGCCGCCCGCGCGCCGCCCGTCCCGGCCCTAAGCCGCCCGCGCGCCGCCCGTCCCGGCCCCTAGCCGCTCGCGCGCCGCCCGTTCAGGCCCCTAGCCGCCCGCGCGCCGCCCGTCCCGGCCCCTAGCCGGTCGCGCGCCGCCCGTTCAGGCCCCTAGCCGCTCGCGCGCCGCCCGTTCAGGCCCCTAGCCGCCCGCGCGCCGCCCGTCCCGGCCCCTAGCCGCTCGCGCGCCGCCTGTTCAGGCCCCTAGCCGCCCGCGCGCCGCCCATCCCGGCCCCTAGCCACCCGCGCGCGCCCGTCCCGGCCCCTAGCCACCCGCGGGCGCCCGTCCCGGCCCCTAGCCGCCCGCGCGCGCCCGTTCCGGCCTCACACCGCCCGTGCGCCGCCCGTCCCTGCTGCACGCCGCCGTCCTGGCCCCCCACGCCGCCCGTTAGCCGCCGTGCAGCCTGAGCCGCCCGAGCCGTCTGCGCAGCTGAGGAGCCGAGCCGCCCGAGTCGCCTGTGCCGCTGACTGCCCGAGCTGCCCGAGCCGCCTGAGCCGCCCGAGCCGCCCGAGCCGCCTCCCCCCCCCCCCCCTTTTTCCGTCGCCTGTCGAGGCGACCTGAGGGGGCCGCTTGCGGGGTGGCAGGTGTGTGGTCTCCCCTACTTCTCCTCCTCCTTCGTCTCGAGCCGCCCTGCAGCCGAGCCGCCTCGCTGCCGAGCCGCTTTACACCCGAGCCTCCCAGCAGCCGAGCCGCCCTGCAGCCGAGCCGCTCTACACCCGAGCCTCCCAGCAGCCGAGCCGCCCTACAGCCGCGCCGCCGGGTCGCCGAGCTGCCGAGCTGCAGTTGCTGCCGAGCCGCCCTGCCGCCGAGCCGCCCGAGTCGCCCGAGCCGCAGAGCCGCCGTGCTGCCGAGCCTCTGAGTCGCCGAGCCTACTCTACCCACCACTGGTGAGCCCCTGCCCTGCTAGCACGCTGCGCGTCGCCTGCTTGCCTGCCTGCCTCCCTTTTTGGCTTGCCTGGCTGCTTGCCTTACTGCTGCTACTCCTGCTCCTGCCTCTACTGGTGGAGCCAGATGCGGCCCCATCGACGTCTGCGTGAGTCCCTCACGCCCCAGCAGCTGCGTGAGTGGTACGCTGGTTGGGGCTGTAGGGGTGGTGGCGCTACTACTGCTACCACTCCTGCTGCTTCTACTACTGGTGGCGGCCAGATGCAGCTCCCGCGACCCCCCCGCGCGTCTCTCACGCCTCAGCAGCTTCGTGAGTGGTACGCTCAGAGTGGAGGGTCTCTCAGTTCTGTTCGCTGCTCTTACGTGATTCTCACTGGTGCTCGGACTGGTCAGCCTTGTGGGACACCTAGTCATACACAGTCCCGCTGCTTCGCCCGTCTGAGCGACGCCTGGCGTACCGTGTTTGGCGACAAGGCTGAGCTCCCCGACTGGGTGGAGTTGCTTAGGCAGAGGGTAGATATATTTGCTCTTGACTATGATGCTATTCTCACTGCCATGTATGCATTGCCTACTAGTGCTGACCGTACCGGTCACCTGTGCGTACCGCCTGACCCGAGTATAGGACCTGCTGCTCTAGCTACTGGTGGGGCTGCTGCTGCTCTGGGTGCTAGTGAGTCTCCTGCTCCAGGTACAGGTGCGGCTGCTGCTCTAGGTGCTAGTGAGTCTGCTTCCTCAGGTGCGGGTGAGGCTGCGCTCTCAGGTACCACGTTGGCTTCGGCCTCCCTCACCTTTACACTTGACTCTGGGGCTTCTCGCTCCTTCTTTCGGGACCGCACCACATTTATGCCGCTTGGTCGGCCTGTTGCAGTCTCCCTGGCTGACCCCTCTGGGGGTCCTGTCCTCTCTCACTTTTCCACTGTCCTCCCGTGTCCGGCTGCCCCCTCGGGCACCCTGTATGGCCTGTACCTCCCCTCGTTCTTGACGAACTTGGTGAGTGGTGCAGACCTGCAGGATGTGGGGGTTCACCAGTTCACTCCTGCGAGTCAGCGGGTGACCCACTGCACGGACGCACGCACACGCCGGCACCTGGCCACGTTCTCGCGTCGGCCGGGGTCGAGCCTCTACACCCTGACCACTGAGTCTCCTCCTGTCCCTGCGTCCGGTCAGGTAGCAGCGTCAGGTCAGGTGTTTGCTGCTGCGTCCAGGTCTGGTCCTGAGTCTGCCCCCTGCTCGTGTCGCCTCTTGTCTCACGAGACTCTCCTGTGGCACCACCGTCTTGGCCACCCCTCCTTGCCCCGTCTTCGGGGCATGGCTTCCCGTGTCCTTGTCTCTGGTCTTCCCCAGTCTCTCCCTCCCCTTCCTTCGGGACCAGGACCTTCCTGTGTCCCCTGTGTCGAGGGGCGCCTCAGGGCTGCTCCTCACTCCTCCCAGTTTCCCCCGACAGAGGCTCCTCTGCAGACGCTTCACATGGACGTGTGGGGCCCGGCCCCCGTCCGTGGGCAGGGTCACGAGCGCTACTTCCTGTTGGTGGTTGACGACTACTCGCGTTACACCACAGTCTTCCCCTTGCGCCGCAAGGGTGCTGTCACTGAGGTGCTGATCGACTGGATCCGCGAGGCTCGTCTCCAGCTCAGGAGGAGCTTCGGCTCGGACTTTCCTGTTCTGCGTCTGCACTCTGACCGAGGTGGGGAGTTCTCCTCTCGCCTTCTGCGAGACTACTGTCGTGCACGGGGGATCTGCCAGACCTTTACGCTTCTGGACTCTCCACAGCAAAATAGGATTGCTGAGCGCCGCATTGGCATGGTCATGGATGTCGCTCGTACGTCCATGATGCATGCGGCTGCCCCCCATTTTCTGTGGCCGTTTGCGGTTCGGTACGCGGCGCATCAGCTCAACCTTCACCCCAGGGTCTCTCGGCCCGATATGTCCCCAGTGTTACTGTGGACGGGGAAGGTCGGCGATGCGTCTACGTTCCGTGTCTGGGGATCTCGGGCGTTTGTCCGCGACTTGTCTACGGACAAGCTGTCCCCCCGTGCTGCTCCCTGTGTCTTCCTTGGCTTCCCCCCTGACGCTCCAGGGTGGCAGTTCTACCACCCCTCCTCTCGTCGTGTTCTGTCCTCCCAGGACGTCACGTTCGACGAGTCAGTCCCCTTCTACCGCCTCTTCCCCTACCGTACTCCTTCCCTCCCCCCCCCACCGGACTTCCTGGTGCCAGTTCCCCCCCCGGTAGACCCCCTCCCCCCTCAGGTTCCTGCCCCTTCAGGTGTGTCCCAGGTAGACACAGTCGAGCCAGTTGAGGTTGCTGCTGAGTCTGGTCCTGCTGCGGGTGCAGAGTCTGGGGGTGCTACGCCTGCGGGTGCTGAGCTTGGGGGTGCTGCTGCTGGGGGTGCTGAGCCTGGGGGTGCGAGGCCGGGGGGTGCTGAGCTTGGGGGTGCTGCTGCTGGGGGTGCTGAGCCGGGAGGTGCTACGTCAGGAGCTGCTGAGCCTGGGGGTGCTGAGCCTGGAGGTGCGGAGCCTGCGACTGCTGGACCTGGGGGCTCTCCGGTTGCTCCGTCTCGGCGGGAGCTGCTCTCTCCACAGGAGCTGCGCGAGTGGTTTGCTCGCCGCTGGAGGCGTGCTGCTGGAGCTGGAGCTCCTTCGACTGCTGAGGGTGCTGGTGCTGCCGGTCCCGGAGCTGCTGGGCCTGCGGGTCCTACTGGAGCTGGAGCTGCTGAGCCTGGGGGTGCTGAGTCTGAAGCTGCTGAGCCTGGGGGTGCTGAGTCTGGAGCTGCTGAGCCTGGGGGTGTTGAGTCTGGGGCTGTTGAGCCTGGGGGTGCTACGTTTGGAGCCACTGAGCCTGGGGTTTCTCCTGGTGCTGCGTCTCGGCGGGAGCCCCTCTCTCCACAGGAGCTGCGCGAGTGGTTTGCTCGCCGCTGGAGGCGTACTGCTGGAGCTGGATCTTCTTCGATCGTCGAGGGTACTGGTGCCGCCGGTCCCGGAGGTGCTACGCGTGCGGATCCTACTGGAGCTGGGGCTGCTGAGGGCGTTGGTGCTGAGTCTACTGCTGTCTGTCTTGACGGTGGTTCTGCTGCTGGTGCTGCTGGAGGTCCTGCCGCTGGAGGTGTTGGTGGCGCTGGTGCTGCCGCTGAGGGTGCTGGTGCTGTCCCTGCAGAGTCTGGAGCTGCCGCGCAGCCTCGGCCGTACTTCGTTCCGCTTCTGCAGCAGGTTCTTGGTCTTTCTCCTCCGGTAGAGTGTCCACAGCCTGTCGAGTCGCAGTCACTGTTGGAGCCTACCTCCCCACTGCCTGCTCCCTCTCCTTACACTGGTCCTACTGGAGGTCTTGCTGAGCGTCGTGAGCCTGCGTCTCGTCCCGCGTCGCCTGTTCGTGCTGCCCGCGCTAGTGGTCGTGGTTCGCGTTCCCGTCCTCCTCCTGTCCCTGGCACGCACCAGATGTCTCTGCGTCCTTCCACTGCTCCTCTGCGTGCCCTTTTGCCTTCTCCTCTTTAGTCCTCCCATCCTGTGCTTACCGACCCAGAGTCGGACTCCCTTCGTGCTGCCAGTCCTACTGTCAAGTGTCTGCTTGCTACTGTCGTCATTGACCCCTCTTTTGAGTCCGCTGCTGCGTCTGCTCTTGTCGCTGAGCTCGTCGACTTTGCTGCTCCCTGTCGTCTAGACTACGCTGCTAGTCTTGTTGCTGAGTCTGCGTCTGTCTGTCCTCCGTCCGTCGGGGGTGAGTGTGCTCTTGGCACGGACGTCCTAGAGGACAGGCAGGAGGAGTTCCAGTGTCTGGCTGCTGCTTCACCTCATCTCGCGTCTGTACTGCTTGCTCCTGAGGGAGACCCGGATGCACTAGACATCCCGACTCCGCGCTCTTACGCGGAGGCCGTAGAGGGTCCCTACTCCTCTCAGTGGCAGGCAGCTATGGATGCAGAGATGGCTTCCTGGAAGTCCACAGGCACCTACGTTGACACGGTTCCCCCTCCTGGGGCGAACATCGTAAGTGCCATGTGGATCTTCAGGGTGAAGCGGCCGCCGGGCTCTCCACCTGTCTTCAAGGCGCGGTACGTCGCTCGTGGCTTTAGTCAGCGGCAGGGAGTTGACTACTTTCAGACCTTCTCTCCCACCCCGAAGATGACCACTCTTTGGGTGCTGCTGCACATAGCCGCTCAGCGCGACTACAAGCTTCACTCTCTCGACTTCAGTACTGCGTTCTTGCAGGGGAGCCTGCACGAGAAGATGTGGCTGCGCCGTCCACCTGGCTTCACTGGGACTTTCCCTCCTGGCACCCAGTGGAGCCTCCGACGGCCAGTCTACGGTCTTCGCCAGGCACCACGTGAGTGGCACGACACACTGAGGACTACACTTGCGGCCCTTGGGTTTGCTCCTTCTACTGCTGACCTGTCGCTGTTTCTGCGCACCGACACTTCACTGCCGCCGTTCTACATCCTCGTGTACGTCGACGACTTGGTCTTTGCCACAGCGGACACTGCTGGACTCGCCTACGTGAAGTCCGAGCTGCAGAAGAGACACACGTGCACAGACCTGGGTGATCTGCGCAGCTACCTTGGCTTGCAGATCACTCGGGACAGAGCACGCCGCACCATTACCTTGACTCAGTCACACATGGTGTAGCAGGTCCTTCAGCGCTTCGGCTTCACGTACTCCTCGCCTTAGGCCACTCCTTTGTCTACTCACCACTCGCTCTCAACTCTGCCTTCGGATGAGTCCGTAGAGTCGAGTGGCCCGTACCCAGAGCTTGTTGGTTGCCTCATGTACCTGATGACCTGCACACGACCTGACCTTGCATACCCTCTTAGCATTCTTGCACGCTATGTTGCTCCTGGGAGACACCGACCAGAGCACATGGCTACAGCGAAGAGGGTGTTGCGCTACTTGTGCAGTACGTCGGGCATGGGGCTAGTGCTTGGAGGGCGCAGTCCAGTGGTCCTCACTTGGCACGCAGACGCTTCTTGGGCTGACGACCAGGCTACTCAGTGGTCGTCACAGGGTTACACCTTCAGTCTTGGTTCCGGCTCTGTCTCGTGGCGGGCTACTCGCTCGTCTTCTGTCCTTGGCTCCAGTTGTGAGGCTGAGATCTACGCGGGGGCCATGGCTGCACAGGAGCTTCGCTGGCTCACCTACCTGCTGACCGACCTTGGAGAGCCGCCTCGTTCTCCTCCAGTTCTGTACGTAGACAATAAGGCCACGCTGGCCTTGTGTCGAGAGCAGCGACTGGAGCACAGAACGAAGCACATTGCTCTCCGCTACTTCCTTGCTCGTGAGCTACAGCAGCGTGGACAGTTGCAGCTTGTGTACGTGACCTCTGAGGCCAACACTGCTGATGTTTTCACCAAGGCACTTGCGCTTTGTGATCATCAGCGCTTCTGCACTTTGCTGGGTCTTGTGCCTGTCTTGCCTCACTTGCTCACCTCTTGACCTTGCTTGTACTGTTACATATATATATATACGTGCTCTTGCTTGTCTAGGCTTATATATATATGTACTCCTGCATGTGAGCTGGCCTTATGGCCTTGAACTTGTGCTCGGAATGTGTGGTGACTTTGTGATCCACCCTGAGCTTACTTTGCTTTCCTTTGCTTGACTGGTCTTGTGACCCCTTGTTCTCCCCCACTTTGCCTATGGGGGTGTGTCAGAACATTATATAGCTTATACATTTGTGTAGGCTGTAGTGGGGTATCCCACAGGGGGTACAACCCAATTAGGGTTAGTACTTGTACCCACTTCATTCATAGTTCATTCGTTCTCGCTCTATTTTCCACACGCTGCGGGGGGAATTTCGGGTTTACACGGAAATGCTCGCAACGACACTGGATGGGCACGATATTTTACTGGGGCGCATTTGGCTGCGACGGTATGACCCGCGAATTGACTGGACGACGGGTAGCTGCACCGTGCGAAGTAGCGGTAAGTGGGTCAAACTACCTCGCTGGTAGTCGCTCGAGTCTTCAACGGTACACGTCAACGCCATCACAATGAAATAGGCTGTCGCTGCTGGAGCTGACGTGTACGCAGTAGATATCGCAGTAGTAGAGGAAGCAGAGCAGGCGAGTGATTTCAAGAAACTGTTGGCAGCTGTACCGCCCGAATTACAGGAACTGTTGAAACGGTACCCCGGGATTTTTCCCGACGACTTACCGGAAGGACTGCCACCTCAGCGAGCACATGACCACCGAATCGAATTAGAACTGGGGGCACAGCCAACCGTACAGCACCAGTTTAGACTGACACAACTCGAGCTTGACGAACGAAGGAAGCAGTTAGACTACCTGTTAGAAAAAAAAATCATCTGACCGAGCTCGTCACCATTCGCCGCACCTATACTGTTCACACCGAAAAAAGACAGGGGTTTTCGCATGTGTATCGACTACAGAGCACTGAACAGGGTAACAATCAAGTCGCGGTACCCCATTCCTCGCGCCGACGAACTGATCGACCAATTGCGAACAGCACGGGTTTTTTTCGAAAATCGATTTACGGGGAGGTTACCACCAGATTAGGGTCGAACCATCGGACTACGCCAAAACAGCCTTCAGGACTAGGTACGGGTCGTTCGAGTACACTGTGATGCCATTCGGGCTGACCAACGCACCGGCGACTTTTCATATGACAATGAACGAGGCATTTAGGTCGCTCTTAGATACATGTGTCATCGTTTACCTCGATGACATCCTAGTTTACAGTCGGGATAAGCAGCAGCACTTAGTAGATCTGGAAGCAGTATTTAAGATCTTAGACGAACACAGATTACTGACCAAGGGTTCCAAGGGCGAGTTCTTCCAGGATAGGTTAGAATTTTTTGGGCACGTTATTTTGGAGGTTGGAGTAGAAATCGACCCAAAGAAGCCGGAAACGGTAAAAGCGTGGCGTCCCCCGACGAATATCACGGAACTGCGGAGTTTTTTAGGGTTCGTTAATTATGTGCGTCGGTTCGTCCCCGATATGGCACGGTTAACTGCCCCACTGACGGACTTATTAAGGAAAGGGGTCGCTTTTACGTGGGGGGAGAAAGAGCATGCTGCCTTCTCTGCCCTGAAAAATGTTCCCTGTTCACCGCCTGTCCTGCGTATCGCTGACCCACACCGCCCATTCGAAGTAGTTACTGACGCAAGCGATATCGCCATCAGAGCCGTACTGCTACAAGATTTCGGCAATGGCCTACAGCCTATCGCATACGAGTCACGAAAACTGCATCCGCCCGAGGAAAAATACCCGATACACGACCGCAAAATGCTTGCGATCGTGCACGCGTTCAAAGTATGGCGCTGTTACTTGACCGGCGCCGACGTGACAGTACGGACAGACCATAAATCACTATAGTACCTTCGCGCACAGCCACACCTCAACCCACGACAGATTCGCTGGCTCGATTTCCTCGAGTCCAACTTTCATTATACGTTCACTTACAAAAAGGCAGCCTCGAACATCGCCGACGCACTGACCCGCCCCACTGCCCAGATCCACGCAATACTACTCGCCCAAACAAGCCCGCTACTGACAGGCCTATTCACCCACGGGTACCAAGCGGATCCATTCTTCATAGGAGGAAATTCGTAGCAGTTCGCAGCAGCAAAGGGAGTCTATTCCGTAAAAACCGGGACTGGCTGCATTTGGGTGCCTGGGTATACACTGCTACGGGAATTACTGTTACAGGAGGCACACGACGGAGTTACCTCGGGGCATTTCCGAGTAGAAAAAACACGGCAGCAGCTACAGCGGTATTATTCCTGGCCCGAAATGTTGACCGACGTACAACGACACGTGGCATCGTGTCCCACTTGTCAGCTCATGAAATCATCACGAAAGCGGTCGGCGGGACAGTTGCAGCCGATACCACCCCCAGAGCGTGCTTGGCAGCAGGTGACGATGGACTTCGTCACGGGGTTACCAGCCGAGGCGAGTGGGAACGAAGCGATCCTGGTCGTCGTCGATCGACTGGCGAAAATGGCACATTTCGCAGCCTGCAAAAAATCAATCACAGCCGAAGAAACAGCACGCCTCTTCATCTCCACCGTCGTTCGACTGCACGGGATACGAGCCGCGATCATCAGCGACCGCGACACGAAATTCACCAGCAACTTCTGGCGAAACCTGTGGCAGCAGTTCGGCACACGGTTGCAGTTCGGTTCATCATACCACCCCAAAACTGACGGACAGACAGAACAGACAAATCAGACCATGGAACAGCTCATCAGGGCCACGTGTGACGACCCGACCACGTAGGAACAACAGCTGCCACTAATCGAATTCGCGTACAACAACTCGCCATCCGCCACGACTGCCCATCACCCCGAAACTCCGCCCCCGATACTGCGGGCCATTTCGCATAAGCCACATGCTTACACCCATCACCGCCCACCTCTTCCTCCCTGCTGATTGGTACGTCAGCCCCTCATTCCACGTCAGCCTACTTCGCCCTTACGTCCCGTCCACAAGCCAACTGCCACGCAATCTCCCAGCCAGCATGACAAGACCACCAACTGAACCAATCATCACCCCCGAGAAAATCCTGAGTCACAGAGTTCGCGACCCTCGAGGAGCCCGAAGGATCGAGTTCTTACTCCGCTGGAAGGACTGTACACCCACCGAAGACAATTGGGTTCCCCTGGACAGAATCGAAAACCACCTCGTCCTCACCGAGTATCTGCGCAGCCGAGATTTATGGGATGTACACGCACTTTCGTAAGGAGGACCTCCTTAGGGGGGGGGGGGGTAGTGTAAGGAAAATCCCTTTTCCTTACTTCGCATCCCTGCTCAACGCGTACATCACTGTAGCACCAGAGTCAGCACCGTTACCATTCGCAATCCTCGCATCGACAATCCGTCCGCCACCTTCGCACGTCGCACCCCGACCTCACGACTCGGCGGGTAACCCGCGCTCCGGGCCTCCGCTTCGACACTTTTTCCCAACCTCAGTCCCAGGCTCGTTGCGCGACAACCACAGTCCATTACCGTTACCACTGTAGTTTCGCTATATATTCTTCGCTCATGCCTTCGCTCATTGTACGCTTGCTTAGATAGTGCTATTCTCGTTCATTCACTCAATTGCACTCGTAACAGTTAGCAAACATCTCGTGAATCAGTCGACAAGGGGTTATTACGGTTTGGCCGAACCTCCAGCGACCGATGAACCAATCGATGTGGCATGGGTAGCATCCAGCGTGTCAGGGATCATCAATTAGCACCCACGAACCTGGTCGTGAGCTCGACCATTGGCTGGCTCCTCTTGTCTTGGGGTCCATACACTTTAGCAAAAGGCCGAAACAGTTCTCTTGCCACCCATGGTTGCTCCTCCTGTCTCTTGTGGGTGCTATTATTTTTGGCCAGCTCGATGATGGGCCGTTGGATAAGCGATTCACCCATCCAACGATGAGGATGGAGCAATATACAAGATTTCCCGCCGAGATTTTCGAGCCCACAAGCCAACCCGTACAAACTGTTCCACGAATGATCATCCTCGATAGTGTGAACAGATCGCCCTTCATTTCCCAAGAGATATTCTCTGAACTTGAGAACTCTTGAATGAAAAGCTTTGGAGACTGGAGATTGGAGAGTAATTGAAGCAGCACAAGCAGCTCCAGGAGCAGCACGCTTGTAAGGCTAGCTAACCTAGGGAGTGACGAGTGACGAAGCTTACATTACAGCAACAGCACACACCTTCTCTTCATTCGAAGAGTTGACACGCGGGAACTAAACTTAGTGTTAACAACAAAGCTCAAATCATTGGCGTCGTAGACTGGTTTGATGAGCTCCACGTACGATCTCCATTGCCGCGGCTGTAGCAAAAACGTTCACCGATGAAGCAGGCGTTTCATCAGCCTCCGTTTCACCCTGATTCGAATCCGTTTTCGTCAGCACGCCAAGGATATTGGGGAGGAATGGACAATGCAGCCTATCAGTCAAGCTACACGGTAATCTTCATTAGCCAACCAGGAATAGAAATGTCTTTCTCGCTAATATGAAGTTATCGCGAGTGCAAAACACCTGGTTTAGCTCACACTGAATCTGCCACCCACCGGATCTCTCTTGACAGCGAAGGCTTGCAATGCAGGCTGTATCTGATTCTCTCGTTTCAAAACCTGTTCTCGTTTGCCCTTTTTCTTCGCTTAAGCAGCGTGACTCGCAATGGAGGAGCGCTACCACTATCCCTAACGGAAGGACGGGGAGCGTGGTCGGATTGGGTGACGCTGCGATTGGAGCAGCTATCAACGCAACGGCCGTGCTGGCAACGGAAGCGCAGCATTCCGCCGCAGCGGTCCCTTACCACGTCCAGGACAGGACCCCAGGTGAATCCGACGTCTCACTTGCTTCGTGATTCAACTCAGTGAGCAATGCAGCATTCTGCACCCATTCGTTACCCCGACCAGGACAGGACCGCAGGTAGATCCGATGTCTCACTCGCTTCGTGATCCAGTGAGTAATGCAGCATTCTGTACCCATTCGTTATTCCGTCCGGGTCAGGACATCAGGCGAGTCCGGCGTTTGAGTCGCTTTTTTGTTTCATTCAGTGAGCAATGCAGCATTTCGCAGCCATCACTAACCGCGTCCAGCGCAGTACAGCATGTGAATCCGATGTCTGAGTCGTTTTAAGCAGCAATGCAGCATTCAGCAAGCATCTCATACCACGTCTGGCGCAAAATAGCAGGTGCATTCGCGACTTGATAAACCAGGCTGCGGATCTGGAGGTCCGGATCGTTCCGACTTTTTGGGTTCGTTCCATTGCGTGAGGCTGAATCTTGATGGTGGTATTAACGTGGCTTCCTGCAGAGATTTCAGTGCTACAAGCGGATCACGATTTCTGGCATGTCACCTTATGTAATCGGCTTTCCTTTTTTTTTTTTTGTTTCTTGCGTGCTTTGGCTCCGTACAGGTGGGTGGTCTCAGGCGGAAATATCCATCCCTTATTCCCAGGCCTATCCCACTTCCACTGCTGCTGCTGCTGCTACGTCGAGGATGCACCACCAGCTAGCGTACCAACAACCGCCGCAGAAGGGTCACCACCATTTGCCGTCGCACCAGCAGCATGTGCAGTTTCCATCACAGCACCAGCCCCACCAGCAGAACCTGCACCAGCAGCAACACCAACAGCACCAACAGCACCAGCAGCAGCTGCAGCAGCATTTTCCGTTTCAGCAGGAACTTCAACTGCAGCAACAGCAACCAGTGCAGCCATACCAGCAGCAACAGCATCCCCTCGAGTATCATCATCAGCAACAGCAGCAACCGCTGCAACTGCAACAAGAGCAACAAGAGCTACCTCATCAGAAGACAAACACAAGATTCCTGCAGCCACATCCGAAGCAGCAACCTTCATGCAGATTCGACAATTCTCTCGGTAAAGAGTATGGGGAGACGGAAGGCCAGAGGTCAATCAGAAAGTCGAGTGTGTGATTCGAGTTCCGGTGTCCTCCCTTTGCATTCAACCCCACCTTCGTCTCGTTCTATCCCGCCTCTTTCCTCTCGCATCACACAATTGCCGCCAACCAATCTCATGGTTCTAACTCATTCATAGTCAGAGCTCAGTCACATGCTGCCGTCCTTTCCACCCTGCTGTTGCCACCCTGCTGCTGTTGCCACCATGCTGTTGCCACCCTGCTGTTTGCCACCATGCTGTTGCCACCCTGCTGTTGCCACCATGCTGTTGCCCCCCTGCTGTTGCCACCATGCTGCTGCCACCCTGCTGCTGCCACCCTGCTGTTGCCACCCTGCTGTTGCCACCCTGCTGTTGCCACCCTGCTGCTGCCACCCTGCTGTTGCCACCCTGCTGCTGTTGCCACCATGCTGTTGCCACCGTTGCTGCTCGTCATCTCCAGGGCTGTTGACTCGGAAGTTCATCGATCTCATCAAGGCCAGTCCCGACCGCTCCGTGGATCTCAACGCCGCTGCTGCCTCCCTCAGCGTGCGTTCCCCTTCCCTGATGTGAACACCCATTGTCACATTGCTCCGAGTGTTCTGTACCCTCTACGAAGTTCATCGATCTCATCAAGGCCAGACCCGACTGCTCCGTCGGTCTCAACGCCGCTGCTGCCTCCCTCAGTCTGCGTTTCCTGACACCCATTATGCCATTGCTCCGAACGTTCCGTGCTCTCTCCACCTGGAAAGTTCTTAAGGGTCAGTCCGGACTGCTCCCCGTGCCCCACCCCTTGCTCGTTACCCCAACCCCAACCACCTGCTTTTTTGTCGGCAGGTGCAGAAGCGACGGATCTACGACATCACCAACGTACTCGAGGGTATCGGTCTGATTAAGTGTGCTCCCCGCATAACCCTCCCCTGCTCCCACCCCCCCCCCCCCGCCCCCTCCCCCACCCCCACCTTAACCCCCAATCCTGCTGTGGTCACTGCAGGTGCAGAAGCGGCGGATCTACGACATCACGAACGTGCTTGAAGGCATTGGGCTGATTGAGAAGAGGGGCAAGAACATTGTGCGATGGGCGTGAGTGCACGGGAGGGTGGGGCGGGTGGGGTGAGTGCAGGGGGATGAGGAAGGCGTAGTAAGATGGGGATAAAGGACTGATTGAGAAGAAGGGCAAGAACACTGTGCGATGGGCGTGAGTGCATGGGGGGTTGGGGGTGAGTGCATGGGGGGGGGGCGGGTGAGTGCATGGGGGGGGGGGGGCGGGTGAGTGCATGGGGAGGGGGGGGCGGGTGAGTGCATGGGGGGTTGGGGACGGGTGAGTGCATGGGGGGTTGGGGGTGAGTGCATGAGGGGGTGGGGGTGAGTGCAGTGCGTGGGGTGGTGGGGGTGAGTGTATGCGAGGAGGGGAAATGATTGCTTGGGGCGGGATGGGAATGGTGAGCCTGCGAGGGGTTGGGACTCTGCTTGGGTTCAGGACTGTGTGAGGTAGAGCTCTGAGTCAGATTCCTGAGACGTATCAAAACTGTGTGCTCCGATCCCCCTCCCTGTGCTATGGTAGACAGAGAGGTTGGGGCTTCCTTCATACTATCTTCTCGAACCCCACTCTCTGTGCTGTGCTTGTTTGAGACAGGGGGATGAACCTGCAAGGGGAGGGAGCATCACGCATGCAACACGACGTGACCAGTGCCCAGGTGCGGTGCTGTGCGGTGCTGTGCTTGGTGGGGGGGCAGAGGGGGGTGGGTGGGAAGGGGGAGGGGGGGGGAGTGAGGGGTATGGGAGGGTGAAGCAGGGTTGGGGAGGGTTGGGTGCGGGATGTTATGGATTCGACCTGGCATGTTGTCTAGTTCTCTTTTCCCACCTTCGCCCCTGTCCTGCGCTTCCTCCCTTCCCACCCTTCCCCTCCTTCTCCCCCTTCCCAACCTTCTTCCTTCCCCTTCCTGCCATTCACCCCCTTTCCTTTCCCCCCCGTTCCCCCTTTCTATCCTTGCCGACCCTCCCCCCCCCCCCCTCCTCCCCGCCATATCATTGCATTTCCAATCCAAACACTGGCACGCCTTTTGCTATTTCTTTTTGTTTGTTCTTTCTGTTCTCGTGAAATCAGTCCATCCACTATTTTCCGCTTCCATCACGCCCGTTTTCCATGTCCCACACGACTTCAATCAATAGCTACTTTTCTTCTTTTCCTCGCTCCTCTGCCTCTCTGCCTCCTCCACCTCTCCTCCTCGTCCGCCCCTCTCTATCCCTCTCTCCTTTTCTTCCTCGTTCCTCCTCCCTGTGCTGACACCAGGCTCAGCTAGACGAGTTGAGGCAGCAAGACGGGCAGCTGGACAAAGACATCAAGTATGCACTCCCTCTCCCTCCTCTCCTCTCCTCTTCCTCTTCCTCTCCTTACCGTCCTCTCCTCTCCTTGACCAGTTTATCTTCATCATTTGATAAAATCCTGATATGATCGGATCTGGAGCGTGAGACAAGGAGAACAGATTTCTGGTGCCGTTTCTTTGTGCAGTCGCTTTTTCAGACATAATGAGTGGCTGCAGCTGTCTTTCTCAGGCGCATTGATGGTTGAGGCTGCCTTTCTCAGACATGAGGAGATGAAGCTGCAGCTGCAGCTGTAGCTGTAAGATGTCATGAGACACACAAGTTCTGAGGCGTGTCATAGTAATTTGTCTCCCCTTTCTGCTACCTTCCCCTCTTCTGCCACCTTCCCCCCTTCTGCTACCTCCCCCCTTCTGCTACCTCCCCCCTTCTGCTACCTCCCCCCTTCTGCTACCTCCCCTCTTCTGCCACCTCCCCCCTTCTGCCACCTCCCCCCTTCTGCCACCTCCCCCCTTCTGCTACCTCCCCCCTTCTGCCACCTCCCCCCTTCTGCCACCTCCCCCCTTCTGCCACCTCCCCCCTTCTGCCACCTCCCCCCTTCTGCCACCTCCCCCCTTCTGCCACCTCCCCCCTTCTGCTACCTCCACAGGGCCATGCAGGAGCGGCTACGGTTGTCGGGCAACGACGGGGAGAAGAAGCAGTGGATGTTCGTCACAGAAGATGATATCAAGGGCCTTCCGTGTTTCCAGGTAGACCGTGTCTTGTAACTGTTGCTGTTATAACATCCATCCTGAAATTTTGTGGAAATTCTGGCATCCCTGTTAATGCATGCATTGGCCCATTGGTTGATTTCACTTGGGCACCTTTTCGTTATATCTTCCTTCTCTTGCCCCATCCACCCACGCTTGCTCCATGGTTCCTTTCTTGCCTCATCCCCCTTCATTTGACCCATCCTCCCTCCCTTGCCCCATTCCCCTTCTGCTGCCTCATCCGGCCTCCATTCTCCATTCCCCCTCCCTTGCCAATCGTCCATTCTTCCCCCTTCTCCTTCTTTTGCCCGATCCCCCGTTCTTTCCCCTTTCCCCCTCCTTTTCCCCGCCCCCCCTCCCTTTTCCATCCCCCCCTCCCTTTTCCACCCCCCCCTCCCTTTTCCATCCCCCCCTCCCTTTTCCATCCCCCCCCTTCTTCCCCATTCCCCCACCCTTCATCCTCGCTCCCTTGCATCCCAGAATGAGACGCTCATCGCCATCCGTGCTCCGCATGGAACCATGCTGGAAGTTCCTGATCCTGACGAGGTGAGTCCCGATAGAGTGAGTGCTGACGTGGTGAGTCCTGAATGAGTGAGAGCTGACGTCGTCAGTGCTGACGAGGTGAGTTGATAGGGTGGGTGCTGACGTGGTCAGTGCGGACGTGGCAATTCCTGATGGGGTGATTTCTGATGGGGTGATTTCTGATGGGGTGAATCCTGCTGATGTGATTCCTGCTGGTGGTGCTCTGTGCCGCCTTATCAAAGTATGGGTACCATCCACATCATGTGCCACTATCCCATCCGCATCATCATACCTAACGACCCCTCATTACGCTCACACCTCCGATGCCCCCTCTCCCCTCTCCCCACATCCGCCCAACTCCTCCCCTTTTTCCTGCAGCAACCAGTACCAGATCCTGCTGCAAGTCTCAACCCTCCTCTCTCCTGTCTCTCTCCCCCCTCCACCCAACTCCCCCCCCCCTTCCCATGCCCAATCTCCCCTCTCCACCCGTCCATGTGAGTCACACAGGCAGGCAGGGCGCACAGCAGCCCATCGCCATTCAGCAAGCGCTATCAGATCCTGCTTCGCAGCTCAACCCTCCCCCCTCCTTCCTCTCCCTCCCACCACCCATGCTCCATCCCCGCTGTCTTCCCGTCCTCATGTGTCACACAGGCAGGCAGGGCACACAGCGGCCCTTCGCCATGCAGCAAGCGGTACCAGATCCTGCTGCGCAGCGCCAATGGCCCCATTGATGTCTACCTTGTCAGGTATGACCACACCATCCTTACTCTGCCTTGTACCCTGTCTTTTCCCCCCTTCCACTCCTCCCCCATCTCCTCCCTGCTTTCCTCCCACCTCTTTCCCCTCCCCCCACCCCTGTATCCTTCTCTATCCTTCTCTAATCCCGCTCTATCCTTTCCGTCCCCCAGAGTATACCTCTTTCCTGCCTTCCCTCCCCACCCCCCGGGCTCCCAAACTCCCTGTTTCTCACTCGGTCTCCACTCAGCTGCATTCTGCGATCCCTCATTCTTAAGGTCCTTTCTCTGACCTCTTGTGGTTTTATTCAGCTGCACTGTTCTCTTTCATTTCTGAGATGCCCTGGAGCTAAGCTCTCTCTCTCTCTCTCTCAAACGGTCCTTTGTATTAATTCAGCAGGGGTACAAACATGCGGTGCTATCCATGATAACCTCCATCCCTTAAGCCCCAAAACTTACCACTCTTCACCCCCCCCTGAGTGACCCTCTAGCCCTCCAGCGTGTGGAGGATGTCCCCCAGGTGCAGCGGCCAGGGGTCCGCTGCCATCTGGGGGTGCGCTGCCTCGATCCCAGCCCTGGCCTTGGTGTGCAGGGCATTCGCATGGGAGCGCTGGAGGGCCACTGATCAGCGCTGGCTGAAGTGGCAGGCCATCTTCTCGGCCGATTTCGCCAGGGGGTTGGCCCTGAACCGGTTCCTAGCTGCTGCTGTGGCCAGCAGCTTCAGGAACGCAGTCGTGGTGGGCGCGTTTGCCCCGTAGGTCTCGACGGCTAGGGCGCAGAACACCACGTGTTCCGTGTGTCGGTAGTACTCCCTCTCCTTCCGCCTCTGTGCCTCTCTAGCAGCCCAGCCTGGGGGTTTGCGGGCTGTGGGGTCCCGGTTCTGCAGCACAGGGTCGGTGATAGTCGTGTCTGTGATCCAAGTCTCTCCACTGTCCGGGTCGCGTACAATCACATCGGCTTTCTTCGGGTCATCCGGCGGTGAGTACATGGCGTTCTCTAGGTATACCACCAGCTCTGCCTCCCTTGCCATTTTAGCCACGGCAAAAGCTAGCTGGTTGTGTGTGCGTATCCTGTCGGGGCTGCAGCGGAGTAGGTGGTTGGGTAGGCTGCAGTCGGCTACGAGTTCTCCACACTCGCACACAGTGGGTACATTCTGGCGGATGCCCATGCGGAAGGCCAGGGCTGCTCGAAATTGTCCTGGTGAGAAGCAAAGGTCCGGGGTCAAAGGTAGGGCCTGCAGCCATGCTCCCGCTCCCTCCCCTCTCAGGCTGATGAGGCGGAGTGAGTGACCCATCTCGAGGGCTGACAGGATGGTGCGTGACTCCTCTGTCAAGGCGTCGGCCTTTGCCGCGTGCACCTCGTGAGAGAGGGCGCGTTGCAGCTGGTCTTAGGACGGGGTTTGCTGCTCCTCCCGGAGGTATTGTAGCGCCAGCGGTGGCAGGCGCCCCTCCATGTCCTAGATGGTTACCGAGTGCGCTGCGGACGGCTGCAGGGTGTTGTTGTTGGCTCCCAGTGCCGCGGTTGCTGGTAGGTAAAGGGAGCGGAGCAGTCGTAGCGCCTCCGTCGTTGATGCCAGGTAGGCCGGTGCTGCTTCTGTTGTGGGGTCTGTAAGTCCCAGTCCGCCCAGGGCGACTGGAAGGGTTGCTTGTCGGAGCAAGAAGTTGAACTCGACTTCTCGGCGTGGCGGTTGAATGCTGACGGAATTGAAACTGAACTGATTGATTAAGAAAGAAGGCACTAGGCCTTAAGTACAAACGAGGTTGTGATGGGCAAGGCTAGGGAAAGGATGGGATGGGAATCCTAGCAAATCTCCAATTGGTGAGTTGGCAGATTTGCAGGATTACGAAGGAATCCCAACCAGATAGGGCTGGGATCACAAACTACCCCAAACCCACAAATAACCTACGCGATATAGAATATAGTACACAAAGTGTTGACAGCCTAATTCTAACACACCCCCTAGGCTGCAACACATCAGCCACAAGGAGGCCCAACACCCATGGCCGAGAGGAGGCGGTAATGATCCTCGCGAACAAGCGACTTGGTAAACAAGTCAGCAAGGTTGCAGTCGGAGGCAATGTGTTCAGCCTTCAGCTGCTCGCGCTGCACCAGCTCCCGAAGAAAGTAGTGACGGACTTCAATGTGCTTGGTGCGGCCATGGAAAACGGGGTCTTTGGTGAGATGAATGGTGCTCTCGTTGTCACACCAAAGCGTTGGGGTTGGTTGGGGATACCCCAGTTCTGTCAGCAGGAAGGAGAGCCAACGAGCCTCCTGTGCAGCCATGGTCCCGGCATACAGCTCTGCCTCACAGGTCGACAGTGAGACGGAGGACGACCGAGTGGAGCGCCAACTTACAACCCCAGTGCCAAGGGTAAAGCAATACCCTTGGGACGAGCGCCGATCACTCTGGTCATCAGCATAGGATGAGTCACTGTACCCCTCAAGGCGAACCGAGGAAGTGCCGCCAAGTGCGAGCACATAATCCTGTGTGCCTTTGAGATAGCGAAGAACCCGCTTGGCGGCAGACCAGTGGTGGCGAGTGAAGCGACCAGGTGCAACGTAGCGGGACAGTACACTGACTGGATAGGCTAAGTCTGGTCGAGTGCACATCATCGCGTACATGAGGGATCCCACAAGCTCGGGGTAAGGCTCGTCACAGGGCTCAGGTGAGGGAACGGAGGGTGCAGTGAGTTGGTGTTGCAGAGAGAGTGGGGTGGGCATTGATGCTGCTTCCTGCATCTGGAACCTCGTCAGAACGTTGTTGATGTAAAACTTCTGCGAAAGGGTGATGGTGCGGGCTGTGCGATCACGTGTGATTTCCATTCCCAAATAGTTCGTCAGCTTCCCAAGGTCCTTCATGGCCAGCTTCTCACCAAGTGCGGTTTTGACTGCTGCCAGCTGTGTCTGATCCTTGGTGACAAGGATCATGCCATCGACATAAACGAGGATGAAGAACCGGGAGGGTGTTGCTCGGATGAAGAGGTTGGGGTCAGAGGTGGATGGGTGAAAGTCGAGGGACCCTAAGGTGCTCTTTAGCTTGTTGTGCCATTCCCGGGGAGCTTGCTTGAGGCTATACACTGGCCGATTCAGCTTCCATACAGTGCCTGGTGGAAAAGGAGTTGGAAATCCTTCGGGCCGCTCCATATAGATTTCCTCTCGAAGGATCCCTTGCAGGAACGCAGAAGACACATCCATGCAGTCAACCTCCATGTCATCTCGAGCAGCGACATCGAGTAGAGGGCGCAGTGTGGGAGGTTTGGCGGTGGGAGAGAATGTCTCAAAGAAGTCCAGTCCACGCTTTTGGGTAAATCCCTTGGCACAGTACCGGGCTTTGAAGACAGGAAATTCGTCTGGAAGTTGTTTCACCCGAAAGACCAATTTTCCCTTAACAATGTTAACGCCGGAGGGAGGAAAGACGCCTGTGAAAGTTCCTGTGTGAATGAAGGCCTCACATTCTGCGACAATGGCCCCCATCCACTGAGCGGCGTGAGGACCAGAGACTGCTTCAGCATAGGTGAGAGGTGTGGGGATGGAAAGGTTGTCGGAGAAATTGAGGGTGGGAGAGTCTGCGATGTCTGGAAAGAGGGAGCATAGTGCGTGGATGGCTGAGTCGATATCAATCAACTCCTCATGTCTGTCTTCAAGGAGGGATGACATGAGAGAATAATCACCCCCGACAGGAGGAGAATTGAGAGAGACGCGAACGGAAAGGGAGAACGGTTGTGGAGGTGTGCGAGAGCGGGTGCGAGAAGCGATGGGTGAGGGAGGCGGGGCCGGAGTAGGCGTAGCGGAAGGGGAGGTGGGGGTGGGAGGGAGAGTGGAGACAGGATCGGGATCAGGGGTGGGAGCAGGAGGAGGAGGAGCTGGGTGACGGTGCTGGTAGGTTTTGAGAGGAACGGGCTCGGTAGGAGGAGATGCGAGAGGAGATGGAGGATGGGTAGCGGAGGAGGGAGGGAGCGAGGGAGACTGTGTGGTACTGGAGGGGGAAGCGGGTGATGGGGGATCAGAAATGGTGGAGGGAGCGGGAAGAGGAGGAGATGGAGTGTCGGGAAGAGGGAGACTGTCAAAGTCTGCCCAAGTAAGAGAGGGAGGCGGAGGAGAGGGGGAAGCCTTGGAGGAGGGGTAGAATGGGTGGGACTCATCAAAGTAAACGTCTCGGCTGCGATAGAGCTTGTTGGTGGAAGGATGGAGGAAGAGATAGTCTGGCGAGTCTAAGTTGTGCCCGAGGTATACGCACGTGATCGTTTTGGGAGCAAGTTTGCCGCCAGCCGCATGACGGGCTTGGGAGTTGAGGAGGACATAAGAAGTGCACCCCCATACACGAAGAGGGCGGACGGATGGCTTTTGACCCGTCCATAGCTCAGCGGGGATGGTGTGGGTGTGATGAGGATGGGGATGGAGATTGTGGAGGGCGGCAGCATGAAGCATGGCGTACCCCCAGAGAGAGGGAGGGGCGGAGGCGTGCGTGAGGAGGGAGCGAGCAATCTGCACCAATGTACGGTTCCGGCTTTCGGCAATACCGTTCTGTTGGGGACTGTCTGGGAGAGTGAAGGTCTGACGGATACCCTCAGTGGAGCAGTAAGCTTTGAGAGTGTTGTTGCGGAATTCACCGCCGCCGTAAGAGTGAAGGACCTTGATGGTGGTTTTGAAGTGTTTATGAGCCTGCTTCGCCCATTCAATGATTACGCCTTGGGCTTCGGATTTGGAGGAGAGAAGGTGGACAGACACATAGCGGGAGTAGTCATCAATAATGACAAGGAAGTAAAAGTGTCCACCGCGAGAGCGAACAGGAGCTGGGCCCAAAAGGTCCATGTGCACGCGATCGAGAGGTGCAGCGGAGATGGACTCAATGGGGGGATGGGGCTGCTCACGAAGCTTGCTCTGTACACAGTCAAGGCAAGGCGGCCCGAGGGTGGAGGTAGGAGAGGGAAGTGAGGTTGGAAGCCCGTGGAGGAGTTGTTTTGTGGCAAGGTCTGAAAGCGCGCGAAAGTTGATGTGGCCAAGGCGGTGATGAAAGAGCATGGTTTTGTCGGAAAGGAGGCGGCAGTGACAGGTGGAGGAGTCAAGGGAAGGTAACGGGAGGTTTGTGAGGGAGCACGTTTGAATGGGAGGTACTACGAGCGTGTATAGGTTGTTGGAATTGAGAGTGAAGCGGGCTAGATGAATGCCGGTTTTGGCGACAAAGAGGTCAGAGTAGTCGACATCATTGGGAAAGATGGTAATGACTCCTGCTTGTTGGATTTCACTTTGTGCCAGGAGGTTGTGGCAGAGGGTGGGGGCACAGATGCCAGTGACTGTGCCCGATGGAAATGCTGGACAAGGAAGTGTGGAGGACCCATGGCATTGGATGGAGAAGCTAGAGTCGGCTCCGAAGAGTGGGATGGGAGCCTGGTAAGGAACGAACGCGGTTTGGTCTTTGAGCACTGTGTGGGTGGCATCACTGTCTAGTATGAACTCGATCCCTTGTGTGTTTGAAACCCCGATGTACTGTGACCCCTTCGCATTAATAAGACCAGCACCTGAGAACAACAGGCTGAGGCGAATATCAGATGGGGTGCTATCAACTGAGGGACTAGGCACCTCCACTGCCTCGACATAGTTCACGCGACGGGGTGGGGACCAGTTGGGAGGGCGCTTGTTGGTGGAGACACCATGGACGTCGTACCACTCATCATCTCGCTTCTTGAAACAAGTTGCCTCAGGGTGGTTGGTGCCTCCGCATTTCTGCCCCGCACGTGGGCCTTTCCTAATGATGTAGGGGCATGGGAGAAAGGAGTTGCGCCTTGGTCCTTGTTGGGAGCGGAATGGGATTCCAGGGGTGTAGCGCACAGCATTGACGGATGCTTGGGCTGCAAGGTCCTTTTCGGCGGAAAGGAGAGCTGATGCGACTTTTTCGAAGGTGAGTTCCTTGGTGGGAAGTTGCTTGAGCATGGAGCTGGTGCCATTGTAGGTCGGGGTCAGTCCTACAAGTAGGCCAGCTTCAGGTGCTTGCTCGGGGAAAATGATCCCAATGTCCTTGAGTTCCTCATGGATGTTGCGGATTTCAGAGATGTAATCTGCCATGCCAGGGCATTCCTCAAGGCGGACCTGGAACATTCGAGGGATGAGGATGGCAATACCCACTGCTGTCTTGTCATGAAAACGGTCCTGGAGGTACTTCCAAATCGCATGAGCGGAATGAAAGGTGCGGTAGGATTTGACGAGCTCAACCAGAGTGGTGGTGATGAAAACCCTAATAACTGCTGCATCTGCCTGCTCCCACACACTGAAATCAGTCTCGTACTTGGTGGTCTGAGCGTCAAAAGCGGCCTTCTCTGCGGCAGTGGCGCCTTCGCCAAGGGGATCGGGAGGGAGAGGCATATTTCCCTTGCCGCGGTTGAGGAGGATGTCTTTAAGGCAAATCCCTTTCAGTTCCGTGCTAAGGAGGTGCTTCTCCACCCCATAGCACCATTCTCCAAAGTTGGTGCTCGTGCCGTTGGGAGCGAGGTTGAGAATGATGAGGTTTCCGACGAGGGTAGAAGTTGAAGTCGCCATTCGCGCGGAGCGCAGCGCTAAAGTCAACGATACGAAGCGGAGCGAAGTTCGGTGACTAAAGCGGCTGCGCGCAGCGCGGCAATTTTGAAAATTGATGAAGTCTGAAATGCGGAAAGGTGCGATTTTGCCAAATAAGATTGCGATTGCTGTTCTGCTTCTCTGCTTCGCCGATGACCCCTTTTCTGCTGCGCCAATGACCTGTTCCGCTGCGCCGCTGACTTGTGCTGCTGCGCCGCTGAACCTGCTCTGCTGCGCCGCTGAACCTGCTCTGCTGCGCCGTTGAACCTGCTCTGCTGCGCCGCTGAACCTGCTCTGCTGCGCCGCTGAACCTGCTCTGCTGCGCCGCTGAACCTGCTCTGCTGCGCCGCTGAACCTGCTCTGCTGCACCGATGAACCTGTTCCGCTGCGCCGCTGAACCTGCTCTGCTGCGCCGCTGAACTTGCTTTGCTGCGCCGCTGAACCTGCTCTGCTGCGCCGTTGAACCTGCTCTGCTGCGCCGATGAACCTGTTCCGCTGCGCCGCTGAACCTGCTCTACTGCGCCGCTGAACCTGCTCTGCTGCGCCGCTGAACCTGCTCTGCTGCACCGATGAAAACCTGCTGGAAGTTTCGAATGTGAGAAAATTGCCACGGAAATTTGTAATTTCAGAGCTTACGATGAAGGAAATCGACGGAGAAATGTGCCGCCGTGGAAATCGAAAATGCACGTAGACGGAGCGGGAAAGCGCCTTCGACCAGTGCGACGATGTGAAGACGAAAAAATGCTAAGCGAAGAAGGCGTGAACCAAGAACGCCATAGCCGAGAGGAAGAGAATGATCGCGACGCCAAGGATCGGATTCCCCGTGAGCGGAATGTGCTAGCTCTGATATCATGACGGAATTGAAACTGAACTGATTGATTAAGAAAGAAGGCACTAGGCCTTAAGTACAAATGAGGTTGGGATGGGCAAGGCTAGGGAAAGGATGGGATGGGAATCCTAGCAAATCTCCAATTGGTGAGTTGGCAGAGTTGCACGATTACGAGGGAATCCCAACCAGATAGGGTTGGGATCACAAACTACACCCAACCCACAAATAATCTACGCGATATAGAATATAGTACACAAAGTGTTGACAGCCTAATTCTAACAGTTGTTGGCCCCCAGTGCCGCGGTTGCTGGTAGGTAAAGGGAGCGGAGCAGTCGTAGCGCCTCCGTCGTTGATGCCAGGTAGGCCGGTGCTGCTTCTGTTGTGGGGTCTGTAAGTCCCAGCCCGCCCAGGGCGACTGGAAGGGTTGCTTGTCGGAGCAAGAAGTTGAACTCGACTTCTCGGCGTGGCGGTCGAATGCTGGCGGCGGTCAAGGCCGTGTGCGGTAGTTCGGAGCACCATGTGTGCCATTCCGAGAGGGGTAAGACGTCTGCTGGGGTAGTGCGTAGCAGGTAGCCGATTCTGCGGCTGATGCAACGGGACAGTAGCAGGAGGGCATGTTGTGGGTGGATGGACGCCAGAGAACCCAAGGGGGCTGCCGCGTCTGTTAGGGTACTGCGGACAAAGGCAGAGCAGGAGCTCTGCGACCCCACAGGACTTCCCAACACCCGTACCCCCTCGTGGGTGTGGGGGAGGCCTTCGGGGAGCACGACACCTCCAAGCGGCATGGAGGACCACGCCGACGATTTCATAAAGTTGCAGGTGAGGCCATCCTGTGCTAGTAGCGGTGTGAGCTCCCTTAGCGCGTCTAGCGTCGCCGTCGCGGGTCCAATCATGGTTATGTCGTCTGCGTACGCGAGGACGGTGACTTCCGGGTGCTCCGCTGCCACGTGCCTGAGGTGCTGCTGGATAGACGCCGCGAATAGCAGGGGTCCGAGGGGATCGCCCTGTCTGACTCCTCTTCCGCTGGTGAGTGCTGTGGAAGTAAAGCATGGATCTAGCAGCAACGGTGATGGTGATGCGTAGAAAGAGCGTGTGAAGGGGATGAGGGGGGCTAGCGGGGAGCCGATAAGTGCGTTGAAGAACGCGCTCCTCTCGACTGAGTTGAACGCGTTCTCAATGTCGAGTTGGAGGACTAGGCTGGAGGGCTGTACGGTGGTGAGGTCTCTGACTGCATGGATGACGAACTCAGCACCTCCCGGGACTGCCACGCCAAATTGTTGAGGTAGGAAAAATTTTCGCGTTTCTCCTTGCAGGTCTGAGAGTGCCACTTTCGCCGCCAGCCTAAGCAATGTTTCTCCGATCGCGATTGGGCGTACCCCCCTCCCTGGTTTGGCGAAGGCTATAAGGCGGGACGGGGCGAGTAGGGCTGCAACCTCGTTGGAAAGGTTTGTCGAGAGAAGGTGTTTAACGGCGGAGTGGAGGTGCCCTAGTACCTCGATGTTACTTAGCGCTGGATCGCGGTAGTGTTCGAAGGTTGACCCCGATGGGCCAGCCCCAATCCCCCTGGGGCATTCCCCGAGGACGTCCGAAAAGCTTTCCAGGGTGGTTGAAAATTGTGTGGGTGTCGTGTAGGAGTGGACCCAGTCGGGCAGGTCATTTTGGGGTTGGGGGTGTTTCTATTCCAGCTGCTGCAGTGTCGCGAATGTCGCTGGTGCTGATGGCGAGGGTTGAAGGGCCGCTAACGCCTTTCGCAGGTTACCCCTTTTCACCAATCCCTCTGCACGTGAGCAGATTCCCAGCGGGTCACGTTGGTGCTGAGGTGGTTCAGCCAGGTGCATTGACCCCAAGTATTCAGTGTACAGCTGGGTCCAGTGGCCACATCGGAATACATGCATCTGTGCCCGCAGTAGTTTCCACCTAGAGCTGGATCTCCGGCTAAGTCTTAGCGTGAGACGTGGCAGGAACATGAGGACCCGCCACGCTCCCGCGCAATTAGGCAGCTTTGAGATCTCTCTCTCTCTCTCTCTCTCTCTCTCTCTCTCTCTCTCTCTCTCTCTCTCTCTCTCTCTCTCTCTCTCTCTCTCTCTCTGTCAAATGGTCTGTTGTATTAATTCAGCAGGGGTACATACATGCAGTTCTATCCATGATAACCTCAATCCCATAAGCCCATCAACTCACCCCTCTTCCCCTCCCCTCCCCCCTGAGTGACCCTCTAGCCCTCCAGCGTGTGGAGGATGTCCCCCTGGAGCTAAGCTCTCTCTCTCTCTCTCTCTCTCTCTCTCTCTCTCTCTCTCTCTCTCTCTCTCTCTCTCTCTCTCTCTCTCATGTGCCTGTTCTGTCCCTGTGCATCCCCAGCCGGTTTGAGGAGAAGTTTGACTGTGGCACCGACCAAGCCACTCCTGCTGTTGCGCCTGCTACTGGGAATGCCACCGGGGGAACCGGGAGTGCTGCAACGGAAACAAGACCAGCAGCAGCAGCAGCAGCAACGACTGCTGGTGAAGTGCTAGCAGCAGCAGCGCCAGCAGAAGAAGGAGGCAGAGGGGGAGTAGAGCAGGAGGGGGCAGCTATGGTATCAGGGGTGGGAATAGACTCAAGTCCTGGGACCTGGGGATGTGGAGAGGGGAGGGGGAGTGGAGGTGGAGGAGCTATGGCTATGGGGGATGGGGAGGGGGACATGTGGATGACAATGCCAGGAATGCCAGGGGACGCGGCTGGACCAATGAGAGTCGTTCCCGCCGAGCCAGTGGTGAGTGCGGCAATACCGTATCAAAATGTTATCTGCACCACTTACTGGTTTTGCTTTAGGTGATGATTGTTCTTGCTTGTTTATTCGTTCCCTCTATCTGTACGCACATTGGTTGATTGTTCTATATGGTAGCTTGCACGTGTAACGTAAAGTACTTGCTTTTATTATGTTTCATGTGTCCCCGATCCTCCCATGATGCAGGATTATTGGCTTTTGTCCGACAATCACTTGGGCTTGACTGATATTTGGCGGACTGATCCTACGTGAAATTGCTTAAAGTGTAGTACTTCCTAACAACTTGACTGTGGAACCATAGACGTGTGAGGTGTTCGCAGCTGTTTGAAAGAAAACCGCGTGAAGGCAACAGCGAAGCACTTCAGTCCCATGTTAATTATGTGGGCAACTTGGGCAGCTTCGCCCAAACCAGCAGCACCGATGGTTGGTGCATTTGTGAGACAGAATCGTTGCGATCGAGGCACGTTGGAGGATCTCCCCATTCGATTTCCCACCACCATACTGTACAGCTGTACAGCAGTAAATTGCCCGTGGAACTTCGATCAACGGCCTCAGGTTGTTCGATGCCTTCTGGGCTTGTCATATTCCTCGTTCACATGCCCGAGCAGCTGTCATTTGTTTGGACAGTTTCCGCGTTCTTCTGTAATTTGCACTGTAGGTTTCAAATTGGTCATCCTGAAAGTTGTGGAGCAGGAGCAAACACGAGTTCCCTGAAGTGTTTGATCCTTCTAGAACCTGGAAACTTCGGGCTGTGTTGTGTGATTCCCATGTTTCCATTGCAGTACAGTGAACGCCAAGCCCGCAATCAAACGGGCAGGTCGGGTGTACAGTGCGTTGAGGATGTTTGCTCTTGCTTTTTGGGCCAGTCTTTGACTTGGTTCGGTGGTCCAGGACAAGCGAACAAAACAGCGGCTCCGCGTGCAAGTCGACTGTAGTGACGTGTATCATTAACTCGTCCTTTGACTCAACGAATCAGCGACCGCATAACCACCATCATCATGTCTGACGGACCTCATCCCCTCCATGCCAGCTTTCATTCACCCGCCTCCTCCACATCGCCTTCGCACTCCCCTCTCTCACATCATCCTCACACACCTCCCTCTTGCTCCTCTCCACTTCAGATTTCGTCTCATGGTTTGTCCTTTCACGAATCTCATTCCCAACCAAGCCCTCCAGCGCAGACTCCGCTGTACTTATTTCCCAAGTTGTGTTTGAATAACGACTCTTTGCTCTCGACCATTTCAAGTGAACATTCTACATTCACAGCTCCCACTCCGTTTAGTGACTTCTTCGCAGTCCCTCACATTTGATCCTTATTTCCAGCTGCCTTCATACACCTAATTCGAAACATATCTACGCAAATGTCGATAGTTACTGCGCACAGTCCTCCGCAGTCGATTATTAATGAGCAGCTTACCGCTTCCAGATTCTCCTCGGCCCCACGTCGTCCGGCTGTCAAACGTCACAACTCCATGCGCAAATCCCTGGAACCGTCGATCTCACTGAGTCGCAACCCCGCCATTCCATCAAATGACCCTGGAGGAGAGTCTGTTCAACGCCCCTCCATGGAGGAAGAGTGGAATTTCTCAGGTCCTCCCCTCTCAGACTCAAACCCGTCTCCATATACGGCTGCTCCATTCAGCCGCCACAGCTGGTCGTCAGGATGTGACAGCCGACCGTCAACTGGTGACGGCCGCAGTTCGCCGTCAATGACGGCGTCACCAGTTCGTTTTTTCCGTCGGCATGCTTTCACGGGAACGCACCTCCAGAGAGCTTGCAGTACTCCTCCACGAGGTCGGTTAGGAGCAGGCGGCCCGTTCGCAGGAGCTGGGGATATTCTCAAGGAGGAAGTGGCTCATGAAATTTAGCTATTAAATTGCGTTCGGATGAGTTATGGTGGATGTGGTAATGAGAGCAGCCGACGTGCCCATTTAGGCATGAAAAGTGGTTACTGTTCACTGTTCATTATTCGTCTCTGTGCATAACTTGCTAGTTCAGTAAACGCACTCAACTTGCTGTAGCTTCAGTTGTACCAGAAATAGACCCTGCCGTTTGAAATTTGCTTCAGAAATGATATTGAATGGAGTGCTTCACCAAGTAGACCAAGCTGTCTAAACAACTTGTTAATGGCTGTACCGTCAATGCCTTTTTTCCTTTTTGGAGCGAAGGAGGCTGGAAAATGACTACTTTATTCGCACCATTCCGGAAATATAAGTTATTTAGCAATATCACTACAGTGCATGATCAAGCACTGAACGTGTTCCTGCTCGAATCCGTTGTGCGCTTCCCAAGTTCCAGCGCCACGTCCTCATCCCAGAAAGCATCTTGTTCCCCAGAAACGAACAAGATTCCTCAAAATCATGCACGTGGCGGCCAGGTCAGCCGACGGCGCTAGCTCTCATTGGGCAGCGTCCATTCCCACAGAGAATCTCCTTCAGATCGGTCACAATTCCCTCGTTACGTCAGAACCGGGGCACCCCGTCCACCATCATTTGGTCTTCCTGTCACGACCATCCTTGAATGCCTCATGCCGTGCCCCACGGGCTTTCCCGCTAATCGTCCAGTGTGGTTCAGTACGCTTATACACGGTAACATGATTTCACCACTTTTCATCGCAACGCACCGGAACAGACCGTGGTTTGGGAACTGATGACACACACGCTTGACTGGATAGTGCGAGACAGTGAGACTGACCATTGCGGTACAGATCAGACCACAGACTAAGGTCAGTGACCATTAGAGTAGGCGTAAGTTCTTCTGCACGCGCCGTTACTGCTTTGCTGTTGAATTCCGAAGTAGAAGGATTTTTCCTTCGGCATCGCGTCTTCGCAAGGGCATCTAAGCCAAATTGCATGAATCGGTTTTGCATTACACCTGCGAAAGACGTGGTCCTGTTGGACTTAGCTTGTGGCTGTTACAGACCAGCCATCTCTCAGCTAACCGCGTGTTTGCAACGTCAAGGGATCAGTTAGATAAAACTTTCGGTTGTGTTCTAGAGAAGACCGCTTATTTCTTACCAAGCCTTATCTCACAAGTGAAATAAAGAATACAAATTGCGTGAAAATATATAGGTGTTTTCGCCATGGACCCTCCAGCTTCGTCTCAAGGCTTAGCGATCAGCTCAAAGCCTCAAGAGTCTCGCAGAGTGTCGTTCTCCGAACGCCAACAGCAGCGACGTCGCGGTTCCCGAAGATCCCTCGCCGCTTCTTCGAATGGCGATGCATCCGGTTCACCAACGGCTCAAAATGGAAATGGTCCGAATGGAGGAGCTTTCGGCTTCCGTGGACATCGCATGAAGCCGGATAAAGTTACCTTTTCGGAGCGTCAGCGGTTGAGAAAAGCAGGCGAGCTCGAAGAGGAAGACGCGAAGCCGATCTTTGGAAATCGAATGAAATCCAAGGTGACGTTTTCAGAGCGGCAACGACAAAAGCTGAGACGAAAAAAGACGCTGGACGAGATGGAAACCCTAGAGTGCGTGGATGGAGAATTCGGATTCAGCTGGTCGGAATACGCGTCGGATTCGTCGTCCGAGGCGCCGACGCCGGCAGGTGGTTTGGAGAAGGTCGAGTTTGGCGAAGAGTTGCGAGAGGAAACTGGCGAGGCTGGCGAAGGGACGGTGGTGGGAACGGCGTGGAAGGAGAATCGTGGCTTCCGAGTGCAGATTCGCCTCGGGGGAGCGGCGAAGAAGCTTGTCAGCGGAGCCATTGCTGGAGGAGTGTCACGCACAGGTGCGTGTGGCTTCTTCCTTTCCTTTTTGAATATATGTGTTTTCGGTCTTTGAAGCGCCGTATGCGGCGGCACGTTCCTCGTTTGCCGCTATTAACAACGCATCGCTCGGAAGTGGTTGATTCAAAGTGCCACATTGACTGCCTGAACGTTTGTCTGGCACTTGGAAAAATATAAAACAAACAAACAATCAAACAAACGAAACGAAACAGATTAAATCAAATCAACTGGTCATGGAAATGCGCAATGTGGCAGTGGTGGCGCCGCTGGAGACGATCCGCACGCATCTGATGGTGGGGAGCTCAGGCAACTGATTGTAACATTCAATGTAATACCTGTATTGTTATACACTTGCGCGATGTGGCAGTGGTGGCGCCGTTGGAGACGATTCGCACGCATCTGATGGTGGGGAGCTCGGGGCACCGCACGATCGTGGGCGTGTTCCGCTGGATCATGCAGAAGGAGGGGTGGCGCGGGCTGTTCCGCGGCAACGCCATCAACGTCATCCGCGTGGCTCCCGGCAAGGCCGTGGAGGTGAGAGTCGAGTGAAACGGCGGTGGAGGTGAAAGGTGCACATGTGAGGAGATCAATGGGCTCTTACCTGAAAGGGTTCAGTTAACCATTGTGGGCTTGCTCACGCTCATAGCTGCTGCATTGACCGCATGCATTGTGACGCTGAGTGATACGTGCCCGTTCACCCATGCTACATTTCTAGTCCGACCACAACCCATTTGCTAAATAAGAAAGAGAAATAGAGCGTTAAAGGCACGAGACAAGGAAGCACCAACCTGTGCGATCCCTTTCTGTGCTCTAGCCTCCCCTTCTCACCCTTGCGCCCATACGCGCATTTTTTAGTCGACTCAAAAGTCAACTCGGTCCCTTTCTGTGCTCCAGCGTCCCCTTCTCACCCTTGCGCCCATACGCGCATTCCTCCTTACCCCTTCTCCCCGCCACCAGCTATTCACGTACGACACGGTCAAGAAGCTGCTCACCATGCGCTCATTCCGCCTGCCTTCTTCTTCTTCCTCTGCCCGTCTCCTCCCCCACTGACCTCCACCACCAGCTATTCACGTACGACACGGTCAAGAAGCTGCTCACCCCGCCGGACGGTGGCAAGCCCATCATTCCCATCCCGCCCTCCTCCATCGCCGGATCGGCTGCTGGCGTGGCCGCCTGCTGCCTCATGTACCCTCTCGAGCTCGTCAAGACGCGGCTGACCATTCAGGTGAGCTTCTTAGTGTTGATTATGCTGTACAGTGCACTGGTGGCATCTGTGCTGGCGTGGCCGCCTGCTGCCTCATGTACCCACTCGAGCTCGTGAAGACGCGGCTGACCATCCAGGTGAGAATATCAGTGCTGGTTGGGTTGACGAGTCCACTGCCGGGGTGGCTGCCAGCGTCACAGCCTGCTGTACCATGTACCCCTTGTAGCTTATCAGTTTTGAGTTGTCGAGCCAGTTGCCAGGTCTGGTCGGCTGCTGACGTGGCAGCGTGCTGCCTCAGGTACCCCCTCGAGCCCGTCACACCAAGACGCGGCTCCCCATCCAGGTGAGCTTTGTCAGTGTTGAGCCGTTCAGTGCATTGAGGTGTGATTCGTAACTGGGTCTGGGACATGTGGATAAGCATTGGGGTGTGCGTTGTCACACTTACCAGACTCACTCACAGGCAATGGCATCGTGTTTCGTTTTCATGTCCTAACCAAACCGTGTCACAGGCTGGCTCCTTCATACTCCAGTTCTCAGTCCAACAGTCTCGAGCACCAAAACGGGGCCAACCCATGCAGATATACCTGTTTCCCTTTCCTTTTATCTCTCTCCGCTCCGCCACACCACCCCACACCTCCCCCCGCCGACCCCTCCGCCTGCCCCCCTCCTCGCCCCCCTCCCCCTTTCTCTCCGAGCAGCCGGGTGAGTACCGCTCCATTCTGCATGCATTCTACCGAATCATCACAGAGGAGGGTACTCTCGAGCTCCACCGGCGATTGGGACCCATCCTCATAGGCACCGTGCTTCGTGCCCTCAACGTGTCCCGCCCATGCCGCTGTGCCACTCCTCTGTGCCTTCTGTCTCTCTCTTCCCCTCCCCCCTCCACCCAACCCCCCCACCACCCCACTTCCCTTTCTGTCCATACAGCCGGGCGAGTACCGTTCCATCCTGCATGCATTCTACCGAATCATCACAGAGGAGGGCGCTCACGAGCTATACAGGGGACTGGGCCCCAGCCTGATAGGCATTGTGCCGTATGCCGGCTCCAACTACTTTGCATACGACACGCTGCGCACGCTCTACAAGAGGCTTGCAAAGAAGGATAAGATCGAGCCGCTGGCGACGCTCATCATTGGGTCGCTTGCTGGTGCTGCTGCTGCCTCAGCCACGTTCCCCTTGGAAGTCGCCCGCAAACAGGTGTGTGGGGGGGGGGGGGGGGGGAGGGGGGAGTTGGGTGGGGGGAAAGAGGTAGGGAGGTGTGCTCGCTGGGTGGTTTGGGGTGTGGGTGATGCTGTTGGGTGTGGTTGATTCTACGGAATGCTCATGCGCTCTACCGGGGACTGGGGCCCGGCCTGATAGGCATCGTGCCATATGCTGGCTCCCTCTACCTTCAAAGTTGTTCGGAAACCGGTGGAGGGCAGGAGGAGGGGGGAGGAGGAAGGAGGAGGTGGGGGGGATGGGGGTGAGGAGGTGTGCTCGCTGGGCGGCAGTGTGTTTTTTTTAGCCTCTTGGTGCTGCTTCTGGATTTGCTGGTGCTGCCAGTGCTGCAAGTTCTGCTACTGGTGCCGCCTAAATCAGGAGGTCATACATCAGGTGCTTTAAGCTGGTAATGGTTTAGTCTGTGGTTAAAATTCAGGCTTCACCTGTATCAACCTCCTTCGTTCTGTCCATCATGTTAACCTCCTTCCCCTTCCCATTGGTACACTTGCAGATGCAAGTTGGTGCGCTCAAGGGCCGTGTTGTGTACAAGGGGACATTGGACTGCATTCAGAGGATCGTTCAGGAGCAAGGAATCCAAGGGCTCTACAGGGGACTCGTGCCGTCGTGCGTCAAGCTAATGCCTGCTGCCGGAATCTCGTTCATGTGCTATGAAGCTCTGAAGCATGTTTTTGTTGAAGACGATAAGGTTACGGTAGCAAAACCAGGAGGTGCTTAACACTGCAAGGCTAGGCCTTGATGCTGTCGGGGGAATGCTCTGCTTGGCATATAATTCGACATACTTTTGTGACTGGAAGTTCAATATTGGGTCGTGAGCTGAATCGGCATTAGTGGACAGCAAGTCTTAAATTGCAGAATTGGGAAACTTGGGAATGTTGCAGCTAGTGTTGCACCCCTCAAACCATTTTTTGCCAAGAGAGCACAAAAAATGACAAACGTGTGCAAGATGAGTAACCTTGCAATGCGCTCTCCATTATCTGTTACTACATGTGTCTTCTCTTGATTTCTGTAAGGAAAATTCCTTTCCTTACTTTGCGTCCCTGCTTAGCGCATACACCACTGTAGCACCACAGTCAGCACCGTTACCACTCGCAACCCTCGCATCGACAATCCTCCCGCCACCTTCGCACGTCGCACCCCGACCTCACAGCTCGGCGGGTAACCCGCACTCTGGGACTCCGCCTCGACATTTTCCCAACCTCGGTTCCAGGCCCGTCGCGCGTCAACCACAGTTCATTATCGTTACCACTGTAGTTTCACTATATATTCTTCGCTCATGCCTACACTCATTGTACTCTTGCTTCAATAGTGCAAATCTCGTTCGATCACTCAATTGCACTCGTAACACTTGGTATTCAGAGCCTACGATCTCTTCTCGGACCGCACCCACCCACACCTTCGTTTCCCCACTATCACAGTTTTTTTGGGGGAGGTAGACGTCTCTCAGCGACACAACACCGTCGCTCGTAATGCTCTCTCGTAAGCACGCACGGCCACAACAGAGGCTCTCGCTGAGCTTGCCTGACACCCCCACCTTGGCCGAATTCACTCTTGCGACACTAACGCAGAAGCAACTCCACGGTCTTGTACGCCAAGTTGAGGAGTCGGCGCTCGAAATTGCGACGTGTGGAAAATAGAACGAGAATGAATGAACTATGAGTGAAGTGAGTACAAATAGCAAAACCCTAATTGGGTTGTACCCCCTATGGTATACCCCACTGTAGCCTACACAACAGCATAAGCTACATATATGTTCTGACACACCCCCATAGGCAAAGTGGGGGAGAACAAGGGGTCACAAGACCAGTCAAGCAAAGCAAAGCAAAGCTCAGGGTGGATCACAAAGTCACCACACAGTCCGAGCACAAGAGCAAGGCCACAAGGCCAGTTCACATGCAGGAGTACACACATATATATATAAAGCTAGACAAGCAAGAGCAGGTATATATATGTGACAGTACAAGTAAAGTCAAGAGGAGAGCAAGTGAGGCAAGACAGGCACAAGACCCAGTTGGGTGCAGAAGCGCTGATGGTCACAAGGCGCGAGTGCCTTGGTGAACACATCAGCAGTGTTGGCCTCAGAGGCCACGTACGCAAGCCGCAACTGTCCACGCTGCTGTAGCTCACGAGCAAGGAAGTAGCGAAGAGCAATGTGCTTCGTTCTGTGCTCCAGACGCTGCTCTCGACACAAGGCCAGCATGGCCTTGTTGACTACGTACAGCACTGGAGGAGAACGAGGCGGCTCTCCAAGGTCAGTCAGCAGGTAGGTGAGCCAGCGAAGCTCCTGTGCAGCCATGGCCCCTGCGTAGATCTCAGCCTCACAACTCGAGCTGAGAACCGAAGACGAGCGAGTAGCCCGCCACGAGACAGAGCCGGAGCCAAGGCTGAAGGTGTAACCCTGTGACGACCGCTGCGTAGCCTGGTCGTCAGCCCAAGAAGCGTCCGCGTGACCTGTAAGTACCACTGGACTCCGCCCTCCAAGCACTAGCCCCATGCCCGACGTACTGCACAGGTAGCGCAATACCCTCTTCGCTGCAGCCATGTGCTCTGGTCGGTGTCTCCCAGGAGCAACATAGCGTGCAAGAATGCTAAGAGGGTATGCAAGGTCAGGTCGTGTGCAGGTCATCAGGTACATGAGGCAGCCAACAAGCTCTGGGTACGGGCCACTCGACTCTACGGACTCATCCGAAGGCAGAGCTGAGAGCGAGTGGCGAGTAGACAGAGGAGTGGCCTGAGGCGAGGAGTACGTGAAGCCGAAGCGCTGAAGGACCTGCTGCACCATGTGTGACTGAGTCAAGGTAATGGTGCGGCGTGCTCTGTCCCGAGTGATCTGCAAGCCAAGGTAGCTGCGCAGTTCACCCAGGTCTGTGCACGTGTGTCTCTTCAGCAGCTCGGACTTCACGTAGGCGAGTCCAGCAGTGTCCGATGTGGCAAAGACCAAGTCGTCGACGTACACGAGGATGTAGAACGGCGGCAGTGAAGTGTCGGTGCGCAGAAACAGCGACGGGTCAGCAGTAGAAGGAGCAAACCCAAGGGCCGCAAGTGTAGTCCTCAGTGTGTCGTGCCACTCACGTGGTGCCTGGCGGAGACCGTAGACTGGCCGTCGGAGGCTCCACTGGGTGCCAGGAGGGAAAGTCCCAGTGAAGCCAGGTGGACGGCGCAGCCAGATCTCCTCGTGCAGGCTCCCCTGCAAGAACGCAGTACTGAAGTCGAGAGAGTGAAGCTCGTAGTCGCGCTGAGCGGCTATGTGCAGCAGCATCCGAAGAGTGGTCATCTTCGGGGTGGGAGAGAAGGTCTGAAAGTAGTCAACTCCCTGCCGCTGACTGAAGCCACGAGCGACGTACCGCGCCTTGAAGACAGGTGGAGAGCCCGGCGGCCGCTTCACCCTGAAGATCCACATGCCACTGACGATGTTCGCCCCAGGAGGGGGAACCGCGTCAACGTAGGTGCCTGTGGACTTCCAGGAAGCCACCTCTGCATCCATAGCTGCCTGCCATTGAGAGGAGTAGGGACCCTCTACGGCCTCCGCGTAAGAGCGCGGAGTCGGGATGTCTAGTGCATCCGGGTCTCCCTCAGGAGCAAGCAGTACAGACGCGAGATGAGGTGAAGCAGCAGCCAGACACTGTAACTCCTCCTGCCTGTCCTCTAGGACGTCCGTGCCAAGAGCACACTCACCCCCGACGGACGGAGGACAGACAGACGCAGACTCAGCAACAAGACTAGCAGTGTAGTCTAGACGACAGCGAGCAGCAAAGTCGACGAGGTCAGTGACAAGAGCAGACGCAGCAGCGGACTCAAAAGAGGGGTCAGTGACGACACTAGCAAGGAGACGCGTGACAGTAGGACTGGCAGCACGAAGGGAGTCCGACTCTGGGTCGGTAAGCACAGGAAGGGAGGATTCAGGAGGAGAAGGCAAAAGGGCACGCAGAGGAGCAGTGGACGGACGCAGAGACATCCGGTGCGTGCCAGGGACAGGAGGAGGACGCGGACGCGAACCACGACCACTAGCGCGGGCAGCACGAACAGGCGACGCGGGACGAGACGCAGGCTCACGACGCTCAGCAAGACCTCCAGTAGGACCAGTGTAAGGAGAGGGAGCAGGCAGTGGGGAGGTAGGCTCCAACAGTGACTGCGACTGGACAGGCTGTGGACACTCTACCGGAGGAGAAAGACCAAGAACCTGCTACAGAAGCGGAAACGGCCGAGGCCGCGCGGCAGCTCCAGACTCAGCAGGGACAGCACCAGCACCCTCAGCGGCAGCACCAGCGCCACCAACACCTCCAGCGGCAGGACCTCCAGCAGCACCAGCAGCAGAATCACCGTCAGGACAGACAGCAGCAGACTCAGCACCAACGCCCTCAGCAGCCCCAGCTCCAGTAGGACCCGCAGGCGTAGCACCTCCGGGACCGGCGGCACCAGTACCCTCGACGGTCGAAGAAGCTCCAGCTCTAGCAGTACGCCTCCAGCGGCAAGCAAACCACTCGCGCAGCTACTGTGGAGAGAGGGGCTCCCGCCGAGACGCAGCACCAGGAGAAACCCCAGGCTCGGCGGCTCCAGACGTAGCACCCCCAGGCTCAGCAGCTCCAGACTCAGCACCCCTAGGCTCAGCAGCTCCAGACTCAGCACCCCCAGGCTCAGCAGCTCCAGCTCCAGTAGGACCCGCAGGCCCAGCAGCTCCGGGACCGGCAGCACCAGCACCCTCAGCAGTCGAAGGAGCTCCAGCTCCAGCAGCACGCCTTCAGCGGCGAGCAAACCACTCGCGCAGCTTCTGTGGAGAGAGCGGCTCCCGCCGAGACGGAGCAACCGGAGAGCCCCCAGGTCCAGCAGTCGCAGGCTCCGCACCTCCAGGCTCAGCACCCCCAGGCTCAGCAGCTCCTGACGTAGCACCTCCCGGCTCAGCACCCCCAGCAGCAGCACCCCCAAGCTCAGCACCCCCCGGCCTCGCACCCCCAGGCTCAGCACCCCCAGCAGCAGCACCCCCAAGCTCAGCACCTGCAGGCGTAGCACCCCCAGACTCTGCACCCGCAGCAGGACCAGACTCAGCAGCAACCTCGACTGGCTCGACTGTGTCTACCTGGGACACACCTGAAGGGGCAGGAACCTGAGGGGGGAGGGGGTCTACCGGGGGGGGAACTGGCACCAGGAAGTCCGGTGGGGGGGGAAGGGGAGGAGTACGGTAGGGGAAGAGGCGGTAGAAGGGGACTGACTCGTCGAACGTGACGTCCTGGGAGGACAGAACACGACGAGAGGAGGGGTGGTAGAACTGCCACCCTGGAGCGTCAGGGGGGAAGCCAAGGAAGACACAGGGAGCAGCACGGGGGGACAGCTTGTCCGCAGACAAGTCGCGGACAAACGCCCGAGATCCCCAGACACGGAACGTAGACGCATCGCCGACCTTCCCCGTCCACAGTAACACTGGGGACATCGCGGGCCGAGAGACCCTGGGGTGAAGGTTGAGCTGATGCGCCGCGTACCGAACCGCAAACGGCCACAGAAAATGGGGGGCAGCCGCATGCATCATGGACGTACGAGCGACATCCATGACCATGCCAATGCGGCGCTCAGCAATCCCATTTTGCTGTGGAGAGTCCGGAAGCGTAAAGGTCTGGCGGATCCCCTGTGCACGACAGTAGTCTCGCAGAAGGCGAGAGGAGAACTCCCCACCTCGGTCAGAGTGCAGACGCAGAACAGGAAAGTCCGAGCCGAAGCTCCTCCTGAGCTGGAGACGAGCCTCGCGGATCCAGTCGATCAGCACCTCAGTGACAGCACCCTTGCTGCGCAAGGGGAAGACTGTGGTGTAACGCGAGTAGTCGTCAACCACCAACAGGAAGTAGCGCTCGTGACCCTGCCCACGGACGGGGGCCGGGCCCCACACGTCCATGTGAAGTGTCTGCAGAGGAGCCTCTGTCGGGGGAAACTGGGAGGAGTGAGGAGCAGCCCTAAGGCGCCCCTCGACACAGGGGACACAGGAAGGTCCTGGTCCCGAAGGAAGGGGAGGGAGAGACTGGGGAAGACCAGAGACAAGGACACGGGAAGCCATGCCCCGAAGACGGGGCAAGGAGGGGTGGCCAAGACGGTGGTGCCACAGGAGAGTCTCGTGAGACAAGAGGCGACACGAGCAGGGGGCAGACTCAGGACCAGACCTGGACGCAGCACCAAACACCTGACCTGACGCTGCTACCTGACCGGACGCAGGGACAGGAGGAGACTCAGTGGTCAGGGTGTAGAGGCTCGACCCCGGCCGACGCGAGAACGTGGCCAGGTGCCGGCCTGTGCGTGCGTCCGTGCAGTGGGTCACCCGCTGACTCGCAGGAGTGAACTGGTGAACCCCCGCATCCTGCAGGTCTGCACCACTCACCAAGTTCGTCGAGAACGAGGGGAGGTACAGGCCAGACAGGGTGCCCGAGGGGGCAGCCGGACACGGGAGGACAGTGGAAAAGTGAGAGAGGACAGGACCCCCAGAGGGGTCAGCCAGGGAGACTGCAACAGGCCGACCAAGCGGCGTGAGTGTGGTGCGGTCCCGAAAGAAGGAGCGAGAAGCCCCAGAGTCAAGTGTAAAGGTGAGGGAGGCCGAAGCCAACGTGGTACCTGAGAGCGCAGCCTCACCCGCACCTGAGGAAGCAGACTCACTAGCACCTAGAGCAGCAGCCGCACCTGTACCTGGAGCAGGAGACTCACTAGCACCCAGAGCAGCAGCAGCCTCACCAGTAGCTAGAGCAGCAGGTCCTATACCCGGGTCAGGCGGTACGCACAGGTGACCGGTACGGTCAGCACTAGTAGGCAATGCATACATGGCAGTGAGAATAGCATCATAGTCAAGAGCAAATATATCTACCCTCTGCCTAAGCAACTCCACCCAGTCGAGGAGCTCAGCCTCGTCGCCAAACACGGTACGCCAGGCGCCGCTCAGACGGGCGAAGCAGCGGGACTGTGTATGACCAGGTGTCCCACAAGGCTGACCAGTCCGAGCACCAGTGAGAATCACGTAAGAGCAGCGAACAGAACTGAGAGACCCTCCACTCTGAGCGTACCACTCACGAAGCTGTTGAGGCGTGAGAGACGCGCGGGGGGGTCGCGGGAGCTGCATCTGGCCGCCACCAGTAGTAGAAGCAGCAGGAGTGGTAGCAGTAGTAGCGCCACCACCCCTACAGCCCCAACCAGCGTACCACTCACGCAGCTGCTGGGGCGTGAGGGACTCACGCAGACGTCTATGGGGCCGCATCTGGCTCCACCAGTAGAGGCAGGAGCAGGAGTAGCAGCAGTAAGGCAGGCAGTCAGGCAAGCCAAAAAGGGAGGCAGGCAGGCAAGCAGGCGACGCGCAGCGTGCTAGCAGGGCAGGGGCTCACCAGTGGTGGGTAGAGTAGGCTCGGCGACTCAGCGGCTCGGCAGCACGGCGGCTCTGCGGCTCGGGCGACTCGGGCGGCTCGGCGGCAGGGCAGCTCGGCAGCAACTGCAGCTCGGCAGCTCGGCGACCCGGCGGCGCGGCTGTAGGGCGGCTCGGCTGCTGGGAGGCTCAGGTGTAGAGCGGCTCGGCTGCAGGGCGGCTCGGCTGCTGGGAGGCTCGGGTGTAAAGCGGCTCGGCGGCGAGGCGGCTCGGCTGCAGGGCGGCTCGAGACGAAGGAGGAGGAGAAGCAGGGGAGACCACACACCTGCCACCCAAGCGGCCCCCTCAGGTCGCCTCGACAGGCGACGGGAAAAGGGGGGGGGGGGGGGGGGGGAGGCGGCTCGGGCGGCTCGGGCGGCTCAGGCGGCTCGGGCAGCTCGGGCAGTCAGCGGCACAGGCGGCTCGGGCGGCTCGGCTCCTCAGCTGCGCAGACGGCTCGGGCGGCTCAGGCTGCACGGCGGCTAACGGGCGGCGTGGGGGGGGGCCGGGACGGCGGCGTGCAGCAGGGACGGGCGGCGCACGGGCGGTGTGAGGCCGGGACGGGCGCGCGCGGGCGGCTAGGAGCCGGGACGGGCGCGCGCGGGTGGCTAGGGGCCGGGACGGGCGCGCGCGGGTGGCTAGGGGCCTGAACGGGCGGCGCGCGAGCGGCTAGGGGCCGGGACAGGCGGCGCGCGGGCGGCTGAGAGCCGGGACGGGCGGCGCGCGGGCGGCTAGGGGCCTGAACGGGCGGCGCGCGAGCGGCTAGGGGCCGGGACGGGCGGCGCGCGGGCGGCTAGGGGCCTGAACGGGTGGCGCGCGAGCGGCTAGGGGCCGGGACAGGCGGCGCGCGGGCGGCTAGGGGCCTGAACGGGCGGCGCGCGAGCGGCTAGGGGCCGGGACAGGCGGCGCGCGGGCGGCTGAGGGCCAGGACGGGCGGCGCGCGGGCGGCTAGGGGCCTGAACGGGCGGCGCGCGAGCGGCTAGGGGCCGGGACTGGCGGCGCGTGGGTGGCTAGGGGCCTGCAGGGCAGGCCGAAAGAGTGAGAGCGAGGGCCCGGAGCGCGCTCCGGGCAGAAAAAAAGGTTAAAAGTGGTGGGCCCTAAGCACAGTTCCCACGGGGGAACCTGCTCGATACCATGTGGAAAATAGAACGAGAATGAATGAACTATGAGTGAAGTGAGTACAAATAGCAAAACCCTAATTGGGTTGTACCCCCTATGGTATACCCCACTGTAGCCTACACAACAGCATAAGCTACATATATGTTCTGACACGACGCTCAAGGCGGAACGTAACTCCACGCGTCAGCAATCCACGGTGAATACTCCAGCGCAACTGGAAATGCACCTCCACAATCGGAGGAGCCAATCATCATTTCATCAGGCACACCGACACAGAATGACAGCGTGGGACAACGCTGAGGCGCAGCCAGTGATGGCGCCGCCCCCTCGATGCCTGGCATGGAAAGGACTAGGGTCGCACCTGTTGGGCTGAAAAGCCCTAGGATCTTTGTAGAGTTAAAGTCTGAGTAAGTGATGTAATAGCGGAAGCGTTGAATAAAGTCCTTGAACCACCTTGCGCTAGTATGTGAGGGCAAAGTAAGTTGATTAAAGCAAAGAGATACAGGAATAAATATATGAGTACAAAGAATATGAAGAGACATTATGACTACTTTACTGTTGCGGTTCGATATAGTGCGACTCGGGCAACTGCTCGATGTCGAGTCAGTTGTGTGTCCTTGTTGTCGCGCTGCGTCAGGTCAAAGGTCGCTGACCTTTGACTTTCTCGTAACCTCCAGCGGTTACGTTAACTTCCGAGGGTTGACTCGCGATGCTTCGATTTGAGCTGCTTCGCTTGTGTCTTGAGTTCTGACACGACAGAGGCGCTTAAACTATTTGTTCCCAACACTCCCCTTCGCTTCTGGAGTGTCGCTGATGGTGACGTGGCTTTGTCCAGTCAGCAGCATGCAGTACTCGAACTTCTGTTTTCCGAGCTTCTTGGTCAAGTAGTCAGCTGCCATCTCGGACGTGGGACAGTAGGATAGTTTAAGTTTCCCTTTCTCGATCTCGTCCTTCACGAAGAAGTATCGCAGGGCGATATGCTTCGTTCTGTTCGCGAATCCGCTCTTGTTGGAGATGCGAATTGCAGATTGGTTGTCGCAGAACAAAGTGAAGTTGGGTAACTCGGCTAACTTCGCTTCTTCCAGCAGCTCGCGAAGGTAGAGTCCTTCCTTGGTGGCTGAGCAGAGGGCGATATATTCTGCTTCAGCTGAAGAGAGAGCAATTAGTTCCTGCTTGCTCGATTGCCAGGAGATAGGTCCGATAGGTTCGAGGCGGTAGATGTAGCCAGTGCGGGAGCGCCTGTTATCTGAGTCGCCGGCGTGATCGGCATCGACGTAGCCGATTAGTTTCGTCGGCGTAGTTGTGTTTTTGTAGTACGTCAGGCCGATCGTTGCGGTGCTCACGAAATAGTGAAGAGCGCGGTCGAGTTCCGCTAGGTGTTCTGTTTCGGGCCTCTTGAGATAGGTAGCAAGTTGACTTGCGGAGTAGGACAGGTCTGGCCGACAGGTGACGGCTGCGAAGAGGAGGCAGCCCAGTTTTCGCTGGTAGTCGCGTATTCCGGCGGTTTTGAGTAAGGCGGAGCTTCCTTTGTCGTTCCCTGCCGTGTAGCGGTATGGCGTGGAGATAGTAGCGGGTGTGAGCGCGAAGCGTTTGGCGATGGTGTCGGCATACTTTTCGGCGCTGAGGTGGATCGCGTTTTCTTCTTCGCGGATGTTGAGTCCGAGATACGGAGTGACGGTAGTGGAGACGTAGGACACGTGCAGTGGGTCACCCGCTGACTCGCAGGAATGAACTGGTCAACCCCCCTATCCTGTAGATCAGCTCCTCTCACCAAGTTCGTAGAGAACGAGGGGAGGTAGAGACCTGACAAGGTGCCAGAGGGGGCTGCCGGACACGGTAAGACAGTGGAGAAGCGAGCAAGGACAGGACCCCCAGAGGGGTCCGCCAGGGAGACCGCAACCGGCCGACTGAGCGGCGTAAGTGTGGTGCGGTCCCGAAAGAAGGAGCGGGAAGCACCCGAGTCAAGGGTGAAGGTGTGTAAGGCCTGAGCCGACGTGGTACCTGAGAGGGCAGACTCGCCAGCACCTGGGGCAGCAGACGCGCTAGCACCTAGAGGAGCAGCCTCACCAGCACCTAGAGCAGTAGTCTCAATGCCCGGGTCAGGCGGAACACACAGGTAACAGTCACCCTCAACACTATCAGAAACAGCATGCATGGCAGCAAGAATAGCATCAAAATCAAGATCAAAGATAGCAACCCCCGCCCTAGACAGCTCTCCCCAGCGAGGGATCTCAGAGGCCACAGGGAACTGGTGACGCCACGCGTCCGTCAGGCGGCCGAAGCAGTGCTGGGTGGAGTGCGGGCCCCCGCACTGCTCACCAGCGCGGTCACCGGTACGGAGAACGTAGGTGCAGGGACCCGTACCCCCACCGCGCTGACGCGCAGCGTACCAGTCACGAAGCTGCTGAGGGGATAGGGTCTCACGACTGCGCTGCTGCTGCTGGCGCGTACCACCACCGGAGCCACTCCTCTGCGGAGAGCCACGACCAGGTCCACCGCTCCCGCCGCCGCCTCCGCCACCTCCGCCGCCTCCGCCGCCTCCATCACCTCCGCCGCCTCCGCTCCCTCCGCCACCGCCGCCGCCTCCTCCGCCTCCACTGCTGCCACCGACACCTCCACCCCCGCCACTACTCCCACCACCACCCCCACCCCCTCCAGTGCCTCCACCACCACCTCCACCGCCCCCGCCAGCCCCTCCAGCGCCGTTGCCCCCCTTGCCCTTGCCGGTGCGGTGTCTCCCGCTCGGGGCAGACGCAGCGCCGACCGACTCGAAACCAACGAGGTCGGCCGCAGCAGCAGAGGCAACAGAGGGCAAGAGGGGGGAGGGGGAACACCCCTCAAAGACGAGGGTGTGAGGGTCACCACGAGAGGCTCCTACAGCGACTATGCTCTTCTCTGCTGCTAGGAGGCGCTCCTCAAGGAGATCGACGGTGAGAGTGGTGGGGCAAACTGAGAGGAAGTGGTCCCTGACTAAGCGAAGGGAGTCAGGGAGGCGGGTGACTATGTAGTAGAGGGTGATGTACATGGGGGGGGGGGGTTCTTGGCACAGAACTCAGCAGGAAGCGCAGCGCGGTAGCGAATGTCACTAGTGCGAAGGTGAGCTATGAGGTCAGCAATTATGGGAAAGGCAGCAAGGTCAGGGAACATGTACGGCAGCATGAGGCGGCTAAGAGCAGCAGTGGCAGGGGAGGAGTAGCCTGCAACTACAGCGTCGTACAAGGTCTTAGCACTCTTGTACTGGCTAAAGTGCGCACGCTCAGCGGTCGGTAAGTGGCGACGCACAGCAAGGCGAGCAGCAGCATCGCGTGTGGCCCACTGTGAGCGAACAGTGCTGTCTGCAGTAGCAGGCAGGGCGGGAGAGACACCAGAGGTGAGATCGAACAGAGAGAGTCCGTCTGCCCTATCGCACTGGAGAAACAGCTGGAGGTCATTGACCCAGACCTCAAAGTCACGGCACGGCCCTCAGCATCAAAAGTAAGGACACTGGGGGTATCCATGACTGCAGTGGCCTAGTAGGGAGTGAGCTCACTAGTCCGAGGAAGGAGGGCCGGGGCGCACCGGTAGGAACAGCAGCGGCTCGACAATAGGGCGGCTCGGCGGCTCGGCGGCTCGGTGGCTGGGCGGCTCGGCTGCTGGGCGGCTCGGCTGCTGGGCGGCTCGGCGGCTTGGCTGGTGGGCGGCTCGGCTGCTCGGCGGCTCGGCTGCTGGGCGGCTCGGCTGCTGGGCGGCTCGGCTGCTCGGCAGGTGGGCGGCTCGGCTGTTGGGCGGCGCGGCTGCTGGGCGGCTCAGCTGCTGGGCTGCTCGGCGGCTCGGTCGCTGGGCGGCTGAGCAGTGACAGGGCCGGTAGAGGCGGTGACGTGGCCGCTAGGGGAGGGCGACGGGGCCGCAGGTGACGGCGACGGGGCCGCAGGTGGCGGCGAAGGGGCCGCAGGTGGCGGCGGGGCCGCAGGTGGCGGTTGAGTGGCCGTAGTTGGCGGCGACGGGGCCCTAGGTGGCGGCGACGGGGCCGCAGGTGGCGGCGACGGGGCCGCAGGTGGCGGCGACGGGGTCTCAGAGGGGCTGCAGAGGGGCCGCAAGGGGCCTAGACGGGGCCGCAGAGGGGCCGCAAGGGGCCTAGACTGGGCCGCAAGGGGCCTAAACGGGGCGGCGACGGGGCCGTAAGGGGCCGGTAAGGGCGCCGCGAGGGGCCGAAAGGGGCCGCGCGAGGGCCGTAAGGGCGGCGTGAGGGGCCGTAAGGGGCCGTAAGGGGCCGTAAGGGCAGCGCGAGGGGCCGTAAGGGCGGCGCGAGGGGCCGTAGAGGGCGGCGCGAGGGGCCGTAAGGGCGGCGTAAGGGGCCGTAAGAGGGGCCACTAAGGGCGACGCGAAGGTAGGGAGGGCACACAGAGCGCGACTCGGGCAGGAGTGAAGCGCGCTCCGGGCAGGAAAAAAAATATATCGTGGTGGGCCCTAGGTAGCGTTCCCACTAGGGAACCTGCTCGATACCATGATAAGAAAGGAGGAATGAAATGACTAAGGGAGAGTTGGATACAAGTACAAAACCTAGAAATGTGTCGTACCCCATATGTGCTACCCCACTATAGCCATATAGGCTAAGTCATATAAGCCTGACATACCCATGACCCCAAATCCCGACTATCCGGTGTCACGTGTCAGAATCCCAACCACTAAACCATTGGGATAAAAGGGCTTGTTAAGTAGCGGGTCAGTGCGCTCATAACCCCCTACGACAACGAGCCTGTAAACCTTCCCTAAGATCAATCGGGGATCACCAGTGGACCTCTGACACCCCCCCGTACTGGGATGCCCGAAGTGCAAACACTGGGATTTGAACCCGAGACCTTCGCTCTGATACCTTGTCAGAATCCCAACCACTAGACGATTGGGATAAAAGGGCTTGTTAAGTAGCGGGTCAGTGCGCCCATATCCCCCAAGGACAACGAGCCTGTAACCCTTCCCTAGGATCAATCGGGGATCACCAGTGTGTCAGAATCCCAACCACTAGACCATTGGGATAAAATGACTTGTTTCAGTAGCGGGTCAGTGCGCCCATAGCCCCCCAAGTAAACGCGCCTGTAGCCCCCCCTAGGATCGATCGGGGATCTCACAGTGTAGCTCTACTGACACCCCCCCACACTGGGAGGCCCAGGACTACGCACAGTGGCAACAGCCAACATGTGCATACACCGGGATTCGAACCCGAGACCGCTCCGATACCATGTCAGAATCCCAACCACTGGACCATTGGGATAAAAGGGCTTGTTTCAGTAGCGGGTCAGTGCGCCCATAACCCCCCAGGCAAACGCGCATGTAGCCCCCCTAGGATCGATCGGGGATCTCACAGTATAGCTCTACTGACACAGTGGACCTCTGCCATCACGAGCGCAACAGTTCGCCGAATTTTTACAAGCAGCACGGACCCGGGCAGCAGGCGCAAATAAAACTTCGAACATCATCGCTAAACGCAACGCCGACCGCCACTGGCGACCTGTCACTTACCAGCCTGACGACCTAGTCTTACTCGACACCTAGAACCTCCGCCTACTCATTACTCCGAAACTCCGCCCTCGATATTGTGGGCCATTCCGCATCAGCCACATGATCACACCCGTCACCGCCCATCTCCTCCTCCCTGCTGACTGGTACGTCAGCCCGTCCTTCCATGTCAACTTGCTTCGCCCCTACGTACCATCCACCAGCCAACTGCCCCATAACCGCCCAGCTAGCATGACACGAGCTACCGAGTTCGTGACCCACGAGGAGCTCGAAGGATCGAATTCCTCATCCGCTGGAGAGACCGTACACCCACCGAAGACAACTGGGTTCCTCTGGATAGAATCGAAAACCACCCTGTCCTCACCGAGTATCTGCGCACCCGAAATTTTCGGGATGTACACGCACTTTCATAAAGGAGGGCCTCCTTAGTGGGGGGGGTGTCAGAATATTATCTTATTGTTCTAGCCTGTAGTGGGGTGCTCTATAGCGAGTACAACCCTTCTAGGGTTTGCTATTTGTATCCTCATTCTTGCTAGTTCAACCCCCTTTCTTTCTTCTAACTTTTAACAGGGGGTAGTGTAGGGAAAATTCCTTTCCATGCTTCGCGTCTTTGCTCAGCGCATACACCACTGTAGCACCACAGTCAGCACCGTTACCACTCGCAAACCTCGCATCGGCAATCCTCCCGCCACCTTCGCACGTCGCACCCCGACCTCACGGCTCGGTGGGTAACCCGCGTTTCGGGCCTCCGCCTCGACATTTTCCCAAGCTCAATTCCAGGACCGTCGCGCGTCAACCACATTTCATTACCGTTACCTCCGTAGTTTCGCTATATATTCTTCGCTCATGCCTTCGCTCGTTGTACTCTTGCTTCGATAGTGCACTTCTCATTCGATCACTCAATTGCACTCGTAACAATTTCTAAGGCAAACTTGAATTGCACAACTGCCACTGTACATACTTCATATTAAGATGACTGTTACGAGTGCAATTGAGTAAATGAACGAGAATTGCACTATCGAAGCAAGAATCCAATGAGCGAAGGCATGAGCAAAGAATATATAGCGAAACTACAGTGGTAACGGTAATGGACTGTGGTTGTCGCGTGACGGGCCTGGGACTGAGGTTTGGGAAAGTGTCGAAGCGGAGGCCCGGAGCGCGGGTTACCAGCCGAGCTGTGCGGTTGGGGTGCGATGTGCGAAATTGGCGGGCTGATTGTCAATGCGAGGGTCGCGAGTGGTAACGGTGCTGACTGTGGTGCTATAGTGATGTACGCGTTGAGCAGGGATGCGAAGAAGGAAAAGTGATTTTCCTTACACTACCCCACCTCCTAAGGAGGTCCTCCTTACGAAAGTGCGTGGACGTCCCTGAAGTGTCGGCTGCGCAGATATTCGGTGAGAATAGGGTGGTTTTCGATTCTGTCCAGGGGAACCCAATTGTCTTCGGTGGGTGTACGGTCTTTCCAGCGGATCAGGAACTCGATCTTTAGGGCTCCTCGTGGGTCACAAACTCTGTGGCTCAGGATTTTGTCGGGGGTGATGATTGGTTCGGTTGGCGGTCGTGCCATGCTGGCTGGGCGATTGCTTGGGAGTTGGCTTGTGGATGGGACGTAGGGGCGAAGCAGGCTGACGTGGAACGAGGGGCTAACGTACCAGTCAGCAGGGAGGAGGAGGTGGGCAGTGACGGGTGTTATCATGTGGCTGATACGAAATGGCCCACAGTATCGGGGGCGGAGTTTGGGTGTGATGGGCGGTCGGAGGTTCTGGGTGTCGAGTAAAACTAGGTCGTCGGGCTGGTAAGTGGCAGGTCTGCGGTGGCGGTCGGCGTTGCGTTTAGCGATGATGTTCGATTTTTTGATTGCGTCTGCTGCCCTGGTCCGTGCCGCTTGCAGAATTTCAGCGAACTGTTGCACGCGTGGAACCGGGTTGTCGGGATTCGGGGTCATGGGTACTGTTGGGTCTTGTCCGTAATTCAGGTAAAACGGTGACTGTTGGGTCGTGACGGATGGGGCGTTGTTGTATGCGAATTCGATGAGTGGTAGTTGTTGCTCCCACGTGTTTGGATCGTCGCACGTGGCCCTGATGAGTTGCTCCATGGTTTGATTTGTCCGTTCTGTCTGTCCGTCTGTTTCGGGGTGATACGATGAACTAAACTGTAGTCGCGTGCCGAACTGCTGCCACAGGTTCCGCCAGAAGTTGCTAGTAAACTTCGTGTCTCTGCCGCTGATGATTGATGCTGGTATCCCGTGCAGTCGAACGACGGTAGAGATGAAGAGGCGGGCTGTTTCTTCGGCTGTGATTGATTTCTTGCAGGCTGCGAAGTGTGCCATTTTCGTCAGTCGATCAACGATGACCAGGATCGCGTCATTCCCACTCGCTCCGGTCGGTAACCCCGTGACGAAGTCCATCGTCACCTGCTGCCAAGCACGCTCTGGGGGTGGGATTGGTTGCAACTGTCCCGCCGGCCGCTTCCGGGTTGACTTCATGATCTGGCAAGTGGGACACGATGCCACGTGTCGCTGTACGTCGGTCAACATTTCGGGCCAATAATAATACCGCTGCAGCTGCTGCCGTGTTTTCTCTACTCCGAAATGTCCCGAGGTAACTCCGTCATGTGCCTCCTGTAATAGTAATTCCCGTAGCAGTGTGTACCCTGGTACCCAGATGCGTTCGGTCCCAGCTTTTACATAATAGACTCCCTTGGCTGCTGCGAAATGCTGCGAGTTTCCTCCTGTGAAAAATGGGTCCGTTTGGTATCCGTGGGTAAATAATCCTGTCAGTAGCGGGCTGGTCTGGGCGAGTAGTATCGCATGGATCAGGGCAGTGGGGCGGGTCAGTGCGTCGGCGATATTCGAGGCTCCTTTTTTATAGGTGACTGTGTAGTGGAAATTTGACTCGAGGAAATCGAGCCACCGAATCTGTAGTGGGTTGAGGTTGGGCTGTGCGCGGAGGTATTGTAGGGATCGGTGGTCTGTCCGTACTGTCACGTCTGCGACGGTCAAGTAGCACCGCCACACTTCGAACGCATGCACGATCGCGAGCATTTCGCGGTCGTGTATTGGGTAATTTCGTTCGGACGGATGCAGTTTTCGTGATTCGTATGCGATGGGCTGTAGGCCGTTGCCAAAGTCCTGCAACAGTACGGCTCCAATGGCGATGTCGCTTGCGTCTGTAACAACTTCGAAGGGGCGATGTGGGTCAGCGATGCGCAGGACGGGTGGTGAACAGAGAACATTTTTCACGGCAGAGAAGGTAGTATGCTCTTTCTCCCCCCACGTAAAAACGACCCCCTTGCGTAGTAAGTCTGTCAACGGGGCAGATAATCGTGCCATGTCGGGGACGAACTGACGAACATAATTAACGAACCCTAAAAAACTCTGCAGTTCCGTGATGTTCGTCGGGGGACGCCACGCTTTGACCGTATCCAGCTTCTTGGGGTCGATTTCAACTCCATCCTCCGAAATAACGTGCCCTAAAAATTCTAGCCTGTCCCGAAAAAACTCGCACTTAAATCCTTTGGTGAGTAGCCGATGTTCCTTTAAAATTTTAAACACTGCTTCGAGATCCACTAAGTGCTGCTGCTTGTCGCGACTGTAAACGAGGATGTCGTCGAGGTAGACTATCACGCATTTATCTAAGAGTGGCCTAAACGCCTCGTTCATGGTCATCTGAAATGTTGCGGGCGCGTTGGTCAGCCCAAAAGGCATTACCGTGTACTCGAACGACCCGTACCTAGTCCTAAATGGTGTCTTGGCGCAGTCCGACGGTTCGACCCGAATCTGATGGTAACCCCCCTGTAAGTCTATTTTTGAAAATACCCGTGCTGTTCGCAGTTGGTCGATCAGTTCGTCGGCACGGGGAATGGGGTACCGCGATTTGACTGTTACCCTGTTAAGCGCTCGGTAATCGATGCACATGCGAATGTCAGAGTAATATAACTGATGCATGTTTGTAGGCTATAGTGGGGTAGCACATATGGGGTACAGCTTTCTAGGGTTGTATTTGTACCCAACTCTGACTTAGTCATTTCATTCCTGTTCTCTTATCTTTCACATGGTATAGAGCGGGTCCTTCCTAAGGACCGTTTTTTAGGGCCCACCAAAGCGCGCCCCGAGGCGCGCATTTTTTTTCGCGACCCTTCGGGTCGCCATTACTCTCGCGGCCCCGCTGTCCCTCTGACGCGGCCCCGCCACCCCTGCTTGACGCGGCCCCGCCGCCTCCTCTGCAGCGGCTCCGCCGCCTCCTCTGACGCGGCCCCGCCGCCCGCTGATCGCGGCCCCGCCGCCGGCTCTGACGCGGCCCCGCCGCCGGCTCTGACGCGGCCCCGCCGCCCGCTGATCGCGGCCCGCCGCTGGCCCTGACGCGGCCCCGCCGCCGGCTCTTAGCCAGCCTCGCCGCCGGCTCCAACGCGGCCCCGCCGCCCGCCTCGACGAGGCCCCACCGCCGGCTCTGACGCGGCCCCGCCGCCGCCTCCTGATCGCGGCCCCGCCCCGGCTCTCTCGCGGCCTCGCCGCCAGCTCTGACGCGGCCCCGCCCCGGCTCTCACGCGGCCCCGCCGCCGGCTCTCTTACGGCCCCGCCGCCGCCCCTGACGCGGCCCCTGCCTCGGCTCTCAGGCGGCCCAGCCGCCCTGTCGCGGCCCGGTCGCCTCCTGACGGCCCCGCCGTCCCTTCGTGACGCCCCCGCCGTCCCTTCCTGCCGGCCCCGCCGTCCACTCCTGACGGCCCCGCCGTCCCCTCCTGACGGCTCCTGCCGTCCCCTTCTACCGGCCCCGCAACTGCACCTGCTCGCCCCGCCGCTGCACCTACCGGCCCCCACCACCCCCCCCCCCCTTTTCCCGTCGCCTGTCGAGGCGACCTGAGAGGCCAGCAGAGGGGTGGCAGGTGTGTGGCCTCTCCTGCTTCTCCTCCTCCTTCATCTCCCGCTGCAGCAGCCGAGCCGCTCACCTGCAGCAGCCGAGCCGCCCCACCGCCGAGCCGCCCTGCACCCGAGCCGCCCAGCAGCCGAGTCGCCCTGCCGCCGAGCTGCCGGGTCGCTGAGCTGCTGAGCTACAGTTGCTGCCGAGCCGCCCTGCCGCCGAGCCGCCGAGTCGCCGAGTTGCTGAGCTGCAGTTGCTGCCGAGCCGCCTTGCCGCCGAGCCGCCCGCGTCGCCCGAGCCGCAGAGCCGCCGAGCTGCCGAGCCTACTCTTCCCACCACTGGTGAGCTCTTGCCCTGCTAGCACACTGCGCGTTGCCTGCCTGCCTGCCTTTTGGCTTACCTGGCTGCCTGCCTTCCTGCTGCTAGTCCTGCTCCTGCTTCTACTTGCGGAGCCAGATGCAGCCCCAGCGACGCCTGCGTGAGTCCCTCACGCCCCAGCAGCTGCGTGAGTGGTACGCTGGTTGGGGCTGTAGGGGTGGCGGCACTACTCCTACTACCACTCCTGCTGCTTCTACTCGTGGTGGCGGCCAGATGCAGCTCCCGCGACCCTCTCGCGTGTCTCTCACGCCTCGCCAGCTTCGTGAGTGGTACGCTCAGAGTGGAGGGTCTCTCAGTGCTGTTCGCTGCTCTTACGTGATTCGCACTGGTACTCGGAGTGGTCAGCCTTGTGGGACACCTAGTCATACACAGTCCCGCTGCTTCGCCCGTCTGAGCGACGCCTGGCGTACCGTGTTTGGCGACGAGGCTGAGCTCCCCGACTGGGTGGAGTTGCTTAGGCAGAGGGTAGATATATTTGCTCTTGACTATGATGCTATTCTCACTGCCATGTATGCATTGCCTACTAGTGCTGACCGTGCCGGTCACCTGTGCGTACCGCCTGACCCGGGTATAGAGCCTGCTGCTCTAGCTGCTGGTGCGGCTGCTGCTCTGGGTGCTAGTGTGTCTCCTGCTCCAGGTACAGGTGCGGCTGCTGCTCTAGGTGCTAGAGAGTGTGCTTCCTCAGGTGCGGGTGAGGCTGCGCTCTCAGGTACCGCGTTGGCTTCGGCCTCCCTCACCTTTACACTTGACTCTGGGGCTTCTCGCTCCTTCTTTCGGGACCGCACCACACTCACGCCGCTTGGTCGGCCGGTTGCAGTCTCCCTGGCTGACCCCTCTGGGGGTCCTGTCCTCGCTCACTTTTCCACTGTCCTCCCGTGTCCGGCTGCCCCCTCGGGCACCCTGTCTGGCCTGTACCTCCCCTTGTTCTCGACGAACTTGGTGAGTGGTGCAGACCTACAGGATGCGGGGGTTCACCAGTTCACTCCTGCGAGTCAGCGGGTGACCCACTGCACGGACGCACGCACAGGCCGGCACCTGGCCACGTTCTCGCGTCGGCCGGGGTCGAGCCTCTACACCCTGACCACTGAGTCTCCTCCTGTCCCCGCGTCCGGTCAGGTAGCAGCGTCGGGTCAGGTGTTTGCTGCTGCGTCCAGGTCTGGTCCTAAGTCTGCCCCCTGTTCGTGTCGCCTCCTGTCTCACGACACTCTCCTGTGGCACCACCGTCTAGGCCACCCCTCCTTGCCTCGTCTTCGGGGCATGGCTTCCCGTGTCCTTGTCTCTGGTCTTCCCCTGTCTCTCCCTCCCCTTCCTTCGGGACCAGGACCTTCCTGTGTCCCCTGTGTCGAGGGGCGCCTCAGGGCTGCTCCTCACTCCTCCCAGTTTCCCCCGACAGAGGCTCCTCTGCAGACGCTTCACATGGACATGTGGGGCCCGGCCCCCGTCCGTGGGCAGGGTCACGAGCGCTACTTCCTGTTGGTGGTTGACGACTACTCGCGTTACACCTCAGTCTTCCCCTTGCGCAGCAAGGGTGCTGTCACTGAGGTGCTGATCGCCTGGATCCGCGAGGCTCGTCTCCAGCTCAGGAGGAGCTTCGGCTCGGACTTTCCTGTTCTGCGTCTGCACTCTGACCGAGGTGGGGAGTTCTCCTCTCGCCTTCTGCGAGACTACTGTCGTGCACAGGGGATCCGCCAGACCTTTACGCTTCCGGACTCTCCACAGCAAAATGGGATTGCTGAGCGCCGCATTGGCATGGTCATGGATGTCACTCGTACGTCCATGATGCATGCGGCTGCCCCCCATTTTCTGTGGCCGTTTGCGGTTCGGTACGCGGCGCATCAGCTCAACCTTCACCCCAGGGTCTCTCGGCCCGCGATGTCCCCAGTGTTACTGTGGACGGGGAAGGTCGGCGATGCGTCTGCATTCCGTGTCTTGGGATCTCGGACGTTTGTCCGCGACTTGTCTGCGGACAAGCTGTCCCCTCGTGCTGCTCCCTGTGTCTTCCTTGGCTTCCCCCCTGACGCTCCAGGGTGGCAGTTCTACCACCCCTCCTCTCGTCGTGTTCTGTCCTCCCAGGACGTCACGTTCGACGAGTCAGTCCCCTTCTACCGCCTCTTCCCCTACCGTACTCCTTCCCTCCCCCCCCCACCGGACTTCCTGGTACCAGTTCCCCCCCCGGTAGACCCCCTCCCCCCTCAGGTTCCTGCCCCTTCAGGTGTGTCCCAGGTAGACACAGTCGAGCAAGTCGAGGTTGCTGCTGAGTCTGGTCCTGCTGTGGGTGCTGAGCCTGGGGGTGCTGCTGCTGGGGGTGCTGAGCCTGGGGGTGCGAGGCCGGGGGGTGCTGAGTCTGGGGGTGCTGGGCCTGGAGGTCCGGAGCCTGCGCCTGCTGGACCTAGGGGCTCTCCGGTTCTTCCGTCTCGGCGGGAGCCGCTCTCTCCACAGGAGCTGCGCGAGTGGTTTGCTCGCCGCTGGAGGCGTGCTGCTGGAGCTGGAGCTTCTTCGCCTGCTGAGGGTGCTGGTGTTGTCGGTCCCGGAGCTGCTAGGCCTGCAGGTCCTACTGGAGCTGGAGCTACTGAGCCTGGGGGTGCTGAGTCTGGAGCTGCTGAGCCTGGAGGTGCTGCGTCTGGAGCTGCTGAGCCTGGGGGTGCTACGTCTGGAGCTGCTGTGCCTGGGGGTGCTGAGTCTGGAGCTGCTGAGCCTGGGGTTTCTCCTTCTGCTGCGTCTCGCCGAGAGCCCCTCTCTCCACAGGAGCTGCGCGAGTGGTTTGCTCGCCGTTGGAGGCGTGCTGCTGGAGCTGGAGCTTCGTCGACCGTCGAGGGTGCTGGTGCTGCCGGTCCCGGAGCTGCTGGGCCTGCGGGTCCTACTGGAGCTGGAGCTGCTAAGGGTGTTGGTGCTGAGACTACTGCTGTCTCTCCTGGCGGTGGTTCTACTGCTGGTGCTGCTGGAGGTCCTGCCGCTGGAGGTGTTGGTGGCGCTGGTGCTGTCGCTGAGGGTGCTGGTGCTGTCCCTGCTGAGTCTGGAGCTGCCGCGCGGCCTCGGCCGTACTTCGTTCCGCTCCTACAGCAGGTTCTTGGTCTTTCTCCTTCGGTAGAGTGTCCACAGCCTGTCCAGTCGCAGTCACTGTTGGAGCCTTCCTCTCCTCTGCCTACTCCCTCCCCTTACACTGGTCCTACTGGAGGTCTTGCTGAGCGTTGTGAGCCTGCGTCTCGTCCCACGTCGCCGGTTCGTGCTGCTCGCGCTAGTGGTCGCGGTTCGCGTCAGCGTCCTCCTCCTGTCCCTGGCACGCACCGGATGTCTCTGCGTCCGTCCACTGCTCCTCTGCGTGCCCCTTTGCCTTCTCCTCCTGAGTCCTCTCTTCCTGCGCTTGCCGACCCTGAGTCGGACTCTCGTCGTGCTGCCAGTCCTACTGTCACGCGTCTCCTTGCTACTGTCGTCACTGACCCCTCTTTTGAGTCCACTGCTGCGTCTGCTCTTGTCGCTGAGCTCGTCGACTTTGCTGCTCGCTGCCGTCTAGACTACGCTGCTAGTCTTGTTGCTGAGTCTGCGTCTGTCTGTCCTCCGTCCGTCGAGGGTGAGTGTGCTCTTGGCACGGACGTCCTAGAGGACAGGCAGGAGGAGTTACAGTGTCTGGCTGCTGCTTCACCTCATCTCGCGTCTGTACTGCTTGCTCCTGAGGGAGACCCGGATGCACTAGACATCCCGACTCCGCGCTCTTACGCGGAGGCCGTAGAGGGTCCCTACTCCTCTCAGTGGCAGGCAGCTATGGATGCAGAGATGGCTTCCTGGAAGTCCACAGGCACCTATGTTGACGCAGTTCCCCCTCCTGGGGCGAACATCGTCAGTGGCATGTGGATCTTCAGGGTGAAGCGGCCGCCGGGCTCTCCACCTGTCTTCAAGGCGCGGTACGTTGCTCGTGGCTTCAGTCAGCGGCAGGGAGTTGACTACTTTCAGACCTTCTCTCCCACCCAGAAGATGACCACTCTTCGGGTGCTGCTGCACATAGTCGCTCAGCGCGACTACGAGCTTCACTCTCTCGACTTCAGCACTGCGTTCTTGCAGGGTAGCCTGCACGAGGAGATCTGGCTGCGCCGTCCGCCTGGCTTCACTGGGACTTTCCCTCCTGGCACCCAGTGGAGCCTCCGACGGCCAGTCTACGGTCTCCGCCAGGCACCGCGTGAGTGGCACGACACACTGAGGACTACGCTTGCGGCTCTTGGGTTTGCTCCCTCTACTGCTGACCCGTCGCTGTTTCTGCGCACCGACACTTCACTGCCGCCGTTCTACATCCTCGTGTACGTCGACGACTTGGTCTTTGCCACAGCGGACACTGCTGGACTCGCCTACGTGAAGTCCGAGCTGCTGAAGAGACACACGTGTACAGACCTGGGTGAACTGCGCAGCTACCTTGGCTTGCAGATCACTCGGGACAGAGCACGCCGCACCATTACCTTGACGCAGTCACACATGGTGCAGCAGGTCCTTCAGCGCTTCGGCTTCACGTACTCCTCGCCTCAGGCCACTCCTCTGCCTACTCGCCACTCACTCTCAGCTCTGCCTTCGGATGAGTCCGTAGAGTCGAGTGGTCCGTATGCAGAGCTTGTTGGCTGCCTCATGTACCTGATGACCTGCACACGACCTGACCTTGCATACCCTCTGAGCATTCTTGCACGCTATGTTGCTCCTGGGAGACACCGACCAGAGCACATGGCAGCAGCGAAGAGGGTATTGCGCTACCTGTGCAGTACGTCGGGCATGGGGCTAGTGCTTGGAGGGCGGAGTCCAGTGGTCCTTACAGGCCACGCGGACGCTTCTTGGGCTGACGACCAGGCTACGCAGCGGTCGTCACAGGGTTACACCTTCAGCCTTGGTTCCGGCTCTGTCTCGTGGCGGTCTACTCGCTCGTCTTCAGTTCTCAGCTCGAGTTGTGAGGCTGAGATCTACGCCGGGGCCATGGCTGCACAGGAGCTTTGCTGGCTCACCTACCTGCTGAATGACCTTGGAGAGCCGCCTCGTTCTCCTCCAGTGCTGTACGTAGACAACAAGGCCATGCTGGCCTTGTGTCGAGAGCAGCGCTTGGAGCACAGAACGAAGCACATTGCTCTCCGCTACTTCCTTGCTCGTGAGCTGCAGCAGCGTGGTCAGTTGCGACTTGCGTACGTGGCCTCTGAGGCCAACACTGCTGATGTGTTCACCAAGGCACTCGCGCCTTGTGACCATCAGCGCTTTTGCACCCAGCTGGGTCTTGTGCCTGTCTTGCCTCACTTGCTCTCCTCTTGACTTCACTTGTACTGTGACATATATATATACCTGCTCTTGTTTGTCTAGTTTTATATATATGTCTGTACTCCTGCATGTGAACTGGCCTCTGGCCCTGCTCTTGTGCTCGGACTGTGTGGTGACTTTGTGATCCACCCTGAGCTTGCTTTGCTTTGCTTTGCTTGACTGGTCTTGTGACCCCTTGTTCTCCCCCACTTTGCCTATGGGGGTGTGTCAGAGTATTATAACTGATGCATGTTTGTAGGCTATAGTGGGGTAGCACATATGGGGTACAGCTTTCTAGGGTTGTATTTGTACCCAACTCTGACTTAGTCATTTCATTCCTGTTCTCTTATCTTTCACAGCGAAACCCTCCGTCTTTTTTTGGTGTGAACAGGATCGGTGCGTCGAACGGTGACAAGCTCAGTCGGATAAACTGCTTCTCTAACAAATAGTCTAACTGCTTCCTCAGTTCGTCGAGCTCAGGCTGTGTCAGCCTGAACTGGCGCTTTACAGTTGGCGGTGCCCCCGGTTCTAACTCGATCCTATGGTCATGCGCCCGCTGAGGTGGTAGCCTTTGCGGTAAGTCGTCTGGAAAAATCCCCGGGTACCGTTTCAAAAGTTCCTGAAGTTCGGGCGCTACTGCTGCCAACAGTTTCTGAAAATCGCTCGGCTGCTCCTCTTCTTCCACTAATGCTATATCCACTGCGTACACGTCAGCTCCAGCGGCGACAACCCGTTTCATCGTGATGGCGTTGACGTGGACCGTTGAAGACTCGGGTGATCGCCAGCGAGGTAGTTCGACCCAGTTACCACTACTTCGCACGGTGCAGCTACCCGTCATCCAGTCAATTCGCGGGTTATACCGTCGCAGCCAATCACGCCCGAATAAAATATCGTGCCCATCCAGTGTCGTTGCGAGCATTTCCTGTGTAAACCCGAAGTTCCCTCCGCAGCGGACTTTTACTCGCTCCACCTTTTCCTGTATGGCCAGTGGCGTGCTGTCGACTAAGCGTGCGTCTATCTCAGGTAGGCAACGATTAAGTGTTAACTGTAGTTTTCGTGCGGTTGCGGTATTAACTAAACTGTGACTCGCTCCTCCATCAATAAAAATCTTCACTGCTGCTCCCTGTATTTTCCCGTGGATCAGTACTGGGCAATCCGTCGCTGTACCCTCCTTATTCATCCGAGCCCGATCGATGGCGTGAATCGGTACTGTGACTCGGTGAGGGTCGGTGCGGTTGGGCGAGCAGGCAGTCTCGTCAGTAGTTGGCCCAACTTCTACTGACTGCTGGCGTTTCCCTGCCTTGGAGACTCCCTCCCCTGCTCTGCTCCCCGGCGCCTCAGCTCCTCTGGGCATTCGCTCTTGCGATGGCCCGGCCTATTGCAAGCAAAGCAGCGCCCCTTAAACGGTGCGGCAGCTGCATTCGTTGCAACGGCGTGTACAGTGGCGTGCTCGGTCGGTCCCCGAGGGCGATGTCCGTAGTAGGACCCCGGTCTCGGTCGGCGTAGAATGTCAATTTTCTCGGCGAGCGCGAGAATCTCGTTGAAGTTGGAGAGTCCGCGCAGCATGATTTCGTGCGAGATATCCGGCTTCAGCCCTCCGACGTAACGGTCCACCCGCTCCGCTTCGTGCATGTAGCCGACCTGCTCGCAAAGTGCGAGAAAACCGCTCGTATAATCTTGAACCGACCCGAGCTGCCGCCAAGTGCGCAGTCTCTAACGCGCCGAAATGGAAGCCGCAATCGGCTCGAAGCGCGCCCGAAGCCCTGCGCACCACGCATCCCACGTGCTGTATTGGGCGGTCTCGCAGAACGAACTCCAGGTGACAGCTGGACCCGTGGGCCCTTCCTCGTGCGACGGTGGCTCGTAGGCGCGTGGTGACGTCACGATGACTCGCCACCAGTCCATGGCGGGGCCCCTTAGCAGTGAAATTGCATACCGAATCTTCGCGGCGTCCGACTCGACGTAGTTCGCGTCGAAGAAGACGTTCATCGTGAAGACCCACGATTGAACCGTCGGACCTCCACGTTGGCTTGGGTCGAAGCAGGGCGGGCGTTGTGGCTTGAGCGGCATTGGTGCCATAATGGCCTGTTCGCCACTTGTCGCCGCGAATTCCACATGCCGACGGGCTTCACGGGGCTCCCGCGGGCTTGGTACGACCCTGCTTCCTCCCATGCCAGGCATCGGCTGGGCGGCGCCATCACTGGCTGCGCCTGAGCGTTGTCCCATGCTCTCGTGTTGCGTTGGTGTGCCGGACGAAATGATGATCGACTCGTCCGATTGTGCAGATGCATTTGTCAGTGCGTGTGATGTCGCTGGAATGTTCACCGTGGATTGTTGACGGGCGGAGTCACGTTCCGCCGTGAGCGTCACGATTTCGAGCGCCGAGTCTTCAAGTTGGCGCACGAGACGATCAAGCTGCTCCTGCGTCAATGTGGCGAGCGTGAAATCGGCCATGGCGGGGGTGTTGGGCGAGCTCAGCGAGAGCCTCGGTCGTAGCCGTGCGTGCTTACGAGAGAGCACTACGAGCGGCGGTGCTGTATCGCTGAGAGACGTCTACCCCACCCAAAAAATTGAGATAGTGGGGAAGCGAAAATGTGGGTGCGGTCCGAGAGGAGATCGTAGGCTCTGATACCAAGTGTTACGAGTGCAATTGAGTAAATGAACGAGAATTGCACTATCGAAGCAAGAATCCAATGAGCGAAGGCATGAGCGAAGAATATATAGCGAAACTACAGTGGTAACGATAATGGACTGTGGTTGTCGCGTGACGGGCCTGGGACTGAGGTTTGGGAAAGTGTCGAAGCGGAGGCCCGGAGTGCGGGTTACCAGCCGAGCCGTGAGGTTGGGGTGCGATGTGCGAAATTGGCGGGCTGATTGTCGATGCGAGGGGCGCGAGTGGTAACGGTGCTGACTGTGGTGCTATAGTGATGTACGCGTTGAGCAGGGATGCGAAGTAAGGATAAGTGATTTTCCTTAGAATGACCCATTTTAACACCAATTCATGAACCATCTGACAACCGTCCCTCCCCCTCACGCGAGATTCGAAGAAATCTCTTCCTCTTGTCCTACATTCAAACCGCCGGCAAGTCATCATAACATGCTGAACATTTCAGCACCCTGGCCTGCCTTTCTAGCTTTGGGGATACGCTTGGTAATGCATGAAAGTGGTTCGGAATAGCGGGACGACCTTCTCAGTATTTTTAACGTTCACAAAACCTCAATACCGTGTGATAACCTCATAAACTTGCTTTCTTGTCCAGACTCCAGGAATTAATGCCACGTCATTGTAGCCTGTGTTCCTGCTGTCACCGCCTGTAACAACCGTCAAGTCGTCAGTCTAAGGACGACCGAAAGGTAACTGCCAGCTCGCCGATAGCCGGGAAAGCCGAGGCTGGACGGCTGTGGTCTCAGGTACATGTCCAGCCTCACTTTCTTCCCCCGGCGCCAGCTGGTTTGAATTTGACTGTAGCTTCGCGCCGCGCTTTGATGATGATGGGCTGAGCTGAGCCTGCTCTCCCAATTTGTGTACTCCAAATGCGGCTCGTCTTGACGGGCGAATCGCGATCGGTTTCGTACAATCCTCCCTTTCCTTCTCAATGTTGGCATTCCCATTTCGTACGTCATGAGACTTCCGTGGGCAACTAGTGCTGTTCTTTTTCGGTAGAGGTGTGACATGCCCAAACCGCACACCATTGGCCACTCATCAAAACACAAGCCCGGCCGCAAAAAACACGTGAGCAGAGCGTGATTGTCCATCCTCTTGCAGTAAATCCGTAGCGTGTACTGTATCACTGTTAGGTTTGTATCAGGTACGGTCGTCACGGCTATACCTACCGTACGGTGGTATAGTACTCGAAAAAACTGTCAGCACAACCAACTCACCTGATCGCCGGCGCCTGCAATATCTTCTTTCTCAAGAAACCTCAGCTTTACTCATTCCGGCAGGCCTGGATCTTGCGACCAATAAGCTGGGATAGCGGTCTGACATACCCTTGGACGTTCCGTTACCATTCGCATCCCCTAATACGTACATAAACGCGAGCATGTCTCCAATCATACTATGATAGCATTGTGCTTGTCCAACGTGAAGTGACGAGCCTCCATGAACACGCGCCGCCGGGTATCGCGAAGAGTGACGGCCTGCGTGGCTGATTCCGCTGTGGTGGCGCCGCGGCGCGAATGCATCGCGAAGGGTACTAGGATTCGAAGAATTCGTAGGAAAGCGCGCGACTACATGAATTTCGTAACGGGTACGCCATGGCTACCCTGGGCATGAACGACGAAATTCTTATTTCTTTCAAAGACCCCAAAGTTTGGGGTCACTGACCCGAAAAACAATGGCAAACGACCAAAACTATTTCTTTGCAAAGTCCTGAATTTATCCGTTGGTCTGTGGGATACAAATCGTTTTTTGTTTGTTTGTTTGTTTGTTTTTTTTTTTTTGCTTTTTTTTTTTTTTTTTCCCTTCTTCGCTGCGCTTACAGGCCTCGTCCAATGGGCATCAACCACGTGGCATGATCGCAAAGGCTCATCAACCGCAGACCTTCAAGGTCTAGAAGTTCCAATGGTCGCCCGCGAGTCGCTTTCCTGCCAGCAGCAGCAGCACCGCCGCCACCAGCAGCATCACCACCAGCACCAGCGGCAGCATCACCAGCACGAGTCGCACCGTCCCAGCGTTCCCCAAGCCATGGCTGCCGAAATTAGCGCCTGCTCATCCCTCGAGCTCCCCCAGCGCATATCGCGCACTCATCCCACAGAGGATCAGTCCGATGCCCCCTTGCCCACTCCAACCTCCGTGTCGGCCGCCCTCACAGCACCACCCGCATCCCCGATGTTCACCCAGCCACCCCTCGAATTCCCTTTGCCGGCTGTTGAGTTCTCTCTGCGTGAGCTGGCGGCCTGCACGCGTGGCTTCGGCCCCGATGCCATGCTGGCAATGGACTGGGCGGGCGCCGTGTACCGCGGGTGCTGCCACGTGGGCAAAGGCCACGTCGTTGCGCGACGTGGTGGAGGTCTGCAGTCAGAAGAGCCGGCGAAGGAAGCTCCACGTGGTTCCCCCGATGCGTCGCAGGCTGTGACAGAACGCGGTGCGTCTCCAGCCGACCTGTGTTGCTGTGCCACGTGTCAAGAGCTCACAGCCACCAAGTGCGTGAATCTAAGAGGCGGCTGCGCGAGGGTGAAGCGCTGGCGGTACCTGCCTTCCTCGTTGCCTCCCCCACCATCCACGTCAGCAGCTGCCGACGCAACAGGCAGCGGAAGCACGAGCAACGAGCAGGGACCGACAGCGCTAGATAGCATGCCGTCTCATACGCCTGAGGAGGCACAGAGCTCTGGAGACGTGGATTCTTCAGTCTCTGCAGGGAGGGAGATGATGGGGCGTCTGGCAGAAGCAGCAGCGTTGCACACGAACTTGCTGCCGATTGTGGGATTCAGCTGCTTGGAAGAGCTGCTGCTGGTCTTCCGCTCCAACCCCTCTGCCCGCTCCCTCGAATACGCCCTCGCAAGAGGTAGAATCTTCCGTCTTATATTTTTTCCCAATTGTGTTTCGTTTTGTTTCCTTTTTGTTACGAGCTTTCGTCTTGCGGAGTTCAATCATGGAATAGCAACGTGACGGAATTATTCGTTTTTACCCATCAGCCATACTAAACTGTTCCTCCCTTTCCTCCCCTCCCCTCTCTCTTCCATTCGCAGATGCAATGCTGTGTGGAGCGGGGTCCCCCTCTGCTCTCTCCTCCTGGTCCGCTCGTCTCTCCATCGCTCGTCAGATGGCAGGAGGGCTAGCTCACCTCCATTCCCACAGCTTTCTGCACGCATCCCTCCGTCCCGCCAACGTGCTTCTGCATGCTGTTGGATCAACGCAGCGTTGCAGCTCCCAGCTGCCGAGCCATCTTTCGGACCATGAGAAGCGGTGGTGGCGCCACCTGCTTCGACGAAAGGCTCGGGCCGAAACTGCTGCGCAGGTCCGGGTGCAGCTCGCGGATTACGGCATGCCCTGCCAGGCTCGGGACGGGCAAGGTTTGGAAGGGAAGAGCCTTGGGTGTGTCGTGTTCGGTGATGCCAAATACCTGGATCCTGCATTCATGGGATCAGGCCGGTACGGTACTACTAGTGACGTTTACGCACTCGGCGTCATAATGAATGAGCTTATATTGAGACCAGGATCATCCGGGAAAAAATCCGGCCAGCCAATCACAAGGCTCACTCGGAACTCATCAGCAAGAGCTTCAGATAGCTCGTCTGAAACAGCAGCCACTACTGCTGCCGCTGTCGCTACTGCCGCTGCTGCCAGGGCCTTTCCAGTGTCTCGGTCTTTTCCCGGACCACATGCATCTCCAGCCGAACCACAGCATGACACTGTAACGCAAGCAGATTCGGCAGCACCAGCAGGGGCACCACCAGCAGAGACAACAGCAGCAGCAGGCGCAGGTGGGGAGTCAAGCAGCACACGTGCCCAGCAAACCCCATCCCCTGCAGATACCTCATCCATTCCAGACCCCTCCTTGAGTCATCTCGCAGACCGGTTTGGTCCGGTGAGGTACCACCAAACGTCAGCGCTGGTGCAATGGTGTACTGAGCGCAACCCTGCCCACAGGCCGTCTTGCCTTGAAGTGGAGCAGCTTGTAAAGGGGATGGAAGGGATGAATGTGATGGGAGAGTTGAGGCGGAGGGAGATGAATGGGAGGAGGCTAAGAGGCCGGCAGTGGGCCTTGCTGAAATAGATTCTCTCAATTGTATAATTAGCTTGGCAAGGAGAGATGCATGCCCAGAGTTTGGAGTTAACAGTTTAGACTTTCTAAAATGGCACTGTTGTCAATATGTAGTGAAATGCCAGTTTGAAGTTGCTAATCACTTTCCATGAAACCGAGATGCAAAATAGTGAACCCAAACCCAACTTGAAAGGGCGCAGGGACGAGTTTGCCGGGCGAAACAAAGTTTAGACGGACTGAGAAGTTTGTACCGTTTCAAACGCTGCGGACGTGCAAATCAAACACCTTTGATTGGTTCCCGCCAAAAATGAGACATTTTCCTGATGTGTGGCGTCGCACTTCTCATTGCTAAGCCCGCACGACAATTGCACAGGCGATCGTTTCAGTCTGTCCAAGCGATTTGGGCCCAACTGATGTTTCAAGTTGGGATGGGGTGAACTACTACCAATTTTGCGTCGGAAGTTCTAAGTAGCTAGGCTAGGCATAGGCTATGTCTCAACTTAGGCCCTCGTTATCTACACATGTATTAATCAGAATGTCCGTCATGTTGTATCCGAAAGCTATGAGTGTAAGCTTTTCAGTCTGTCCCTTTGCGCCCGCGTTTTTCCGTCCCGTCGCCCACGCGATCTCCTATCGCCTCCCTTACCCACGCGATTGTCGCCGCCCTTCCGTGGCTCGTCCCGCTGCCTTCTCATCGCCCATCCCATCGTCCATCCCGTCGCCCATACCATCGCCCATCTCGTCGCCCATCCCGTCGCCCATCCCGTCGTCGATCCCGTCGCCCTTCCCGTCGCCCATCCCGTCGCCCCTCCCTCCGCCCTTCCTATCTCCCCTCGCCTATCCTCTCCCCCGTCGCCCTTTCCTTCCCCCGTCGCCCTCTCTCTCTCCCGTCGCCCTTTCTCTGTCACGTCGCCCTTTCTCTTTCCCGTTGCCCTCCCTCCCGTCGCCCTTTATCTCTCCCGTCGCCGATCCTCTCTCCCGTCGCCCTTCCTTTCTCCCGTCGCCTATCCTCTCTCCTGTCGCCCTTTATCTCTCCCGTCGCCTATCCTCTCTCCCGTCGCCCTTTCCCTCTCCCGTCGCCTATCCTCTCTCCCTCGAAACAGTCATCGCCCTTCCTCTCTCCCCTCCCGTCACCCACCTCGGCGCCCTGGCGCTCGCCCCGAAATGCCTGCCCGTCGCCCTTCGTTTCTCCCCTCCCATCACCCATCTCGGCACCTTCGCGCTCGCCCCGAAATGCCTGCAAGTCACCCTTCCTTTCTCCCCTCCCATCTCCCCATACCCTACCATTCCACAATTTTTGCTCAATCAGCTCTCTACGTGCGTCGTCGTTACCTTCTCGTTCTTCCTTTTTTTATTCCTAACATAAAACTCTCTGTTTTTTATGCATTTCTGCTTTTCCTACGCTGTTTGTGCCGCTCCAGCAGGTCCATGTCTGAGGCGTTTGTTGTGCGTGAATTGCACATGCAAAACCTGTTGAAATTGGCCCCCTCGTGTAATCGGGAATCGCACGTCGCATTTGCACATGCTTGCGACATTTTTTGTGAGAATCACTGTGAAGACTTGAACGTGTCTGAAAGACAAAACATAACAACGCTTCAACCGTCAAAAGCATTAAAATGTTAGTTTGAGATTTCAAGTGGACCCACTAGAAGGGGGGGGGTCACTAATTTAGCTGCTGGCTTTAACAGTTTAGACTTTCTAAGATTGCGCTACTGTGAATACTAAGTGAAATGCCAATGATACAGGTAGCTTTGTAAAATTACACTGTTGTCAATATGTAGTGAAATGCCAGTTTGAAGTTGCTAATCACTTTCCATGAAGCCTGTAAGGAAAATTCCTTTTCCTTACTTCGCATCCCTGCTCAACGCGTACATCACTGTAGCACCACAGTCAACACCATTACCACTCGCAATCCTCGCATCGACAATCCGCCCGCCACCTTCGCACGTCGCATCCCGACCTCACGGCTCGGCGGGTAACCCGCGCTCCGGGCCTCCGCTTCGACACTTTTCCCAACCTCAGTCCCAGACCCGTCGCGCTACAACCACAGTCCATTACCGTTACCACTGTAGTTTCGCTATATATTCTTCACTCATTCCTTCACTCATTGGATTCTTGCTTTGATAGTGCAATTCTCATTTGTTCCCTCACTTGCACTCATAACAAAGCCTAAAGACATGCTTCAACCTCACTCACTCGAACTGCATATTAAGCCCTAACAAAAATGTGTCATTACAAGGTTCTAGCTTGCCTTGATTTCCGCTCCATTCCTTTAACTACCAATACTACACCGAAGTGCAGTACACTGTCTACAGTTAAAATACTGCTGCAGGAGTGCTGTAAATTCATTTTATTCGCCTAACTCTCAGCAAACTCTATCCATATCAGAACTTCTATTGGTGGCCACATCATCAGCGAAAGTGAGGCCCGTTAGGCTCTGAAGTCTGCGCGCATGTAAGGGATCTGCTTGTAACGGGTTGAGTTCGCCGCCCTAAAGTCCCACTTCTGTTGTAGTGGAGGGGGGGATATAAGGGTGCGGCAAATGAAGGGGGTTAGGGACGGGGAGGAAGAGGCAGAGGGTACACGAATTTAACAGAGCAAGGAAGGAAAAGGTGAGAGTGGTGCATAGAGTGAAGACAGGGGGTAACAGGACAAACGGCAGAAAGGAGAGACGACCGAGGGGTGATATAGGGGCGGGGCAGGGGATGGGAAGGGGAGGAGGGAGGTTGTGTGGGGAGGAGAAGCCGGGGGGGGGGGGAGGGATGGGGGGAGTGGGGGATGGGGGGAAGAGTGGGTGGGGGGTGGGGTGGGGGGGGAAAGGAAGAGGGAACATGCCGCATGGCGGGCCGGGTGGGAGGGATGGATATTTAGGGGGCGCGGAGGGCGGGGGGCGGGAATGACGAGACAGGGAGATTATGGTGCCTTGCAAAGCGCAATACAAAAATGAGCGAGGGACAGAGCAAAGCTACTTCAGAGTGCAATACGACCACGATCGAGACACGACGACGGCAGAAAGGTTGATGAGTGGGGAACGAGAAGAGTGCGCGGAGTGTTGGGGGGAGGCCAAGGGAGGGGAGGGGGAGAGGGTGGGGAGGAAGTGGGGGGGAGGAGGGGGGGGGGGAGGAAGGGAAGGGAGGGAAATGGGGGAGACAGGGAGTGAATGGCGGAAGCGGAAAGAAGGCGTACTCATGGTGTGCGGGGCGTCATGCCCGTGAGCGCGGGCGGCGGGGGAGCCGGCGGAGTAGACGCCGCGCCCGCGCTGCCCGTTTCCGCCGGCGGTGGCGAGTCGCCGGCCGGATCGTCTTCCTCCGGCGGGGGTGACGGGGAGCCGAAAAAACCATCCGGTATAAGCACATCCGATACAAGGTGCACCTGGAGGAATTTCCCCTCGAACAGGTTCGGGGCTACGAGCGTGCTGTTCTCTTTTCCCGAGGGCGTTCGAAAGTACACCGTGAAAAAAGAGCTTTCTGCGGATTTGACCTGCGGCTGCCCGTACATTGTCGGATACTGGATGGGATCACAAAGGGGGCAAAAACCGAAGGATAACAGAGAGCTGCAAGTCAGGAAACAGCGAATGGTGACAAACCGCGGTGAATATATTATTGCGGAAACAGGCCTTTGCCACGGTTTCACAAGACTTGATCCTGATACACATGAAGCAGCTGCGCGACACATTACGCGAAAAAGGTTACCGAACCACAACGGTTTTCGCGAACCGTACCTTAGTCCCCGCGGGATCTTCGACGAGGTTGGTGTAGGAGACGAGACGGCCCAATACGAGGCAGTAGCGCAGGAGGCGGCGCATCGCCTTCTTGCTCTTCACCAATGGCGAGCCGTCGGGAAGCTCCGCCTTCGCCGCGTCGGGCGACGGCGCCAGCAGCGTCACCTCGTTCGACCGCCGCAACGCGCGCAGCAGCAAAGCAGCGACGTCTTGAGTTCGAGTAAGACGTATTCGCGAATAGATTGACGGAATGGGGTTACAAGGGAGAGAGGAGAACGGGGGAAAAGGGGGGCGCGGGGAGGAAGAGGGGTGGAGAGTGGGGGAGGGGAAGGAAAAAAAGGCGGAATGGGAGTGAGCAGTGAGAAGGTGAAGGGGTGGCATTTTGTGCTGCTGTTCCTACGGCATCCACTAACCACTTCATATGGCGCCACAGGCGTTAGCGGGAAAATTATTACCCAAGACTTACTAGCGGGCAGGTGCTGAAACAGTGGAGAACACAGCTCGTTCCGATCAGAACGCCTGTCGTGCAAACTCACCTCCTTTCCAGAACAGTCGCACGAACTCCTTATTTTGCGCGAGTAGCTTGACGACTTTCGCGACTTCCTTGACTTTGTCCATCGACACGGGCCCCGATTTGCTCGAGGGCCCGCCGGGAGGGGCGGGAGATCCCCTCCCGATCCACTTGCGGATTCTGTCGCGTAGCTTGGCTGACGCGGGCAGTGGACATGCCGACGCGAACACAAGTAGCAGCAGCAGAGACAACACGAGTCGCTTCGGCGCCGCCATTTCTTAGTGCAGCCTATTCAAAAGAGTATTGGCTGATGACCCCACTTATTTATTGATAGACAATATACTCTACTGGAACGTCATCCAACGCAGCTGTCACCAATAGCTGTCAACCTGTCTGTCAGAGCTTCCTGCTATTACAACGCTAGTCAACTTATATGAGTCGAGAAACGATGAGTCGACTCAAGATGCTAGTGTTGGTCACCGACCGCAGCACTGTCCGCTGCCGACACGACGTGACTGGCGAGACGAAGAAACTAATGTCTCGATTCAACTAAGAGGAAGAGCACGCGATCTAATCACGCCTCCGACCAGCGTTTCCGGAAGCTAAGGAAGACGTTACTTAGGCCTTACTTCTGGTCCGCTATCGAAACGGCTGGGCTGCTTCAACTAACGACCTACGGCCACCCCAGGCGTGACATAAAAGACCAGCGCCCTTGGTTTGCCCCGACTTTCATCCCATGCACATGCCTCTTATTCACCCCCCCCCACTTGTCCAGCACCGCTGTGCCGCAGTGCAGGTGCAGGGTTATCTGTTTTCTCCCTGGCCCTACCCGCAGAGCGGACCATTCCTACCCTGGTTCTCCTAAACGAGTGTTCTCTTACGCCGCGGAGAAGGCGCTCCGTTATTGTAACTAGTCTGAAGAGGAACCGATTGTGCGCTGGTTATTGCCTCCTGAAGAGGGATGTGATGTGATGTGATGTGATGTGACGACCAGCGCTGCTGAAGCGAAGGACGGTAAGCGAACAAGCGGAAGGGAGAGCCGCCAAAGCCGCTTCGTACTGTATGCTCAATGCGACGAGAGCCGTCCCCTGATTCCGGCGGAAGGGTGCTGTGCTGCGCCGTGCAGTGGTTTACGTCTCGTCTTTCACCCCCCAGTTGGTTGGATGTATGTTGACGACGGGAAGTACAAGTGAGCAGGTGGGTTTGGCGACGAGAGATTCGCCGCGAATCAAGGTATTCTGCGTCTCGTGAGGGATCGAACGCAGGGACCAACGAGATGGTGTGAAATGTGCGATTCGTTTTTGTGATTTCGAGTCGCGCATTCCGGATGGAGTCATACGTGCACGCTTCGACACCTAAGCGAGGCCCTTGTCGTAAATGTGGTTAGATGCAGGGGCGCGTGATATAGTCACATAGACACGTGTCGTAACAAAGCCTCTGCGATCGGGGCCTTCCCTATCTGACGGCCACGACAGCTTCAAGGTGTATTCAGCTTCTTTCGGACTTGGGAGAGCACATGCCAGCTCCGGACTAGCACGTGCGATCAACCTGTGATATAAGGGCGTGTCCAGTTCGTTCATTTCGGGTTTTTTGTGCCAACAAACGTTCGAGGCTCAAATATAATCACTGTACCTAAAAACGAATGCATTATGAGTTGAGTCAAACCTTCCTCTAATTTCAGGAGCGCGGGCACGTTCCCCGCGACACGAATCAACAGTGCTCTGATCGCTTTCGAAACGAGGTAACATTTTCCCTCGTCAATCATATCTAACCAATTTTTGGGCAGGCGGGGGGGGGGGGGGTGTTGGCGATTGTAGCGAGCTACTGGCGAAATTGTGCAAGCGATTCAGGGGGGACTACTGTAGTGGCCATGACGCGGTGCTGTACCCTTGTTCGCGTCCCCGCTGATACCAGTAACGTGAGTCAGACGATTCCAGGTACGTGCAGGGGGCGTGCCGTCTTGTGAACGAAAGCTGATTGTGTCCGAAGGACACGTTCAATACAGTGTTACAACAAAAAATGTAGTAACTGAGCGGATTTACGAACAGTAAATGTACGAGCTGGACACCCCCTAATTTCGACCAAACGTTTTCGATATCGGGGAGTGTAGGTGTCATATGATTATATTACTGATGCATATATTTAGGCTGTAGTGGGGTAGCCCATAGGGGGTACAACCCAATTAGGGTTGGTACTTGTACTTGTTTCATTTCATAGTGCACTCATTCTTCGCCTCTATCTCAACATGGTATCGAGCAGGTTCCCTAGTGGGAACTGTTCCTAGGGCCCACCTACTATTCCGTCCTGCCCGGAGCGCGCTCTGCCCTAGCCCGAGTCGCGCTGGGCATTTTTTTTCCTTTGGCGGCCCGATCGCGTCGAGCCGCCCGCGAATTTTTGACGCGCCACCTAGCGCGGCCTCGTCGCGCCGCCCCTAGACGGCCGCGCCGCGTCGCGCGTGCCGTCCTCCAGTCGCGCGCCGCCCCCCTCTGACCCTCGCGACGCCGGCGCCGTCTCTGACGGCCCCGCGATCGCCTGCGACGGCCCCGCCGTCCCCTCTACCGGCCCCTCCGCTGCGCTTGACGGCCCCGCCGTCCCCTCTGCCGGCCCCGCCGCTGCGCTTGACGGCCCCGCCGTCCCCTCTGCCGGCCCCGCCGCTGCACCCGACGGCCCCGCTGTCCCCTCTGCCGGCCCCGCCGCTGCTTCAGACGGCCCCGCCGCTGCACCTGACGGCCCCGCCGTCCCCTCTGACGGCCCCGCCGCTGCACCTAACGGCCCCGCCGTCCCCTCTGACGGCCCCGCCACTGCACCTACCGGCCCCGCCGCTACCCCTGACGGCCCCGCTGCTGCATCTGCAGGCCCCGTCGTCTCACCTGCCGGCCCCGCTGCTGTACCTGACGGCCCCGCCGCTTCACCTACCGGCCCCGCCACTACCCCTAACGGCCCCGCAGCTGCATCTCCCGGCCCCGCCGCCCCAGCAACTGCGCCGCCCCAGCAGCCAAGCCGCCCCAGCAGCCGAGCCGCCCCAGCAACCGAGCCGCCCCAGCAGCCGAGCCGCCCCAGCAGCCGAGCCGCCCCAGCAGCTGAGCCGCCCGAGCCGCCCGAGCCGCCGAGCCGCCCGAGCCGCCCAGCAGCCGACCCGCCGAGCCGCCCGAGCCGCCCGAGCCGCCCGAGCCGCCTGCACTGTCCCTGTCTGGTGAGCACTGAGCTTTACTCTGCGCACTGCCCTTACCCCACTGCTGTCATGGCTACCCCCAGTGTCCTCACCTTCGACGCTGAGGGCAGAGCCATCGACTTTGACGTGTGGGTAGACGACCCTGCTGCTTTTCTTACAGTGCGACAGAGCTGACGGCCTCTCTCTCTTTGATCTCACTTCTGGTGCCTCTCCCGCCCCTGCTGCTACTGAGGATGCCACTGTTCGCTCACAGTGGGCAACACGCGATGCTGCTGCACGTCTTGCTGTGCGTCGCCACCTCCCTCCCTCTGAGCGTGCACACTTTGGGTCGTACAAGAGTGCTCAGACCTTGTACGACGCCGTTATTGCACGCTACTCCACCCCTGCCACTGCTGCACTGAGCCGCCTCATGCTACCGTACCTCCTTCCCGACCTTGCTTCTTTTGCCACAGTCGCCGACCTCATTACCCACCTGCGCACTAGTGACGCTCGCTTCCGCGCTGCGCTTCCTGCTGAGTTCTGCGCCAAGAACCCCCCCCCCCAGTACTTCACTCCCTACTACATTGTCACCCGCCTCCCTGACTCCCTCCGCGGAGTCAGGGACGACTTACTCTCAGTCTGCCCCACCACTCTCACTGTTAACCTCCTCGAGAAGTCCCTCCTAGCAGCCGAGAAGAGCATTCTCGCTGTAGGGGCCTCTCGTGGTGACCCGCGCACCCCCATCTTTGAGGGGTGTTCCCCCTCCCCCCTCCTGCCCTCTGTCGCCTCTGCTGCTACGGCCGACCTAGTTGGTTTTGAGTCGGTCGGTGCGGCGTCTGCCCCCAGTGGGAGACGTCGCTCTTGCAAGGGCAAAGGGGGCAGGAGCGGTGGTGGAGGCGGCGGGGGCGGTGGGAGCGGCGGTGGAGGCAGCGCAAGAGGTGGGGGTGGTAGCGGGAGTGGTGTCGGGAGTGGAGGTGTCAGCGGCGGCGGTGGAGGCGGGGGTGGCAGCGACGGTGGTGGTGGGAGTGGAGGCGGAGGCGGCGGTGGCGGCAGCGACGGTGGGAGTGGCGGTGGTAGCGGAGGTGGTGGCAGCGGCGGCGGAGGAGGCGGCGGAGGAGGTCGTGGCTCGTCGCAGAGGAGTGGCTCCGGTGGCGGTCAGCGCCAACAGCAGCGGCAGCAGCGTGGTCAGGAGACCCTCTCCCCGCAGCAGCTCCGTGAGTGGTACGCTGCACGTCAGAGGGGTGGGGGTACTGGTCCGTGCACCTACGTCTTGCGCACTGGCGACCGTGCGGGTGAGCCGTGTGGTGGTCCACACTCCGCCCAGCGCTGCTTCGGCCGCCTGACTGACGCTTGGCGCCGCCAGTTTCCTGACGCCTCTGAGATCCCTCGCTGGGACCAGCTGTCTAGGGCAGGAGTAGCTATCTTTGATCTTGACTTTGATGCTATTCTTGCTGCCATGTATGCTGTGACTATTAGTGAGGAGGGTGACTGTTACCAGTGTTTCCTGCCCGACCCGGGCATTGGTACTGCGGCTCTAGGTGCTGTTGAGGCTGCTGCTCCAGGTGCTGGTGAGGCTGTCGCTCTAGGTGCCAGTGAGTCTGTGTCCTCAGGTGCTGGTGAGTCTGCTCTCTCAGGTACTGCGTCGGCTCCGCCCTCTCTCACCTTCACTCTTGACTCAGGGGCGTCTCGCTCCTTCTTTCGAGACCGCACCACACTCACGCCGCTTAGTCGGTCAGTGGCGGTCTCCCTGGCGGACCCCTCTAGGGGGTCCTGTTCTGGCTCGCTACTCCACTGTCCTGCCGTGCCCTGCGGTCCCATCTGGCGCCCTGTCCGGTCTCTACCTCCCCTCGTTCTCTACGAACTTGGTGGCGGGTGCTGACCTACAGGATGCAGGGGTCGACCAGTTCACCCCTGTACGCCGACGGGACACCCACTGCACGGACGCGGATACGGGTCGACACTTGACCACGTTCACACGTGGGCCGGGGTCGAGCCTGTACACACTCACTGTTCCGTCTCCTCCTCCTGCGTCTGGTCAGGTAGCTGCGTCGGGTCAGGTGTTTGCTGCAGCGTCCAGGTCTATTCCTGAGTCTGCCCCCTGCTCGTGTCGCCTCCTGTCCCACGAGACCCTCCTGTGGCACCACAGGATGGGTCACCCCTCCCTGCCTCGTCTCCGGGGCATGGCCTCTCGCCTTCTTGTCTCTGGCCTTCCGCGGTCCCTCCCTCCCCTTCCTCCGGGGCCTGGCCCTCCCTGTGACCCCTGTGTCGAGGGTCGCCCGCGGGCTACCCCTCACTCCTCCCCGTTTCCTCCGACGGAGGCCCCGATGCAGACGCTTCACATGGACGTGTGGGGCCCAGCCCGCGTCCGTGGACAGGGTCACGAGCGCTACTTCCTGCTGGTGGTTGACGACTACTCGCGTTACACCACAGTCTTCCCCTTGCACAGCAAGGGTGATGTCACTGAGGTGTTGATCGACTGGATCCGCGCAGCTCGTCTCCAGCTCAGGTGGAGCTTCGGCTCGGACTTTCCTGTTTTGCGTCTGCACTCGGACAGAGGCGGAGAGTTCTCCTCCGGCCTTCTGCGAGCCTACTGTCGGGCACGAGGCATCCGCCAGACCTTCACGCTTCCGGACTCTCCACAGCAGAATGGGATTGCTGAGCGCCGCATCGGCATTGTCATGGACGTCGCCCGTACGTCCATGGTGCATGCGGCTGCCCCCCATTTTTTGTGGCCGTTTGCGGTGAGGTACGCCGCACATCAGATCAACCTTCAGCCCAGGGTCTTCAGACCGGAGACCTCCCCAGCTTTGCTGTGGACGGGGAAGGTTGGCGATGCGTCAGCGTTCCGTGTCTGGGGATCCCGGGCGTTTGTCCGCGACTTGTCTGCGGACAAGCTGTCCCCTCGTGCTGCTCCTTGCGTCTTCCTGGGTTTCCCCCCTGACGCACCTGGGTGGCAGTTTTACCACCCCACTTCTCGTCGTGTTCTGTCCTCCCAGGACGTCACGTTCGACGAGTCGGTTCCCTTCTACCGGCTCTTCCCCTACCGCACTCCGTCCCTCCCCCCCCCGCCCCTCTTCCTGGTCCCAGGTCCCCCCCCGGTAGACCCCCTCCCCCCTCAGGGTCCTGCCCCTTCAGGTGTGTCTCAGGTAGACGCGGTCGAGCCTGTCGAGGTCACTGGTGACTCTGGTGCTGCAGCGAGTGCGGAGCCTCGGGGTGCTGAGACTGGGGGTGCTGAGACTGGGGGTGCTGAGCCTGGGGGTGCTGAGACTGGGGGTGCTGGGACTGGGGGTGCTGAGCCTGGGGGTACTGAGCCTGGGGGTGCTGAGCCTGGGGGTGCTGTGCCTGGGGGTGCTGAGCCTGGGGGTTCTGCGTCTGGGAGTGCTGCGCCTGCTGCTTCTGTTCCTGGTGGTTCTCCAGACCGTTCTTCGCGCCGCGAGCCGCTCTCTCCTCTGGAGCTGCGTGAGTGGTTTGCCCGGCACTGGAGGCGAGCTGCTGGAGCCGGGGGTACTGCGGGTGCTGGAGGTTTCGTTGCTGCCGAGGGAGCTGGTACCAGGGGTCCCGGAGGTGCTCGTACTGAGGGTACTGGAGCTACCGGGCCCGGGGGTGCCTCTGGAGCTGGAGCTGCTGCGGGTGCTGGCACTGAGGCTACGACTGTCGGTCCTACTGCGGGTACTTCTGCAGCTGCTGGTGGTGCTGGAGTTGGAGCTGCTACTGGTGCTAGTGCTGCCTCTGGAGGTGTTGGTCCTGTCCCTGCTGTCTCTGGCGGTGCTGCGCGGCCTCGGCCGTACTTCGTTCCGCTCCTTCAGCAGGTTCTTGGTCTCCCGTCTTCCACTGGTCCTTCTCCTCCCGTAGAGTGTCCGCAGCCTGTCCCGTCACGGTCACAGTTACAGCCCACCTCTCCTCTGCCTTCTCCTTCTCCCTACGCTGGTCCTACTGGAGGTCTTGCTGAGCGTCGTGAGCCTGCGTCCCGCCCTGTGTCGCCAGTCCGAGCTGCTCGCCCTAGTGGTCGCGGTTCGCGTCAGCGTCCTCCTCCTGTCCCTGGCACGCACCAGATGTCTCTGCGTCCATCCACTGCTCCTCTGCGTGCCCCTTTGCCTTCTCCTCCTCAGTCTTCTCTTCCTACTCTTGCCGACCCGGAGTCGGACTCTCACCGTGCTGCCAGTCCTACTGTCACGCGTCTTCTTGCTACTCTTGTCACTGACCCTTCCTTTGAGTCCGCTGCTGCGTCTGCCCTAGTTGCTGAGCTGGTCGACTTTGCTGCTGCGTGTCGTCTGGACTACGCTGCCAGTCTTGTTGCTGAGTCTGCTGAGTCTGCTTCTGCTGCGTCTGCGTCTGCCTGTCCTCCGTCCGTCGGGGGTGACTGTGCTCTTGGCACGGACGTCCTTGAGGACAGGCAGGAGGAGTTCCAGTGCTTTGCCGCCGCTTTGCCCCATCTCGTGTCCATGCTTATTGCCCCTGAGGGAGACCCGGATGCTCTAGACATCCCGACCCCACGCTCTTACGCAGAGGCTATGGCCGGTCCCTACTCCTCTCAGTGGCAGTCAGCCATGGACACAGAGATGGCTTCCTGGAAGTCCACAGGCACCTACGTTGACGCTGTTCCCCCTCCTGGGGCGAACATTGTCAGTGGCATGTGGATCTTTAGGGTGAAGCGGCCGCCGGGTTCTCCGCCTGTCTTCAAGGCGCGCTACGTGGCTCGTGGCTTCAGTCAGCGACAGGGAGTTGACTTCTTTCAGACCTTCTCCCCGACCCCGAAGATGACCACTCTTCGGGTTCTACTGAACGTCGCTGCTCAGCGTGACTACGAGCTACACTCTCTTGACTTCAGCACTGCTTTCCTGCAGGGCCGCCTGCACGAGGAGATCTGGCTGCGCCGCCCTCCTGGCTTCACTGGGTCGTTCCCTCCTGGTACCCAGTGGAGCCTCCGGCGGCCAGTCTACGGTCTCCGCCAGGCGCCACGTGAGTGGCACGACACACTGAGGACTACACTTGCGGCTCTTGGGTTTGCTCCTTCTACTGCTGACCCGTCGCTGTTTCTGCGCACCGACACCTCGCTGCCGCCGTTCTACATCCTCGTGTACGTCGACGACTTGGTCTTTGCCACTGCGGACACTGCCGCACTCGCCCACGTGAAGTCCGAGCTGCAGAAGAGACACACGTGCACAGACCTGGGTGAACTGACAAGCTATCTTGGCTTGCGGATCACCCGGGACAGAGCACGCCGCACCATTACCCTGACTCAGTCACACATGGTGCAGCAGGTCCTTCAGCGCTTCGGCTTCACGTACTCCTCGCCTCAGTCCACTCCTCTGCCTACGGGACACTCGCTCTCAGCTCTGCCTTCGGATGAGTCCGTAGAGTCGAGTGGTCCGTATCCAGAGCTTGTGGGCTACCTCATGTACCTGATGACTTGCACTCGACCTGACCTCGCATACCCTCTCAGCATCTTAGCACGCTATGTTGCTCGCGGCCGTCACCGGAAGGTGCACTTGGATGCAGCTAAGAGGGTGTTGCGCTACTTGTGCAGTGCGTCGGGCATGGGGCTAGTGCTTGGAGGGCGTGAGCGGCCTGTGCTCACTGGGCACTCAGACGCTTCTTGGGCTGACGACCAGGCTACTCAGAGGTCGTCTCAGGGTTACACCTTCAGTCTTGGCTCTGGCTCTGTCTCTTGGCGCTCTACTCGCTCTTCTTCGGTTCTCAGCTCCAGCTGTGAGGCTGAGATCTACGCCACGGCCATGGCTGCCCAGGAGCTTCGCTGGCTCACCTACCTGCTGACTGACCTTGGAGAGCGGCCTCGTTCTCCTCCAGTGCTGTACGTCGACAACAAGGCAACCATTGCCTTGTGTGAGGAGCACAAAGTGGAGCACAGGACGAAGCACATTGCTCTGCGCTACTTCCTTGCTCGAGAGCTGCAGCAGCGTGGTTAGCTTCGCCTGCGTTTTGTGGCCACTGAGGCCAACACTGCTGATGTGTTCACCAAGGCACTTCCGCCTCGTGACCATCAGCGCTTTTGCACTCTGCTAGGCCTTGTGCCCACTCGGCCTCACTTGCTTACCTCTTGACCTTGCTTGTACTCCTGCATATATATATCCTTGCTCTTGCTTGTACAACTTCTGCCTTTAAAGCCCAAGACCTGAATTACTCAACGGAAGTCAACGCTAAAAACTAGGTTCGGGAGGCAGGCACGGAGAGGTTCGGTTGGGAGTCTTTCACTCGCGAAAAAAGTTTCTCGCTTCCCATGATGGTTCGTGTCCTTCCCACAACCAGAAAAGCTCGAGCATATCAATCTGTGCACAGTTTGAGATAGCACGCAGAGTATTAGGCATAGACCATACCTCGAGACAGGGCAGGGCGTCGGCGTGATAAGAAACGAGGAATGAGAATGACTAAGGGAAAGTTGGGTACAAGTACTAACCCTAGAAATGTGTTGTACCCCATATGTACTACCCCACTATAGCCTACATAGGCTAAGTCATATAAGTCTGACACGGCGTTCACTCAAAAGGGATCAGATGCGCCATACAATTCGGGTGGCGCGGATTTCAATGATGACGTGCAAAGCTAGTTTTCGCTGGGTGAAGATTATTGTGTCGAAATGCAGGTTATTGTGCAACTACTCCGTAGCATAAACTCGTGGCGAAAATCGAATCGCAACCGTTCGCCCTAATGTGACCCTCTCCTCGCCCTCGCTTTCCTTTCTCACGCTTCCGCTCTCTTTCGCCCGCGTCGTCGCCATCGCTTCCGCAGCTCGTCGCGTGCCTGTCGCCTTCGCTCCGCCCGTCGCCTTCACTTCTCCCCTGTCGCCTTCACCCCCCCCCCCCCTCCCCCCCCCTCTTCCGTTGCCTTCATTTCCCCCTCCCGTCGCCTTCACTTCCCCCTCTCGTCGCCTTTACTTCCCCCTCTCGTCGCCTTCATTTCCTTCATTTCCCCCTCCCGTCGCCTTCATTTCCCCCTCCCGTCACCTTCACTTCCCTCTCTCGTCACCTTCACTTCCCCTCCCGTCGCCTTCATTTCCCCCTCTCGTCGCCTTCATTTCCCCCTCCCGTCGCCTTCATTTCCCCCTCCCGTCGCCTTCACTCCCCCCTCCCGTCGCCATCACTTCTCTCCCCCGATGCCTTCGATTCCCCCTCCCGTCGCCTTCCACGTCTGCCACAATCGCTTCCCCCCCGTCACACTCGCTTCCCCACCCGTCACCTTCACTTCCCCTCCCATTGCCTTTCACACTCTCCTGCTCACTCTCCTGCTCACTCTCTTCCCCGCTGCTCACTCGCTTCCCCCCTCCTCAATCTCTTTCCCCCTGCTCACTCTCTTCCCCCCTGCTCACTCGCTTCCCCCCTCCTCAATCTCTTTCCCCCTGCTCACTCTCTTCCCCCCTGCTCACTCGCTTCCCCCCTCCTCATTCTCTTTCCCTCTGCTCACTCCCCTTGTTCTAACCCCACTTTCCCCATTTCTCACCCATTTTCCCCCTTCACGCTCTCCTACCCCCTCTGCTCGCCCCTGTTTTCCCTACTCACTCCTATACTCACTCTCTCCCCCCCTGCTCACTCTCTTCCCCCCCTGCTCACTCTCTTTCCCCTTGCTCACTCTCTTTCCCCCTTCACGCTCTCTTTCCCTCCCTTCCGCCTGTTTCCCCCCTTCGTCACGCGCTCGTCCCCTCGCAATCCCTGTCTCTCTCTCCCCCCGTCGCCCTCCCTTCCACTCCTCGTTGCCCTCGCCATCCCTCCCTTCTCCCTTCCCATCTCGCACACTTGTCACGCCCCCTTTCCAACCCGCACATACACCCTTCCCTTCTTCCCTGTTTCCATGTATCCCCTGCGCTGCTTCCCCCCATCCTCCAACTTGCTCCCCCCATCCCCTTCCCTGCTTCCCCTCGTCCCCTCCCTTGCCTCTGCCCATCCCCTTCCCTGCTTCCCCCCAACCCCTTCCCTGCTCCCCCCCATCCCCTTCCCTGCTTTCCCCCTTCCCCTTCCCTGCTTCCCCCCGTCCCCTTCCCTCCTTCCCTCGTCCCCCTCCCAGCATCCCCCCATCCGCTTCCCTGCTCCCCCCCATCCCCTTCCCTGCTCCCCCCCATCCCCTTCCATGCTTCCCCCCATCTCCTTCCCTGCTTCCCCCTATCGCCTTCCCTGCTCACCCTTTCTCCCTCTGTTTCTCCCTTGCTCCCTCCCCTTCTTCTCTGCTCACTCTCTTCCCCCTTGCTCATTCTTTTTACTTCTGCTCACTCTGTTCCCCCTTGCTTCCTCTCTTCCCCTCTGTTCAATCTGTCCCCCGCTGCTTCTTCTCTTCCCCTCTGCTCATTCCGTTTACTGTCTTTCCCCCTTCACTCACCCCCATACCCCCCAATGCAGTTACAGGTGCCCAGCACCAGATGTGGCTTTACGGCCTGGTTTGTTGCTTGCAGTGTAGCAGACAAAACCGGGAAGCAACATTACACATACACCCCCTAGCTTTGTTCCCTTCTCGAGTCTGGTGATTCCCCTTACTTAACAGATACGGTAATATATTTATTGTTGAACTCCTTGGCATTGGTCGTGTGTATGGCTGCTCTGAGGCTGATAATCCTGTATTATAAAAAATAATACAATACATGGCATGACTATTCGTTGTGTTACTATCAGACAGCCAGCACATGCACAACCAGATGCAGTGCAGACCTGTCCAAACACAAACCAAGAAGTCAGATTTGACATGGCTGAAGTATAAGGGAAGCAAGCATGCAAAAGAATGACAACTGGCAAATGAGGAAGGGAGGAACGGAGGAAGGGACGAAGTGAGGAATGCAAGAATGAAGGAAGGGAGGAAGTGATGATGGGAGGAAGGGAGGTAGGGAGGACGCTTGGGGGAGAAGCAGAAGGGAGGGGAGGAAGAGAGGCTGGAGAGGAGGGTGGGGAGGAAAGAGGGTGGCAGGGAGGAAAGAGGGTGGCAGGGAGGTAACGAGGATGGAGGATGGGGGGAACAGATGGAGGTGAGGTACGGTAGATGGGAGACATGGAGGAACGGGGTGGGGAGAGGAGGGAATGAGAAAACGATGGGTTTGGTAGAGGAGGGATCGCGAGAGGAGGGATAGGGGGAGGAGTTGGGGATAGGATGGACGGGGAGGAGGGGATGGGTATAGAAAGGGATGGATAGCGGAGGTGGTGAAGAACGAACCTTTTGGCGAGGCGGAAGATGGGAAGAAGCACGGAGGAGAGGGGACGGGGTGGAGGTGACGGGGAGGTCGCGGGATGGGGTATGACCGTATGGTGTAATGGTGAAAGTTGGCAGAGGGAATGATGGGATCGGGAAAGGAGGGACGGGGGAAACGAGGAAAAGGGGATGAGAAGTAGGATGGCATGGCGGAATGGGGTGGGGCAGAAAGGGGTGGGGCGGAATGGGGTGGGGCAGAAAGGGGTGGGGTGGAATGGAGTGGGGCAGAAAGGGGTGGGGCGGAATGGGATGGGGCGGAATGGGGTGAGGCGGATTGGGGAGATGAGGGATGGGGAGATGAGGGATGAGGAGATGAGGGATGGGGAGGTGTGTGATGGGGAGGAGAGGGCTAGGGAGGAGAGGGCTGGGGAGGAGAGGGATGGGGAGGTGAGGGATGAGGAGATGAGGGATGGGGAGATGAGGGATGGGGAGATGAGGAATGGGGAGATGAGGGAAGGGGAGATGAGGAATGGGGAGATGAGGGAAGGGGAAATGAACGTGTATGCGACGGAAGGGTGCTGCTGACCACGCGGCACCCTCCCACACCCCACGCGATGGGAAGGGATGAGAGGGTGGGCGGCATGGGTAGAGAAGCGATGGTGAAGAGGGGGAACGTGATGGGCAGGGGAGTGATGACGACGCGGAGAGAGGGAGGAGAGAAGGGAGGTCGGCGGGAAGGCTAAGCGAGGACGATGGGAGGGCAAGCGTGGGCGACAGTGGCGGTGGGCGACGGTGGCGTGGGCGACGGTGGGGAGAAGCGTGGGCGACGGTGGGGGGAAGCGTGGGCGACAATGGGGGGAAGCGTGGGCGACGGTGGGGGGAAGCGTGGCGACGGTGGGGGGAAGCGTGGGCGACGGTGGGGGGAAGCGTAAGCGACGGTGGGGGGAAGCATGGGCGACGGTGGGGGGAAGCGTGGGCCACGGTGGGGAAGCGTGGGCGACGGCGGGAGGAATCGTGGGCGATAAGAGGGGAAACGTGAGGGAAGGTGGGGAAAGGCGTGAGCGACGGTGTGGGGGAAGGAAGGAGGAAGCGTGAGCGGCGGTAAGGGGAAGCGTGAGCGACGGTGGGGGAAAGCTTGGGCAACGGTGGGAAGAGTGGGCGTGTGCGTGGGGAGGTGTGTGAGAGACGGTGGGGAGAAGCGTGGGGGACGCGGAAGGGGATAGGTCCAAATGCGATGTTTGGGAAAGGGCTAGGAATAAAGGTGAAAATGCTCATGGCCTATGCTTTAGTGGCGTTTTATTCTATCTCTTCGCATGCTCCGCGTACTGTGGAAATCACACGACCTGATTTACCGAAGAAGTCAAACTGTGCACATTTTGAGCCCTTGTTCCTTCAGGAGGGTGTGGTTGGGACTCTTGCCAACCAAACCCGTTCTGCTCTACGACTCCGTTTTTCTTCGCGCAATGTTTTCTGGTAACCAGCCTGGCTCGGGAGGTCAACTGTGGGTTCGGTAGGCAAACTGTGCACAGTTTGCCTTCCTTTTTTTGTAATTCAGGTATTGGGCTTTAATAAGAGTCCTCCTGAACATCTAAAATTGTTATACTTAACAAGCCGTTCAACTTTCTGGCCTAACCTGAAACGCTGTCATCACTCTTTATTCGGTTCAAATGTGTTTCCTATCTATCTATATATACACAGGGAGTGGTGTACTATCCTATCTGCAATGACTATCTTACTAAATATCACTACATTATTAAATGAATAGAGCTCTTCACAAAGTTGACAATAGCACCACGTAACGATTCAGAAGGCCGAATAACTTGCCCTTTCAATGGCTCCAACGTCAGTGAGTCCTCGTCGTCGATATCCTCCTCATAAAACGCTGGCATAGTGTAGTCTGCGTTTCCCATGCTCCATTCATGCTCAGTCCAGCGCGGTTCTGGGTCGTCTAAAAGCATGTGGTCGTCCACAATAGACGCGAGGTGCTGAGACTGCTGCTGCGTCTCGAGCACGGCCAAAGCAGCTTGCCGTATCCTCGAGCGCGCGTCGTCGATCCAGACAGGGCTGCACGCCTTCTGTGCCTCCAAACAAGCGAGCCTCGCAGAGGACGCTTCGTCGCAACGAGCGGGGGTCGTCGCCGTAGCGATTGATGAGCCCATGTTCGCCATGCTCGACGCCTTTTGAGTCGCCTCGAAACACGCTTCGCCGCATTGAGCGGGGGTCGTCGCCATCGCGCTCGATGAGCCCATGATCGTCAGGTTTGACGCCTGCGAGCAATCGAGCTCTGCCATCGGAGCAACGCCGCCGCCATGACTCATAGCGCGGCTTCCCGAGGTTTGGAGATCACACATTGTCCGCGAAAGTAAAGCCGCTGCGACCGTTCCATTACTAAAATCAGAAGAAGGAAGATTACATCGCGAAGACGAAGTTCCTCGACGGGCATGTTTCGCAGTATCACCTAGTTGTGTCGCGGCCATGGATTTAGTGAAAGCGAGAGGTAGACGCGTCCAGCAAGGAAAAGGCTTCTTGGAGTCAGATAGAACAGCCGCGGGGAAAAACAAAATCTTATCGATGCTAAGGAGCATATCTACGAGCACGTCGCTGCACAATCCCGGGGACTGCGAGTGCTTCTGTTGGACCAAATTGGTTGGGACGGATGCATTCGGGTCGGGTTGAACGGCTGACTTGGCATGGTGGCGGGAAATGTTCAGGTGCGAGGGCAGGGCGGGACCTCACTCACCGAAAAGACGGGAGGGGCATGAGATACAACGAAAATGCGGTTTGATGAGGTTTTATGCGTTGTCGAACGGTTTTTAGGAGAATCTATCTCAACAACATGCCCCTGCTTCGAGTCCTTCCGCTGCGCGTTCTTGCCTTGTTGTCCTTGGCTCGGCCTCTCTGCTCTGCTAAAGAAAAACCACTCTGATCCGATGCGGATTGAAGCCATCACACACAGCCGTTGAACAGATCGATACGTGTAAAACGATGCGCTGTCTGCGCATGCTTGCGGAAGCAACGGGGCAACCAAGTAGCATGGTTCGTCGTGGTGCGCGACCATGTAGAGCGCAATCATTTCGGTCTCAGCATGCGCTGCAGACCAACCCATCCTGTGTTGTTGCATCCGAATGTTCAAACTTTTCTTAACTGAATTTCATTCACAAGCAAAACCAGTTATTGGAAATTTGAAAATTTTGAGCCAAATTGTTTACCAATATGCTTGTCATAGAAACTTGTCTAGATATAGAAATGCTGCATCGACAGACCGGCATAAACACAGCTCTCGCAATAATAATGAGGACTGTTCATCACATGGGACCATCGGCATCCGCGTCAAAATCAGGTGCGGAATGGAACCAGCTGCTACTGTACATGATGCCCCGTGAATACACGAGTGTACTGTCCTAGTTCAGGCCGATTGGATAGGGTCGGGTGGATCCCCTCGTGTCATTTGGAGCCTATTGGTCGATATCTGCTCGATTTTGCAGAAGGGGCTGAATTTCGGGACCGCGTTATCGGACCAATGGCGAAAGGCCAAGTCCTCGAGAGGTTGGGGCAAGAGACGAAATGTGAACAGAAAGAATACAGTAGGAAGAACGTCATTCAGCCAAACACGCGGACATGAAGAACAGCGCTACACTTAGACCAATCGATGGTGATCTCAGGACATTCAAGATGTAAGAAGGGTTATGTTATAAAACAGACCAGATAATTGTTATCACACAAGAGATGCCCATGCAATGACTGCAGGAATTTCCAGCAGCTCTTTGTGAACCTTCCACAACGGCACATCAGGAATAAATGAAAAAAATTCCATGCCTCCCTGTATCCATGCCCATCTACACCTCAGAATCAGAGTCAGTGCATGATTCCTCGTGAGTTCTGTTTCTTAGGCGCCTCAAAATAATGCCCATCTACACCTCAGAATCAGAGTCAGTGCAGGATTCCTCGTGGAAGGCGTCCATGCCAAAAACCTGCACTGCACGACCCCTTGGAGCTTTCACTGACATGCACTGCTCTGACAGTGAACAGCACAACTTGGCACGAGACACAGTTGGTTGGAGCAGCTTTTGAGGCGCCAGAAAGATGACGAAACAGCAGAACTTAGCAAAAGATGGGGCTGAACCGAGCACCACCCACCCATGCCTGCTTCTGCGCGGGCATGCTACCTTATTACCATGCACCTCCTCTGTGCCCGTAATCAATCAGACAATCAGTCAGTTGCTGACGCCTGATTTAGGGTCTTGTAAAGTAGCAGAAGCAGCAGGAGTGGCTGTGACTGTTCACACTTGTTGATTTGCATCGAAGTGGTACGAGCACAGCAGCAGCAGTTGCGGTTCACAGCAGCACAGCTCAACACTGCTGCAGCTTGAATGGATCGCATTAGTGCCACCCAGGCTGCTTTGATGGCGGAGAGCAATTCTTGGTAGGCGATGGGCTTGGAGACAGTGCCGCCTTTTGAGACGTCTCAAAACTGGGCTTGGAGAGAGTTCCATCCATGCCCGCCTCCTTGCAAGCCTGCCGAACCCAATGTTTGAGGCGCCTCAAGTTGCTTCTACGGATCACAGCAGAGTGACTCCAGCTGCTTTGATCGCCGAAAGCAGCTCTTGGTGGGCGATGGGCTTGGAGAGAGTGCCATCCATGCCCGCTTCCTTGCACGCCTGCCGAACCCGCGTGTCCACATCCGCTGTCAGTGCAAATATCAGCTGCCTGTGTGCCGGGCTAGGTGCCTCTGCTACCGCTGCTGCTGTTGCTGCTGTAGACTCTGTTGCTGTTCCTGCTGCACCTGCTGTGGCATCAGCCTCTCCTGGAGCGTCAAGATTCAGCAATGGCAGGCCGCCAGGGTGGAAGGCAAACGACGGCTGGGATTGAAGCTTCAGCACAGAGGAAAGAGTGGAAGAGGAGAAGGTGACGGTGGTGCTGCCACTGCCACCGCTGCCACCGCTGCTGCAGCTGGTGCTTGAGGTGGCGGTGGTGGTTGCAGCAGCGGGTGCTGCAGTATCTGCTGGGAACAGGGCGCGAATTCGCCGAGCAGTCTCGTACCTGTGGGTGGGTGACAGGGGTGGAGGGTAAGGGCCGCGTAAGCGAGAGATTGAAATCTGATTCTTGAGTAGCCTTAATAATCATCTGGAGACCATACTAGCATACTTCTCAAAAGTGATTCCAGTTTACTCATGCATCACAGGAACAGTGGCCAAAGGTGTTAGGAGGGCGACCAGAGGAGGGGAGACCAAATGGTGGATGACGGAAGAGGCAACCACCTGTGTGCATGGGTGTGGTGTGAGAAATTTAGATTGAGGCGCTTCAGATAACACTTACCCGTCGATGCCCGGGGCCATGTGCAGGTCAATCAGAAGCACGGCAAATACATTCGGGCTACTTAGTCTCTCCAATGCCTTCTCCCTGCTCTCCACAAGCTCCACCTTCGCCCCCAGCCCCTGCAGAGTCTACACTCTGAACAAGGCTATTCTTACCCGTCAATGCCAGGCGGCATGTGCAGGTCGATCAGCAACATGGCAAATGCATTTGGGGAGCTTAAGCTCAATCTTTCCAGTGCCTTCTCTCCACTCCCCACAAGCTCCACCTTCGCCCCCAGCCCCTGCAGAGTCTTCCTCGCCACCATCCGGTTCACCGCGTTGTCATCCACCACCATCACCTCCCGCCCGCTAAGCATTTCTTTCAGCAAAGCGGCAGCGTCTTCGGGTTTCACGAGGCCGAGCGCGGCTTTGGAGCGGAATTGCGGGGACTTGGGGCGTGGAGGGGTGGAGGGGGCGAGGGAGGAGACGGCGGAGGGGTCGGCTGGCGCGACGTGATTGGTGGAGGTGTCGGAAAGGTTGTCTGATTGGTCGATGGGGGCAAAGAGCTGAAAAATGGGCAGGAGGAGAGAGGAGAGGAGAGGAGAGGAGAGGAGAGGAGAGGAGAGGAGAGGAGGGCAATGCAGGGAGAAGTGGGGGATAAAGGAGGGTTGGTGAGAGGAGGAAAGGAATGCAAACTGACAGTATACAATCACCAAAGCTCGTGGCTAGCAAGCATCGGGAGAGACTGCACGCATGGCGCTCGCAGTGGCACTCAGTGCATCAACCAAGGAACCCGCGTGATAGTAATCTAGTTTTGAGACGTCTCAAAACTGCAGACTGCATGCATGGTGCTCGCAGTGGCACTCAGTGCATCAACCAAGGAAACTCACAGCATGCAGGCACTGGGCGAGGTCAGCCACGAGGCACAGCTGGGGGAGGGTATCGGCAAAGCCACCGCCAGCGAGCGCCCTGGCGTAGCGTTGGCCAATGACCAGTGAAAGCACTCACCGAGTGAAAGCACCCTCTGAAAGGAGCACTCACCGCATGCACGCACTGGGCGAGGTCAGCCACGAGGCACAGCTGGGGGAGGGTATCGGCAAAGCCACCGCCAGCGACAAGGCACACGAGGTGACTCGGGCAATCAAGGGACTCACCGCGTGCAGGCACTGAGCAAGGTCGGCAACAAGGCAGGGCTGGGGGAGCGTGTCGGCAAAGCCTGCTGCGAGCGCTCTGGCGTAGCTCACACCCGCACAGCCCGGCCCTGTTAGCACCAGCGGGGGGAGACTGCACGGCACAGGAGGTGGCTGCGGGGGTGATAGCGGCGGCGATGGTAGCGGTGATGCTGCTGATGGTGGTGGTGATGGTGGTGCTGCTGATGGTGGTGGTGATGGTGGTGCTGCTATGGACGATAGAGATGTTGTTGCTGTTGCCACAACGCTGTTGGTTGCATGGGATAGACCCGCAGGGAGAGGGATAGAGGCGGGGAGAGGTGGGGAAACGGGAGCACGGGCAGCGGCACTAGCGGAGTGGAAGAGAACGAGGCTGCGGTGGTCAAACTTGATCCGACGGCCAAAACCGATCCCCGACTTGCTCGCCGCAGCATCTGAGCCGTTCGCGGGCTTGCCCTGCGCTCCCACATCGGTGCTGCTGCTGATCCGTGGCTTGGGGTTTCCACCACTGCTGAAAGCATCTGCTTCAACAAACACAACGTCCCATGGTCCCTCCATCTCCTCCTCTTCTTCCTCTTCCTGTTCCTCTTGCTGCACCTGTTCTTCCTGCTCTTCCTGTTGTTCCTTCTCTTCCTCCTCATTCTTCCTGCTCTGCCCCACTTCCTCCCCCTTCGCCTCCCCTTCGTCCCTTCCCTCCCCTACTCCGTCCCGCTGTCCCCTCCCCTTCCCCTCCCCCGCTCCCTCCCCCTTCCCCTTGCCCTTGCCCCTCCTCGCCCTCCTCCTCGCCTCTCCCATCCTCTTCTCTGCAAACCGCCACGCAGCTTCCGGCTGCCGTCCCAGAATCTTCCGCGTGGCTTCCTCGTGTGTGCCTGCAACAGCAGCTTGCACGCCTAGGTACCTAAGGGCTGTGATTGTGGCCTGTGTGAGGTGGGAGGGGGGAGGAGAGCAGAGAGAGGGAAAGGGATGGAGAGCAAGAGAGCGAGGTTGAGAAGCAGGAGAGGAGAGTAGATGAAGTAAGGCTGAGTGTGCCTGCGAGTCGCATGATGCGACAGCAGCACTCGTGCGTGGGTAATTTGAGAATTCTCAAAAACCAGCTCGCATGATGCGACAGCAGCACTCGTGCATGGGTAATGAAAAGGGCTATGACTGTGGTCAGGGAAGGACGATGATTGTGGTCAGGGAAGGAAGATGAGAGGAAGAGGGAAGGACGATGAGAGGAAGAGGGAAGGAAGGCTGCAATGGAGCTCAAAGGTGCGACATTTTTGAGACGTATCAAGACTTACAAAGATCTAATGAGAAACACTCACCTCTGCCCCTCAGCCCTTATCACGCTCACTCACCTCTGCCCTCACGCCATCCCCATCCACCACGAGCGCCCGCTTCCCCTCCACCACCTCCCTCGTGGCCCACTTCATGTCCACCCATACCATAGCCTCCTCCATCCCCTCCTCCATCCCCTCCTCCTCCTCCCCTTCCTCCTCTCCCTCCCCCTCCCCTTCCTCATCCTCCCCGACTGCTGCTCCTGTGGGTGGTGCCACGTGGCGCGCTTTCATTGGCAGGGCGACCATGATGGTGGAGCCCACGTGGTCCTGTGTGGCCACGCCCATGCACCCGCGCATGAGGCTCACCTGGGACGATGGAAAAGCAGAAAGAGGAGGGCAACAAAGGGGGAGGGTGGGAGAAAGAATTGAGAGAAACAGACGCCTGGATGGCCGTACCCATGCACCCGCGCATGAGGCTCACCTGGGACGATGGAAAAGCAGAAAGAGGAGGGCAACAAAGGGGGAGGGTGGGAGGAAGAATTGAGAGAAACAGACGCCTGGATGGCCGTACCCATGCACCCGCGCATGAGGCTCACCTGGGACGATGGAAAAGCAGAAAGAGGAGGGCAACAAAGGGGGAGGGTGGGAGGAAGAATTGAGAGAAACAGACGCCTGGATGGCCGTACCCATGCACCCGCGCATGAGGCTCACCTGGGACGATGGAAAAGCAGAAAGAGGAGGGCAACAAAGGGGGAGGGTGGGAGGAAGAATTGAGAGAAACAGACGCCTGGATGGCCGTACCCATGCACCCGCGCATGAGGCTCACCTGGGTTAGGAGAGAGCCGAAAGTGAAGGGGGAAAGTGAAGGGGGAAAGTGAAGGGGGAAAGTGGAGGGGGAAAGTGAAGGGGGAAAGTGAAGGGGGAAAGTGAAGGGGGAAAGTGAAGGGGGAAAGTGAAGGGGGAAAGTGGGAAGTGAGGAGCAAGGAAGGAAGGCAAGGTGGGGGGCGGATTAAACACCTGTGTGCCCACGCCCATGCCCTCCTTCTACTCACCCCAATCGCTCGCCACATTTGCAGACAGAAAGAAGCGCACAGGGTACGGCGTCCACGCGTCCCCTCAGCACTCCCCTTGGGACCTGCCCTCAGCATCCCACCACTCACCAGGCTCGCAGACAGCAGGAAGCGCACAGGATAAGGCGTCCACGCGTCCTGAAACCCCTTGCCACCGCGCGCATTCCCCGACGCACTGTCATCCCCTGCGCCCATCACACGCCTGAGCAGCCTCCCCGGCAGCGAGGTCAGGAGGGAGGAGAAGGCAGTGGAGGCGGAAGTGTGCTTGGTGGGCGCATGTGTGGTGGCGCTAGCACTGCTGTCGGCACCAGCTGGCTGGATGTATGCATTCATCTGAGAGAGAGACAGGAAGGGAGGGGGACGAGAGGAAGAAAGGAAGAAGGGGGGAGGGGTTAGGGGGGGTTGAATTGACTGAAACGTTACTGCTGTCGGCACCAGCTGGCTGGATGTATGCATTTATCTGAGAGGGAGACAGGAAAGGAGGGGGAAGAGAGGAAGAAGGGGGGAGGGGTTAGGGGCGGTTGAATTGACTAAAAATTTTACTGCTGGCAGCTCCTGCTGGTTGCATGTATGCATTCATCTGATTCCGAGACAACGGTGAAGGGGAGGGACGAGGAGTGGAGGGGGAGGTGACTTTTGAGGTGCCTCAAATTCTGCACGCATGAATTCATCTGGAGCGTACCAAGGGGGGGGAGGGGGAAGGAGGAGGAGCGCAGCAACAAAGGAAAAGGAGAAAGGAGGGTATGGGGGAAGCAGTGAGAAAGGAGCGAGCGTGGGGCAAAAGGGAGCGAGAGTAGTGGTGAGACGTCTCAAAACTACACTTTTATCACGTCGCAAGAACCCATGCTACCTGCTGCCACTCACCTCCTCCTCTTGCACAAACTCCCCATGGCCTTCAGGGTCCAGCACCCACCGCATCTCCTCCCACGGAATGCCACACCCCGTATCCTCACACGCCATCACAAGCTGAACTCGCCCCATACCCCTCCTCCTCCCCCTCCTCCTCATCCCCTTCCCCCCCTCACTCCTTCGCCCCGTCCCCCCGCCTCTCCCGCCCCCTGATCCTTCCTCCTCCTCCTCTTCTCCGTCCGTTTCAGCCACGGCCGAAGCGAAGATCATGGGTTGGCAGAAACGAGCTGCCGACCGCCGAACCTCGCGGCAAGCCTCGGCGGTGAGGGGGTGTGGGATGGGTGGGTGAAGCATCCAGGGCTCGGGCTCAGGGAACGAGTCAGGCTCGTTGCCGAGCCTGGGATCAGCTGGGAAAGCTTCCATGGCACATGTGGATTGACCTGGTTGACCGGGTTGACCGGGTTGACCAGGGTGACTGGAGTGCGGTTGGGTACAGGAGCACATGACCCCAGCTACTGGCGAATCAGAGAAGCGAGGATCGTCCTGCAGGGGGAGAGAGAGAGGGCAGAGAAGAGAGAGAGAGAGAGAGAGAGAGAGAGAGAGAGAGAGAGAGAGAGAGAGAGAGAGAGAGAGAGAGAGAGAGAGAGAGAGAGAGAGAGAGAGAGAGAGAGAGAGAGAGAGGAGAGAGAGAGAGAGAGAGAGAGAGAGAGAGAGAGAGAGAGAGAGAGAGAGAGAGAGAGAGAGAGAGAGAGAGAGAGAGAGAGAGAGAGAGAGAGAGAGAGAGAGAGAGAGAGAGAGAGAGAGAGAGAGAGAGAGAGAGAGAGAGAGAGAGAGAGAGAGAGAGAGAGAGAGAGAGAGAGAGAGAGAGAGAGAGAGAGAGAGAGAGAGAGAGAGAGAGAGAGAGAGAGAGAGAGAGAGAGAGAGAGAGAGAGAGAGAGAGAGAGAGAGAGAGAGAGAGAGAGAGAGAGAGAGAGAGAGAGAGAGAGAGAGAGAGAGAGGAAAAGAGAGAGAGAGAGAGAGAGAGAGAGAGAGAGAGAGAGAGAGAGAGAGAGAGAGAGAGAGAGAGAGAGAGAGAGAGAGAGAGAGAGAGAGAGAGAGAGAGAGAGAGAGAGAGAGAGAGAGAGAGAGAGAAGAGAGAGGAGTGGGAGGCAGGGTGGGTCGGGGAGGAAGTAAGCAAGCAAAAGGTAGAACTGGTTAGCACGAAGTACCTAAACAACTGTATCAACTTGAGACAGGCTGTATTGGGGGTACCTGGGACAGGCTGTATCTCTCAAGTACCTGAGACAGGCTGTATCTCAAGTACCTGGGACAGGCTGTATCTCAAGTACCTGGGACAGGCTGTATCTCAAGTACCTGAGACAGGCTGTATCTCAAGTACCTGAGACAGGCTGTATCTCAAGTACCTGAGACAGGCTGTATCTCAAGTACCTGAGACAGGCTGTATCTCAAGTACCTGGGACAGGCTGTATCTCAAGTACCTGAGACAGGCTGTATCTCAAGTACCTGAGAAAGGCTGTATCTCAAGTACCTGAGACAGGCTGTATCTCAAGTACCTGAGACAGGCTGTATCTCAAGTTCCTGAGACAGGTTGTATCTCAAGTACCTGAGACAGGCTGTATCTGAAGCTCGCTTTGCAGCAGTCATCTGATAATCCACTCCTGCCGCCCATCTCCCGCCCGCTGCCGCCCATCTCCCGCCCGCTGCTCTGTCTCCAGCCAAAACAGCCAATGCGACCAGCAGCAGCAACCCCATTAGTAGCATCCTCACTACTAGAACCATTGTTGCCACCAGCATCCCTAGCCGCAGCACCACAGCATTCCGCACTGCCACACCTCGTCATCCGAGCCACTAGTTCCTCCCTTTGCCGTTCATCCGCAATATAAGCATCCTCGTTTGCAGCAGCAGTAGCAGCCACTTTACCACCGTACACGCCCCCCGCTACGCCTCCTTCAATCTCCTTGTCCTCTCCCCTAACCTCCAAGCCTTGGATCCAGGCCTCCAGGTCAGGTTCGGTCGATTCGGCAACGGCTTGGACAGGCACGGGAGCGGGCACACACCAGAGGTGGAGGATTACCCGACCTGACACGGTGTTGCGGATGGCGTGGCCTGGATGTTGGGGGAAGGGGGAACGGGGAGGGAATGGTGAAGGGAAGCGCAGGGAAGGGGAAGGTGGGGGGGATAAAGGAGGGGGAGGGGAATAAGTGGGTGCCTTACGACCAGATAGACAGCAGCGCGCGCACACCACACCACAGGTGAAGGATGGGATCTCAGAAGAGCAATAGGGTTGTGTGCAGTCATGGTGCACTCACTGATGAGTTCTCGCATGACCTGCCCCACTCGCATGGGGTAGCGGTCGCCTATAAGCCTATCTTTTAGTCAGATCAAGAAACGGTATGAGAGAGAGCAATAGGGTTGGTATTACTCACTGATGAGTTCTCGCATGACCTGCCCCACGCGGGTGGGGTCGCCTATGAGCACATCCGGCACACTGGCATGCATCCTCACCATGACTGCACAAGAGGAGGGAGGGAGGGAGGAGGGAAGGGGAAAAAAAGTGGGGGAGAGTGATAGGGCAAGAGAGAAAAGAGGAGAAAATGTGTTTGGTTGTGTCTTGTGGCATGACTTGCCCCATGCGCGTGGGGTCATCAATGAGTACGTCTGCCACATTCGCATCCTGCATATGACTGCTCGAGGGGGAAACGAAGGAAGGGAAGGAAGGTTGAGGGGTAGGAGAAGTAGTGAAACTTGGATAGGACTCACACTGGAGACATTTGAAAAAGTTCATGATTCCAGGGGCAATGTTTCCCCCCACCACCTCGAAAGTTCAGGGATTTTAGGGGCGGTTTTGTAATGAGCACGTTCCTGAAAAACTCACACTGCAGGTTCTTCTTGTGGGCGTCCGGCATGAGGGCGCGCACTGCCAGGTCAGCACACTGGTGGGGACTGAACGGGAAGGCCTCCAGCACCAACCGCTTCGCCTGGCACACAGTGGGAGGGATTGGGGGGAGGAGAGTAGTGGGGAAGAGTGGCGGAGGAGGGGAGTGGTGCGGCAAGGGGGTTAGTGGGGAGAGGGGTAATTGCGCAAAGAGATCAGGTGTAGTTCGGTTCACACCTTACAAGTACGCATGGCCCCACCATAGTGCCCCACAACCCCACAGCCCCACCCCCTTTGACCCCAGCCCCACCCCCTTTGACCCCAGCCCCACCTGCAGCTTGGCCAAATCCAGAACACTATTGAGCAGCCTGATGGCCTCCACAGCACAGGTCTTGGCGTCCAGCAGATCTTGGCACACATCTTAGCATCCAGCAGGTCCCGATGCTGCCACTCTGACAGACTCGACTCCAGCAGCCAGTCCATCATCCCTAGCATCCCCAGCATCCCCGGCATGTCAGCCATACCTTTAGCGCGCAGCCCCACCTTGCAGCAAGGTACGGCAGACTCACCTGCAGTTTGGCGAGGTCCAGCACGCTGTTGAGCAGCCTGATGGCCTCCACGGCACACGTATTGGCATCCAGCAGGTCCCGGTGCTGCCACTCCGACAGACTCGACTCCAACAGCCAATCCATCATCCCTGGCATCCCCAGCCCAGACCCACCTTGTCAGCCGTACCTGTTGCCCACAGCACACCTTGCTGCCATGCCACAGATGGGTGAAGCCTCAGTCCTACTCACCTGCAGCTTGGCCAGATCAAGCACGCTGTTGAGCAGCCCTATAGCCTCCACGGCACATGTCTTTGCATCAAGCAAATCCCGGTGCTGCCACTCTGACAGACTCGACTCCAACAGCCAGTCCATCATCCCTAGCATCCCCGTTATAGGCGTCCTCAGCTCATGCGACAGGTTCGCGACGAATTCACTCTTGGACCTTTCCGCCTGCTCCAGCGCGAGCGTATACTCCTCCACCTCCGCCATCTGCTGCCGTATCCTCGCCTTCTTCCGCGCAAGCGACACTATGATAAACGTCAGAAGGATGGCTACGAGAAGCACCAGCAGCCCGAGGAGCATGGGAGCGAGGAGAGTGCCCCAGAGAGGCGGAGGGTGGCGGTAGCGGCAGTGGCCCTCGTAGCGGCGGCCGATGAAGTCGTCGGGGAAGGGCTGCACGACCTTGTCGCCCGGGGGGATGGGCGCGGGCAGCACCATGGGGTAGATGGGGTTGGTGCCCGTGGCGGGCTGTGTGTCCCCGAACACCATGAGCGGGTTGGACGCGTTCGTGACGTCATACATTGTGAATGACATGGCGGTCGAGTTGCCTGATGGAGGGGGGAGAGGGGGAGGGAGGGGGATGGGGAGGGGGAGGGGGAGGGGGAGGGGGAGTGGGAGGGGGGTGGGGAGGGGGAGGGGGAGGGGGAGGGGGAGGGGGAGGGGGAGGGGGAGGGGGAGGGGGAGTGCGAGGGGGATGAGGATGGGGAGGGGGAGAGGGAGAAGGGGAAAGGGGAGAAGGGGGAGTAAGAGGGAAAGGAGAGGGGAGAAGGACGGGTGGGAGAAGGAACGTACATGTAAGGAGTACACAAGACGTACGTGTATCGAGTAGACACAGCATACCTATATAGAGTACAGACAACGTACCTGTATCGAGTACAGAGTAGAGTGTGTGCTTTATGAGCGCCTCGGCGTCGATGCCAGGCGCAAGGAAACCCGCCAGTGCTGCCAGAACCTCCTCTGACGTGGCGTTGTCGTCGATTGGGTGACGCAACACTGGAATGCCGAAACCTGATGACATGACAAGCAGACAAACACAGACACAGGCACACACACACACACAAACACACACACACACACACACACACGCACACACACGCACACACATGCACACACACACACACACACATGCACACATGCACACACACACACACACGTATGTACACACACACACACACTCACTCTCTCTCTCTCACACACACACACACACACGCACACACATGTACACACAAAGCATACGCAAGTCCACAAGCACGAGACAGCAAAAGGCAGATATATCTCTCGACCAATCAAGCGAAACCCCAGGAGCACATGGACACAACCGCAACCGCAACCCCTCCCCTCGCTACTCCCTACGTGTTTCTCGCGTCCTTCCCTCCTCCAATCACCTTTCTCCTTCCACCGACCCGATGCGGCACCCACCAAACCTCACCTGTGAAGCGACTGAACCCATTTTCCACTGACCGAACCCCGAGCCCAATTCACCATGCAGCAGCACCACACTCACTCAACCCAATTCCAGCCTCACGGCCCCACCCACACAACCGAGTCCCAATCCCAGGCCCCCAGTCACTGGAACCAATGTCGCCGTTTCGAAAGTGGTGAGGTGGGCTGCCGCGGCTCTTCCACTTGGTGTTGAGGTTGGTGCAGCCCTCGCCAAAGCCCACTCAATGAACCAAAAATACAGAGACCCAATCCCAATCCCAATCCCAATCCCAATCCCCACTTACTGAATCCGATATCACCATTCCGGAACCGGTACGGGGGGCTGCCGCGGCTCTTCCACTTGGTGTTGAGGTTGCTGCAGCCCTCGCCGAAGCGATCTGTATAATCAGTGCACTGCGGCCAGTTGTAGAAGGGGCTGAACTGGAACAGGTTCACCACGTAGCAGTCCTTGCGCGCGCTCACTTTCGCCTCCAGGCTGTTGATGCTCTGAAACTGGCACCCCAGCGACTTCTCTATCATCGGCCTGGGGGACGGGGGGGGGGGGGGGGGGTGTGTGGAGGAAGAGAGGAGGGAGTGCGGAGGGAGAGGGGAGGGTTGGACGGAGACGCGACAGTTGCGCCTGGAGGCTGTTGATGCTCTGAAACTGGCACCTGAATGTACCTGTCCTGCCCGTCGACCAAGGCGAGCCAGGCGTTGGTCATCCAGGGAGGGCTTGGCGTACTGCGAACTGTACAAATAATACGTATACATGAATCACTTTATGGTGCCCTGTCCACTGAGACGCACGCACCTGTCCTGCCCGTCGACGAAGGCGAGCCAGGCGTTGGTCATCCAGGGCTTGGCGTACTGCGTTTCCACGGCGTATCTGATCCACGACCGGTTGTTGAGGCACCCCGTGTACCCCCAGTACGCCAGGTCCGGCGCCTTGGGGCCGAACCCGTTGAACACCTTGATCAGCCCCACGTTCACCTGCGCAGTGGAGGGGCGGGAAGGGGCGGGGAGGCGCGGGGAGGCGCGGGGAGGCGCGGGGAACGCGGGGATGGGGGGAATGACTGTTGAGGCACCCCGTGTACCCCCAGTACGCCAGGTGGGGCCGAACCCGTTGAACACCTTGATCAGCCCCACGTTCACCTGCCCGCCGGGAGAGGGGGAGGGAAGCGTGGGGGGGAAGGGGGGCGGGGGGAGGAGTGCGGGGAACGCGGGAAATCGGGGCGGGAGTTGGGGGGGGAATAAGAGGTGGGGTAGAGCGGAAGGTGCAGAGAACGCAGGGCATGGGCAGTATGCGGGGGATACGGAATATGGGGGTTTAAGGTCGACTCAATGGTGTCCTCTTCGGGCCGAAGCCATACCCTAATGAGCTCCACAGGATCAGGGGGCATTGGTGGGATGCGGGGGATGCGGCTGATGCGGGGGATGCGGGGAACGCGGGGGGCACGGGGGGCGTGGTGAATGCGGGGAACGCGGGGAATGCGGGGAATGCGCGGAGAGGACGAATGCTTAGGGGTAAATCGGAGGAAACACTCGGGGATGGAGACGGGAAGGAGACGAGGGGAAACCGTCGCGCATGCGGGGAGGAAAGGGAACACGATGCACGCGGGAGGGAGTGAAGGACGCGAAAGGCCGCATCATGATTCCACGTAATGTAGCTTACAGATCTTGCTTCCAGGCGACCTAAAACACGGGGAAACACGATGCATGCTGTCAACTGTGATAGCGAGATGGAAACGCGAAAACCAGAACACGCAGCAGCATAGCAGGCAAGCTAGGTCTACGAAACCCCACAGGCGCGCGCGCGCGCGTGCACCGCACGCGGCGAATGAGCGCATGAAGTGACCTGACGAGAGATCTGTCGCACACACCTCAGCGTGGTTCAAGTTCGATGCGATTTCTTGATCCAGGTATCGCACGCGCGCGAGGCACCACGACGTGAGGTCCGCGTTTAGCGGATCGAGCGCCGCTTTCCGCGTGGACCATATTACGAAGATGGAGAGAGCTAACCACCCGAGAGTCCAGGCTATCAACGCAGGCATCCACCACGACACTGCGACGCGCGTCCCCATAGCTGAATCGGGCGGCTATTGGCTAAATCGAAGAGTTACTGGCTGAATTTGACGGCTATTGGCTAATTGAAGGGCTTTGGCTGAATCGGAGGGACGCGAGTAACGTCAAATAAATATATTCAGTATAGGACGTATATAAAGATCGTAGGAAGAAGTTTCACATAGTGAACGTAGGTATTGCGGCTGAATGCGGTACCGCGAAGAGGACCTTTCTGAGTTAGTGGTGAGAAAATACCGCAGTCAGCCTCACAGGTTAGTGAGGCTGGTTACTCCAAAAAAGAACCGCTTTGCACCTTCCCGAGGGAAATCTCGAGCATCGTTCCTTGCAAATGCAAGGCGGTCGTTCAGAAACACCAAAAAACAGCACCCATCAACCCCACCGCCCCTCACAAAATGCTCCAATCGCGTGACAAACTAAAAAAGGACCGCCTTTGGAATATTGTCTCCCATGGCAGAGGTGAATCCACGAGAAATGTGAGAACTAATTGCCTCAGTTGACCTTGCATCATCACAAGTGCTTATTCCATGAGGCACCGCCAGAGCGCCGCTGTCTTCACCGACACTGCCGCTCGCTGCGTGTGCCTGTCTGCCTAACTTCCATATCCACCGCAATTGCGAACAATAGATTGAACAAGAGGAGGTGCTGAACCCGTAGACAAGCCAAGCTCCCGCGTTAGCCCCGCAACCACACGCCCGCTCCGGCCAAACCAAGCCAAGCCCAAACCGAGGGGCTTGGTTGGTCATACGTCCGGCCACCTCAGCGTGGTGTGGGCCGGTTTGTTCGGAACGGCTTCGCCCGCCCCACCATGTCAGACCAGATCGCATTACGTATCAAGGTTCCTCGCGTGCAAAAGTGGTTGCATGTGTGTTGGATGGAATGGATGGAACCCCTCGAAACAAAACCAAATTGCAGGTGTGGTTCATTGCTCTTTATCGAATTCCACAAAGGTTTAGTCGGGTGTACAAAGCTCACAATTTCCGTCTGTCTGGGAACATGGAGTCGAGCCAGCCAGCCCAAGACAGCTGTTCTTGCTCCTCGGGTATCCCCATCCAAGCCAAGGCATTTGTCTCCCAAACCAGTTCAATTTCTTCGATAAATTTGTATTTCATATTCCTGAGCTCAACGCGATTTACAACGTTCAATATCGAACACTATAGTTTGTCATGCAACCTCTCCCCGAGTCAGACCACACACGATTGAAAGTTACACGAGCTCCCTTCAGGTGCTTCGTCAACAAGATCTGCTCATGCGGCTTGATCTTGATGTGCTGTACACTGGATTCGTATTCGATTTGCAATGACTCGGAGTACAGAATACAGCGATTTGCAATAACTCGGAGTACAGAATACAGTTGGAAGAGTACGTGTAAGGTTTACGGGTTTCTAATGTACCGGGATGCGTCAGGGGCATGGGGGTCGCAATGGTGGAGCCACTGGTGCTTTACAGTACGTGATGTGTCAGATTGTACACGTGTGGAGAACACTCGAAAACAAAAACCCGAGCCCTTCCTCTCACCCCCAAATCCAAGGCAGCCATTCCGTACCACCGCCTGTGCCATCTCAAATGCAGTCGTCCATTTGCCCAGCGTAACGCAACGTTTGGAAGTCATAGACGGGGTGCTGGGGGAAGTGTCGAGAAATCGGAGCAGGGCTGTCGATAGCAGGCCTGTCGATTCAAGGGCATATGCCCTTAATGCCCTGAACATTAAGGACTAGTTTCGCTGCAGCTCCAATGCGTCATTCAGATTCGCACCCCACCCGTGCCACTAAGTGCTTCATTCGACCCTTCCCCGGATGCGTTAAGGGACGAAACCTGGCCTTCCCATTTAGCTAAGTTATGGTTTCCGATCGTAGGACCCCCCCACCCCCCACGGTGCCCGAGACTCTCCCCCCCCCCCCTTCCTCCTTAGCGTGCACTAGAGCGCGCCAAGGGGATTTTTTCCCTCAGCGTTTTATAGCCAATCTCGTGTGTGTAGTGTGTCTCAGTCAGCCTTGGAGCGCCCGAACATTCCCTTGGCGTCCAATACAAGTTGGTCGCAGTTCACAGCTGTGACACATAGGGTTAGCTTGGATTTGCCACAGAGAACTCCAACATGCGAAGATAAAACTCTACAACGGCAGTGAGCTAGACTACAGAGGTTGGCACGAACTACTAGAGGTGATCTTAGCTTTGCTTGGTTCCTTAGTGTTTGCACATTCACTGAAAAATTTGGCAAGAGTTTTCACTAGCAAAGTTGGAATTCCAGAATGATAGGCAAGCAAAATTACAACAATGACTACATCAGGCCCCTAGCAACCCTGCTGCTAGCCTGGTCGACCGCCTGCCAGCGTTGCGTAGAGGAGCTGCGCCAGCACTGTGGAAAGACGACCTGCCAACAGAGCAGGTCGACGGCGTGCCAACATTGCAGCAGAGCGGCTGTCTGCGGAGATAAATTCTACAACGGTAGTGAGCTAGACTACAGGGGTTGGCACGAACTACTAGAGGTGATCTTAGCTTTGCTTGGTTCCTTAGAGCTTGCATATTCACGGAAGAATTTGGCAAGAGTTTCCACTAGCAAAGTTGGAATTCCAGAATGATACAAGAAGCAATGACAACAATGACTACATCAGGCACCTAGCAATTCTGCAGCTAGCCTGGTCGACTGCCAACGCAGCTCGGTCGACCGCCTGCCAGCATTGCGTAGAGGAGCCGCGCCAGCATTGCAGAAGGGCGACCTGCCAACAAAGCAGGTCGACGGCGTGCCCCGTAGAACACAGCAGTGCGCGCGCTCGCAGGTGTGCGCAGACGATTGGCCCGACTTGCCTCGTTGGGCATCCGTCGGCTGTTGTCTGCGCCTGACGAGCCACATCGACTTCGGGATACCAGCCCGAAGTCGCCTGCGCCATCGCGATCTCGACGACGTTCGCGTGCCTCCGCAGAACTCGTCGAGCAGGTTACCCGGTCGACCTGGTCGACCCCTGGTGCTCTGGTCGACTCCCAGGTGCCTCCCGTCGACCACTGGGTCCCTCTGGTCGACCACCGGGCGCTCCTGGTCGACCACACCTCCCGTCAAGCTACCCCTTGGTCGACGGACCCCTTCCGTCGACCAGAACTGCTCCGTCGACCTCCCGGTCGAACTGCAGTTCGACGGGATGCTCCGTTGTCCTCCTGGTCGAGCTGCAGTTCGACGGGACGCTCCGTTGACCTCCCGGTCGAGCTGCAGTTCGACGGGACGCTCCGTTGGCCTCCCGGTCGAGCTGCAGTTCGACGGGACGCTCCGTTGACCTCCCGGTCGAGCTGCAGTTCGACGGGATGCTCCATAGACCTCCCCGTCGAACTGTAGGTCGACGGACTGCTTCGTCGACCTCCCGGACGGCTCACCCGTCGCCCAGGCCAGTCAGGTGCAGCTGTCGAGCACCCTGGTCGACAGCAACACCACAGCGGTCCGCTGCAGCTCGACGTAACCTGTCGAGCAGCTATCCCACTGTGAGCGGTCGGCTGCTACTCCCGTACATCCGACCAAGTTGTCGGCGTTGCCCAAGCGAGGGCGGGGCCAACACTCCATTCCCGTTAACACTCCCCGGCCGCGCTCACGCTTGGGCCTCCAGCCCTCACGGCAGTACTCCACGGAGAGAACTCGTCCTCGGCGTGCACCCCACACACAGCATGCCGTCACCGCACCAGCCGTGCAGAAGGGCACGGCACCTACTGCTGCACCTCGTCGTCGCCGTCGCCGACGTCGACCAGACGAACTTGGCCGATGGCGACAGAGCACCGGTTGAAAGCCGGAAAATGCAGCGCCTTCGTCAGGAAATCCGCCGGTTGCTCGGTGGTCGGGATGTAGTTCAGCACAAATTTCCCGCGCCTCACCATGTTCTGCAGCCACGCGTAGCGTCGCTCCATGTGCTTGAGGTTGCCCGTCAGCCCCAAGCCCTCAGCGACAGTGATTGCCGACTTGTTGTCGACGCGGAGGATGGTCGGCTTCCCAGCGTCGAGCAGCTTGAATTCCGCAAGGAGGAAGCGAAGTCGACGCCCCTCCTTGCCGGCAACCGTGGCCGCCACGTACTCCGACTCGGTCGATGATAATGTCGCGCACTTGATGCGCGAGCTCGACCAAGAGACGGCGGCCCCTCCGTAGACGAACACGTAGCCTCCCGTGCTCGTCCGGTTCTGCTTGTCGCCCGCGTCGTCGGCATCGACGTAGCCGATCAGCTCCAACGATTCTGGTCCACCGCCGAACTCCAGGGCGGTGTCGCGGGTGTCGGCGAGGAAGGCGAGGCAACGGTCGACCTCACGCCAGTGCTGGTCGCTCCTCACCGTGAGGCCGCTCCCCAACTTGCTGCAGGCGAACGCAATGTCCGGCCTCGTCGTCGTCGCCGCGAACTGTAGCGAGCCGACCTTCTGCCGGTACTCCTCCTCTTCGCGCTCCTGGGCCTCCTCGTTGTCGAATGTCAGCTGAGCGTAGGCGTCGACCGAGACCGGCGTCTTCGAGACTCGACCACCCTGCTCCTTGTCGACGAAGCGCCTGCGCAGCTTGTCGGCGTAGCCCTGCTGGTGCAGCCACAACTTCCTGGCCGGCCTATCGCGCACGATCTCCAGCCCAAGGTACTTCTCCACCGGCGAGATCTCACGCAGCTCGAAGGCGGCCTCCAGCAGCTCCTTCAGCTCCTTCAGCATCGCGGTGCTGCTGCTGGCGGCGAGCAGGTCGTCGACGTAGACCAACACCCAGCAGGTCACACCGTCGTCGCCGGTCTTGAAGTAGAGCGCCTCGTCGACCTGGCTCTTCTTCCAGCCAGCGCCCAGCAGCACACCATCGAGAGCCCTGTACCATAGCAGCGGCGACTGCTTCAGCCCGTAGAGGCTTTTCAGCAGCTTACACACCCGGCCGGTCCCGTCGTCGAAGTAGTCCGGCTGGTACATGTAGAGCACCCTGTCGAGCTTGCTCTGCAGGAAAGCGTTCTTCATGTCGAGCTGCATCAGGTTGAGGTCGACGGCGACGATGCTGAGGAAGATCCTCAGCGTGACGTAGCTGCTCACCGGTGAGTACGTCTCGTCGTAGTCGGCGCCATACACCTGCGTGAAGCCCTTTACGACCATCCTTGCCTTCTCGCGCTCGACGGTGTCGTCGATGCGGTACTTGGTCGTCAGCACCCATCGGTTCTTCATAATGTTCACCCCGCGTGGGCGTTCGACCAGCTGCCAAGTCCCCATAGCGATGAGGCTACGGATTTCTTCTTCCATTGCAGCCTTCACCGCCTCGCCCTTCCAGCTCGATAGCGCCTCCTTCACCGTCATCGTGGCGATGTCCCAACGGTGTTCGGGGTCGGCATGCACGTCGGGGTCGAGCTCCGGCAGGTCTTCATCCTCCTCGGCATCGTCGTACCGCAGGTCGTCGTCGACCTCGTCGTACACCGTGGTGAAGGCAGCTGGCGGTAGGCAGGCGTGGAAGCTCAACCGCTCCGGTGGCCGTCGGACTCGACCTGTGCGTCGCAGCTCAGGCTTCGTGATCGGCACTTCCATCACGTCGCTGTCGGTGGACTCCTCAGCCGCCGACTGCTCCCCTTTCTCGTCGATGAGAACGTCATCGACCAGCTGCTTCGACCCTTCGACCGGCTGTTCGTCTGCTGCTGCCTTCGACACCTCTCCTGTCGCCCGCTCCGACTGCTGCTCCCCTGTCGAGTGTACCCTCGCCGTTGCCTCCTGTTCGACTGGCTCCCCTGTCTGGTCGACGAGCTGTTCGACTGGCTCCCCTGTCTGGTCGACGAGCTTGGAGCCTTGTCGACCGCCGGCGATGCCATGGGCCGGCGCCACAGGCGACGCCTCAAGGCTCCCCTCATCGACGGTGGGCGACACAGGGGCCGACCCAGGCCGATCTGCGACGGGGAACGGAGGAGCAAAGATAGGGGGAGGGGAAAGAACCTCCACAACATCCTCATCACCGGGTCCGTCGACTTCGACGAGCAACGGAACCGGCGCTGTCGATGTATCAGTTGGTGGGTGTGCCTGCGTCCGCTGCGACGCCGGCCCATACTTCGCCTTCCACACCTCCAGCGACAGCGTCTCGTAGAAGATCACCTCGACCGACGTGACCACCTTGTTGTCGGTCAGGTCGAGCACTTCCCAGCCCTTGCTTGCTGGCGACACACCCAGGTGAAGTCCCCAGCGAGCCTTCGGCGCCAGCTTCCCACCACGCTGCTGCTCGGGAACCATGAACTGCACCATGCAGCCCCACACCCGCGCCAGCGTAAGGTCGGGCTTCTGCCCGATCAGCAGCTGGTACGGAGTCGTCCCCGGCGGCGTCGTCGACCGCTCCAAGCAGTTGCGCACCCAGACAGCTTGTCGTAGAGCAAGATGCCACCAGTGGTGCTGCACGCCCATGTGCAGCAACATCGTCCGCACGGACTCGACGGCCGTGCGCATCTCCCGCTCAGCCATGCCATTTTGCTGCGGAGTGTAGGGGCATGTCAGGTCATGGACGATGCCCTTCCCGTCGACGAAGTCGGTGAACGCCTTCCCGAGGAACTCCCCACCTCGATCGGAGCGAAGCGACAGCACCGACCTCTTCGTCTGCCGTTCCACCAGCACCAGCCACCGCTGGAACTCCCGCAGCACGTCACTCTTCTTAGCGACCGGCATTGCCCATACAAATCGAGTATGGCGATCCTTCAGCAGCAGGAAGTACAAGCTGCCATCCTTGGCAGCCACCCGAAATGGCCCGCACAAGTCAATGTGCACGACAGCCAGCGCCTCCGCTGCATCCGAGCCCTTGGAGGGGAAGGTGTGTCGCGCCAGCTTTCCTCCGACGCACGAGACACATGGCAGGTCTGCTGCGGTTGACGACGTGATGTCGAGCCCAGTAGCAACATCGTGCTTCGCCGAGCTCTTGATCGTGTCGACGCTGACGTGGGCAAGCCGCGCATGCATCCGATCGGGGGTCGTCTTCATCCCCGAGATGATCGTCCGCAGAGCCACCACCTCGGTCGACTGCGACTGCGTCGAGCAGGGGCGAAGGTCGGTGCAGAGGACTCGTCCGGTGTAGCGTGCTCGACCGAGCACCTCTCCAGTCGCGGCGACGAGCAGCATCTCATCGCCATCGCCCTGCAGTAGCACGCCGCTCTCCTTCAGCTGGCCAGCAGACAACAGGTTCGCCTGAACACCCGGAACGTAGAGCACGTCGGGGATGAGGACCCGCTTCCCGGCCTCCCCTTGCAGGGCGACGGTTCCGCGACCCTCGACAGGCTGCAATGCCCCGTTGAACCCACGCACGTGCTTCACTCCGTCGCTTGGCCCCATGTCGACGAAGACCGATTTCGTCCCCATCAGGTGGTGGGAGCACCCGCTGTCGAGCAGCACCGCCATCGGGTTGGCCTGCACAGCTGCTGCCACCGCCTGGAAGTCCTCACCAGCCTCCGGTGCTAGCGAGACCATCGGCTCCACCACGCCGACCATCGAGCATGACGCCTCCCCGTCGCCTCGGCTCTTGCCGCTGGAGCTGTCGACGTCCTTCGTCGAGGACGTTTTCTTCGACGCTTGCTTCTCCTTGCGCGGCTTCTCAACTCGACGGGGGCGACGACTGGCCGATCGACCGTGGCCTTCCTTGTTGTCGTCCTCGTCGCTGTCATCGCGGTCGGGGCATTCGAAGGAGAGATGGTCGGGGTCGCCGCAGATCCAGCACTCCCGCCGTCGACCACCACCTCGTCGACCCTTGTCCCGCGTTGACCTCTTCTCGTCGACGTCCTTCGTCGACCGCCCACTTCCGCTACCACCTCCGCCTTGTTTCCCGCGCTGCTCCTGCTGATAATTCGGCTTCGTCGGTGCAGCGTAACTCGCCTGCGGAAGGAACTCCGTGGGCTGTTCTGCCTCCTGCATCGCCTCATCCTGGAGAATGTAGCTGGTGATGGAGTCCTCGTCGAGGGACTCACGAGTGCCGGGCACCATCATCATCCTCTTCATGAGATTGTAGTTGCGCGGCAAGCCCTTGACGATGTGGGTGATGTAGGACGCCGTCGAGTATTCGGCGCCTGCCATTCGCATTTCAGCCAGGATCCGTCGAGCACGGTTGCAGTAATCCGTCGCCGACTCCTGCTCGCCCATCCGAAGGTGAGTCATCTTCTCCTCCAGCTGCCCGATGTACAGGTCGTCCCTGACCTGGTACGTCGACATGATGAAGCGCCATGCCTGGTGGCCAGCATCTAGTCGCTCTCGACAGCTCCTCAGCGCTAGCTGCACCACCGGCGAGCAGCACCTCGAGATGACCATGAAGGTGAGCAGGTGAGCCGAACGAAACTCCCCGCGCAGCCCGACGTCCTCCTCGGGCGGAATTGGCACGGTGCCGTCGGCGAAGCCCTTCAGCCCGGCGACCTCCAGCTGAGGTTCGATCGATTCCCTCCAGGTGATGAGGTCCCGTCGACCTTGCAGCGGAGCGACGGCGATCCGGTCCGGCGAGAACTTGAAGTAGCCATACGCCGGTGCAATCCCGCCCGCTGTCACATGTGTCATCACCGAGAGCCCTCCACCACTTCGTGGAGGAGAACGGCGTCGAACATCGACGTCGGCATTCGAGCTTCCTGCAGTGGCCGTCGACCGCTGCACTCGCGCCTGGATTCCGTCGGCACCACCGTCGACTTTGATCACTCCTCCCTGCCTCGTGCCTTCGCTGCCGTTGACTCGTGCACCACCGTCGACATCGTCGTCGACGCCACCTTCGTTGCGCACCGGTCGGGGAGAAGTAGGACGGGAAGGGTGTTCCGTCGCCCACTGCGATCGGATGCCCAACTCGGCGATCACCAAGGGGATCGTCCCGTACTCGCCATTCGCGTGGCGTCTCCTCGCGTCAGCCAAGCGTGCCTCCAAGGTGTCCGCTACGCCCGCATCAACTACGGGGTCGACCATGGCGACTATCGCTGCTGCCGGCCTACGAACGACTTAGTAGGTGCAAAAGTCGGCTCCTATCTGAAGGTCGCGTGTTCGTTCCACGCTCACCGCACCATGCGGAGATAAATTCTACAACGGTAGTGAGCTAGACTACAGGGGTTGGCACGAACTACTAGAGGTGATCTTAGCTTTGCTTGGTTCCTTAGAGCTTGCATATTCACGGAAGAATTTGGCAAGAGTTTCCACTAGCAAAGTTGGAATTCCAGAATGATACAAGAAGCAATGACAACAATGACTACATCAGGCACCTAGCAATTCTGCAGCTAGCCTGGTCGACTGCCAACGCAGCTCGGTCGACCGCCTGCCAGCATTGCGTAGAGGAGCCGCGCCAGCATTGCAGAAGGGCGACCTGCCAACAAAGCAGGTCGACGGCGTGCCCCGTAGAACACAGCAGTGCGCGCGCTCGCAGGTGTGCGCAGACGATTGGCCCGACTTGCCTCGTTGGGCATCCGTCGGCTGTTGTCTGCGCCTGACGAGCCACATCGACTTCGGGATACCAGCCCGAAGTCGCCTGCGCCATCGCGATCTCGACGACGTTCGCGTGCCTCCGCAGAACTCGTCGAGCAGGTTACCCGGTCGACCTGGTCGACCCCTGGTGCTCTGGTCGACTCCCAGGTGCCTCCCGTCGACCACTGGGTCCCTCTGGTCGACCACCGGGCGCTCCTGGTCGACCACACCTCCCGTCAAGCTACCCCTTGGTCGACGGACCCCTTCCGTCGACCAGAACTGCTCCGTCGACCTCCCGGTCGAACTGCAGTTCGACGGGATGCTCCGTTGTCCTCCTGGTCGAGCTGCAGTTCGACGGGACGCTCCGTTGACCTCCCGGTCGAGCTGCAGTTCGACGGGACGCTCCGTTGGCCTCCCGGTCGAGCTGCAGTTCGACGGGACGCTCCGTTGACCTCCCGGTCGAGCTGCAGTTCGACGGGATGCTCCATAGACCTCCCCGTCGAACTGTAGGTCGACGGACTGCTTCGTCGACCTCCCGGACGGCTCACCCGTCGCCCAGGCCAGTCAGGTGCAGCTGTCGAGCACCCTGGTCGACAGCAACACCACAGCGGTCCGCTGCTGCTCGACGTAACCTGTCGAGCAGCTATCCCACTGTGAGCGGTCGGCTGCTACTCCCGTACATCCGACCAAGTTGTCGGCGTTGCCCAAGCGAGGGCGGGGCCAACACTCCATTCCCGTTAACACTGTCCAGCGTTGCCCCGTAGAACACAGCAGTGCGCGCAATCGCAGATGCGCGCAGACGATTGGCCCGACTTGCCTTGTTGGGCATCCGTCGGCTGTTGTCTGCGCCTGACGAGCCACATCGACTTCGGGATACCAACCCGAAGTCGCCTGCGCCATCGCTGTTGTAGAGGACTCTCCTCTACTTTGCAGGAACTGAGAATTGTTCTAAACAGTAGAGTACTCTGCTAGCTTTCCAACGGGCCGTAGATCACCTCGTTCGCCTAAGTATCGAGCGAGATATCGCCGTTTATGTGCTAGGTAGTGCTCTTAGACGCGAATTGTCGGCGACGCGATTCTTCATGGAGAAGCCGACCGACCACCATTTCCTTCGTCCAAGTGTCTTGCATGCTATCGAGTGTTGTAATCACCGTCGACCACTCTTCCGGAAGGCCGCATAGCAAGGTCAAAATCCAATCCTCCTCCGTGACCGTTCCACCGAGGTCCATGAACATTTCCCCGAGTTCTTCCACACGAGTCGCATACTCGTGCATCGATTCGCCCGCGCGCATCTTCACCGTGTAGAACGCATTCCGGGCTAGGATCTTGCCGTGGAGAGTCTTGTTCACGTGGATGGTCTCGAGCCGCTTCCACGCTTCATGCGCCGACGCTTCGAGCTTGATGCACATGCGCACCGAGCTCACGAGATTGATGCCGATGCGCGGAATCAACGTAGCGAACGCCTTTTGGTCCTTCTTCTTCCATGCCGTGATGCCGCTCTCATCGTCCGGCTTCTTCTCCGTTCCATCGAAGAAACCCCAAAGTCCCCGCTCCATCATGAGCACTTGGAACTTAAACTTCCACGCGGAGTAGTTTTGTCCCGTGAAAATCGGTACTGCCGACGTGTCGAACATCGTCGCGGTTGCCCAGGGTTCGCCGGAATTTACAACGACACCATCCAAGGAAGTGCGGGAGGCCTCGCTTGAAGTCATCATGCGTGCTCCTTGTCGCGCGCGTAGACTCCTCCAACCAGCTCTGATACCACTGTTGTAGAGGACTCTCCTCTACTTTGCAGGAACTGAGAATTGTTCTAAACAGTAGAGTACTCTGCTAGCTTTCCAACGGGCCGTAGATCACCTCGTTCGCCTAAGTATCGAGCGAGATATCGCCGTTTATGTGCTAGGTAGTGCTCTTAGATTGAAGGATAGGAGCTCTCTGGAATTTGTGTTCGAATGTACCTTGTACAAAGAACTTGAGTTTCACTATATTGGCATGCAATACAAAGAAAACATATTTATAGCATGCAAACAAGATCGAATCGCACAAGTAACCTTGAGCCGCTACACTCGCGAATGTTCGAGTAACATCGAAAGGATGAAATTCGACTCTTGAATTTCACCGATCCGAATTCTCCTTGGGTCTCGAATGTTCCTGGTGCTGCCATGTGGCACCGAATGGAATGGGTCTTCCGAAGTCAATCCTCAACCCCACGCAAACCTGCAACTCACTCGAAGGTGAGAACCAAAAAGCAGCACCGTTCGGTGGTTGGGGGCAAAACCTAGCCCCACGCAACCTCCAACAATCGCGATCTCGACGACGTTCGCGTGCCTCCGCAAAACTCGTCGAGCAGGTTACCCGGTCGACCTGGTCAACCCCTGGTGCTCCGGTCGACTCCCAGGTGCCTCCCGTCGACCACTGGGTCCATCTGGTCGACCACCGGGCGCTCCTGGTCGACCACACCTCCCGTCGAGCTACCCCTTGGTCGACGGACCCCTTCTGTCGACCAGAACTGCTCCGTCGACCTCCCAGTCGAACTACAGTTCGACGGGATGCTCCATAGACCTCCCCGTCGAACAGTAGGTCGACGGACTGCTTCGTCGACCTCCCGGACGGCTCACCCGTCGCCCAAGCCAGTCAGTTGCAGCTGTCGAGCATCCTGGTCGACAGCAACACCACACCGGTCCGCTGTAGCTCGTCGGAACCTGTCGAGCAACTATCCCATTGTGAGCAGTCGGCTGCTACTCCCGTACATCCGACCAAGTTGTTGGCGTTGCCCAAGCGTGGGCAGGGCCAACACTCCATTCCCGTTAACACAACAAACTTAACCAAAGCACGTCAAAGGGATTGAAGCACTCCAGCGTAAGCAAGCAACTCTCTCACCACCTTCGTTCGTGCGTGCCACGATTCCTCTCCACCACCATGCAATCCATCCACCACCACCACCCACCCAACCTCCCTCTCCTCTCCTCCTTTGTTCGTGCCATGTTTTCTCTTCTCCACTCCACCGTCCAACCACCTCCTCGGTACCATCCACCCAAGCTCTTCGCTCTCCACCTTCGTTCGTGCCGTGCTATGGCACTTCTCCTCCACCCACCCACTCTGCCGAGTAAACCTCGCATCGCCTTGCTCACACACGCGAGGTTTATATTATGGCTAGCTAACCCGTTCCCTTTGAGAAAACTAAAACGAGAATGATGCAGTAACGAATGAAAGTGGTACAAATATGCAGCCCTAGAAATGTGTACCCCATATAGGCTACCCCACTACAGCCTAAACAACATTATAATTTGACACACCCCCATAGGCAAAGTGGGCGAGAACAAGGGGTTACAAGACCAGTCAAGCAAAGCTCAGGGTGGATCACGAAGTCACCACACATTCCGAGCACAAGTTTAAGGCCAGTAGGCCAGTTCACATGCAGGAGCACATATATATATAAAAAGTCTAAACAAACAAGAGTAGGAGCATATATATGTGACAGTACAAGCAAGGTCAAGAAGTGAGCAAGTGAGCCAAGATAGGCACAAGACCAAGCTGAGAACAGAAGCGTTGATGATCACAAGGCGGAAGTGCCTTAGTGAAGATATCAGCAGTGTTGGCCTCAGAGGCCACGTACGCAAGTTGCAACTGACCACGCTGCTGCAGCTCACGATCAAGAAAGTAGCGGAGAGCAATGTGCTTCGTTTTGTGCTCAAGGCGCTGCTCCCGACACAAGGCCAGCATGGCCTTGTTGTCCACGTACAGCACTAGAGGAGAACGAGGCGGCTCTCCAAGGTCAGTGAGCAGGTAGGTGAGCCAGCGAAGCTCCTGAGCAGCCATGGCTCCGGCGTAGATCTCAGCCTCACACCTAGAGCCGAGAACGGAAGACGAGCGAGTAGCCCGCCACGAAATAGAGCCGGAACCAAGGCTGAAGGTATAACCCTGTGACGACCGCTGTGTAGCCTGGTCGTCAGCCCAAGAAGCGTCTGCGTGTCCAGTGAGGACCACTGGACTCTGCCCTCCAAGCACTAGCCCAATGCCCGACGTACTGCACAAGTAGCGCAACACCCTCTTCGCTGCAGCCATGTGCTCCGGTCTTTGTCTCCAAGGAGCAACATAGCGTGCAAGAATGCTAAGAGGGTATGCAAGGTCAGGTCGTGTGCAGGTCATCAGGTACATGAGGCAGCCAACAAGCTCTGGGTACGGGCCACTCGACTCTACGGACTCATCCGAAGGCAGAGCTGAGAGCGAGTGGCGAGTAGCCAGAGGAGTGGCCTGAGGCGAGGAGTACGTGAAGCCGAAGCACTGAAGGACCTGCTGCACCATGTGTGACTGAGTCAGGGTAATGGTGCGGCGTGCTCTGTCCCGGGTGATCTGCAAGCCAAGGTAGCTGCGCAGTTCACCCAAGTCTGTGCACGTGTCTCTCTTCTGCAGCTCGGACTTCACGTGGGCGAGTCCAGCAGTGTCAGCAGTGGCAAAGACCAAGTCGTCGACGTACACGAGGATGTAGAACGGCGGCAAAGAGGTGTCGGTGCGTAGAAACAGCGACGGGTCGGGAGTAGAGGGAGCAAACCCAAGAGCCGCAAGCGTAGTCCTCAATGTGTCGTGCCACTCACGCGGTGCCTAGCGGAGACCGTAGACTGGCCGTCAGAGGCTCCACTAGGTGCCAGGAGGAAAAGTCCCAGTGAAGCCAGGTGGACGGCGCAGCCAGATCTCCTCGTGCAGGCTACCCTACAAGAAAGCAGTGCTGAAGTCAAGAGAGTGGAGCTTGTAGTCGCGCTGAGCGGCTATGTGCAGCAGCACCCAAAGAGTGGACATCTTCGGGGTGGGAGAGAAGGTCTGAAAGTAGTCAACTCCCTGCCGCTAACTGAAGCCACGAGCCACGTACCGCGCCTTGAAGACAGGTGGAGAACCTGGTGGCTGCTTCACCTTGAAGATCCACATGCCACTGACGATGTTCGCCCCAGGTGGAGGAACCGCGTCAACGTAGGTGCCTGTGGACTTCCACGATGCCATCTCTGCATCGATAGCTCCCTGCCACTGAGAGGAGTAGGGACCCTCTACGGCCTCCGCGTAAGAGCGCGGAGTTGGGATGTCAAGTGCATCCGGGTCTCTCTCAGGGGTAAGCAGTACGGACACGAGATGAGGTGAAGCAGCAGCCAGACACTAAAACTCCTCCTGCCTATCCTCAAGGACGTCCGTGCCAAGAGTGTTAGAGACTAAGGATGGAGTCTACGAAGATTAGGTGGCTAAAATTCTCAAAATCGTTGGCTTGAAATTCTGGACAGAAACCGCGACTTCACAAGAAACGTTGTCGACGAAAAGTGCACAGTTAGAATCGTCTCAAACTTGAGTATGTTATAGCCCTTGTCCGTGGCTATCATTCCCAATTTGAATCGTATCGAAAGATGGAGTAAATCTCGAGTTATGCTTCTCGGCGCACCAGGGGGTATGCTGCCACATAGAAACTTAATTCACTTACAATAGTTTCAAGTTCTCAAGAGTTACACACAAGAGAGTTAGAGTAGCACTAAACCAGGTAGGATGGGATGAGGAGGACGAGAGGGAAGGTCCCAAGAGAGTTCCCAACCAAGGAAACCCCATGTCACACAATTCCCCTCTCCATAGGCAACCCCACTTTCACTTTTGTCACTTTCCCAACCTCCACAATTCACCTCAACCCAACTTGGCCACACTTGCCAACCTGGTTTGGTTTCTCCCAACCACTTGGCAGCATCTACAGTGATGTTGACGAATTTCCCAACCCCCAAAAGTCTGTACCCCATATTGAGTCAACACCACAACTTCCCATAGTCACCACAACCAGATATCAAAAGCATACGAACTCCAACGTTCGTAACTTTCTTGTTCGTGCTCCGATTGAAGTGATTATTGGTTCGTCGGAAAGCTCTTGAGCAGTGGAGTCACTTCAGATATCTGCTCAAGCCAAATAACATTCACACATACTCAGAAAATCCAAAACACAGAAAACACAAATTCTTGCGCACGCTCATTTCATACATGCAACGCACGAACACATGATGGGAGGCAGACAGACGTGAATGCAAATGATAGCATCACATAACAAACTCCCCCTCTGGCTGCCTACCATCATCCCACATGCCATAGCTCAATCATGCACCCTCAATAGACACTCATTCCAGCAAGCTTCATGCCCTTCCAATGCTCAGATTCAGCCAGACGCTTGGTGAGAATGTCAGCCGCCTGCTGATGGGTCTTCACAATCTCCAGTCGCACCTCCTTGTCCAGGAGCCTCCTCACCCAATGCCACTTAGGCCTGATGTGTTTGGTCAGCCCATGAAGACAAGCATTCTTCGCTAGCTTCACCGCCGACTCATTGTCACAGAAAATCACAGTCGGCTCCCTCTGGCACACTCCGATCTCCTCCAACAAACGCCTCAGCCACGCCACCTCCTTTGCCCCATGATGCAGGGCCATGTACTCTGTCTCACACGAGGACTGCCCCACCTCGTTCTGCTTCTTGCTGCGCCAGCTCACTGCACCACCTCCAAACAGGCACACATAGCCTCCAATGGTGGTGCCATCCGCCTTCACAGAGTTGAAGCTGGCGTCGGTGTAGCAAGTCAGAAGCATCTCCCCCTTGCCCAAATCAGCTGCACCCCTCTGCAGCCTCTGTCGCACAGCACTGTACTCCAAGCCCACTGATGCCGTAGCGCTCACATAGCGGACCAACCTCTTGGCCGCTTCGAGCTGCTCATGACTGGGGCGTGCAACCACACTTGCAAGCCTGGATGTAGCAAAGGCAATGTCAGGCCGTGTGTGGTTAGCCGCATAATTGAGTGCCCCCACCATGGAATGAAACAACTTCCTGTCACTCTCACCCACCACCTCCTCATCAGCACAGGGCTCCACTGTGAACCCTGAAGGCAGTGGGGTGGCTGGCTTTCCTCCATCTTGCAGCCCATACTTCTCTGCCAGCCCCTCACAGTACTTCCTCTGGTGCAACCTCAACACTCCCTTGTCAAGGTCCCTCTCCACATGCATACCCAGGTAGTACTTCACATCTCCCATCTTGGAGCACTTAAACTGCATCTCTAGCATCTCCTCCACACGCTCAATCATTGCAGACGACTCAGAGAAGAGCAGGATGTCGTCCACATACACCAAGAGCATGAGAAACTGCTCCTTCTCTTGCAGCAGGAACAGGCTGTGGTCACACTCACTCTTCTTGAACCCCCCAGCCAGCAGAGTCTCCTCTAGCTTGTGGTACCATGCACGAGGAGCCTGCTTCAGGCCATAGATGGCCTTCTTCAGCCTGCACACCCTGCCGCTCCTATCATCCAAACCCTCAGGCTGTAACATGTACAGCTCCTCCATAATGATCCCATTGAGGAAGGCGGTGGTGATGTCCATCTGCTTCACCCGCCATCCACGGTTTGCTGCCATTGCCAGTGACACTTTCAATGTTGTGCCTTTCCCCACAGGAGCAAAGATCTCGTCATAATCCTTCCCCTTTGTCTGCTGAAACCCCTTAGCCACAAGCCTTGACTTGTAGCGGGTTAGCTCCCCATCAGGTCCGTACTTGTGCCTGAAGATCAGCTTGGAAGAAATGGCCTTCTTCCCAGGTGGCAGCTCACACAGCTCCCACGTCTCGTTCTCCAGCAGAGAGTCATACTCCTCCTTCACACTCTGCTTCCATTTTTCAGCATCCGCCCCGCTCAATGCTTCAGCTAGCGTCTTGGGCTCAGGAACAGCTGCCCAGTAGCAGTGTGCTATCTCATCCTCATCACACTGCTCAGCCACACTCCCAGCCCTTACCACCTTTGGCTTGCCAAAGCTCGGATAGGTCAGCCGGTTAGGAGGGCGCACATCCCTCCTAGCACGGTCAACCGGACGTGCGGCACCTTGTGGAGCACCTTGCGGCTGCTGCTGCTGCTCCTCCACCTCAGGTTCTCCCCCATCCTCAGTCACCCCAGAAATCTCCTCCTCTGAGACAGTGACCTGCACTTGTCTCAAAGGCCGCTGCATCTCATCAGCCTCAATGATCAGCGGTGTAGTAGGAAGCTTCTGCTGCTGCTGCTTCCACTCCTTGTAGTATAAGGACTCGAGGAACTTCACATCCCTCGACACAGTCAGCTGCTGGCTGGTCAAGTCCCAAACCAGCCAGCCTTTGTGATCCTTAGCAAGCCCCAAGTGCACACCCCATCTCCCAGAAGCTTCCAGCTTTCCCCTTTTCTCCTTAGGCACATGAAACACCACCATGCACCCAAAGGCTCTCAGAATGTTCACTGCTGGTGCACTCCCATACCACTTGGTGTAGGGGACCCACTGCTTGTCCCCCACAGTCGCCAGCACCCTGTTCTTCACGAGGGCGACCTGCCGCAGTGCAGTCACCCAAAATGGATCCAGCAGCCCTGCACGCCCAAGGAGTGTGCGAGCACCTTCCTGCAGGGTCCGGTTGAACCGCTCAGCCACGCCGTTCTGCTGAGGGTTGTAGGGCACTGTGAGCTGATGCTGGATCCCCTTCTTCTTCAGCACCGCCTCAAAATCAGCGCCAATGAATTCTCCCCCATTGTCGGTGCGAATCACCTTCACCTTATGTCCGCTCTCCCTTTGAGCTCTTGGCATCCACTCCTTGAGAACAGCCGCTGCCACCTCCCCCTTAGTCTTCAAAGGGTACACCCACACCGCACGCGTGTGGTCGTCCACAATCGTCAAGAAGTAGCGGCTGCCCGAGAGAGAAAGGGCCCTCGTGGGGCCCACCACATCCATGTGCACTAGTGCAAGTGGTGCCTTGGCTGGTCCTGTGCTGCTGCTGAAGGGAAACTTTGTGAATTTGGTCTCAAGGCAGGTAGGGCAGCTCCCAATCTCCTTTGCTCCCCCCTTCACCCCCAGCCCCTTCAAGTACCCTTCCTTTACCAATTTCTGCAGCATAGGAATGTTCACATGGCACTGCCTCTCATGCCACGTCTCCCAATTAGCCTCACCACTCCCAGATGAAGCCTTTGCCCATGCAGCTGTCGCATCCACACCAGCAAGCACCTCACAATGTGGCTGCTGCACCTTCTTGACTGCATCCAGGGCCCCATCAGTTGGTGCAGTCTCCTCTCCTCCCGCAGTTGCTTTAGCCGCTGCCGCTGCCTTTGCCGTTGCTGGTGGTTTCCCCTTCCAAGGGATGATGGGCAGCTGCCACAGGTCCTTAATGCAGCTGCTCTTCTCCTCCAAGTTCCACAGCAGCAACTTCCCAAGCTTTGCACGACAGCTGGTTGGGCCGAAGGTAACTTCAGCCTTGCTCTTCTGCAGCCGGCGCACAGAAAGAAGGTTAGCGGACAAACCTTCAACCAACAGCACATTCCCAAGCCCCACAAGCTCTCCATTGGCTCCCATCACCTTAGCATTCCCAACACCAATCACAGGGAGCAAAGCACCTGAAGCGGCAGCCACAAACTTGATTTTCCCAGGAGGTTTTACCTGATCAAGCAAATCTGCCCGTGGGGTCATATGACTCGTGCAACCTGAATCGATCACCCAGTGAGTGAGGGGGTGCATCACAACCTTCCCAACTGAACCCACATCACCCCTACTTCCTTGCACATCCTCAACCATGAGGAACATCCCAGGGTCGGCTTTACCTTGTGCACCATCACCTTGTGCACCTGAACCTTGCACAGCGCCACCTCGTGCACGTTCACCACTTGGCGGCTTCATGCCTGGAGGCGCCCATCCTTCAGGCCGGCTGAAACATTTGAACCATGGGTGTCCAGCCTTCTTGCAGTACCAGCACGCACCCTCCATTCGGGTGCTCCCCCTGCCACCAGAGCTTCCATGCCCCTTGTTGTAGTCACCTCGGCCTCTTCCTCTGCCAAAGCCTCTCCCACGGCCTCGGCCTCTCCCTCCTCCTCTCCCTCTGCTGCCTCCTGCAGCTCCATACCCCTCAGCAGTTTTGTTGGCAGCACCACCTCCAGTGTGGCGCCTGTGGAAGTCCTCCTGCAGGATCTGCTGCCGTAGCCACTCAGGCGTACATTTGTCTTGCTGAACGTTGAGGGTGGGGATGAGGTTGTCCCACGAGTTGTCGAGCACCGAGATGATCTTGGTGCACTGTTGCATCTGCGACACTTCGCTGCCCGCCGCTGCCATCCTCGCATAGGTGTCCTTGATCTTGTCAAGGACCGGTTTCACATCATCTCCCGGTTTCATGGAGAGGGCAGCCAACTCCTTCTCCAACACAATCACCATCGGCAGCGTGTTGGGCTGAATCACGTCGCGTAGCAGCTTCCACGCCTTCGGTCCCGAGTCATCGAGCTCCACCAAATCCTTGATGTGCTGGAACATGTCGTTGTTGACCGATTGGAGGATGAGGTCGTACAGCACCGCGCTCTTCTCAATCCACCGATCGCGGGCATCTCCTTCCCCCGGCATCTTCTCCTCTCCCATTGCAATTTTCAGCAGCTTGTAGCGCTTGAAGGCGCTCCGCATCCGCCCACTCCATTCCTCATAGTTGGAGCCATCCAAAGCTTCAATCTTGGATGGTGGCGGTTCACTCCTCTTCTCAAATGCATTTCCACTTCCTTGACTCATCTTCTCTGCTCCCAATCACAATTTCAGCTCCCCCTTTGCTGTCCACACCGAAGTCCCACAATATTTTCACAAGTGTCGGCGCCAACGAAATTTCGGCAGAGTTTCCCCTTAGCGGAAGTCACATCGAACCTCCAGAACTCCACTTAGGCACGCCCACAGGCCATCGTGGGTCTAGGAGGGTCTTCACACTTCAGTAGACTCCCCACAAGGTCCTTAATCAGCTCTGATACCACTTGTTAGAGACTAAGGATGGAGTCTACGAAGATTAGGTGGCTAAAATTCTCAAAATCGTTGGCTTGAAATTCTGGACAGAAACCGCGACTTCACAAGAAACGTTGTCGACGAAAAGTGCACAGTTAGAATCGTCTCAAACTCGAGTATGTTATAGCCCTTGTCCTTGGCTATCATTCCCAATTTGAATCGTATCGAAAGGTGGAGTAAATCTCGGGTTATGCTTCTCGGCGCACCAGGGGATATGCTGCCACATAGAAACTTAATTCACTTACAATAGTTTCAAGTTCTCAAGAGTTACACACAAGAGAGTTAGAGTAGCACTAAACCAGGTAGGATGGGATGAGGAGGACGAGAGGGAAGGTCCCAAGAGAGTTCCCAACCAAGGAAACCCCATGTCACACAATTCCCCTCTCCATAGGCAACCCCACTTTCACTTTTGTCACTTTCCCAACCTCCACAATTCACCTCAACCCAACTTGGCCACACTTGCCAACCTGGTTTGGTTTCTCCCAACCACTTGGTAGCATCTACAGTGATGTTGACGAATTTCCCAACCCCCAAAAGTCTGTACCCCATATTGAGTCAACACCACAACCAGATATCAACTTTCTTGTTCGTGCTCCGATTGAAGTGATTCTTGGTTCGTCGGAAAGCTCTTGAGCAGTGGAGTCACTTCAGATATCTGCTCAAGCCAAATAACATTCACACATACTCAGAAAATCCAAAACACAGAAAACACAAATTCTTGCGCACGCTCATTTCATACATGCAACGCACGAACACATGATGGGAGGCAGACAGACGTGAATGCAAATGATACCATCACATAACAAAGAGCACACGCACCCCCGACGGACGGAGGACAGACAGACGCAGACTCAGCAACAAGACTAGCAGCGTAGTCTAGACGACAGCGAGCAGCAAAGTCGACGAGCTCAGCAACAAGAGCAGACGCAGCAATGGACTCAAAGGAGGGGTCAGTGACGACAGTAGCAAGGAGACGTGTGACAGTAGGACTGGCAGCACGAAGAGAGTCCGACTCCGGGTCGGCAAATGCAAGAAGAGAGGACTGAGGAGGAGAAGGCAAAGGGGCACGCAGAGGAGCAGTGGACGGACGTAGAGACATCCGGTGCGTGCCAGGGACAGGAGGAGGACGCTGACGCGAACTGCGACCACTAGCGCGAGCAACACGAACAGACGACGCAGGACGAGACGCAGGCTCACGACGCTCAGCAAGACCTCTAGTAGGACCTGTGTACGGAGAAGGAGCAGGCAGTGGGGAGGCCGGCGGTAGCCGCGACTGTGACTGGACAGGCGATGGACACTCTAAGGGAGGAGGAAGACCAAGAACCTGCTGAAGGAGAGGAACGAAGGACGGCCGAGGCCGCGCAGCGACTCCAGACACAGCAGGGACAGCACCAGCACCCCCAGCGGCAGCACCAGTGCCAACAGGACCTCCAGCTGCAGTACCTCCAGCAGCACCAGCAGCACCCGCAGCAGGACCGCCGCCAGGACTGACAGCAGTAGCCTCAGCGCCAACACCGTCAGCAGCTCCAGCTCCAGTCGTACCCGCAGGCCCAGCAGCTCCAGCACTCCCAGGACGAACACCTCGGGACCGGCGGCACCAACACCCTCAGCAGCCGAAGAAGCTCTAGCTCCAGCACTACTCCTCGAGCGCCGGGCAAACCACTTGCGCAGCTCCTGTGGAGAAAGTGGCTCGCGCCGAGACAAGGCACCCGGAGAAACTCCAGACCCAGCACCGCCAGACGGCACACGAGCAGGTCCAGTGGCCGCTGGCTCCGCACCCCCAGGCTCAGCAACTCCAGACGTGACACCCCCAGGCTGAGCAGCTCCTGACGTAGCACCCACAGGCTCTGTACCCCCGGGCGTAGTACCCCCAGGCTCAGCACCCCCAGACGTAGCACCCCCAGGCTCAGCACTCCCAGGTTCAGCACCCCCAGGCTCAGCACCTCCAAGCTCAGTACCCCCAAGCGCAGCACCCACACGCGCAGCACCCCCAGAGTCAGCACCCCCAGGCTCAACACCCGCCGCAGTACCAGAGTCACCAGTAACCTCGACGGACTCGACTACGTCTACCTGGGACACACTTGAAGGAGCAGGACCCTGAGGGGGGAGGGGGTCTACCAGGGGGGGACCTGGCACAAGGAAGAGCGGAGGCGGGGGGAGGGAAGGAGTGCGGTAGGGGAAGAGACGGTAGTAGGGGACCGACTCGTCAAACGTGACGTCCTGGGAGGACATAACACGACGAGAGGTGGGGTGGTAGAACTGCCACCCTGGCGCGTCAAGGGAGAAGCCAAGGAAGACACAAGGAGCAGCACGAGGGGACAGCTTGTCCGCAGACAAGTCGCGGACAAACGCCCGAGATCCCTAGACACAGAACACATCGCATACCTTCCCTGTCCACAGCAAAGCTGGGGAGGTCTCCGGCATGGAGACCCTGGGGTGAAGGTTGATCTGATGCGCCGCGTACCGAACCGCAAACGGCCACAGAAAATGGGGGGCAGCCGCATGCATCATGGACGTACGGGCGACGTCCATGACCATGCCAATGCGGCGCTCAGCAATCCCATTTTGCTGTGGAGAGTCCGAAAGCGTAAAGGTCTAGCAGATGCCTTGCGCACGGCAGTAGGCTCGCAGAAGGCCAGAGGAGAACTCTCCGCCTCGGTCAGAGTGCAGACGCAGAACAGGAAAGTCCGAGCCGAAGCTCCTCATGAGCTGGAGACGAGCTACGCGGATCCAGTCGATCAACACCTCAGTGACATCGCCCTTGTTGCGCAAGGGTAAGACTGTGGTGTAACGCGAGTAGTCGTCAACCACCAGCAGGAAGTAGCGCTCGTGACCCTGTCCACAGACGCGGGCTGAGCCCTACACGTCCATATGAAGCGTCTGCAGCGGGGCCTCTGTCGGGGGAAACTGAGAGGAGTGAGGGGCAGCCCGTAGCTGCCCCTCGACACAGGGGACGCAGGAAGGACCAGGCCCCGGAGGAAGGGGAGGGAGGGACCGGGGAAGACCAGAGACGAGGACACGGGAAGCCATGCCTTAGAGACGAGGCAGGGAGGGGTGACCAAGACGGTGGTGCCACAGGAGAGTCTCGTGAGATAGGAGGCGACACGAGCAGGGGGCAGACTCAGGACCAGACCTGGACGCTGCAGCAAACATCTGACCCGACGCAACTACCTGGCCAGACGCAGGGACAGTAGGAGACTCAGTGGTCAGGGTGTAGAGGCTCGACCCCGGCCGACGCGTAAACGTGGCCAGGTGCCGGCCTGTGCGAGTGTCTGAGCAGTGGGTCACCCGCTAACTCGCAGGAGTAAACTGGTGAACCCCCGCATCCTGTAGGTCAGCACCACTCACCAAGTTCGTAGTGAACGAGGGGAGGTAAAGACCAGACAAGGTGCCAGAGGGGGCAGCAGGACACGGGAGGACAGTGGAGAAGTGGGAGAGGACAGGAACCCCAGAGGGGTCTGCCAGGGAGACTGCAACCGGCCGACCAAGCGGCGTGAGTGTGGTGCGGTCTCGAAAGAAGGAGCGAGAAGCCCTTGAGTCAAGTGTGAAGGTGAGGAAGGCTGAAGCCGATGCGGTACCTGAGAGCGCAGACTCACCAGCACCTGAGGACGCAGACGCACTCGCACCTAGAGCAACAGCCGCACTGGCACCTAGAGCACCAGCCTCACCAGCACCTAGAGCAGCAGTATCAATGCCCGAGTCGGCCGGGAAACACCGGTAACAGTCACCCTCATCACTAATAGTCACAGCATACATGGCAGCAAGAATAGCATCAAAGTCAAGATCAAAGATAGCTACACCTGCCCGAGACAGCTCTCCCCAGCGGGGGATCTCAGTGGCCTCCGGGAACTGGTGACGCCAAGCGTCCGTCAGGCAGCCAAAGCAGCGCTGGGTGGGGTGGGCACCCCCACACTGCTCACCCGCGCGGTCGCCGGTGCGAAGGACGTAGGTGCACGGACCAAAACCCCCACCACGCTGACGGGCAGCGTACCACTCACGGAGGTGCTGAAGGGGGGGGATGTCCCGAGAACGCTGCTGCTGCTGCTGCTGGCGCTGACTACCACCAGAGCCGCTCCGCTGTGAAGCGCCACCCCGACCAGCTCCACCTCCTCCACCACGGCCTCCTCCACCTCCGCCACCACCGCCGCCTCCGCTCCCACCGCTACCGCCTCCGCCGCCTCCGCCTCCACTGCTGCCACCGACACCTCCACCCGCGCCACCACTCCCACCGCCACCCCCACTCCCTCCGCCGCCTCCAGCGCCACCCCCACCACCCCCGCTAGCTCCTCCCGTGCCCTTGCCCCCTTTGCCCTTGCCAGAGCGGCGTCTCTCGCTAGGGGCAGACGCCGCACCGACCGACTCAAGACCAACGAGGTCGGCCGCAGCAGCAGAGGCGACAGAGGGCAAAAGGGGGGAAGGGGAACACCCCTCAAACATGGGGGTGCGAGGGTCACCACGAGAGGCCCCTATAGCGACTATGCTCTTCTCCGCTTCTAGGAGGGCCTTCTCTAGGAGGTCAACAGTGAGAGTGGTGGGACAGACTGAGAGGAAGTGGTTTCTGACTACACGAAGGGAGTCAGGGAGGCGGGTGACTATATAATAGAGAGTGGTGTACATGGGGGGGGGGTTCTTGGCGCAGAAATCAGCAGGAAGCGCAGCGCGGTAGCGAGTGTCACTAATGCGGAGGTGCGTAATAAGGTCAGCGACTGTGGGAAAGGCAGCAAGGTCAGGGAAGAGGTACGGTAGCATGAGGCGGCTCAGTGCAGTAGTGGCAGGGGAAGAGTAGCGCGCAACGACAGCGTCGTACAAGGTCTGAGCACTCTTGTACTGACTAAAGTGCGCGCGCTCAGTGGTAGGCAGGTGGCGACGCACAGCAAGACGTGCAGCAGCATCGCGAGTGGCCCACTGTGAGCGAACAGTGGCGTCGGCATCAGCAGCAGGGGCAGGGGAGGCACCAGAGGTGAGGTCAAAGAGGGAGAGACCGTCTGCCCTATCGCACTGTAGGAAAAGCTGCAGGTCATCTACCCAGACGTCAAAGTAAATGGCCCGACCCTCAGCGTGAAAAGCGAGAACACTGAGGGTAGCCATGACTACAGTACACTAGAAGCGCTAACTGTAGGGCAGGGGCAGTGCAGTGACAGAGACGCTGCTCTCACCAGACAGTGCGGTTCGGGCAGCTCGGCAGCACAGCAGCTCGGCAACACGGCGGCTCGAGCGACTCGGTCGGCTCGGCAGCAACTGCAGCTCGGCTCCTCAGCTGATTAGGCGGCTCGGGCGGCGCGGGCGGCTCGGGCGGCTTGGGCGGCTCGAGCGGTGCGGGCGGCTCGGGCGGCTCGGGCGGTGCGGGCGGCTCGGGCGGCTTGGGCAGCTCAGGCAGTGTAGCGGTGCGGGCGGCTTGGCTGCGTAGGGCGGCAGGGCCGCTGGTAGGGTGGCGGGGCCGCTGGTAGAGCGGAGGGGCCAGGCCTTGGGCAGGGCGACGAGGCCGGGTCAAAGTGTGGGCGACGGGGCCGGGTCGACGGTAGGGCGATGGGGCCAGGTCTTAGGTAGGGCGACGGGGCCGGGGCTGGGTCTTAGGTAGGGCGACGGTGCCGGGGCCGGGGTGCAGGTAGGGCGACGGGGCCGGGGCCGGGGCGCAGGTAGAGCGACGGGGCCGGGTCGACGGTAGGGCGACGGGGCCGGGCCGAAGAAGGGCGACGGGGCCCGGGCGCAGGGTGGGCGACGGGGCCGGGTCGACGGTAGAGCGACGGGGCCGGACCTTAGGTAGGGCGACGGGGCCGGGGCCGGGTCTTAGGTAGGGCGACGGGGCCGAGGTCGGGGCACAGGTAGGGCGACGGGGCCGGGTCGACGGTAGGGCGACGGGGCCGGGGCGCAGGGTGGGCGACGGGGCCGGGTCGACGGTAGGGCGACGGGGCCGGGCCTTAGGTAGGGCGACGGGGCCGGGGCTGGGTCTTAGGTAGGGCGACGGGGCCGAGGCCGGGGCGCAGGTAGGGCGACGGGGCCGGGTCGACGGTAGGGCGACGAGGCCGGTACGCAGGTAGGGCAACGGGGCCGAGGCCGTAGGGAGGGCGACGGGGTCGCTAGGGCGGCTCGAATGAGGGGCCGCTAAGGCGGCTCGACGTGGCCGCTAGGGCGGCTCGACGAAGAAAGAGAGGGGAGCGCGACTCGGGCTGAGCGCGCTCCAGGCTGGAGGGAAAAAAAAAAAAAAAAAATATCGACTTGGTGGGCCCTAGGCACAGTTCCTACGAGGGAACCTGCTCAATACCATGAGAAAACTGAAACGAGAATGATGCACTAACGAATGAAAGTGGTACAAATATGCAGCCCTAGAAATGTGTACCCCATATAGGCTACCCCACTACAGCCTACACAACATTATAATTTGACACCCTTTGTCAGCCACATTCTCCCACAATGGACCATAGCGAGGTTGAAACCCCTCCTCTAGTTTTGCCCATGACGAACGTCTCATAGTACGACCAAGACTTAGCCTTACGTACCCACGGATGCTGAAGACATGCTAGACGTAGCAATCTCAGTCTTGGATCCGCGCCTCGCCCATGAAGCCTCATCGTCACAGTCTACCCCGAGGTCAGCAGCCTGTTATCGTTAGGTTCACCTTAGCTTCGCTAGTCCGCCACCAGAATCGCGAAAGCGCGCACGATGCGTACCGCCTCCACCCACTGCCGAGGAGCTGGAGGAGCAGGACAACGCTATCGCAGAGGCTGCTGAAAAACCCCCGGACACCGAGATCCCTGAAGCTGAGAGGAGTCTTGCACGTCGCTTCAGCGCGTCGTGGAAGCAGATGTACTCGTGGCTGAGCTTGAAGTACAACAAACAGGAGCGCCAGTATGGTATGAAGTGTTCCGTCTGCTGTAAGTTCGCTCCTAACACCAAGTCTCCCTTTGGCAGTGCTGGAGTCGGTGCAAGGGATTTTCAGAATTCGGCGTGCCGCAACCATGACCAGTCCAAGGTGCACCTCGCGTCCATGGAAGCTGAACGACTCGCTGAAGGCACGGAGGTGAGGCAGCACAGCCTCTTGAATATGCTCAGTAGCGATCCTGTCATGGCGAGGGTCGTCAAATGCATGCAAGGAGCTCATTGGATTGCACGGAACGATGCACCTATCGCTCTCTACCCCATGCTGGTGCGGTTCATGGCGGAGCAAGGATGCCTCGACATGATGAACGGTGAATCGTACGGTCGTTATAACTCGCGGTACGTGTTTGTTAACGTTTGTTTCTGCTCCTAATTTCCTGCTTTCCTGCTTTTGCTTCTGTTCGTATGCTTCTGCTTTATTCTTACCTCTGCTGATGTTCTATTGTGGGTAACTTACTCATATTTTCATTCGGTGCTCATTGCAGATATGCCTTCAACGAGTTCGTAGAGGCTATGGCGGAGCATCTGGTGGCCAGGCAGCTCGCGAACATCAAAGAGTCGGCCTGGTATAGCCTCTCGTTCGATGAATCCACGGATCGCGCCCGTGGAAATCACCTCATCGTGTATGTCACGTTTGAGAGAGGCGAGGCCGTGGTGTCCCAGTTTCTTGATCTCCTATCGCTCGAACGTTGCGACGCCGCAGCACTGCACGACACGATCGTGAAGAGTCTGTGGTCGAAGGACATGTCGCTAGGCAAGCTGGTCGGGGTATCAACAGATGCTGCATTCGTCATGACTGGCGCGAAGAACTGAGTTGTCGCCCTGCTTCAGAAACGTTGCCTGTGGCTGGTGGCGATTCACTGCGTGGCGCATCGGTAAGGTTGCACTGCACAGTTTCCAATCGTATGTTACACCCGTCCCCTCCCCAACCATACTCACGCACGTTTCGTGCTTGTGCAGCGAGGCATTGGCTGCCAAGGATGCCGCGAAGAGCTTCAAGGAGTTCAACGTCGTCGATCAGATGATACGCCAGACTGCAGAGCGTCTCGGCCGTTCATCGATCGATCACAAGACCTACATGCATCTCCAGGACGTCATTCTGTAGACGCACCTGGAGGTGCAAGGCTTCTGCACCGTCCGTTGGTTGTCTCGCGGGGATGCTGTGAATCGCTTCTGTGACGTGCTACCGGTGCTGATGTGGATGTGGACGAAGGAGAAGGACGGGACGAAGAAACTCGCTACCAGCTTCAAGTTCCACCATATGCTATATCTCCTGGCTGACGTGCTGCAGCTGCTCAACAGACTCAATCTTTCCTTCCAAAAGCAGACGGTATGGTTGTCATGACATGGCCTTGTCGCTTCTTGACTTGTGTGCTTGGCTGTAATGTTTTCTCGCTCTGTTTGCTTTCAGGTCGACATCACACAGGTGAAGAATCATGTCGACAAGGTGAAGACCAAGCTGTCGCAGTACTACGTCGAGCCCGGCGCATCCAACGGGCCAAACACCTCTCGCCTGAACAAGTTCCTTGCTGCACACGGCAGCAAGGACAAGCGCAAGGTGGAGCTCAAGGGAGTGGACGAGAACGACAAGCCTGCAAAAGCCGAGATCGAGCTTCACGGGGACATCATCGACCCTGAAAACCCTGGGGGGGGATGAGACTTGGAGGTTTGCATGGACCAGGCGAGGCGTTTCGCTCAGCGCCTTGATTAAGGCGCTGGGGAAGAGGATGGCGAACCTGCGCCATTTCGTTGGTGTTGGTTTTTTCTCCCCTTATAAGTATCCCGGCCGTGCAAGAGAGCACGACGCTTTGGTGAAGCTCCATCTCACCGAGCTCCTTGACATGTTCAAGAACCAGCTACCTGATAAGTCGAGAGGCATATAGTTGGAACCTTGTATATGTTGTAACCTTGTATATGTTCTAACCTGGTATATGTTCTTCTCCAACATTGACATGTTCTAACCTTGTTGTATATGTGCTTGGTGTCAGAATCAAGAAGTGATTGAACTATGAAACATGTGAGAACAAGTATGAAACCCTAGAGTTGTGTACCCCTTAAAGGCTAACCCACTATAGCCTACACAGCAATAACACATATATAATGTTTGACACGCCCCCATAGGCAAAGTGGGGGAGAGCGAGGGGTCACAAGACTAGTCAAGAAAGGCAAACAAGCTCAAGGTGGATCACAACGTCACCACACACTCTGAGCACAAGCAAAGGGCCACAGAACCAGTTCACATGCAGAGGCATATATGCAACACAAACACCAAGGTGATCTCAATCTAGCAAAGCAAACAAGCAGGTATACATATATAGAGATCACAGTACACGCAAAGCCTACAGCAAGTGAGGAAAAGTGGGCACCAGCCCCAGCATAGTGCAGAAGAGCTGATGATCACCAGGCTGAAGTGCCTTGGTGAATATATCAGCGGTGTTGGCCTGAGTGGCCACGTAACGCAGACGAAGCTGACCGCGCTGCTGCAGCTCTCGAGCCAGAAAATAACGGAGAGCGATGTGCTTCCTTCTGTGCTCCAGTCTGTGCTCCTCACACAAGGCAATGGCAGCCTTGTTGTCAACGTACAGCACTGGAGGAGAACTAGGCCGCTCTCCCAAGTCGGTCAGCAAGTAGGTCAGCCAGCGTAGCTCCTGTGCAGCCATGGCTGTGGCGTAGATCTCAACCTCACAACTGGCGCTGAGAACAGAAGACGAGCGAGTAGAACGCCAAGAAACTGAACCAGAGCAAAGGCTAAAGGTGTAACCCTCTGACGACCGCTGAGTAGCCTGGTCGTCAACCCAAGAAGCGTCTCAGTGCACAGTGAGAAAAACTGAGCTCCCTCCTCCAAGCACGAGCCCCATGCCAAATGTATTGCACAAGTAGCGCAATACCCTCTTTGCAGCATTCCAGTGCACCTTTCGGTGCCTGCCAGGAGCTACGTAGCGGGCCAGAGGGCCAAGAGGGTATGCTAGGTCAGGACGAGTGCAAGTCATCAGGTACATGAGGCAACCAACTAGCTCTGGGTAAGGACCACTCGGCTCTACGGACTCATCCGAAGGCAGAGCTGAGAGCGAGTGACCTATAGCCAGAGGAGTGGCCTATGCTGAGGACCAGGTGAAGCCGAAGCGCTGAAGGACCTGCTGCACCATGTGTGACTGAGTCAGTGTAATGGTGCGGCGTGCTCTATCCTGGGTGATCTGCAAGCTAAGGTAGCTGCGCAGTTCACCCAGGTTTGTGCACGTGTGTCTCTTCTACAGCTCCAACTTCACGTGGGCGAGAGCCTCAGTGTGAGCAGTGACAAAGACCAAGTCGTTGACGTACACGAGGATGTAGAACGGTGGCAGCAAAGTGTCGGTGCGTAGAAACAGCGACGGGTCAGCAGTAGAGGGCGCGAACCCAAGTGCCGCAAGAGTAGTCCTCAGTGTGTCGTGCCACTCACGTGGCGCGTGGCAGAGACCGTAGACTGGCCGCCGGAGGCTCCACTGGGTACCAGGAGGAAACGACCCAGTGAAGCCAGGAGGGCGGTGCAGCCAGATCTCCTCGTGCAGGCTGCCCTGCAAGAAAGTTGTGCTGAAGTCAAGAGAGTGAAGCTCATAGTCACGCTGAGCAGCAACGTGCAGTAGCACCCAAAGAGTGGTCATCTTCGGGGTGGGGGAGAAGGTCTGAAAGAAGTCTACTCCCTCTCGCTGACTGAAGCCTCGAGAAACATAACAAGCCTTGAAGACAGGCGGAGAACCCGGCGGCCGCTTCACCCTGAAAATCCACATGCCACTGACGATGTTCGCCCCAGGAAGGGGAACCTCGTGGACGTAAGTGCCAGTGGACTTCCAGGATGCCATCTCTACGTCCATGGCTGACTGCCACTGAGAGGAGTACTCACCCGCGATCGCCTCAGCGTAAGAGCGCGGGGTCGGGATGTCTGGAGCATCCGGGTCTCCCTCAGGGGCAATCAGCATGGAAACGAGATGAGGCGCAGCGGCTGCAAGAAACTCAAGGTCCTCCTGCCTGTCCTCAAGGACGTCCGTGCCTAGAGCACACTCACCCCCGACGGACGGAGGACAGACAGACTCAGACTCCGCAACAAGACTCGCAGCGTAGTCTATACGACAGTGAGCAGCAAAGTCAACAAGCTCACCAACTAGGGCAGACGCAGCAGCAGACTCAAAGGAAGGGTCAGTGACACAGTGGCAAGGAGACGCGTGACAGTAGGACTGGCAGCACGAAGAGAATCAGACTCCGGGTCAGCAAGGACAGGAAGAGAGGACCCAGGAGGGGTCGGAAGAGGGACACGCTGTGGAGCAGTGGAAGGACGCAGAGTCATAAAGTGTGTGCCAGGCACAGGTGGAGGACGCTCACGCTGACCACGGCGACCAGTACGAGCAGCACGAGCAGGTGACACAGGACGGAACACAGGCAACACAGGACGAGACTCAGGCTCACGACGCTTTGTAAGACCGCCTGTCGGACGAGTGTAGGGAGAGGACCAGGAAGTGACGAGGCAGGCGGGAGCTGGGACTGCGACTGGACAGGCGGAGGACACTCTAAGGAGGGAGGAGGACTAGGAGGAGGCGGCTGACCAAGAACCTGCTGAAGGAGTGGAAGGAAGTACGGCCACGGTCGTGAAGTGTCCCCACAAGCAGCAGAGACAGCACCAGAACCTCCAGCCGAACCAGCACCAGCAGCACCTCCGGCAGCTCCAGAGCCTCCACCAGCACCGGCAGCACCTCCTGCAGCTTCGAAACCTCCAGTAGCACCAGCAGCACCTCCAGCCGCTCCAGGACCTCCAGCAGTACCAGTAGCACCTCCAAGACCTCCAGCACCAGCAGTACCTCCAGCAGCAGGGCCTCCAGCTGGCGGTACCTCAACACCAGGAGCTCCACTTCTGAGGCTGCAGCGCCGAGCGTACCACTCACGTAGCCGCTGAGGGGAGGGAGGCTCTGGCTGGGGCACTGCATCTGCGAGGCCACCAGCCCTGACTCCAGCAGACCCCCCAGCTCCAGTAGCCCCACGACGGAGGCTGTAGCGCTGGGAGTACCACTCACGCAGCTACTGTGAAGAGGGAGCGCCACCAGGCTCAGCACCCGCAGTCTCAGCACCTCCAGTCTTAGTACCCCCAGGCTCAGCACCCCCAATCGCAGCACCTCCCGGCTCAGCACCCTAAGTCTCCGCACCCCCAGACTCAGCACCCCCAGTCTCTGCACCCCCAGGCTTAGCACCCCCAGTCTCCACACCCCCAGGCTCAGCACCTCCAGTCTCACTGCCCCCAGACCCATCACCACCAGCCTCAGCACGCTCAGTACCTCGCGCAGGACCACAGTCAACAGCTACCTTGACAGGCTCGACCGAGTCTACCTGGGAAACACCTGAGGGAGTAGCACCCTCGGGAGGGAGGGGGTCTACCGACGGGACACCTGGGGTGAGGAAGAGCGGCGTGGGGGGGAGCGGGGCAGTGCGGTAGGGGAAGAGACGGTAAAAGGGTACCAACTCGTCAAAGGTGACGTCATGAGAGGTGAAGACACGACGCGAGGTGGGGTGGTAAAACCGCCAGCCAGGCGCGTCAGGGACAAAGCCAAGGAAGACATAGGGAACACCGCGGACAAAGGCACGGGAGGAGAGTTTGTCCGCGGATGTATCGCGGACAAAGGCTCGACATCCCCAGACTCGGAACACCGACGCGTCGCCAACCTCCCCCGCCCAACGCAGGGTAGGCGAGGTCTCCGAAACAGAGACACGGGGCCAGAGGTTGAGCTGATGCGCGGCGTTCTGCATTGCAAATGGCCACAGGAAATGGGGGGCAGCCGCATGGATCATGGAGGTACGAGCGACCTCCATGACAAGACCAATGCGGCACTCAGCAACCCCATTCTGCTGCGGAGAGGCCTGGAGAGTGAACGTCTGGCGGATGCCGTGCTCCGCACAGTAGGCTGCCAGGAGGTCAGAGGAAAACTAGCCACCTCTGTCCGACTGAAGATGTAGGACAGGAAAGTCCGACTGGAACCGGTGGCGGAGCTGGAGATGAGCAGCGCGGATCCAGGGGATCAAGACATCAGGGACCTCACCCTTGGTATGCAAGGGGAAGACCATGGTGTAGTGCGTGTAGTCATCGACAACCAGCAGAAAGTACCGCTCGTGGCCCTGTCCCCGGACGCGGGCAGGGCCCCACACGTCCAGGTGGAGAGTCTGCAGGGGAGCCTCAGTGGGAGGGAACGAGGAGGAGTGAGGAGCGGCGCACTACCGCCCCTCAACACAGGGAAGACAGGGAGGAGCAGGCGAGGGTGTCAGGGGAGGGAGAACTCTGGGAAGACCAGAGACAAGGTACCTGGAGTGCATGCCGCGAAGGCGCTGCACTGACGGGTGACCAAGGTAGTGGTGCCAGAGGACAGTCCTGTGCGACAGAGAGCGACCCGAGCAGGGGGCCGACAGCTGACCTGACGCAGACGCAGCTACCTAAGGGGACTCAGTGGTCAGTTTGTACAGGTCCGACCCCGGCTGCCGAGTGAAGGTAGCCAGGTGACGACCCGTCCGGGCACACGTGCAGTGCGTCACACGCTCGTAGGCCGGGGTGAACTGGTAAACACCCGCGTCTTGGAGCGCGCCACCAAGTTCGTAGAGAACGAGGGGAGGTAGAGGCTTCGACAGCGTGCCAGACGGGACAGCAGGACAAGGGAGGGCAGTGGTGGAGGTCGCAAGGACCGGGCCCCCTGAGGGGTCAGCCAGGGAGACAGAAACCGGTCTAGGGAGCTGCTCTAGGGTAGTGCGGTCGCGAAAGAAACAGCGGGAAGCACCTGAGTCCAGTGTGAAGGTGTGTAGTGCCTCAGTAGGTGCGGTACCAGCAGACGCAGACGCACTAGCACCTAGGGCAGCAGCCTCCCCAGGACCTGGAGCAGCAGATGCACTAGCACCTAGAGCTGCAGCCTCACTGGTCCCAATACCTGGGTCGGGCGGTACACTCAGGTAACAATCACCCTCAACACTAATTGTCAATGCATACATAGTAGCAAGGATAGCATCATACTCAAGAGCAAAGATATCAATCCCCTTCTTAAGCAGATCAGCCCAGCGGGGCAGCTCAGAGGCGTCAGGGAACTGCTCGCGCCAGGCGTCATCGAGGCAAAAGAGACAGCGCTGCGCCGTGTGAAACTTCCCACAAGTCTGGCCAGAGCGGTCACCTGTGCGGATGACGTACGGGCAGGTACCTCCACCCCCAGACCCCCCACGCTGAGAGTACCACTCACAGAGCTGCCGGGGCAAGGGAGTCTCGCAGGGACGCTGCTGCTGCTGCCTCTGGCCACCGCCGAACCCCCCACGTTGCACCGCTCCACCGCGCCCGCCACCCGCTCCATCGCCGCCACCACTGCCACCACCGCCCCCACCACCCCCACCACCTCCGCCGCCACTGCCCCCTGTGCCGCCACTGATCCCCCCACCACCCGCTCCACTCCCACCTCCGCCACTACCCCCGCCCCCCCCACCCCCTCCACCGCCGCTGCCCCCGCCTACACCTCCACCACCCCTGCCCCCCTTGCCCCTGCCGCCCTTGCGCCTCCCACTAGGAGTAGACGCGGCCCCGACCCCCTCAGCTCCGAGGTAGTCGACAGCAGCAGCAGATGCAATGGAGGGGAGGAGGGGGAGCACCCCTCAAAGAAGGGGGTGCGGGAGTCACCACGAGAGGCACCTACAGCTACAATGCTCTTCTCATCTGCTAGGAGTTCCTTCTCGAGGAGGTTGATAGCGAGGTCAGTGGGGGAGAGGGCGAGAAACTAGTCCTTGACTGTGCGAAGGGAGTCAGGGAGGCGGGTGACAAGGTGGTACAGTGTGAGGTACATCGGGGGGGGGGGGGGGGGTCTTGGCGAGGAAATCTGGGGGGAGCGCGGCACAGTAGCGGAGGTCATTGGTACGGAGGTGAGTGATGAGGTCAGCTACAGTGGCAAAGGCGGACAGGTCGGGGAAGAGGTAGGGCAGTGAGAGACGGCCTATAGCAGCAGTGGCAGGGGAGGAGTAGCGCGCGACTACTGCGTCGTACAACTCTTTAGCGGTCTTATGCTGGCCGAAGTGCTCGCGCTCATCTAACGGCAGGTGGCTGCGAACGGCTAGGCGGGCGTGAGCATCACGGGTCTGCCACTGGGAGCGAGCAGTACTGTCAGCAGTAGCGGGAGGTGCGGGAGCAACGCCTGACGTGTGGTCATACAGGGAGACATCGCCCTTGGCAGTGATCTGGTGGAACAGGTGGAGGTCATCTAACCAAGCTTCAAGCTTAATCGGGCGGCCCTCAGCGTCAAAGGTGAGAATAGAGGGAGTGGCCATAATGGCAGCAGTAGCAGTAGGAAAAGTAGCAGTAGTAGCAGTAGCAGTAACAGTTGCAGCTGAAGCAGTAGTACGATAGGAGCAGGAGTTGCTGCAGGTGGGGCACAGTAGGGCGGCGCGGCTCGAGTCGGGCGGGGCGGCTCGGGTCGGGCGGCGCGGCTCGGCTCGGGCTGCGCTACGCGGCGGTGCGCGACGAGGGGCGTGCGCGTGGGCGGCGGCCTAGAGGAGCGTCGCGGCGGCCTATGGGCGGGGCTGCGACGCTCTGGGCGCGCTGGCTGCGACCTGCGGGCGGGCGGCTGAGGGTCGCGCGTCGGCCTAGGGGCGAGCGGGGCCTTCGGGCGACGACCTGCTGGGGCTCGCGAGAAAAAAATCGAGCCGCCCTAGGCGGCGGTTTTCCTACGCGCGCTAAAACGGCGGGGCTGCGCTTGGGCTGCTAGCGGGCTGCACACGGGCAGCGTGAGAGGAGAGCGCACGAGGGCGCACCAGGGGAGAGGCGCACGAGGGCGCTAAAAAAAAAAAGGGGCGCACGAGGGCACCTCTAGCGGAACGGTGGGCCCTTAGGTCTAGAACCTAAGCTCTTAATACCATGTCAGAATCAAGAAGTGATTGAACAATGAAACATGTGAGTACAAGTATGAAACCCTAGAGTTGTGTACCCCTTAAAGGCTAACCCACTATAGCCTACACAGCAATAACACATATATAATGTTTGACACTTGGCAGGAGTCGCTCTTGCTAACATAGAGCCGTAGATGTGCCTCTTCACAGCCACCATGGAGAAGAAGTTCAAGAAGCAGAGCTTCCATCAGGCTCTCACCAACATGCTGCGCACGGCAGACTGGAGGGATGACTATCCCACCATTGTCTCTCTCTGGTATGCGGTCTCTGTGTTGCCCCTCAGCACTGAAGAGTGTGAGAGGGGCTTCTCCTGTAAAAACATTATTAAGTCGTGGGATCGTGTTGCTCTTACTGATGTTAGGCTGGGGGAGCTGATGACGGTGAAGATGCTAGACTACCCGGTGGACTGGGCAGCGGCCTATGCCTTATTTGAGGAGAATGGGAGGAAGGGGAGGAAGCCTGCCAAATAGGCTTGCATTGCATGTTTGGGTAGAGTAGAATAGTTGAGCACTACATGCTATATCTGTAGTTAGTGTAGAGAAGTAGAACATCGCAGGCTAGGTAGATTTATGACTATTGAAGACATGTGTATTAGGTATCTTTGACTTCTAATATAAGTGGACAACTGCACGTATCATAGTAAAATACAGTGTAAGTGCAAACTTCTCACATGCCCGGATTTCAAGTTTTCACTTTGGGGTGCGCCCGTGACCGTTAAGGGCGCCAAAACGCACACCTACACCCAACCAAGGGTCAGATGGGGAGGAGCTAAGGAGCGCAAGTACGAGCCCCAGAAACTTCGACAGGCCTGGTCGATAGCCCTGGGGCCAAAACTTAAGCCCCTCTGCAGCTGAAATTCCGGCCCTTATTTTCAGGGAGGTGACCATTTTTTTTCCCTTAACGGTCACGGGCGCTGGCCGAAAAGTAAACTTGAAATCGGGGCTCCAAAGTGTAGTCTACTTAACTAACCTATCCTGAATTGAAGACAGAATAAACCTACTTTTTCAGTACTAACTACACTATTCAACCTGCGTGTCACTACTTCCAATCCAACTACAAGTGCAGCTGCACTATCTACTCATCTGCAGCTCCTCTACCACCTGCATCACATTATATCTTAGACAAGACATGCAAACCTAGGTGGCAGGCCTCCGCCCCTTGGCCTAAAAAATAGCGTAGGCCCCAACTTAACATCAGTAAGAGCCGTACGATCCCATGCCTTTATAATGTTTTGCCTGGAGAAGCCCCTCTCGCACTCCACAGTGCTGAGGGGCAACACAAAAGAGCTCGCCAGAGAGAAACAAGGTGGGGGTAATCATCTTGCCAATCTGAAGTGCGGAGCATGTTCGTAAGAGCATGATGAAAGCTCTGCTTCTTGAATTTCGCGAACAGGGTCGCAGTGAAGAGATGCATCGCTGGCTCTATATCTATAGCCGAGATACATGCCAAGGGGATACGGGGTAAGTGCAGTAAGTAGATGGAACTTGAGCTATCCTCAGCAAATAACTTGAGCCAGTATGCTTCCCACACTTACCACGGAGCTGGTTCTTGAACAGGTCGAGCAGCTCTGTCAGGTGGGTCTTGAGCCAGGGTTCCTGGTCGCACACATTTTTGGGGTACTGGTCAGGCTGGAAAAACTGGACGCCATCAAAATGGCGCAGGTCAGCCATTCTCTTGCCCACTGCCTTACCAGGCTCTGCGAGAACCGCCTGGCAAGGTCCTTGCAAGACCCCAGGTCACTTCCAGCGCCTTCTCCGATCTTCTCCTCATGGAGCGTGACCTTGGTGGTCCTTGCTTGCCGCTGTCATCGACTCCCTTGATCTCAATGGTGCGCTTCTCCTGGCTGCCACGTTGAGCGATGAACTTAGCCAGGAGAGAATCTTTCTGCCCGAGCGATACGCTGGGCTCGACATAGCGCTGCGCAAGCTTTGTCTTCACCTTGTCCACATGGTTGTTCACCTCCGTGATGTCAACCTAAACAAGCACAGTTTAATACACACAGAGGCACAGTTGAACACGCACAACAGAACAAGCATAGATGAACAAGTACAAATGAACATAAAACGTTGACTACTGCGGTACAACACTAACGTGGAGCGACTTGAATCAAGACGTACCGTCTTCTTCTGGAAGGCAAGATTCAGTCCGTTGAGCAGCTGCAGGATGTCCGCCAGGAGGAAAAGCATGAAATGAAACTTAAAGCTGCTTGCGATCTTCTGCGTGGCAGGCTTGTCCTTGCTCCACATCCACATCAGCACGGGCAGCACGTCACAGAACCGCTGCACCGCGTCCCCTCGAGTCACCCACCGTACAGTACAGAACCCCTGCACCTCCAGCTGTGTCTGCAAAATCACATCTTACAGGTGCATGTACGTCCTGTGGTCGGTGTCTCCCAGGAGCAACATAGCGTGCAAGAATGCTCAGAGGGTATGCAAGGTCAGGTCGTGTGCAGGTCATCAGGTACATGAGGCAGCCAACAAGCTCTGCATACGGACCACTCGACTCTACGGACTCATCCGAAGGCAGAGCTGAGAGTGAGTGGCGAGTAGGCAGAGGAGTGGCCTGAGGCGAGGAGTACGTGAAGCCGAAGCGCTGAAGGACCTGCTGCACCATGTGTGACTGAGTCAAGGTAATGGTGTGGCGTGCTCTGTCCCGAGTGATCTGCAAGCCAAGGTAGCTGCGCAGTTCACCCAGGTCTGTGCACGTGTGTCTCTTCAGCAGCTCGGACTTCACGTAGGCGAGTCCAGCAGTGTCCGCTGTGGCAAAGACCAAGTCGTCGACGTACACGAGGATGTAGAACGGCGGCAGTGAAGTGTCGGTGCGCAGAAACAGCGACGGGTCAGCAGTAGAAGGAGCGAACCCAAGAGCCGCAAGCGTAGTCCTCAGTGTGTCGTGCCACTCACGCGGTGCCTGGCGGAGACCGTAGACTGGCCGTCGGAGGCTCCACTGGGTGCCAGGAGGGAAAGTCCCAGTGAAGCCAGGTGGACGGCGCAGCCAGATCTCCTCGTGCAGGCTACCCTGCAGGAACGCAGTGCTGAAGTCGAGAGAGTGAAGCTCGTAGTCGCGCTGAGCGGCTATGTGCAGCAGCACCCGAAGAGTGGTCATCTTCGGGGTGGGAGAGAAGGTCTGAAAGTAGTCAACTCCCTGCCGCTGACTGAAGCCACGAGCAACGTACCGTGCCTTGAAGACAGGTGGAGAGCCCGGCGGCCGCTTCACCCTGAAGATCCACATGCCACTGACGATGTTCGCCCCAGGAGGGGGAACCGCGTCAACGTAGGTGCCTGTGGACTTCCAGGAAGCCATCTCTGCATCCATAGCTGCCAGCCACTGAGAGGAGTAGGGACCCTCTACGGCCTCCGCGTAAGAACGCGGAGTCGGGATGTCTAGTGCATCCGGGTCTCCCTCAGGGGCAAGCAGTACAGACGCGAGATGAGGTGAAGCAGCCGCTAGACACTGTAACTCCTCCTGCCTGTCCTCTAGGACGTCCGTGCCAAGAGCACACTCACCCCCGACGGACGGAGGACAGACAGACGTAGACTCAGCAACAAGACTAGCAGCGTAGTCGAGACGACAGCGAGCAGCAAAGTCGACGAGCTCAGCGACTAGAGCAGACGCAGCAGTGGACTCAAAAGAGGGGTCAGTGACGACAGTAGCAAGCAGACGCGTGACAGTAGGACTGGCAGCACGAAGAGAGTCCGACTCAGGGTCGGCAAGCGCAGGAAGAGAGGACTCAGGAGGAGAAGGCAAAGGGGCACGCAGGGGAGCAGTGGACGGACGCAAAGACATCCGGTGCGTGCCAGGGACAGGAGGAGGACGCTGACGCGAACTGCGACCACTAGCGCGAGCAGCACGAACAGGCGACGCGGGACGAGACGCAGGCTCACGACGCTCAGCAAGACCTCCAGTAGGACCAGTGTAAGGAGAGGGAGCAGGCAGTGGAGAGGAAGGCTCCAGCAGGGACTGCGACTGGACAGGCGGAGGACCCTCTACTGGAGGAGAAAGACCAAGAACCTGCTGCAGGAGCGGAACGAAGTACGGCCGAGGCCGCGCGGCAGCTCCAGTCGCAGCAGGGACAGCACCAGCACCCTCAGCGACAGCACCAGCGCCACCCACTCCTCCAGCGGCAGGACCAACAGCAGTAGTCTCAGCACCAACACCCTCAGCAGCTCCAGCTCCAGGAGGACCCGCAGGCCCAGCAGCTCCGGGACCGGCAGCACCAGCACCCTCGACGGTCGAAGAAGCTCCAGCTCCAGCTCCAGCAGCACCCCCAGACTCAGCAGCACGCCTCCAGCGGCGAGCGAACCACTCGCGCAGCTCCTGTGGAGAGAGGGGCTCCCGGCGAGGCGCAGCAGCAGGAGAAACCCCAGGCTCAGCAGCTCCAGACGCAGCACCCCCAGGCTCAGCAGCTCCCAGCTCAGCACCCCCAGGCTCAGCAGCGCCCGACCCAGCACCCCCAGACCCAGCACCTCCAGGCACAGCACTCCCCGGCTCAGCACCCCCAGGCACCGCACCCTCCGCAGTAGCACCCCCAGGCCCAGCACCCCCAGGCTCAGCACCCCCGCGCACAGCACCCCCAGAGTCAGCACCCCCAGGCTCAGCACCCGCAGCAGCACCAGAGTCACCAGTAACCTCGACCGGGTCAACGGCGTCTACCTGGGACACACCTGAGGGGGCAGGAACCTGAGGGGGGAGGGGGTCTACCGGGGGGGGAACCGGCACAAGGAAGTCCGGGGGAGGGGGGAGGGAAGGAGTGCGGTAGGGGAAGAGACGGTAGAAGGGGACTGACTCGTCGAACGTGACGTCCTGGGAGGACAGAACACGACGAGAGGAGGGGTGGTAAAACTGCCACCCTGGGGCGTCAGTGGGGAAGCCAAGGAAGACACAGGGAGCAGCACGAGGGGACAGCTTGTCCGCAGACAAGTCGCGGACAAACGCCCGAGATCCCCAGACACGGAACGCAGACGCATCGCCAACCTTCCCCGTCAACAGCAAGGCTGGGGACATCGCAGGCCTAGAGACCCGGGGGTGAAGGTTGAGCTGATGCGCCGCGTACCTCACCGCAAACGGCCACAGAAAATGGGGGGCAGCCGCATGCATCATGGACGTACGAGCGACATCCATGACCATGCCAATGCGGCGCTCAGCAATCCCATTTTGCTGTGGAGAGTCCGGAAGCGTGAAGGTCTGGCGGATCCCCCGTGCAAGACAGTAGTCTCGCAGAAGGCGAGAGGAGAACTCTCCGCCTCTGTCCGAGTGCAGACGCAGAACAGGAAAGTCCGAGCCGAAGCTCTTCCTGAGCTTGAGACGAGCCTCGTGGATCCAGTCGATAAGCACCTCAGTGACCGCACCCTTGCTGCGCAAGGGGAGGACTGTGGTGTAACGCGAGTAGTCGTCAACCACCAACAGGAAGTAGCGCTCGTAACCCTGCCCACGGACGGGGGCTGGGCCCCACACATCCATGTGAGGAGTAGCCCGGAGGCGACCCTCGACACAGGGGATACAGGAAGGTCCTGGCGCGGAGGGGAGAGGAGGGAGAGACTGGGGAAGACCAGAGACAAGGACACGGGAAGCCATGCTCCGAAGACGGGGCAACGAGGGGTGTCCAAGACGGTGGTGCCACAGGAGAGTCTCGTGAGACAGGAGGCGACAAGAACAGGGGGCAGACTCAGGACCTGACCGGGACGCAGCAGCAAACACCTGACCTGACGCAGCTACCTGACCGGACGCAGGGACAGGAGGAGACGAAGTGGTCAGGGTGTAGAGACTCGACCCCGGCCGACGCGAGAAGGTGGCCAGGTGTCGGCCTGTGCGTGCGTCCGTGCAGTGGGTCACCCGCTGACTCGCAGGAGTGAACTGGTGGACCCCCGCATCCTGCAGGGCTGCACCACTCACCAAGTTCGTAGAGAACGAGGGAAGGTACAGACCAGACAGGGTGCCCGAAGGGGCAGCCGGACACGGGAGGACAGTGGAGAAGTGAGAGAGGACAGGACCCCCAGAGGGGTCAGCAAGGGAGACCGCAACCGCCCGGCCAAGCGGCGTAAGGGTAGTGCGGTCTCGAAAGAAGGAGCGAGAAGCCCCGGAGTCAAGTGTGAAAGTGAGGGAGGACGAGGGCGACGCAGTACCTGAGAGCGCAGTCTCACCAGTACCTGAGAGCGCAGACGCACTGGCACCTAGAGCAGCAGCCTCACAAGCACCTAGCGCAGCAGTACCAATGCCCGGGTCGGGCTGGAAACACCGGTAACCCTCATTCTCCTCACTATAAGTCACAGCATACATAGCAGCAAGGATAGCATCAAAATCAAGATCAAAGATCGCTACACCAGCCCTAAGAAGCTCATCCCAGCGAGGGATCTCACTAGCCCCGGGGAACTGCTGACGCCAAGCGTCCGTCAGGCGGCCAAAGCAGCGCTGGGTGGAGTGGGCACCCCCACACTGCTCACCCGCGCGGTCGCCGGAACGAAGAACGTAGGTGCAGGGACCAGTACCCCCACCCCTCTGACGCCCAGCGTACCACTCACGAAGCTGCTGAGGCGGAGGGATGTCCCGCGAGCGCTGCTGCTGTTGCCGCTGCGAGCGCTGGCCACCACCACCGCCGCTACGCTGCTGGGTACCACCCCGACCAGCTCCGCCCCCTCCACCACCACCGCCTCCTCCGCTGCCGCCTCCACTGCCTCCACCTCCGCCGCCTCCACCTCCGCCGCTGCCACCTCCACCACCGCTGCCACCACCACCACCGTCTGCGCCGCTGCTGCCACCACCACCACCACCACCGCCACTACTCCCGCCGCCACCCCCACTCCCTCCGCCGCCTCCGCCGCCACCGCCACCGCCCCCTCCAGCTCCACCCGCGCCCTTGCCCCCCTTGCCTTTGCTAGAGCGACGTCTCCCACTAGGGGCAGACGCCGCGCCGACCGACTCAAGACCAAGCAGGTCGGCAGCAGCAGCAGAGGCAACAGAGGGCAGCAAGGGGGAAGGAGAGCACCCCTCAAAGATGGGGGTGCGAGGGTCACCACGAGAGGCACCTACAGCGACTATGCTCTTTTCCGCTGCGAGGAGGGCCTTCTCGAGGAGGTCGACGGTGAGGGTGGTGGGACAGACTGCGAGAAAGTGGTCCCTGACTACGCGAAGGGAGTCAGGGAGGCGCGCGACTACGTAGTAGAGAGTGATGTACATGGGGGGGGGGTTCTTAGCGCAGAACTCAGCAGGAAGGGCGGCGCGGTAGCGAGTGTCACTAGTGCGGAGGTGCGTAATGAGGTCAGCGATAGTGGGAAAGGCAGAGAGGTCAGGAAAGAGGTAGGGAAGCATGAGACGGCTCAGTGCAGCAGTGGCAGGGGAGGAGTAGCGCGCAACTACAGCATCGTACAAGGTCTGAGCACTCTTGTACTGACTAAAGTGCGCGCGCTCAGAGGTAGGGAGGTGGCGACGCACAGCAAGACGTGCAGCAGCATCGCGGGTGGCCCACTGAGAGCGGACAGTGGGATCAGCATCAGCAGCAGGAGCAGGAGAGGCGCCAGAGGTGAGGTCAAAGAGAGAAAGGCCGTCTGCTCTGTCGCACTGTAAGAACAGCTGCAGGTCGTCTAACCAGACCTCAAAATCAATGGCGCGACCCTCAGCGTCAAAAGCTAGGACACTAGGGGTAGCCATGGCGACGACAACGAAGCAGTGCAAGCAGTAGGGGAAGAGCACGCAGTGACAGTGGGACTGTGCTCACCAGCAGGGCAGGTCGTGCAGCTCTGTAGAAAGGCGGCTCGGCGACCGGGCGGCTCGGGTGCACAGCGGCTCGGCTCCCGGGCGGCTCGGCGGCAGGGCGGCTCGGGTGCAGGGCGGCTCGGCTCCCGGGCGGCTCGGCGGCAGGGCGGCTCGGGTGCAGGGCGGCCCGGCTCCCGGGCGGCTCGGCGGCAGGGCGGCTCGGGTGCAGGGCGGCTCGGCTCCCGGGCGGCTCGGCGACAGGGCGGCTCGGGCGCAGGTGGCTCGGCTCCCGGGCGGCTCGGTTGCACTGTTGCCCGACTGCTGCAGGTGGGGCGGCGGGGCCGCATGAGAGAACCGGGGCGGGGCCGCGTCAGAGCCGGTGGCAAGGCCGCGTGAGGGCCGGCGGCGGGGCCGCGTGAGAGCCGGGGCGGGGGCCGCTTCAGCGCTGGCGGCGGGGCCGCTTGAGAGCCGGGGCAGGGGCCGCGTCAGGGCCGGCGGCGGGGCCGTAAGAGAGCCGGGGCGGGGCCGCAAGAGAGCCGGGGCGGGGGCCGCTTCAGCGCTAGCGGCGGGGCCGCTTGAGAGCCGGCGGCAGGGCCGCGTGAGAGCCGGGGCAGGGGCCGCGTCAGGGCCGGCGGCGGGGCCTGGTGAGGGCCGGGGCGGGGCCGCGAGAGAGACGGGGCGGGGCCGCGTCAGGGCTGGCGGCGAGGCCGCGAGAGAGCCGGGACGGGGCCGCGACAGAGCCGTCGGCGGGGCCGCGTGAAAGCCGGGGCGGGGCCGCGTAGGGGCCGGGGCGGGGCCGCGTGAGAGCCGGCGGCGGGGCCGTAAGAGAGCCGGCGGTGGGGCCGCGTAGGAGCCGGGGCGGGGCCGCGACAGAGCCGTCGGCGGGGCCGCGTGAAAGCCGGGGCGGGGCCGCGTAGGAGCCGGGGCGGGGCCGCGTAAGAGCCGGCGGCGGGGCCCCGTCAGAGAGGGCGGCAGGGCCGCGTCAGTGGAGGCGGCGGGGCCGCAGGGGAAATGGCGACCCGAGGGGTCGCTAAAAAAAATCGCGCCTCGGGGCGCGCTTCGGTGGGCCCAAAAAAAACGGTCCTTAGAAGGACCCGCTCTATACCATGTGAGAATAAGCGAACAGGAATGAATGAACTAGCAGTGAAATGAGTACAAATAGTAAACCCTAGAATTGTGTACCCCCTATAGGCTAACCCACTGTAGCCTACAGAAGCATAACATATATAATGTTTGACAATCCCTGCGTACGGTGTAAACCTTTTCGACGTTATAACCAATATATCAATCTCAGCGAGGATCGGTGTAAGGAAAATTCCTTTTCCTTACTTCGCGTCCCCGCTCAGCGCGTACACTACTGTAGCACCACAGTCAGCACCGTTACCACTCGCAACCATCACATCGACAATCCTCCCGCCACCTTCGTACGTCGCACCCCGACCTCACGGCTCGGCGGGTAAGCCATGCTCCGGGCCTCCGCTTCGACATTTTCCCAAACCGCAGTCCCTGGCCCGTCGTGCGACAACCACAGTCCATTACCGTTACCACTATAGTTTCGCTATATATTCTTCACTCACGCCTTCGCTCATTGTACTCTTGCTTCGATAGTGCAATTCTCGCTCGCTCACTCAATTGTCAGAATGTTATTCTTATGTTCTAGCCTGTAGTGGGGTGCTCTATAGCGAGTACAACCCTTCTAGGGTTTGCTATTTGTATCCCCATTTCTGCTAGTTCAATCCTCTTCTTTCTTCTAATTTTGTCATGCTATCAGAGCAGGTCGATCCCCTTGGATCGATCCTGTGGGTGTGTTCCCACCTCCCTTCCGCTGCTACTTTTTCCTCCCGCCGTGCGCCCCGAGGCGCGCGGTGGTTTTCTGCCCGCCGTGCGCCCCGAGGCGCGCGGCGGTTTTCTGCCCGCCGTGCGCCCCGAGGCGCGCGGCGGTTTTCTGCCCGCCGTGCGCCCCGAGGCGCGCGGCGGTTCTCTGCCCGCTTTGCGCCCCGAGGCGCGCGGTGGGCGTCTGCCTCGCGGCGTTCGTCGCGTCCCGCTCTGGAGGCGTCGCGACGGGCGACGGGGACCCGTCGCGGCCCCGCCGCCCTACTCCGGTCGCGGCCCCGCCACAGACCCGTCGCGGCCCCGCCACCTCCGGTCGCGGCCCTGCCGCCTCGCGTCGCGGCCCCCTCAGGTCGCCACGACAGACGACGGGAGGGGCGAGCTGTGGGGTGGCGGGTATGGGGGTGGCCGGTGTGCTTTCCTCCCTTTGCTCCTCCTCCTCCTTCGTCTCCCACTGCTGCAGCTGTCGCTGAGGGGGGTGGTTGTGTGGGAGACTGGGGTTTAGGGTTTAAGGGGGGTGCGTGGGAGTGGAGCTAGCGGTGTAGCAGCGGGTGTGTGTCGGAGGGGTGGGACTGTTTGGGGAAGTTGCACGGAGGTTGCCGTCGTGTCGCCAGCAGCACCTGTAGTCCGGGGCGCTGTCCTGGTAGCCCAGTGAGCTAGACTTCTACGCCAGCCGCCCGTGGGTCTGTTGCCCGTCTGCCGCTACTTGAGCCGCGGGGCCTGTTACTCCTGTAGTCCGGGCGCTGTCCGGTAGCCGCTGTGCCAGTCTGCCTCCTGTTGCCCGTGTGTCTGCAGCTTCAGCCGTCGCCTCCTATCTCCTCTCCCCTCACTCTCTCTCCTCCTCCTCACTTGCCCGTTGTGACTACCACTAGCTTTGCTCATAATTATGAACTCTAAACTATTGCTTCTTAAACTTGTGCTCAGAATGTGTGGTGACATTGTGATCCACCCTGAGCTTGTACTGCTTTGCCTGCTCTGCTGATTACACCCCACTTTGGCTATGGGGGTGTGTCAGAATGTTATTCTTATGTTCTAGCCTGTAGTGGGGTGCTCTATAGCGAGTACAACCCTTCTAGGGTTTGCTATTTGTATCCCCATTTCTGCTAGTTCAATCCTCTTCTTTCTTCTAATTTTGTCATCAATTGCACTCGTAACACTTGGTATCAAAGCCTACGATCTCTTCTCGGACCGCACCCACAACTTTGCTTCCTCACTTTCTCAATTTTTTGGGGGGGTAGACGTCTCTCAGCGACACAGCACCGCCGCTTGTAGTGCTCTCTCGTAAGCACGGAGGACCATGACAGAGGCTCTCGCCGAGCTTGCCCGACACCCTCGCCATGGCCGAGTTCACGCTCACAACATTGACGCAGGAGCAGCTCGACCGTCTGGTGCGCCAACTTGAAGATTCGGCGCTCGAAATTGTGACGCTCCCGGCAGAATGTGACGCCGCGCGTCAGCAATCAACGGTGAACACTCCAGCGCCACCACACCTACCGACAAATGCATCTGAACAATCGGACGAGCCGATCGTCATTTCGTCCGGCACACCAACACAACACGACAGCGTGGGACAGCGCTCAGGCGCAGCCAGTGATGGCGCCGCCCAGCCAATGCCTGGCATGGGAGGAAACAGGGTCGCACCAAGCCCGCGGGAGCCTCGCGAAGCCCGTCGGCACGTGGAATTTGCGGCGACAAGTGGCGAATAGGCCATTATGGCACCAATGCCACTCAAGCCGCAACGGCCACCCTACTTCGACTCGAGCCAGTGTAGAGGTCCGACGGTTCAATCGTGGGTCTTCACGATGAACGTCTTCTTCGACGCGAATTACGTCGAGTCGGACGCAACGAAGATTCGGTATGCCGTTTCGCTGCTGAGGGGCCCCGCCATGGACTGGTGGCGAGTCATCGTGACGTCGCCACGCGCCTATGAGCCACCGTCGCAAGAGGAAGGGCGCGCGGGTCCAACTGTCACCTGGAGTTCATTCAGCGAGATCGCCCAGTACAACACGTGGGATGCGTGGTGCGCAGGGCTTCGGGCTCGCTTTGAGCCAATCGCGGCTTCTATTTCGGCACGTCAGAGACTGCGTACTTGACGGCAACTCGGGTCGGTTCAAGACTACACGAGTGGTTTTCTCGCATTATGCGAGCAAGTCGGCTACATGCACGAAGCAGAGCGGGTCGACCGTAACGTCGGAGGGCTGAAGCCGAACATCTCGCACGAGATTATGCTACACGGGCTCTCAAACTTCAATGAGATTCTCGCGCTCGCCGAGAAAATCAACATTTTACGCCGTCCGAGACCGGGGTCCTACTACGGACATCGTCCTCAGGAACCGATCGAGCACACCACCGTACATGCCGTTGCGACGAATGCAGCTGCCGCGCCGTTTAAGGGGCGGTGCTGTCAAAATGTTATAATTGTCTAGCCTGCACTGGGGTAATCGATAGCGAGTACAACCCAATAAGGGGTTTCCTATATGTATGCCAACTGCTGCTAGTGCAACCCCCTCTTCTTCATTCCTCATTTCTTCACATGCTATCAGAGCATCTAAGCTCCTAGCCTGAGGGCCCACCTAACTTCTTTCACTACTACTCTATGTATTGCACGCCCCGTGGTTTGCGACGGACCTTTTTTCTTCCCCTCCTAGAGGCCCCTCTCACGGCCCCTTGCGGGACCCTTAGCGGCCCCGTCGCCACCCCTAGCGGCCCCGTCGCCGCCCTTCTCGGCCCCTCAAGGCCCCTTCGCGGCCCCGTCGCCTCCCCTAGCGGCCCCGTTGCCGCCCTTCCAGGCCCCTCGCGGCCCCTTCGCGGCCTCGTCGCCGCCCCCTAGCGGCCCCGTCGCCGACCGTTCAGGCCCCTTGCGGCCCCTTCGCGGCCCCGTCGCCGCCCCTAGCGGCCTGTCGTCGCCCTTCCAGGCCCCTCGCGACCCCTTCGCGGCCCCGTCGCCGCCCCTATCGGCCCCGTCGCCGCCCCTATCGGCCCCGTCGCCGCCACCAGCGGCCCCGTCGCCGCCTCTAGCGGCCCCGTCGCCGCCCCTATCGGCCCCGTCGCTGCCTCCAGCGGCCCCGTCGCCGCCACTTGCGGCCCCGTCGCCGCCCCTTACGGCCCTGCCTCGACCCTGCCCCGGCCCCGCCCCGGCCATGCTCCGTTGCCTGTCCCGGCGCACCGGGGGCCCGTGCAACGCCCCCCCCCCCTCTCTTTTCCCGTCGCCTGTCGAGGCAAGCTGGGGGGGCCGCGCGCGGGAGGGGCGACGGGAGACGGGAGGGGCGACCTGGGGGGGGGGGGTGAGCGTCGCCTCTTCTACCGCCTGTTTTGGCGCCCAAGGAGGCCGCGCGTCGCCCCCCCCCCCCCCCCCCCCGTAACCTCCCTACCCGCCGTCCCGCCCTGCCCTGTGTTAGGGTCTGGGGGTGGCGAGTAGGGGGTGGCGGGTGTGTGGTCTCCCCTGCTCCTCCTCCTCTTCTGTCTCCCACTGCTGCAGCTGCCACTGAGGGGGGTGGGTGTGTGGGAGTCGACGGAGTGGTGCTAGGGGGTGGGGTGTGAGTGAACCTAGGGTGCAGCAAGGGGTGTGTGAAAGGGGGGTGCTGTGGGAGTGGAACTAGGGTTTGAGCAGGGGGTGTGTGTCGAGGGGTGTGGGGCAGCTGGAGGAGGTTGTGTGAAGGTAGCTGTCCTGTCGCCTGCAGCGCCTGTAGTCCGTCGCCCTTGCTTCGGTAGCCAGTGAGCCTGTTGCACCAGTCGCCAGTGGGTTCGTTGCTCCTACCGCTCGTCTATAGCCGCGGAGCCAGTTACTCCAGTAGTCCGTCGCCCTTGCTTCGGTAGCCACTGAGTTAGCCGCTCTTGTGCGCGTGCCTCTGCAGCTTCATTCGTTGCCTCCCATCTTCTTTCCCTCCACTGTTCCTCCTCCTCCTCACTTGCCCGCTGTGATTAACTCTAGCTTTGCTCGCTATTGTGAACTCCTGCTCTATGCCTGCTTGCTCATTGTGCTGATTACACCCCACTTTGGCTGTGGGGGTGTGTCAGAATGTTATAATTTTCTAGCCTGCAGTGGGGTACTCTATAGCGAGTACAACCCAATTAGGGTTTCCTATATATATGCCAACTGCTACTAGTGCGACCCCCTCTTCTTCATTCCTCATTTCTTCACAGCTGCTTTGCTTGCAATAGGCCGGGCCATCGCAAGAGTGAATGCCAAGAGGAGCTAAGGCGCTGCAGAGCAGAGCAAGGGAGGGAGTCTCCAAGGCAGAGAAACGCCAGCAATCAGTAGGAATCGGGCCAACTACTGACGAGACTGCCAGCTCGCCCAACCCCACCGACCCTCACCGAGTCACAGTACCGATTCATGCAATCGATCGGACTCAGACGAATAAGGAGGGTACAGCGACAGATTGCCCAGTACTAATCCACGGGAAAATACAGGGAGCAGCAGTGAAGATTTTTATCGGCGGAGGAGCAAGTCACAGTTTAGTTGATACCGCAACCGCACGAAAACTCCAGCTGACACTTAGTCGTTGTACGCACGCTTAGTCGACGGCACGCCACAAGCCATACGGGAAAAGATGGAGAGAGTCAAAGCCTGCTGGGGGGAAATTTCAGGTTTACACAGGAAATGCTCGCAACGACACTAGATGGGCACGACATTTTACTGGGACGTGATTGGCTGTGACGGTATAACCCGCGAATTGACTGGACGACGGGTAGCTGCACGGTGCGAAGTAGCGGTAACTGGGTCGAGCTACCGCGCTAGCAGTCGCCCGAGTCTTCAATGGTACACGTCAATGCCGTCACCATGAAACGAGCTGTCGCTGCTGGAGCTGACGTGTACGCAGTAGATATTGCAGTAGTAGAGGGAGCAGAGCAGCCGAGTGATTTCAAGAAACTGCTGGCAGCGGTAACGCCCGAACTACAGAAACTGTTGAAACGATACCCCGGGATTTTTCCCGACGACTTACAGAAAGGGCTGCCACCTCAGCGAGCACATGACCACCGAATAGAATTAGAGCCGGGGGCACAGCCAACTGTACAGCGCCAGTTTGAACTGACACAGCCCGAGCTCGACGAACTGAGGAAGCAGTTAGATTACCTGTTAGAGAAGAAATTCATTTGACCGAGCTCGTCACCGTTCGCCGCACCGATACTGTTCACGCCAAAAAAAGACGGAGGGTTTCGCATGTGCATCGATTACCGAGCGCTCAACAGGGTAACAGTCAAGTCACGGTACCCCATTCCCCGCGCCGACAAATTGATCGACCAACTGCGAACAGCACGGGTTTTTTCGAAAATAGATTTACAGGGAGGTTACCATCAAATTAGGGTCGAACCATCGGACTGCGCCAAAACAGCTTTCCGGACTAGATACGGGTCATTCGAGTACATCGTGATGCCTTTTGGGCTGACCAATGCACCAGCGACATTTCAGATGACCATGAACGAGGCGTTTAGGCCACTTTTAGAGAAATGCGTGATAGTTTACCTTGACGACATCCTCATCTACAGTCGCGACAAGCAGCAGCACTTAGCAGATCTATAAGCAGTATTAAGAATTTATTCGAGCACCAGCTATTGACAAAGGGTTCCAAGTGCGAGTTCTTTCAGGACAGGTTAGATTTTTTGGGGCACGTTATTTCGAAGGCCGGGGTCGAAATTGACCCAAAGAAGTTAGACACGGTGAAAGCATGGCGCCCCTCGACGAATATCACGGAACAGCAAAGTTTTTTGGGGTTCGTAAACTACGTGCGTCGGTTCGTCCCCGACATGGCACGGCTAACGGCGCCGCTGACGGACTTATCACGGAATGGGGTCGCTTTTACATGGGGGGAGAAAGAGCATGCTGCCTTCTCTACCCTGAAAAATGTTCTTTGTTCACCGCCCGTCCTGCGCATTGCTGAACCCCACACCGCCCATTTGAAGTAGTTACCAACGCAAGCAACATCGCCATCGGAGCCGTACTGCTACAGGATTTCGGCAACGGCCTATAGCCCATCCCATACGAGTCACGAAAACTCCATCCGCCTGAGAAAAATTAACAACAAGCTCTGGGTACGGGCCACTCGGCTCTACGGACTCATCCAAAGACAGAGCTGAGAGCGAATGGCGAGTAGACAGAGGAGTGGCCTGAGGCGAGGAGTGCGTGAAGTCGAAGCGCTGAAGGACATGCTGCACCATGTGTGACTGAGTCAGGGTAATGGTGCGCTGTGCTCTGTCACGGGTGATCTGCAAGCCAAGGTAGCTGCGCAGTTCACCCAAGTCTGTGCACGTGTGTCTCTTCTGTAGCTCGGACTTCACATAGGCGAGTCCAGCAGTGTCAGCAGTGGCAAAGACCAAGTCGTCGACGTACACGAGGATGTAGAACGGCGGCAAAGAGGTGTCGGTGCGCAGAAACAGCAACGGGTCAGCACTAGAAGGAGCAAACCCAAGAGCCACAAGTGTAGTCCTCAGTGTGTCGTGCCACTCACGGGGCGCCTGGCGGAGACCGTAGACTGGCCGTCGGAGGCTCCACTGGGTACCAGGAGGAAACGACCCAGTGAAGCCAGGTGGGCGGCGCAGCCAGATCTCCTCTTGCAGGCTGCCCTGTAGGAAAGCAGTGCTGAAGTCAAGAGAGTGAAGCTCGTAGTCACGCTGAGCGGCTATGTGCAGCAGCACCCAAAGAGTGGTCATCTTTGGGGTGGGAGAGAAGGTCTGAAAGTAGTCAACTCCCTGCCGCTGACTGAAGCCTCGAGCCACGTAATGCGCCTTCAAGACTGGCGGAGAACCCGGCTGCCGCTTCACCCTGGAGATCCACATGCCACTGACGATGTTCGCCCCTGTCGGATACCTTCCTCCTTGTCTGCTTCATGTCCCTTCCAACCTTGCTCTGTCCCCCTTGCACCTCCCCTTTTCTCCCTTCCCTCTCTGCCCCAGTTAGCCTTCATCTTCTTCTCTGCCAGCTGACTCCCCCTTTCCACTCTTCTTGCTCATCCCCTTGGTATGCTTGACACTCTGCTACTTCTCTTGATGAGCTCTAAGCTCCGTCACACACCAGCTCACACCTCCAATGCCTACTCTCCATTGCTCGTCATATCTCCCTAAGGTCACTGCTTGCTCTGATTTACAGCATAGCACTCGTGTTAAAAGGAAACATACAAGCAATGAATAGGACATTCGGGTATCCTCCAATTCTACCAGCGCTACCTCCGCCATTCTCCTTTCCTGCCTCCCCGCCTATGCTAGCAGCTATGAGATGCTTGGCACAGGTTTGCAGCCGTCCTGCTTCTACCCACACTACCCCGCCCTTGCTGCTTAACCTCCAGCTGGTACTGACGCATCCAGCTGGCTTCCCGAACCTATCCTGCACACATGAAACAAACAAGCATGCATACATTCACCCATCCATCACATCCCGCGGTACTGCTTCCTGCTGCCGCTGCCTCGACTGCCTCTGTGCTTACAGCCGCCCACTTTGCTTACGTAAGTTCCTGCCCTCGCTCGCCCATGCAACCCACCACCCCGCAGGCTCGGCAGCTGCCAGCTCCCCTCCACCCCTCTTCATCTCCGAAAGGTCATGTGTCTCCTCAGCTCCCCTCCTCGATACCATTCGACTCGCTATGTACAATATCTACAGTATGTACATTCCTTCCCGCGCCACCTTACCCTTCACATTCATGCAAATGTGACACCCCATGTGGGGGAACCTCGTCGACGTAGGTGCCTGTGGGCTTCCAGGAAGCCATCTCTGCGTCCATGGCCGACTGCCACTAAGAGGAGTAGGGGCCCTCGATCGCCTCAGCGTACGATCGAGGAGTCGGGATGTCTGGTGCATCCGGGTCTCCCTCAGGGGCAATCAGCGTGGACACGAGATGGGGCAAAGCAGCAGCAAAGCACTGGAACTTCTCCTGCATGTCCTCAATGACGTCCGTGCTAAGAGCACACTCACCATCGACGGACGGAGGACAGACAGACTCAGACTCAGCAACGAGACTAGCAGCGTAGTCTAGACGACAGCGAGCGGCGAAGTCGACAAGCTCAGCAACTAGGGCAAACGCAGCAGTGGACTCAAAGGAAGGGTCAGTGACAATAGTAGCCAGGAGACACGTGACAGTAGGACTGGCAGCACGAAGAGAGTCAGACTCCGGGTCAGCAAGAGTAGGAAGAGAGGACTCTGGAGGAGACGGCATCAGGACACCCAGAGGAGCAGTGGAAGGACGCAGCGCCATCTCGTGTGTGCCGGGGACCGCAGGAGGACGCGGACGGGCAGTACGACCACTAGTGCGAGCAGCACGAACAGGCGACGCAGGACGAGACGCAGGCTCACGACGCTCAGCAAGACCTCCAGTAGGACTAGTGTAGGGAGAAGGAGCAGGTAGAGGGGAGGCGGGCTGTAATTGTGACTGCGACTGGACAGGCTGTGGACACTCTAAGGGAGGAGGAAGACTAGGAGAGGGCGGGAGACCAAGAACCTGCTCCAGGAGCGGAACGAAGTACGGCCTCGGCCGCGCAGCGCCTCAAGAACCAGCAGGGACAGCACCAGTACCCTCCGCCACCTCCGCCACCTCCGCCGCCACCACCACCTCCGCCGCCTCTGCTCCCTCCGCCACCGCCGCCGCCTCCACCGCCTCCACTGCTGGCACCAACACTACCACCCCTGCCACCACTCCCACCACCACCCCCACTCCCTCTGCCTCCTCCACCTCCACCTCCACCGCCCCCGCCAGCCTCTCCAGCGCCCTTGCCCCCCTTGCCCTTGCCGGTGCGGCGTCGCTCGCTAGGGGGAGACGCAGCGCCGACCGACTCGGTGCCAACGAAGTCGACAGCAGCAGCAGAGGCAATAGAGGGCAAAAGGGGGGAGGGGGAGCACCCCTCAAAGACAGGGGCACGCGGGTCACCTCGAGAGGCTCCTACAGCGACTATACTCTTCTCAACTGCCAGGAGGCGCTCCTCGAGGAGGTCAACGGTGAGTGTGGTGGGGCAAACAGAGAGGAAGTGGTCCCTGACCGAGCGAAGGGAGTCAGGGATTCGGGTGACTATGTAGTAGAGAGTGATGTACATGGTGGGGGGGTTCTTGGTGCAGAACTCAGCAGGAAGCACAGCGCAGTAGTGGGTGTCACTAGTGCGAAGGTGCGTAACGAGGTTAGCTATAGTGGGAAAGGCGGCGAGGTCAGGAAACTGGTACGGCAGTATGAGGCGGCTAAGGGGAGCAGTGGCAAGGGAAGAGTAGCGTGCAACTACAGCGTCATACAAGGTCTTAGCACTCTTGTACTGACTAAAGTGCGCACGCTCAGTGGTCGGTAAGTGGCAACGTACAGCAAGACGGGCAGCAGCATCGCGTGTGGCCCACTATGAGCGAACTGTGCTGTCAGCATCAGCAAGCGGGGCAGGAGAGGCACCAGAGTCCGTCTGTCCTATCGCACTGTAGGAAGAGCTGTAGGTCATCGACCCAGACCTCGAAGTCAACAGCACGACCCTCGGCATCAAAGTCATGACAGTAGTGGTCTAGCAGGGAGTGCTCTCATCAGTCCGGGTGGGTAGGGCCGAGGCGCGCCGGTAGGAACAGGGTTGCAACCGCGGTGGCAGCGGCTCGGCTGCAGCTCGGCGGCAGCACCTCGGTAGTGGCACCTCGACGGCGGCCTCGGCAGCTCGGCAGCTCGGCGGCTCGGTGGTTCGGCGGCTCGGCGGTGAAGGGGCCGGGGAGGGGCCGAAAGGGGCGGCGACGGGGCCGCAAGGGGCGGCGAAGGGGCCGCTAAGGGCGGCGACGAGGCCGCAAGAGGGCGGCACCGGGGCCGCGAGAGGGCGGTGACGCGACCGCGAGAGGGCGGCACAGGGGCCGCGAGAGGGCGGCGACGGAGCCGCTAGGGGCGGTGACGGGGCCGCTAGGGGTGGCGACAGGGCCGCGGAGGGCGGCGACGGGGCCGATAGGGGCTGCGACGGGGCCGGGAAGGGCGGCGACGGGGCCGCTAGGGGCGGCGACGAGGCCGCTAGGGGCGGCGACGGGGCCGCGGAGGGCGGCGACGGGGCTGATAGGGGCGGCGACGGGGCCGCTAGGGGCGGCGACGGGGCCGCGGAGGGCGGCGACGGGGCCGCGAAGGGGCCGCGAGGGGCCTCGAAGGGCGGCAACGGGGCCGCGAAGGGCGGCGACAGGGCCGCTAGGGTGGCGACGGGGCCGCTAAGGGCGGCGACGGGGCCGCTAGGGGTGGCGCGAGGGGCCGTGAGAGGTGCCTCTAGAGGGGCGCGACGGACCTCTAAGGGCAGGGGACGCGACGAGAGGGCGGCCCACGGGGCGCGCGTTGGGCAGGGGCGACTCGCGCTTCGGTCACAAAAAAAAAAATCAGTGGTGGGCCCAAGGAAGCATTCCCACTAGGCAACCTGCTCTATACCATGTGAAGAGGAATGAATGAACTAGCAAGCAGGCGGGTACAAGTAGGAAAACCTAAAAGTGTTGTACCCCATATTGTCTACCCCACTACAGCCTACAGAGACTAAAGCATATGAATTTGACACTTAGGGGGGGGGGGGGGGGGGGGGGGGGCAGTGTAAGGAAAATTTCTTTTCCTTACTTCGCGTCCCCGCTCAGCGCGTACACTACTGTACCACCACAGCCAGCACCGTTACCACTCGCAACCATCGCATCGACAATCATCCCGCCACCTTCGCACATCACACCCCGACCTCACGGCTCAGCGGGTAACCCGCGCTCCAGGCCCCCGCTTTGACATTTTCCTAAACCGCAGTCCAAGGCCCGTCGTGCGACAACCACAGTCCATTATGACAAAATTAGAAGAAAGAAAGAGGATTGAACTAGCAGAAATGGGGATACAAATAGCAAACCCTAGAAGGGTTGTACTCGCTATAGAGCACCCCACTACAGGCTAGAACATAAGAATAACATTCTGACACATTACCGTTACCACCAGGGCTGTTTTTTTTATTTTCACTACTCGGATTTCCAGAGCTGTTTTCTAGAGAACTCTGAGATTCAGGGTTCATTATGAGCGTTACTCTGATTTGTCAGAGAAAACTTAACTTCTGAAAAATATACTCTGGGCACCCAGTGTACCTATTTTTCCAACTCTAAGTTCCTCTCAAGTATTGATCCCAAGCCTTCTGCACTCCATCCAGAAAACTACACGTTGTGCTACGCGCTCACCATTCTGCTAGATTACGGTTTTGTTAAATCCCATTAGGTCTACACATCTTCCAACAATGGGGGGGTGGGGCGGGTCGGTCGAAATGCCTATACCCTGTACAGAGAGAAGTACATCCGCCACAAATATACACTGGTCTCTCAGAGAAGCTAAATTCAGAACCCTGACAAATCAGAGAAAACTTATCCTCCAAAAAAATTACCCAGACACATCAGAGTGACCCCCTAAAAACCACTCTGATTTTCAGAGAAACAGAGTAATTTACTCTGATAAAAAAACCCCTGGTTACCACTGTAGTTTCGCTATATATTCTTCGCTCACGCCTTCGCTCATTGTACTTTTGCTTCGATAGTGCAATTCTCGCTCGCTCACTCAATTGCACTCCTAACAATCGAACAATCATGAAAGCCTAGTGGGCCATCTGATGGATCCTGGCAAGAATCCCGGTCTAATTGAATGGTATCACAGAGCTCGCAATCTCAAATGTATTATAATATAACGGAGGTACACACTCATCGTGCAGTTTTTTCGGGGAAATGTGGTTGGCGGTTTGCAACGTAAAGTTGCTTCAGTTTGGCCGAAGGGTGAGGGTGATGGGACAATGGTCACTTCCAAGAAACCCTGCACTTAGGAGAAGGTGGCACATTGAGGGGGGAGAGCCCTGGTGAAGTATGAAATCCCTTGTTTGTTATAAGTAACCACACACCTACAGCAACTTCAGAATAAATACGCACCCCCCACGCGCCCCATCACTCCCTGCCATCTCCCTCCCTCCCCCCCCCCCTTTCCCTTCCACACCCCCCTACTCACCCTCGCCTTTCCCTTTCACATCACATGCCACCACTCGTTGGACAAGCAGAACCCGAGGTGACTTCTAAGACCACTCGAAAGCTGACTTCTGAGTTGAGCCAAAAGGTGACATTAGGGTCGACTCGAATCGCACACTCACCCTAATTCCCTTTCCCGGCACATCCCGTGCCACCACTCGTTGGACAAGCAGAAGCAGTCAACCCCCCCTACCTACCCTCCATCCATACCCACCGTCCCCTTTGAACCCTCGCCCATGCATATCACATGCCGCACCCAGGGCAGAAGGTCGCTGGATAAAAGAAAGTAGTCAACTCGCATTCCGAGGCGCCTAAAAGACCGTGTTCCCCTTCCCCCCTTCACCCCTCCCAACCCTCCATCCATGCTCACCGTCCCCTTCGAACCCTCGCCCATGTAAATCACATGCTGCCACTCGCGGCAGAAGGTTGTTGGACACACAGAAGTAGTCAACCCGCATGCGCTTGTCTTTCGAGTGACGTCAACAATCAGCCCACTCCCCTGCATCCATACTCACCCTCACCCTCGAAACCTTGCCCGTGAATGTCACATGCAGCCACTCGGGGCAGAAGGTTGTTAGACACACAGAAGTAGTCAACCCGCATGCGCTTGCCTCGGTACCTGGCATGGGTCAGCACGGGGGGGAAGGGAAGAGGGCGGCCAGTTAGAGTGCATCGGACACACAGAAGTAGTCAACCCGCATGCGCCTGCCCCGGTACCTGCCATAGCATGGCATGTCAGCACAACATACGGGCCAGTATGGGGGGGAGCGGGAAGAGGGCTGCCAATTGGTTTGGAGTACATCTGACGCACAGAATTAGTGAACCCGCATGCGCTTGCCTCGGCACGTGCCGTGGCATGGCATGTCAGCACAGCATACGGGCGAGCATGAGAGGATTGGAATGATGCGCACCTGACGCAAGATTAGCCTCACGATTCAACCTTCATGTGCACACGTGTGTGTGTGTGTGTGTGTGTGTGTGTGTGTGTGTGTGTGTGTGTGTGTGTGTGTGCGTGTGTGTGTGTGTGTGTGCGTGTGTGTGCGTGTGTGTGTGTGTGTGCGTGTGTGTGTGTGTGCGTGTGTGTGTGTGTGTGGGCATGGCACCTTATACTCGTCACACACACGGGGTCGACTCAAAACAACAGGCTTCACAAGGTGTGGCAGCCCCGTGACTCAGGGGGCAAAACATGCTTCCACACGGGGTTGCCACACCTTGTGAAGCCTATTTTGAGTCGACTCAAAAGAGGGTGCAAGTTTTGAATCGACTCAAAACACACCATTTGAAGCCTGCCTGCATGTCCTTATCAGGGTGCAGATGACGATATGCATAATACAGACCACTGCTGCTGCTGTGTATGTACCTGTACGTACACATGAGCCCCAACCTTCTCTCTGCTCACATACCTTCTCTCTACGCACATACCTTCTGCTCACATAACTCCCCACAGGTTGCCACTCCACATGAAGCCTGCCTGCATGTCTCTCCCTGTTGGGGTGCAAGTGGCGAGATATGCATAATACCGACCACTGCTGCTGCTGTGTGTGCTGTACGTGTACTGTATTTGCATATGATTCCCAACCTTCTCTCTGCTCACATACCTCCCCACAGGGTTGCCACTCCACGTGAAGCCTGCCTGCATGTCCTTGCTGGGGTGCATGTGGCGATACGCGTCTGTCAAGCCGGCCCTGACGGGGGGAGAAGAGACGAGAGGAGGATGAGACGAGGATGAGATGAGGATGAGATGAGGATGAGATGAGGATGAGATGAGGATGAGATGAGGATGAGATGAGGATGAGATGAGGATGAGATGAGGATGAGAGGACGTGCATTGCATGATGTTACCACACCACGTGGAGCCCGCTTGCATGTCCCTGATTGGGTGCATAGGCCAGCCCTGGTCAGGTGAGGAGGAGAGGAGGAGGAGAGGAGGAGGAGAGGAGGAGGAGAGGAGGAGGAGACGAAAAAATAGGAGGAACAGAGGAAGGGAGAAGAGGACTGGAAGTTATGGGGGGGGCAGGTAGCACAAGGAATACAGTCAATGGGTTAGACCAAGAGAGGACTTCCGATCATTTCCTTCTCCTCTAAACAGAGACGCCCCCTTCCACTCCCTTTCTCACCCTCTCCCTCCCGCTTCCTTCTGACCTGCACCAACTGACACACTTCCTCTACCACACACACACGCACACCTTTTCAGAGTCTCGGCGAATCTCATCCGCTCGTTGAGAGAGAACCCTGGCTGCCCCCGATCCTGCGGCCCACACGCATCAAGAGGCAGGAGGGAAGAAACAGAGAGTTCGGGAGAAGGGATGCGGGCTTTCCAGAAACTTGCAAACTATCCCATCAGCAAAAGCTAAGACCAGGATAATATGTATATATATACATATATATATATATGTATATATATAAATATATATATATATATATATTATCCTGGTTCTAGTCTATCACAATGCTAGGCGTCTACTGAGTCTCACCCCGGGATCAGTGGCCGGCTCGCCATTGGTCGCCGCACGGAAGAACTCAGGGTCGCTGACGTCATCGTCTGTTGGACTGGTGTTGGGAGGGGAGAAGGAAGGGCGGTGGGACGGTAGCGGAAGAGCGGTCGACGTACGAGAAATCTTTAGAGTGACTCGCATATGAGAGGATGGAAGTGGGAAAGAGGGTGAACCATTACAAAAGAGACAACCCCCCCTCCCCCCCCCCCCCCCCCCCCCCCCCCCCCCCCCCGGATATTGAGGTGATTTTTGAGAGGCCTCAAAAACCACCCCATTACAGAAGAGACAAACTCCCCTCCCCCCCCCCCCCAAAACAAAAAGGATTATTTGATATTGCAAAGGCTTTGTTTTCCCTCGAGGAAAAGGAAAGGAGTAGACCAGGCTGCGTGGAAACGAGCCCACAACTTCACCCCTTCACATCCACACCTCACATTGAGATCGCCCAGCCAGATCAACGGCTTGGATCGCACAGCGTCGCTGGTGAGAAACCGACGGATGCGATCGTCCCACTCAGCTCGGCGGGGGAAGCTGGGAGAGTCTTTGGAGAAGCCATTGTTTGGCACGTAGGTGTTGAGGAGGCGCAGGGATGGAAACTCCAAAATGATCGCCCTCCCGTCTGCCTCGTGCTGCTGCCTCCGCTGTTTTCCCTGTTCCGTTGCTCCCACCTGCAGAGAGAGGGATGCGGGGAGGAGGATGGAGGAGTGAGGGAAGTTGAGAGAGTCTTTGGAGAAGCCATTGTTTGGCACGTCTGTGTTGAGGGGAGCGGAAGGATGGAAGAAGGAGAGGGAGAAGTCCACCTCACCTGCGTCTACCGCACTGCACCACGCTGAACACACTCACATCGAGGGAAAAGGAGGTGGATAGGAGGTGGGGCAGCAAGGAGCGTTTGAGCAGCACGGCTGTGCCGGCATACTTGGTGGGGGCGAAGGACCACCACACCCTGTACAGGGAGAATGGTGGTGACGCTCTCTACCTACGTGTACCGCACTGCACCGCACTAAACTGTACTGAACCGCAGTGAACTCACATCCAAGGAAAAGGAGGCGGAGAGGAGGTGAGGCATCTGGGAGCGCTTGAGCAGCATGACTGTGCCGGCATACTTGGTGGGGGCGAGGGACCACCACACCTGGTACAGGGAGAATGGCAACGACGCTCTCTACCTGCTTGCTGCGCACTGCACCACACTGAACCGCACTGAACTCACTCACGTCAAGGGAGAAGGAGGCGGAGAGGAGGCGGGGCAGCAGGGAGCGTTTGAGCAGCATGGCTGTGCCGGCATACTTGGTGGGGGCGAGGGACCACCACACCCGGTACAGGGAGAACGGTGGTGATGCCAGCGCATGCTGCATAAACTGACATGGGGAAGACGGGGAGAGAGAGGCGGAGGGAGGGATAGAGGGAGAGAGGGAGAGGGGGAGAGGGGTAAAGAACCAGAAGTCAGTTATAGAAGGACTTCAAACTGAACTATAGCTCAGAGGGTGTGAAGACTGTAAGTGAATAAGACTTTATTTTCCACTTCTTCTCACAGCTCTCCATTCTCTCCAAAATCCCCTGGTCCATATTTAATCTTTCCCCCCTTTCCCTTTCCCCCCTCACCTCTCCTTCTCTCCCCTCCCCTTCTCCCCCCCCGTCCCCTTTCACCCCCCGTCCCCTTTCACCCCCCGTCCCCTTTCACCCCCCGTCCCCTTTCACCCCCCGTCCCCTTTCACCCCCCGTCCCCTTTCACCCCCCTCTCTGCTCAACCCACCTGCCTCTCCTCCCGGGCTTGCTTCGTGTCATCCTTGAGCTCTGATTGGTTGAGAGGCCCGCCCTTCCGCCCTGCTGCTGGCATGCGCACCTCCTGCGCCCCAGATGGGGGCGAGGGAGGGGGAAAGGGGAAGGGGGGAAGGGAGGGGGACAGGGAAGGTGGTAAGGGAAGGGGGAGGGGGAAAGGGGGAAGTGGGGAAGGGGAAGGGGAGGGGGAAAGGGGGAAGTGGGGAAGGGAAAGGGGGAGGGGGAAATGGTGGAAGAGTAGGCAGGGAAATAGGGGGGAAAAGGGGGAGGGGTTCAAGAGAAAGTGATGCGACCTCTAAACCTATCAGTACAGTCCTGTTGAGCCATGATGATTCACGACTTGATGAGGGCGACAATTCAAGTTGACGCCTTCAACAGTCAGTACAAATTTTGAAGACTTTTGAGTCGACTCAACAGTCACGTCGAGTCATGTTTATTCCTTTCACCAGCCAGCTGGAGATTCTTGAGGACTTGAGATTTAATTTGAGAATTCTAAAAAACAACCTGAACAGTAGTGATCATTCACGTTAATGCCTTCAACAGTCAGCAGCATTCCAGCTGAAAGCACCTGATTCTCCTTTCTTTGATTGACTCTGCTCTAACTCAACCTCCTGACTCACTCTGCTGCAATCACCTGACTCGCTCTGCTGCAATCACCTGACTCGCTCTGCTGCAATCACCTGACTCGCTCTGCTGCAATCACCTGGATGGCAATGACATCAGGCGAGTGCTTGCAGATAAAGCCAACCAACTCCGCCCGGTTGTGTCTCAGTCGCAGCAGGAAACTGTTGGCGTTCCAAGACATTATTCTGGAGAGGAGGGTGGGTAGGTTTAGAGGGGAGGAACAGGGGATGGGTAGGGGAAGTGATTGAAGTTTTGAGGCGGCTCAACAATCAGTTGGAGCAGGAAACTGTTGGCTCTCCAAAACACAATTCTGGGAAGCCGGGTGTGGGGAGAAGAGAGGAGGGGGGGGGGGGGGGGGGGGGGGGAAGGAGTGTTTGGAGGGAGAAGAAGCGGGGAATGGGGAAAGGGGTGGTGGGGGAGGAGGAATGAGTGTGGGGTTTATGAGGGGGGGAGTGTGAAAATGCTTCGCACTTGCGAAGAAGCCAAGACGTGAATGCAAGCAGGTCAAGTCCCCGCACCTCAATGGCTCTTGATGAGCAACCGATTCTTCTTGACTTTTCAGTCAACTCAAACGCCAAAATCACTTTGAAATCTCGCGGTTGCATGCCAGTCAAGTCCCCTCCCCGCACCTCAATGTCTCTTGATGGGCAACCGAATCTTCTTGCACGCGCTCGCCGCCCTTTGCGGATTGCCGTTGCTCACCCTCATATCCAGACTCCTGTTGCGCCTTCCTTTGCTCTCTTCTTTGCTCCCCTCCTTCCCCTCCTTGCTCCCCTGCTTTCTCCCATGAATTCCTCTCGATAGAAGCTGCCTCGCTTGGGTTATTGTGATCCACACCTCCAAACGGTGCTGCTACTCCGACGCCAAGTCGACCTTCACAACCAGTCTCTCTCTGCATTCTCATTACGGTACCAATCGCGTCGCGACTGCTATCGTGATCGATTTTCGACGAAATTCTATCGCGAAAGGATTCGCGACAGTACTCCGCAGGGGATTCTTCCGCAGGACGTTTGACTCCTCCGGAAATTTCCCCCTCCCCTGCGCATTTCCCCCCAGCTCTGCGCCCGCCCGTCATTTCCCGGCCTTTCTCTGCCGTTCCCCCGTCCCTCTCCGCCATTCCGCCATCTTTCCCTTCCTCGATTGCTCTATGTCCTTCTGACGCGGTTGGGGTTCTTTCAGGAGCCGTTGCTTTGGCGACCGGCTTGAAGTAGCGTTTCATGGTGGGAACGGAAATAGCAGAACCAACGGTAAAATCGATAGCCCCAGGCAGGAAAAAAGCGAGTGGAATCTGTGTGTACTCTTTATTGAAGTTGCCCGCTACGTGCTCACACCTCATTCCAATAACGGATTCCCAACATAGGAGTTGGAGAGTGAATTTTGCACACAAGCTTTTACGACATTGAGGTTATCGTGCTTTGTTGTGTTCCTGTCACCTGTCACCGGAGTGGCGCGTAGTGCTGTCGCGTCCTCGCTATTGAGTAGCTGATCTGACCCCCACCTCGACGTTGAGTGGTTGAGTCAGATTTCACGGATGATCGTACGGTGACATGAGTGACGAATGCAGACAATCTTTGGACTTGATTCGTTCTGCGAAATGTGGTTGCCAGTTTGGGCCAGCCGTTACAGAAACTTCCGGTAGAGTTGGAACTAAACGATAAACCTGATTGGGGCTGGTGTTTCGCTGACCAGATACCACCACCGTATTGGCCAGACGAACCTGTTGCTGATCTGGTGCATTGAACTGACACCACGAAACAGCGCGATTGCCAGAGCGCGTGAAACCTGGTGCGTGCGTGTCACGTCGAGGTCCAGCGCATTCCCCCTTTTCCCCAACCACCATACAGAACTGTACCTCCCCGTGTCGTGTGGAGGCCCCTGCATTCTGCCTAGCGCACCTTCCCCGCATTGGCGCGGGGCCCGGCCGGAATGGATCGCTTTGCAGGCTTCGATTGTGTGATCAGGCGCGCGCAGCACTCCCCTTGCCAACTGCCATCGCCTGAACACCTTCCCCGCTACCGTCGAGGCTGCGTTTGGGTGCCAGACTCAGCAGATCTCCGCCGTTCATATGCCCCTAGAGGCTGGCTGGTTTGTTCTGGCCGTCCGTCTGTTCCAGAGCCCACTTCGGTTCGGAACCAACCACATCCGCGATTTCGTATTTCCTTTCCGCTCCATCATCGAATTGTTGGTGCTAACGGCAATATAAGCGGTGGAGTGCATTAATGACTACATCTATCACGTTCCTGTACGTTTTGACGAGGTGCAACGGTGTGTTCGGAACATGAGCCAGCAGTGAGCAGGATGCCTATTATCCCACCAACAGTGCTCGTCTCCCCCGCCTGACTTCTGAGCAGCATACCTACGTCGCTGCCCCGCATTACACACGGGGCGAGGCAACTAATTGGGTGCGGCTGCTTAGCCTCGAAAATATGACACCTTGCTTCCATGCGATCGTGAGTACGCTCCTTGGTTCCCATGCGTTCACTAACATGCTGCTCTCACCTCCACCAGTGCGAAGGAATGCTCACTTGCGATCTGGTTCTCTCCGAAGTTGTGTCCATGGCTAATGCATGCATTCATCAGTCGTGCGCGGCGATGATATTTTAGTTTGTGACGTTTGCGTTGACTAAATAACTTATTTGTAGCTCATAATCGCTCTGGAAGAGTGACACCGGAACTAAATAATTGCGTTTCTCCTATCACGGAAGCCGTCTCGTCGAAACTGTTATCGCAGACTGACTCAGAGATGCTAAGTCCACGCGGCCTTTATTAGCATGCTGCCGATCGTTGATACAGAAGGGCGACTCGGGAGTAGCCAGAGCTCTCCCACGCAATGAAAGATTAAGGTTAAATGACTACTGACATGATTCACGGCGTAGAACGCGTTTAGACCTACTACCGGGAGTAAAGGCTGATGGACAAAGATTCCGTGAAGCTCGAGGAGGAGGCAAATAGGCGGAAGTGCGCAGAGCAGCAGCCGCGGGAGCCTGATGTCAGGCTGACGTGGCTCAAGGAGGAGCGGAGATGCGGAGAGGACGGCGGAAGCGAGGAGGCGGAAGGGGAAGGGCACGAGTATGGGGATGAAGAGGAAGGGGAGAAAGAAGGGGACGGGGAGGATGAAAAGGAGGAAGGGGAAAGGGGGGAGATAAGGGACGGGAAAACAGAGAATGGGGAGAAAAGGGAGGACGGGGGTAAGGGGGAGGAGTGTGGGAGGGGGTATGGCGGAGTGCTGAAGGAAAGGGAGGAGGGAGAGGAGATGGAGGAGGGGGAGGAGGGGGAGGAGCGAGAGGAGGGGGAGGAAGGGGAAAGGGGCGAGCCGAGTGTGGTGGAAGCGCTGCGGGAGGAGGTGGAGATGGAGCGGATCCTGCGCGCATTGGCGGAGGATGGCATGAAGGTGCGGCGGATATTAAAACGGGGGTATGGCGGAGTGCGGGACGGGGTAAATGTCAAGACCGATTTACCCTTTTTTTCTTCTGATCGCCTCTCCCCCGCTCTCCCTCGTCGTCTCTCCCTTTCCTCGTTTCTCCATGCACAGGCAGTAGAGCAGCAGATGGAGAGGCTAAGGGACGAGGTCAGCAGGTACAAGGGGCAGCACCAGCGAGACACAGAGACGGTCAGTCGCTTCCTCCTCTCCCACAGAGACGGTCAGTCTCACAGAGACGGTCAGTCTCACAGAGACGGTCAGTCTCACAGAGACGGTCAGTCTCACAGCGACGGTCAGTCAGCTCTTGTGCGAGCGCCTCTTTTGCTTCTCTCCCTCCATTCTTCCTCTGCTCCTCTCACCACTGTTTCCCACTCATCTCCCCCCTTTCCCCCTCTCCCCTGCTTCCCCTTCTTCCCCCGTACCCCAGGTGTTTCAGCTGCAGTCTTCGGAGTGGCAAGCGTTGCAGGAGGTACAGGAGGAGCGGGAGCAGCGGAGGGAGTTAGAGACGTCCCTAATCTACCTCCACCACACGCTCCTGGAATTGCTACCGCCAGACCTCCTCACCGACCCGCCTGTCTTTCACACCTATTCCCACCCTCCTATTTTCCCACCGGACCTCCTCTCGAACCTCTCAGAAACTCCGTCGCACCTTCTCACATCGGACGACCATGAAGACCCTTGTAACCCCCCTATGATTCCACCGGGCCTGCTCTCGAACCTTTCTGAAACCCCGTCGCACCTTCTCACAACGGACGGCCACGGACACCCCTGTGACCCTTCTGAGACGTCTCACAAGCTGCCAGACCTTTCGAAAACGCCATCACAGGTGGTGCTTCCATCCGATGGCCACGCGTACCCGTCTGCTCCTTTTGAGACGACTCAGGAGCCGTTGGATCTCCCTGAAACGCCTTCATCTCAAGCCCTCGCAGAGGACGTTTACGGCTCTTTTGTCCCTTCTGACCCTTCCCATTTCCCTCCATGCTCGTTGGCCTTAGATGATACTCCTTGCGCTTCCCATAACGAGGGCTGCACTAACGAGGATACCACCAGCGAGGGCTGTGCCAAGGAGGCGAGTGGCAGCAGCGGTGTGCTGGAGTGTGGATGTGGCAAGTCGGGTTGTGCCACGCTTCTGGTGCCTCCGGAAGAGAGCAGCAGCGTGAGTGGTGCTGCAGGTGCCGCGAACGTTGCGTGTGGCAGCAGCAACAGCAGCAGCAGCGCCAGTACCGGTGCCAGCTCCAGCAGCAGTGCAAGCAGCACGCCGCCATTCGCGCCTGTCTCAGAGCACACCGCTTCTCCTCCGGCTCCCCTCGCCGCCCTCTCTCTCCCTCTCTTCGCCTCTCGCCTTCTACAGCTGCATATCGATTCACCCTCCGCACTCTCTCCCTCTCCTCCTGCTCCTTCGTCTGCTCCTGCTGCTCCTGCTGCCCCTCCTCTCCCTCCTGCTGCCTCTGAATCGGAGTCTGAATCTGCATCTGGGCCTGCGTCTCCATCCACCCCAAGGGCTCCAGTCGAGGCTCCTGCTTCTGCTCTACCTTTTGCTTCAGCTGAGGCGCTGCATGACTCTCCCGTTCTCAACCCGTCGGCCCCACCCGCCGCTACTGCTTCTTTTTCTTCTTCTTCTTCTTCTTCTTTTTCTGCTTCTGTTGCTGCTACTTCTGCTGCTGGTGGCTGCTCTCCCCGCCATTCCACCACGTCGCCTACCCAGCAGCCATGCCTCCACTATCCCCCACCTTGCCTGCCATGCCTACCCCTCAAGGCTCTCCTCCTCTCCCGCTTCCTCCACCAGCCCTCCCCCCTCCCACCTGCTGCTGCTGCTTCTGCTGTAGCCTCATCTTCCACTACTGCTTCTGCTGCTGCTGCTGCTGGTTCTTCTATTTCTGCTGGTTCTGATCCTTCTGCGGCTTCTGCGGCAGCGGTGGCGGCATTGCTTGCCCCTGGGCTGACAGGCAGGCTGGTACGTTGTGGATGCACTCAAGCCTCGTCTTCTCCTGCTGATCCTGCTGCTCTTGCCGCTGCTGCTCCAGCGGTTGCTGCTGCTTCCCCTGCTGCTTCTGCTCCTGCTGCCCCTGCTCGGGCTGCTCCGCTGTTTTCTGCTGCCACTGCCGCTGCAATGGGGAGGGAGGGAGCAGGAAGTGTGGCAGCTGGGGCACAGACGGGAGCTGGGCAGAGGAGCCCGGGGGGTCGGGTAGGGCTGAGAGGAGAGGGGGACGGGGAGGAGGTGCATTGGGTGAGAGAGGGTTGGTTGAAGTTGAAGGTTGGTGGGGAGAGGGCAGGAGACCGAGACGGGGTCGAAAGGGTGGGACGGGGGATTGGGAGGAGGATCGGAGTGAGGACGGTAGGAAGAGAGAGGCCAAGGTTGGAGGAAGGAAAAGAGGTGGCAAGTGGGACGGGAGGGGGTTGTGGGAGGAGCGAGCAGCAGAGGATGCGGTGTGGACGATGTGAGGCTCTGGACGGGGCTAGGGTAGGAGTGGGGAGAGGAGGAGGGGCAGTGGAGGGGAGAGGGGTGGATGAGGGGGAGAAGACTGCGGTGCAGAGGGGTGGTAATGCTTCTATGTGTGTGTTGGGGACGACTTTTGAGGCGCCACAAAAGAAGACTGCGGTGCAGGGTAATGCTTCTATGTGTGTGCTGGGGAATGCTACCGCCCTGCAACCTGCCCTTCCCAGGTCTACCTCCCCGAAACCTACCTTCCCCAAGTCTGCCCTTTCCGAATCTGCCCTCTCCAAATCTCCCCTCCCCGAAACCTCCGCCCATGAATCCGCTCTCCCCCCGTCGCTGTCCCCGCTGGTGCCGGTGCTGCTGCTGGCTCGCGTGGCGTGCCCGTGCTGCCAAGTTGAAGGGCTGCAGTGGTTGTGCGAGGGGTGCGGGGCCAAGGGGAGGTGGGACGGAGAGAGAAACGGGGGGACAGGGTATCGGGTGAAAAAGGTAGAGAAAGCGAGAGAGGAAGAGAAAGAGGAATGCAGAGAGGAGGAGAGCGAGGAGGAGAGGGAGAAGGAGGGAGGAAGAGACGGAAAAAGGGAGAGATTGGAGGAGTGGCAGGTGAAGGCGGTGAGAGGGGAGGAGTCAGGGGAGGAGTCAGGGAAGGAGTCAGGGGAGGAGTCAGGGGAGGAGAGCAACAAGGGGATTGACAGGAGTGGGGAGAGAGGAGGGTTAGGCTCGAATACCCAGAAACTCCGGTACAGGATAGGGGCGGGAATGAGAGGAAAGAGCGAGCAGGCTTTTGAGACGTCTGGAGACTCGAATACCACGAAACCCCAGAATGGGATAGGGGCAGGGATGAGAGGACAGAGCAGACAGGTTATCTCGGAGAAGCTTCCTGTGGAAGAAGGGAAGTGTGGGATGAGTAGGAAAGGGGGTAAGGGAGCAAAGGGAGGGAAGGGAGGGAAGGGAGGGTGGGATGAGGAGGGAGAGGAGGGAGGGAGGGGAGGTGGTTCTTGCTGCTGCTGTGATGACTGTGTTGGATTGTACCAGGCGTGGTGTGAGCAAGAGCACTGGCAGTCGCAGGCGCATGCGCATGCGCATGGGCATGGGCATGAGCAGGAGCATGGGCATGGGAGTTCGCATGGGAGTGTACATGGGATGGAGCATGGGGGTGGTGATGCGAACAAAGAGCGGCAGCGCCATCCGCATCACAATCAGTATCAGTTTACGCATCAGCAGTTTCCGCTGGGGCATCAGCAGCATAAGCAGCAGCAGCATCATCATCATCAGCAGCAGCATCCGTCTCATCAGTCCTGCTGCTGCAACCACGACCGACCACTTTCTTCTGACAGCCATGGTCCCCCAAGCCACTCTGACCATTCACACCCCCATGCAGGCCGTTCACACCCCCATGCAGACCATGCTGCATCCCATTCTGTCTGGACCCCACACCCATGGCACGCCACAAGCCAACCATTCTTAACAAATCCACCTCTACCGAACCAGTCTGCCCCGTACCAAGCAATACCGAACCAGCCTGCCCCGTACCAAGCTATACCGAACCAGCCTGCCCCGTATCAAGCTATACCAAACCAGCCTGCCCCGTATCAAGCTATACCGAACCAGCCTGCCCCGTACCAAGCAATACCGAACCATCCCATGGTGTACCAGGCGGGTCCGCACCAGCTGTTTCAAGCAGTGGCACAACAACCTGTCCTGCATGTGCCGATTGCACGCATTCCTGTGCCGTCCCACGCTGCTTCACTCCAGCCGCTCGCGTGCCCAGGTGCAGCATGCTCGCACCATTACCAGAAGCAGTATCAACAGCAGCAGTTGCAGCAGCAGCACCATCAGCCGCATCTTCATCACCATCATCAGCAGCAGTATGATCGTCAGCAGCATTATCTGCAGCACCATGACCAACAGCAGCACCTAGACCAGCACCATCAACAACACCTGCACTGTTGTCGCCAGATCCAGCAGCAGTCGCAGTATCCAGCTCAACCCACTGGCAGCACACACCTGAATCACGCACTAAATCCACTTGGCGGAATTGCGGCCAAGACCAATAAGCTTGCGGGACAGGGTGGTGAGCATGAAAGGCATGTTCGGCAGCATGAGATGCACGATAACCATCCGCATGGAGAGCATGTGATGTATGGCAGCCATGAGGATCGGCAGCATAGTGGCCATAAGCATCGGGAGCATGTTATGCATGGTAGTCATGAGGATCGGCAGCATGAGGTGTTTAGTAGCCACCAGCATGGGGAGCATGTGATGTATGGTACCCATGAGGACCGGAAGCATGTGGCAGCGCAAGAATGGGATCCCAAAGGAGGCTTGGTTCTGCGCTTTGCTTCGTCTCCTGCCCTCCCGCACCTCCTCCCAGCTTCGCCGTCGTTCGATTATTGGAGCAGAGGTGGTGGGAGCAGCAGCAGCAGCAACAACAGCTTGGGAAGGCGACGGCCCTCTAGTAGCAGCAGCAGCAGCAGGTACAGCAGGCATTTGAGGAGGCCTAGCGAGTTTTCAGAGGGTGTATGTGTGCTGGAGGAGGATGAAGAGTATGAGGAGGAAGAGGATGAAGAGATGGTGGTTACTGGGGAAGACGAAGAAGAGAGTGTTGTTGCTACTGCTGCTGCCACTGTTGCTGGTGCTGGATCCTCATTGGCTGGTACTAAGCTTGACAGGTGGTGGAGCTGTGTCAGCAGCAGCAGTGAGTTTCATTCTGGTGCTGCAGGTGCTGCTGATGATGCATCTCCTGGGGGTGCCAGAACCACTGACCGAATGTGATTGTTGTTTAACAGTGTCAGGAGGACAAGACCTGTGGGAAGATTTGCTTCTAGTTGCTAGATGTGGTACTTGGTAGTATGCTAGTTAAGTTTGTCAGTATTATGTACCATAGTACGCATATGTAGGTGTATGGGAGGGTATGTGAAGGTAACGTATATGTAGGAATATGAATGGTAGATGCTGACTTCTCTTGGATGTTGTGCCCAGACTGGTGTGTCTGACACAATACATCGTAGCTGCGTATCCTACTTAGCTAGCAGACGATTCTTTCATACTGACTTCCGACATCCACGTGCTCCTACTTTAAAGCTGAGACTTATTTCGACGAAGGTCTGATTCGATTCCTAGTGTGCGTTTATCATTTTCTAAATAACAATTCAAGACGTCGGATGCATCACGCATTGCAGTTAAACGCGGTCTCAGCGTAGACGTAGATGGCTTCATGGACCCCCATGTATGATTTAAATATTTAGACCCGAAAGTAGGGACGGTAGTCTGCACAATGTACTATAGTTTCACAAAATTTGAACAAGGGGTGCATCCACCATTTACTTTCTCTTGACGGGGTCGAAGGTGGACACGCCAACGATAGCTACGGCAATGCCTCCCAGGACAACACCGCCAGCAATCACGCTGTTGATCAGGTTCTGCAGTGAGGGGGACACGCCGGGCTGGGCAGCCTCAGCAATCTCGGGGATGACGGCAGCAGCGATCAGAGCAGCGGTGACGGGGAGAGCGATGTTCTGCTCCTTCTTCGCGCTGTCAAACAACGAAACGCAGGAAAAGGGGATTTTAGATAAGTAATCAACGTTATGCTAATAACCACACCAAGCTTTCACTAATTCAGTCATTACGACAAGCGAGGCCGAAGCGGATGTTGGCGGGACAGACCCGCTTAATAGATAATAACGACGTTGAGTCGGCAGACCTACCTCATCACAACGCGGCTCTTGTTGCTGACGAGCATGGGGGTGGCGGACACCTTGCTCGACGCAACGCTCTTGTTAGCCAAGAGGCTGGTGGGAGCCACCACGGAGGCAGAGCAGACAGCGAAGGCAGCCATGGCTGAGAGTAGGCTTTGGCTGGATGAGCTGACTGCGGAGAGGAATCTGGTGTGGAAGCTAGAGTATACGGTGACCAGACAACAGATTGTCTTGAGAGGTGTAGGTGGGGAATCAAATTGGAGTTCACATCCGTCCCTGCACGAGGAGGGGGGAGCGGGTGTGTGGTGGGGAGATCAGCGAGGCTTACTGGGAGGCCAGCGATTTCCAGATTCCCGAAGAGGATAAGGCACGCTTGGCGTGATCTCATTCGTCCGTTGATTGGCTCGGCGTTACCTTTGCGATGGGCCTCGGGGTTCTCGGAGCCTGAAGTGGCGAATGGTGGTGACGAAATCTTGGGTTTTATGAGGTGATCGCGAGCGAAACAATCTGCTGTAACTGACAGGTGGATAGATGTTACTGATGACAGAAAGTTCTCATTCCGTAAATGAGCACTCACGTACGGTACAGATGTATGATGAGCACACGATAAACCCTTCTAACAATAAAAATTATTATCTTATTTGTTGATCATGCTTCATCACGCTCATTTGGGTTCGCAAGGCTCATGGACTTTTGAGATTCAGAAAAAACATGTAACCAGTTTTTCAGATATTAAAGCGATTGGCCCTTGCCATGTCATTTTCATAAACTATGGTAGCTCCAATACAGCTAGCGATAATCAATCGGGCACTGGTAATATGGTTCTTTGAAGCATCCACCAAACACAATATGCCATCCCCAGTAGTACAGCTCCACGTCCAGTGTATAGTGCCTTTGAAGGAAAGAAGACGCGTGGTGGTTGACTTGAATGCTCTCTCAATCTGCAAAATGAACTGTCGATGTTTGGAAAGCATGGACTGATACCGGTACTACCGTATTACTAGTCAATTCAGACACCCGTATTTCCTAAGAAGGACCCTCCTTCCTACCAAACATACTCCCTACGTTGAAGCTTGTAATTCACAGTTTATCACAAGCTTCCTTGAACCCGGCTTGCAAGTCTTCTGCTGCCTTCACCGACGCAAGCTTGAAGGTCACGGGCCTCGGGGACTTGTCAAGCGTGGTGCCGGCAGGAGCAGTGTCATCTTGCTGCAACCAAGCCCAGTGAATATAAGTCACATGACAGATACAAAACACAGCGTTACATACATGCATGCACAAGTGAAGTGTGCAAATGAGGTGGCGTGTTGAGTTCGGTGCATGGACTCAAGATTACAAGTACAGGACGGACACATGACTGCAGCACGGTAGTGAAATTGTTCTTCTTAAGCATGATCGAGAAAGACCACGTTGGAATGGTAGATAATTGCACACATGAGTGCATGACGTACACATGACTGCAGCACGGCGGTGATGTTGTTCTTCTTGAGCATGATGGTTATGCCCTTGTAGAGAGGTGCGTTCAGCATCACCTTGCCCACCTGCCCGTCGGAGAATGTACATGGAAGACCAAGAGACAAAGAAAACAAAAGGCAGGGGCATGTCTGAAATTTCCTTGTGCAGCGCTGCTACTTTGTGCACCCGCATGCATCACATCCGCATCACATCCGCATCACATCGACTCACCTCACCTCCCACCCCATCCCATCCCAGCCCATCCCATCCCGAATTAGTATCAATCGACCCAGCAATCCCAGCCACCTGTCTCCCAGAAAATCCCACTCACATCATTCCGGAACAGCACTGAGGCGCGCAAAGTCTCCCCTCCCCTGTGCACCTTCACCACGACCTAAAGCCTCGAGAGCACTGAGCACTCACAACTCCGGAACGCCCCCAATACCACCCCAGTTCCACCCTCCCTGCACTCACATCATTCCGGAACAGCACAGAGGCGCGCAGGGACGCCCCTCCCTTGTGCAGCTTCACAATCACTGCGCCGCTGCCCTTGTCCTTCCATGCCGGGCCGTCCTCGCCCTTGGCCTTCTGCACTCACTCAGAGAACACAAGAGTGAGGGATGCAAGAGACGATGTTTAAGTTGCCTCAAGGTTTGTGCCGCTGCCCATGCCGGGCCGTCCTCGCCCTTGGCCTTCTGCACTCACTCGGGGATGACATTCCAAGGGGGGAGATTGAGAGAGAACAGCAAGAAGGGGTAGTGAGTGGGTAAAGGTTGATGCTTGAAGCAGCTCGAAAACTGTGCCGCTGCCCTTGTCCTTCCAGCCGGGCCCTCCTCGCCCTTCGCTGTGTTCACTCGGGGAATACAGCAAAGGGAGGGAGGTGCAGGAGGGAAGAGCAGAATGGCTGGGGTGTTTCTGAGATTTCTCAAAAGCACCCAGCATCTCAAGACGCACATGGCACATGGCACATGGCATATTCCCAGGTTCTCATAACGAATTATGCATGCATCTACCTGCACGTATATCTTGGCGCGTGCCTCATGCACTATGTCCACCCCACTCTCCTCCGCTCTCTTCACTGACGGACTCCCAGGTCCCTGCTCTTCTTCCTCCTCCTCCTCTTCTGCCAGAAGCAAAGGACAGAGAGGGGGGGGCGAGGGAGGAATAGGGTTGGTACTGGGATGCGTTGTAAAGGGGAATGGAACCACGTCTCACTCCTCTGCTCTCATCACTGATGAACTCGCGGGTCCCTGCTCTTCCTCCTCCTCCTCTTCCTCTGACAGATGCAAAAGGGGGAAGAGGGGGAGGGAGGGAGAGTGGAAATGGGTTGGGATGGGTTGTTAACGAAGGGAAGAGTAGCACTTCTCACCCTGCTCTCTTCACTGATGAACTTGCAGGTCCCCGCTCGTCACTGATGTCCTCTGACAGACGCGAAGGAAGGGGAGGGGGATGGGTTGTTGTTACCGATGGGAAGAGTAGCACTTCTCACTCCTCTGCTCTCTTCGCTGATGGACTCGCAGGTACCTGCTCTTGCCTCTCAAACCGCTCACCTTTGGCTGTGCCACCAACAGCAATGGGTGCGAGCGGTGCTGCTGCAGGGAAGCCAAAAGAAGGGGAAGCGGATGGAGCAGCTGAGAAGGGCGCATAGAAAGTTTTGAGATGACTCACGACTCAACTTAGGCTGCCCCACCGACGGCAATGGGGGCGAGCGGTGCTGCTGCAGGGAAGCCAAATGCGGGGGACGCAGAGGGTGCAGCTGAGAAGGCGAATGGGCTGGCTGACGCTGAGAAGGGCGCAGAGAAGGACACTGCTGGCGCAGGGACTGCTGCAGCTGAAAAAGGCGAGGGGGCCGATGCTACCCCCACCAGCAGCAGCAGCAGCAGCAGCAACTGGCGCCGCGCCAGCAGTGTGCCTCTACCCTGAGCCCCCTTGCAAAACCTTGCTTGCACACTCACCTTTGGCCGCCCCACCGACAGTGATGGGTGCGAGCGGTGCTGCTGCTGAGAATCCAAATGCGGGGGCCGCGGATGGTGCAGCCGAGAACGCGAAGGGACTGGCTGACGCTGAGAAGGGCGCAGAGAAGGACACTGCTGGCGCAGGCGCTGCCGCTGCTGTAGCAGGTTTAGCGGCTGTAGCGGCTGTAGCAGCTGTAGCGGCTGTAGCAGCAGGAGGAGATGAGCCGGCACCAGGGGAAGATGAAGCAGCAGCAGTGGCAGCAGCAGGGGGAGAACCAGCAGCAGGAGCAGTAGGAGAGGACGTGAGTCCAAAGCTGACAGTGCCAGTGGTGGGAGAGGATGTTGAGGCAAGGCCGAAACTGGCAGTGCCGACAACGGCAGCAGGAGCAGCAGCGGGGGGATTGGAGGAGGAAGGTGAGAAGAAGCCGCTAGGAGGAGGGAAGGGGGGAGGGGCGCCAGGTCGAGGGGACCACATGTTGACTCCTACAGGCCCGAACATGGGAATGGAGGGAGCAGTGGCGGTGCTGATGGTGCCAGTGGTGGTGCCAGTGGTGAAGCTGGTGGGGATGTTGCCGGTCTTGGTGGTAGTGGTGTTGGCAGTGGTAGTGGTGGGTGCTGCTGCGGTTGCTGGGGAGAAGGCGAATGGGGATGTGGTGAACGCAGGGGCGTTGAATGAGGTTGTAGGCGCAGTTGGCGCGGTGGAAGGCGGTGGAGAGGCGGATTTGGACTTAATCCAGTCAACTACATCCTTATAGGTGGCCTGGGGAAGGGAGGGGGTGTGGGTTGCACAGCACGTGAGGGTGTGTGTGAGGTGTGTGTGAGGGTGTGTGAGGGTGTGTGAGGATGTATGTGAGTGCGTGCGTAAGTGTTTCCTGACTTGAGGTGCCTAAATGGGGTGTGTGAGGACGTGTGTGAGGGCGTGTGTGAAGGTGTGTGTGAAGGTGTGTGTGAAGGTGTGTGTGAAGGTGTGTGTGAAGGTGTGTGTGAAGGTGTGTGTGAAGGTGTGTGTGAAGGTGTGTTTGAAGGTGTGTGTGAAGGTGTGTGTGAAGGTGATGGTAGAGCAGAAAACAAAGCCTCATGAGTAAGATACCACTGTCAAAAATTACAGTCATAAGTAACCATAAGATAAGGGTGACCAATGCACTCAACGTTACCATGGCATTCCACGAAACACCACCATGACACAGCAGGTGTTACCATGGGGGTGGTGGCATGGTCAATGGAGTCATGCACCCAATCACCTCATCAATGCATGTGTTATGGTGTTACCATGAGGGTGGTGGCATGGTCAATGTAGTCATGCACCCCATCGCTCCACAGCTCGTCAATATGCTCCTTCTGCTGCTGCTGCACCCAACTGCACATGCACATGCACATGCACATGCATACATGAGCGCAAAAGCACATGCACGTGTATTCACACACATGCATGCGTACTCACGCACATGCACATGCACACATGCATACATCCACACATGCACACGTGCACACGTGCATACATGCATACATGCACACATGCGTACATGCACACATGCACACATGCACAAACACGCACGTCCACCCATGTATACACGCGCGCATGCATGCGCACTCGAACACACTCACACCACAGGAATGCGCGATGCAAAAGGCAATGAGGTACACGAAAGTCAGCAGTGAAGCTAGCTTTGAGGCGCCTCAAAACTAGTCAGCAGTGAAGCAGCTGCGGTGATCTACAGGAAAAATGATAGGATACAGGCCTACCATGGTGGTATGGTAACCAACCTGGCGAATTTTGAGGCGCCTCAAAATACACCTCACTGCATTAGGACGGATACAGGCCTACCATGGTGGTATGGTAACCAACCTGGCGAACTGCATGTTGAGTGCGTCAACAGAACAGTGGTCAGACACTCCCATGGTCGGACCCAGCCAGGCTATACCCAACGAATTGGCGAATGCGGGTTACCGACCTGGCGAATTGCATGTTGAGTGCGCGGACAGTGTTCAGGCACTCCTGTGCTCGGGCCTGGTCGGGAAATGCAGCGGCTGAATCTGATGCTGACGCTGATGCTGATGCTGCTGCTGCATTGTTGGCTGCAGCAGGGAACGGAGCGGTGGTGAAGGATGGGAAGCCGTTGAATCCGGTTGCTGGCGGTGCGTCTGCTGCTGCTCCTCTCTTCTGCTGGTGGTTCTGGTTAAAAAAAAGAGAGAGTGGAGGAGTAAGGGGAGTAGGAGGAGTGACGGGAAGTGACGATTGGGACGAGGAGGGTGAGGAGGACGAGAAGGAAGAAGAGGAAGAGGGGGAGGTGCGGGACGAAGGGCGATGAAATGATGACTCAATGTGGCGAGGTATGGGGAGGTGGTCACGGCTCGTCCAACCGATTCATATTATAATCATACAACGAGAAATTTCCGGCTTGATGTGAACGGATAAAAGAAGAAATTTTGTGGTACAAAAACGGTTCTTTTACGCCAGCAACATAACGAAAAGCATCCAGGCGAAGAGCATTCAAGCGGAAAGCCTTACAGCAGTATGTCGCCGGCTGAAAGGAGCCGGTTCTTCCTCCTCCTCCTCTTCCACGTATCGCCGTTTCCCACCCGCCATTAACCCCCTTCCGCTCACCAAGCCCCTCTACCTAAGTGAAAGAATTCTTGCTTTCCGATAGCTCTCGGAGTAATCGAGAGATGCCTCAAAGTATACAGGTTTTGGAACCGTAGTGACCCAACTTCGATAGTCCCAAAACCTTGTCGCGGTCTCAAACAAGCCCCCACTCTTGAGAAAACGCAGCCTTTGCGTTTCAGAACGGGTTGCAGCTGCAGTTGAAGCGAGGCTGAAAGCAGGCTCGCGGAGGTAGGCGGGTAGACCGCCGTGTCTAGGCGGGCGAGTAGCCGCCGGATTCAGAAACGCTGTTGTGAAGAGGCAGGAGGGAGGGAGGGAGATTCAAGGCAGTCCACCGCCCTGCGAATGGAGAGATGCGACACAGTAGGAGTGCATTTGTAGCCACACCCCTTAATGTACTAGTGTTACGTGTGCAATTGAGTGAAGGAACGAGAATTGCACTATCGAAGCAAAAGTACAATGAGCGAAGGCATGAGCGAAGGATTATATAGCGAAACAATAGTGGTAACGGTAATGGACTGTGGTTGTCGCGCGTCGAGCCTGGGACTGAGGTTGGGAAAGTGTCGAAGCGTAGGCCCGGAGCGCGGGTTACCAGCCGAGCCGTGAGGTCGGGATGCGATGTGCGAAAAAGGCGGGATGATGAATGATGCGATGGTCGCGAGTGGTAACGGTGCTGACTGAGGTGCTACAGTGACGTACGCGCTGGGCAGGGACGCGAAGTAAGGAAAAGGGAATTTCCTTACACTACCCCCCTCCCCAAGGAGGCCCCTCTTACGAGAGCGCATGGACGTCGCGGAAATTTCGGCTTCGCAGATACTCGGTGAAGACAGGGTGGTTCTCAATTTTATCCAGGGGGACCCAGTTGTCTTCTGTGGGCGTTCGGTCCTTCCAGCGAATTAGGAACTCGATCCTTCGGGCTCCCCGAGGGTCGCGGACGCGGTGGCTGAGGATTTTTTCAGGGGTGATGAGTGGTTCGGTTGGGGGACGTGTCATGCTGGCTGGGCGATTTCGTGGCAGTTGGCTCGTGGATGGGATGTAAGGGCGAAGTAGGCTGACGTGGAATGACGGGCTGACGTACCAGTCAGCGGGGAGGAGGAGGTGGGCGGTGACGGGTGTGATCATGTGGCTGATGCGAAATGGCCCACAATATCGGGGGCGAAGTTTTGGAGTGATGGGCAGGCGAAGGTTCTGAGTGTCGAGTAAAACGAGGTCGTCGGGCTGATAAGTAACGGGTCTGCGATGTCGATCGGCGTTGCGTTTAGCGATGATGTTTCTGCTTAGCGATGATGTCGATCGGGTCTGTTTGATTTTTTTATTGCTTCTGCTGCCCTGGTCCGTGCTGCTTGCAGGATCTCGGCGAACTGTTGTGCTCGTGGGACGGGGTTGTCGGGATTCGGTGTCATGGGTACTGTTGGGTCCTGTCCGTAATTTAGATAAAACGGCGACTGTTGCGTCGTGGCTGATGGTGCGTTATTGTATGCGAACTCAATGAGTGGCAGTTGCTGTTCCCACGTATTCGGGTCGTCGCACGTGGCTCGAATCAGCTGCTCCATGGTCTGATTTGTCCGTTCCGTCTGTCCGTCGGTTTCGGGGTGATAGGATGAACTGAACTGTAAGCGCGTGCCGAACTGCTGCCACAGGTTCCGCCAGAAGTTGCTGGTGAATTTCGTGTCCCTGTCGCTGATGATCGACGCGGGTATCCCGTGCAGGCGTACGACGGTGGAGATGAATAGTCGGGCGGTTTCCTCGGCTGTGATGGATTTCCTGCATGCTGCGAAATGAGCCATTTTAGTTAGTCGATCGACGACGACCAGGATCGCGTCATTCCCACTCGCCCCAGCTGGTAACCCCGTGACGAAGTCCATCGTCACCTGCTGCCAAGCACGCTCTGGAGGCGGGATGGGTTGTAATTGCCCTGCTGGTCGCTTCCTGCTTGTCTTCATGAGCTGGCAAGTGGGACACGATGCCACGTGTCGTTGCACGTCAGTCAACATTTCTGGCCAGTAGTAGTACCGCTGCAGCTGCTGCCGTGTTTTTTCTACCCCGAAATGTCCCGAGGTAACTCCGTCGTGTGCTTCCTGTAACAGTAGTTCCCGAAGTAACGTGTATCCCGGTACCCAGATGCGGTCGGTTCCAGTTTTTACGTAATAGACTCCTTTTGCCGCTGCGAATTGCTGTGAGTTGCCTCCTGTAAAGAACGGGTCTGTTTGATATCCGTGGGTAAATAGGCCGGTAAGCAGTGGGCTGGTCTGGGCGAGTAGTATCGCGTGGATCTGGGCAGTGGGGCGGGTCAGTGCGTCGGCGATATTCGATGCTCCTTTTTTGTATGTGACCGTATAGTGAAAATTCGACTCGAGGAAATCGAGCCATCGAATCTGTCGTGGGTTGAGGTGGGGCTGTGCGCGGAGGTACTGTAGAGATCGGTGGTCTGTCTGTACTGTCACGTCTGCGCCAGTCAAGTAGCAGCGCCAAACTTTGAATGCATGCACGATCGCGAGCATTTCGCGGTCGTGTATCGGATAGTTTCGCTCAGGCGGATGTAGTTTTCGTGATTCGTAGGCGATGGGTTGGAGGCCGTTGCCGAAGTCCTGTAACAGTACAGCTCCGATGGCGATGTCACTTGCGTCGGTAACCACTTCGAAAGGGCGGTGGGGATCAGCGATGCGTAGGACGGGTGGTGAGCAGAGAACGTTTTTTAGGGCAGAGAAGGCAGCATGCTCTTTCTCCCCCCACGTAAAAGCGACCCCCTTACGCAGTAAATCAGTTAGTGGGGCGGTTAAACGTGCCATGTCGGGCACGAACCGTCGAACGTAATTAACAAACCCTAAAAAACTCTGCAGTTCCGTGATGTTCGTCGGGGGGCGCCACGCTTTTACCGTGTCCAGCTTCTTTGGGTCAATCTCAACCCCAGCCTCTGAAATGACGTGACCTAAAAACTCTAGCCTATCCCTAAAAAACTCGCACTTGGAGCCCTTGGTGAGCAGCCGATGTTCCTCTAAAACCTTAAAAACTGCTTCAAGATCTGCTAAGTGTTGCTGCTTATCCCGACTGTAAACGAGGATATCGTCTAGGTAAACGATGACGCATTTATCTAAAAGTGGCCTAAATGCCTCGTTCATGGTCATCTGAAAAGTCGCAGGCGCGTTCGTCAACCCGAAGGGCATTACTGTATACTCGAATGACCCGTACCGAGTCCTAAATGCTGTTTTTGCGCAGTCCGATGGTTCGACGCGAATCTGATGGTAATCTCCTCGTAAATCTATTTTCGAAAAGACACGTGCTGTTCGCAGTTGGTCAATCAGTTCGTCGGCGCGGGGGATGGGGTATCGCGATTTGACTGTTACTCGGTTAAGCGCTCGGTAGTCGATGCACATGCGAAAACCTCCGTCTTTTTTCGGTGTGAACAGTATGGGTGCGGCGAACGGTGACGAGCTCGGTCGAATAAACTGCTTCTCTAACAGGTAATCTAACTGCTTCCTTAACTCGTCGAGCTCGGGCTGTGTCAGTCGAAATTGCCGCTGTACTGTTGGCTGTGCCCCCGGTTCTAGCTCGATCCTATGGTCGTGCGCTCGCTGAGGTGGCAGTCCCTGTGGTAAATCATCCGGAAATATCCCCGGGAACCGTTTCAGTAGTGCTTGTAATTCGGTCGGTACGGCTGCTAGCAGTTTCTGTAAATCGTTCTGCTGCTCGTCTTTTTCTACCACTGCGATATCCACTGCGTACACGTCAGCTCCAGCAGCGACAGCCCGTTTCATCGCGATGGCGTTGACCTGGACTGTCGAAGATTCGGGTGGCCGCCTGCGAGGTAGGACGACCCAGTTACCGCTACTTCGCACTGTGCAGCTCTCCGTCGTCCAGTCGATCCGTGGGTTGTACCGTCGCAGCCAATCACGTCCCAGTAAAATGTCGTGCCCATCCAGCGTCGTTGCGAGCATTTCCTGTGTAAACCCGAAGTTTCCCCCGCAGCGGACTTTTACTCGCTCCACTTTTTCGCGTATGGCCAAAGGCGTGCCGTCGACTAAGCGTGCATCTATCTCAGGTAAACATCGGTTAAGTGTTAACTGTAATTTCCGTGCGGTTGCAGTATTAACTAAGCTGTGACTTGCTCCTCCGTCAATGAAGATTTTCACTGCTGCTCCCTGTATTTTCCCGTAGATCAGTACCGGGCAATCCGTCGCTGTACCCTCCTTATTCATCCGAGCCTGATCGATGGCGTGAATCGGTACTGTGACTCGGTGAGGGTCGGTGTGGTTGGGCGAGCAGGCAGTCTCGTCAGTAGTTGGCCCAACTTCTACTGACTGCTGGCGTTTCCCTGCCTCTGAGACTCCTTCCCCTGCTCTGCTCCTCGACGCCTCAGCTCCTCTGGACATTCGCTCTTGCGATGGCCCGGCCGGTTGCAAGCAAAGCAGCGCCCTCTAAATGGCGTGGCAGCTGCATTCGTTGCGACGGCATGTACAGTGGCGTGCTCGATCGGTCCCCGAGGGCGATGTCCGAAATAGGACCCCGGTCTCGGTCGGCGTAGGATATCGATTTTCTCGGCGAGCGCGAGGATTTCGTTGAAATTCGATAGCCCGCGTAGCATTATCTCGTGCGATATGTCCGGCTTCAGCCCTCCGACGTAACGGTCCACCCGCTCCGCCTCGTGCATGTAGCCGACCTGTTCGCAAAGTGCGAGAAAACCGCTGGTGTAGTCTTGAACCGACCCGAGCTGGCGCCAAGTGCGCAGTTTCTGACGCGCCGAAATCGAAGCCGCGATCGGCTCAAAACGCGCCCGAAGCCCTGCGCACCACGCATCCCACGTGCTGTATTGGGCTGTTTCGCAGAACGAAATCCAGGTGACAGCTGGACCCGAGGGCCCTTCCTCGTGCGACGGTGGCTCGTAGGCGCGTGGCGACGTCACGATGACTCGCCACCAGTCCATGGCGGGGCCCCTGAGTAGTGAAACCGCATACCGAATCTTGGCGGCGTCCGACTCGACGTAGTTGGCGTCGAAAAACACATTCATCGTGAAGACCCACGATTGAACTGTCGGGCCGCCGCGTTGACTTGGGTCGAAGCAGGGCGGGCGTTGCGGCTTGAGTGGCATTGGGGCCATCATGGCGTTTTCACCACTTGTCGTCGCAAACTCCACGTGCCGACGGGCTTCTCGGGGCTCCCGTGGGCTTAGCGTGCTCCTGTTCCCTCCCATGCCGGGCATCGGTTGGGCTGCGCCGTCACTGGCTGCGCCTGAGCGCTGTCCCGTGCTGTTGTGTTGCGTTGGTGTGCCGGATGAAATGATAATCGGCTCCTCCGAATGTACAGAGACATTGGTTGGTGCGTGGGATGTTGTCGGAGCATTCACCGTTGACTGTTGACGGGCGGAGTCACGTTCCGCCGTGAGCGTCGCGATTTCAAGCGCCGAATCCTCCAATTGTCGCACGAGACGATCGAGTTGCTCCTGCGTCAACGTGGCGAGATTGAGGTCGGCCATGGCGGGGGTGTCGGGCAAGCTCAGCGAGAGCCTCGGTCGTGGCCGTGCGTGCTTGCGAGAGAGCACTTCGAGCGGCGGTGCTGTGTCGCTGAGAGACGTCTACCCCCCCCAAAAAATTGAGATAGTGGGAAGCGAAGGTGTGGATGCGGTCCGAGATGAGATCGTAGGCTCTGAATACCAAGTGTTACGTGTGCAATTGAGTGAAGGAACGAGAATTGCACTATCGAAGCAAAAGTACAATGAGCGAAGGCATGAGCGAAGGATTATATAGCGAAACAATAGTGGTAACGGTAATGGACTGTGGTTGTCGCGCGTCGAGCCTGGGACTGAGGTTGGGAAAGTGTCGAAGCGTAGGCCCGGAGCGCGGGTTACCAGCCGAGCCGTGAGGTCGGGATGCGATGTGCGAAAAAGGCGGGATGATGAATGATGCGATGGTCGCGAGTGGTAACGGTGCTGACTGAGGTGCTACAGTGACGTACGCGCTGGGCAGGGACGCGAAGTAAGGAAAAGGGAATTTCCTTACAACTAGTCAACTTGAAGATAATTCTGAAGTCCATTATGTTCATGACACATTCCCTTGCTCAGATGTAATTTTGTGAAAGGAAAATGGAACATTGAAGGTTGGCTTGGCGGCAGGTCAGGCTACATTCATACGCCACATCTTTCAGCGTGTTTTGATTGCAAGTTTGGTCAGCGGTTACCCTGAGTGAAACTACTCTCTGACACCCGTACGTTGTTCCATTTGGCACGCATATGCTGCAAAACTGATGCACTAGATGGATGCACTAGATGGATCAACTAGATGGATCAATCAGCATGCTTAGCCCGTCCGCAACAAGCCAACAACATGCAATACAAAGTTCTCCCTTACCAGGCAGCTTCTCAGCAGCTTCCCAGCGCAGAGAACTACACAATCAGGCAATGAATGACCCATAACCCTCATGACTCATGACTCATGACCCATGACTAATGACTCATGACCCATGCGACCCCTGTGAGTGAGTGGTCACCTCCAGCAAAACTCAAGTCCACGGCTGCACGCTTAGTAACTTGAAGACCGAGAGGCTTTCACAAGTGTGTGAAGGGCGGGCTTGATGATTGAGTCACTCACACACGTGTGACAACACAAGGATGGGATGAAGGGCAGACGGGACGAATAGCAGGCTGAGGTACACTTGTGCGGGAGGAATCAAGGGCGGTGTACTTGTGACGTCAGAAGGGCGGGATGAAGGGCAGTATACAGACGTCAAACTCCGGAAGGTACCTCGGGCTTGCCCACACCACTCTCTCACTCTTCTCCCCGTCCCCTTCCTCCTCATCATCCTCACCCCCCTCATCCTCACCTCCAGCACCATCCTTCATATCCACATCCTGCATCCCACTCTCTCTCACCCTCCTCTCTTCCACATCCTTCCCCTCCAAACCCCCACCTTTCACCCCTCCATCTTTCACCCCCACACCACTCACACCTCCCAAATCTCCCTCCCCCCTCTCGCCCACCCCCAGCTCAGGCATGAGCCAGTCAGCAAAGCTCACTTCGGCTTCCATCTCAGCCAGCGCCTCAGCAAGCCCGTGTGTGGCGTTGTCGAATGCGAGGAACGTCTGATCCACCACCACTGGAGGCTCCGCCCTCCTCTTCTCACGCCCCTCCCTCTGCCTCTCCTTTCCCTCCCGCCCCTCCCTCCCTTCCTTCCCTTCCTTCCCCTCCCTCCCCTCCCGACCCTCTCGCCCCTCCCTCCCCTCCCTTCCCTCCTTCACTCCTCTCCGTTCGCCCTGTTTATGAAACCCGTTCTCCCCTGGTGTGGCAGGCATGCCTTTCGCTACAGCTGCAGCAGCAGAAGGAGCAGTGGCAGTGGCAGCAGCGGCGGCGGAAGCTGGGCTGAAGGCCTTCAGCCGGGAGTCGTTTTCAAGCTTATTTTGAGGATCCGGTCGGGTATCGTTTCGGGGTTCGTTTCCGGAGTCAATTCGGGTGTCGTTTCGTGGTTCGCCTGTGGGTCTAAGAGGGGACAGCACCTCAGCTGCAGACGTGTCACTAACACCAGGTCCCCCACTCAGCCCCGCCCCTCCACTCGCTGTGCTTCTGCTGCGGTGGTGCCGCCGCTTGCTGCTGCGGGATTTACCTGATACTGCCCCAGACATGCCCCCGCTTCTGCTGCTATCTGCAGGCGACGCCCCTGCTGCCCCTGTTCCTGCCCCTGATACAGCCCCTGCTGCTGCCGCCGCTGCCGCCGCCGCTGCTCCTGCTGCTCCTCCCCCCCCACCTGCCCCTAAACTGGCCGAACGCCCCATCCCTTTCAGAGCAGCAGCAGCAGCTGCAGCAGAGGCGCTCGGTCCAGCACCAGGCTCTGAGACACAGGAGGACGAGGCGAGGCGGGAAGGATGATGATGATGGTGGTGGTGGCGACGGTCCGAACCCTCACGAGTCCCATGCCCTCCCTTATCCCCATCCCCTGTGCCCTGCCCTGCTGCTTGTCCCTCCTTCCCGAGCCTCTGACTGCCATGACTGCCTTGACTGGGTTGACTACCTTGACTTCCCAAACTGCCCTGGCTGCTCTGGCTGCCGTGGCTGCGCTTGTGGCTCTGCAGCAGGTCGCCCACCCGCCCGTTCTGCCTCCCTGCTCCGTGCACCGGAGGTTTATCGCTTGGCGACACTCCGGCCCGCTTCTCTCCAACTCCACCCACGCCCGGCGCGGCAGCGGCTGCAGCAGGAGCCCCTTTCGCTCCCGTTCCTCTCAACTCCATTGCTGATTGGAGATCTCTCAGCTCCTCTAACCCCGGCTTCCCTCCAGATTTAGAAGGCTCTGATGTTGCTCTCACAGCAGCACCTGAGGAGACCTGCCCACCTTCTCCCTGCCGTCCCTTCCCCTCTCTCCTATCCTGCCTGTCCCTATCCGTCCCCTCAGTCTCCCTTCTCACCTCCCCCTCCCCGTTCCCCAGTCTCACGTCCTCTGATTTCAAATCGTGATGCCCCCGGCTGTCGGACGATCGCAGCCGTTGATCTTGACCTGTCCGGAGATCAGGGGTTGAGACTGACCCGTGCAGCGGCTTGGGCGCTCCTGGTGCTGAGCTCAGATCCCGAGCATTGCCGTCCGTTGATTTCGAGATCCGTTCGTTAAGGGTTGCGGAGGGGCGTGTGTCCTGCTGCTGAGACGCACGTGTATCCTGCTTTTCCTGCTTGCTGGAAGCACGTGCGTCAGCTGTGCTGGTGCCACGTGTATCCAATGCATTAACACCGCGTGGCTCCAACGCATTAGTGCCACGTGTGTCCAATGCGTTAACGCCACGTGTATCCGGGGGGGCAGGAGCGCGGGGAATGCCGTTCTCCCCGTTGGGCATGCCTTGAGGCACTGCCTTGCGGTCCTGCTTCTTGTCTGCGGCAGTGCGAGCAGGAGGGTAACATGGAGGGGCGGCAGGATGGAACAAAAACAGAATGAGGGTGGTTTTTGAGAATTCTCAAAAACCACGCTCCAAAAACAGAATGACTTTTGTCTCGAATCACACGTTGCCTTGAGGCACCGCCTTGCGGTCCTGCTTCTTGTCGGTGGCAGTGCGAGCAGGAGGGGAACATGGAGGGGCGGCAGGATGGAAGAGAAACAGAATGACTTTTGTCTTGACTCACACGTTGCCTTGAGGCACCACTGCCTTGCGGTCCGGCTTCTTGTCTGTGGCAGTGCGAGCAGGAGGGGACAGGGAGGAGAGGCATGATGGATCAGAAGTGGTAGATGGAACCTAAATGGGAACGAAATGACACCACGGGGTAGAATGAAAACAATCACATGGGAACGGGAAACTGGAATGGCAGAGCATAAGCTGTGGATGCGAGGTGGGGCATGGAAAGGCGGACCTTTATGCTTGTCTCTGTGCTTCTCGTCTCGCCGCTTCTCCTCCCTCCGCTTCTCCTTCTCTTTGTGTCGCTCCTCCTTCCTCTTCTCATCCTTATGCTTATCCTCCTTCTTCTTCTCATCTTTCCTTCTCTCCTCCTTATTCCCCTCTTTCCTCTCCTCCTTCCTCTTCTCTTCCTTTCCCTTCTCCTCCTTCCCCTCCTTCCCTTCCTTCCCTTCCTTCCCCTCTCCACTCGCCTTTTCCCGTTGCTCCTCCTCCTTCCCCACATCTTTCCGCAATTCACTCTTCTGCTTTTCGCCCTCACCCTTATCTTTCCCCGAACCCTGACCGTCATCCCCCCTGCCTTTGCCCTTCTCCTCCTCTTGAGACGTCTCAAGACCCAAACCCTCACCCTTCTCTCCCTTGCTCTTCTCCTCTTTCCGAGACGTCTCCAAACGCAAACCCTCCCCTTTCTCACCCTTCTCTTTCTCCCCGCCCTTCCCCTTATCCGTGTCCCCGCCCTTCCCCTTCTCCCCGCCCGCCCCCCTCTCCGTGTTCCCATCCTTCTCCTTGCGCGCCGAGTCTTCAGACGACTGCTTCCGGTGCTCCTTAGACTCCTTCTCCTTAGACTCCTTTCCCTTTGATTCCTTAGAATCCCTGGGTTCTCTAGTTTCCTTGGGCTCTTTTGACTCCTTAGAACGCTTCTTCTCCTCCTTGCGCCGCTTCCGCTCCTCCTTGTCTTCCCCCTCGCCCCCTTCCCTATGCCGCTTCTTCTTCTTCTTTTTCTTATCCTTGTCTCGATCTTTATCTTTCCCCTCCGATCTCGTCTCCTGGTCGGCAGCAAAAGGCGGGAATGCAGGGTGGGCGGATATAGAGATATTTACTGATCAGGGAAGGGCAATAATATATTAACGATTTTTCAAGATTTAACATCGGGAAGAACGGGTCACAGGAACGCATTCCGATCCGTAGCGATATACCGCAGTCGGCAAACGGAGAGCGACGACGAGAACCCTAAACGCAATAATGAAAGATGCACGGACGACGGAGCGACTGGGAGTTAGAGCAATCGAGATTCTGTTCGAAACGGCATTCCGAAAAAGGGGAATGCGGCATTGCCTATCTCGAAAAAGATAATAGAAATTTCTGGAAACTCGGAACCACCTCTCAAGAAAAGAACCTCAACAGCTGCCACTCGCCTTGAACACGTCACCGCACCAGACCGTTCCGAACACCCCAGTTCTCTGAACCATTCCATCCGACAACGACCACGCTTTTCCCCATTCGTTCCTTGGGATTACCTTAGGGACGCTAAGAGACAAATCTGGGCGTGACTTTTTAAGTCCGACTCAGTATTCACCTCGGCTACCACCATACGTCCCATTCCCCTTGGGATTACCTTAGGAACGCTTAGAGACGGATCCCGAGGCTTCTTCTGGAACCCCGGCGGGGGATACGGCCAGCAGCGAGACATGGCGATCGCAATCACCCAATCGGCGCCTGCTGGACGCTCGAAAGGTCACCGGCAGGAGGAACTCATCGGACGCGACGCGACGACCTGGAGCTGTTATGATAGGAGCTGCGATAGTAGACGATGCGATAGTAAGAGATTCGGCTGCCGTTGACTGGCGCTGCAGCGATCAGCGGCGGCACCCGTTGTGGATTCGTAGCGGCTGCGACACGCCACTTCCCCAGTGAGCTTCAAAGGCGATGTGCTGCGGCTTTCGCCTGTTGCGGCTGCTGCGGTGCCGACGACAAAACGGCCGTGACGTATAATCGCTTCAGGACGCAGAATAATACCGCTTCGCCGAAAGTCGCCCAAAGGCTACCCGAGGATTATAGCACAATGTAGAATTAGGGCATTGCAGCAGCAATGACCAGCAAGCGTGATCACTCCCGTGGAAGGAGCGTGACGCGATGAAGCAGCGACGAATGAGGAGAGCGAAGCGTCGCCTACAGGCCGAATTTCCGGACCGCTCCCGAATGGACCTCGCGCGTTAACATCGAATCAGCAAATCAGCATCGAAGCAGAATCAAATCTGTAGTGAATCTATTTCCAAACCAGATCAGAACTGTCGCTACGATGAATTAATGGTGAGCCGCGTGACAACTTTCCCGCTTAGTATCCCGCTTGAGCGCTGAATACGTTTTCTCCCAGACGGCCAATTTAGGGCAAGGGTTCTCGCCTGACCTAAAAAGATCAGCCTAGCCTGATGCGAATTTGGTCAAGCACCGTCAGCCTTTCTTTCCCGATCAGCTCAGTTCGCGATGCGGTAGCGGCCGCCTTTGACAACGTTTTAAATCTCTTTCGTTGCCGCCGCTGCGCCGCCGCCTCCGCCGTTCCTGTAGGAAGACGGCGTGACGTGACGTAGCGCGTGGTTATTCAGAGGCCGTCTCGTCCTTAGCAGGCAGCTGAGCTGAAGCTCTAAGCTGTCTCGTGCTGGGAGAGAATCAAACCCTACAAAATGAAGCGGCTGGTTGGTCCTATTTATATTCCCAGTGCCAGCAGGCCAAGCATGTCACCTTGACAGGGGTGTAGCGCGTTGAATAGTGGTTAGACGAGGTTACGGACCAGGGCCTCAGGTATCAGGATAAAAGATCCTGAATGCCCTGATTTCAGGATCTGCATGGTGCCCCAGGACTGACATTTCAGTATTTGTATAAAAACCGGCCTGACAAATCAGTATTTATAGGATTTTGCATCCTGTGATCTCAGGATTTAAAAGTACCCCGGACCCTGATCCATCAGGATCCTATTGGAAAGTACCCTGAATCAGCCTGTACCACGAAAAAAAAATTGGTGACTAGATACAAAACTACCGACAGGGGTACAGCGCAACATGCGAGATGTGCGGTGGGAAATGATGAAATTTGCACCGCTGTACAGATTTTTTCGCGCGTGGCTGTACAGCGACACATCAAAGTTGCCATCTCGACCAATCAGGACCCGCCGCAGCAAAGAACCCACGCGGCGCGCGGCAACTTTGCCACGCTTAGCTTAAGCTCTCGGCCAACCTCGTCCACACCTCAGGTCACGACGGGGCGCCATGGCGCATGATCGTGGAACTCTCCAGAAGGAGGGTTTCCGTTCCATCTCCTCCTCTTCTCGACAGCAGTTCCTCCACCTCCTGCTTCATCCCTTTGTTGATGCAGGGCGAAACGTGATAGAATCATTCTTGTTAGTGTTTTTCCGCCCGCATTTTGCAACCTCCTCGACATCGTATCTCACACGTTGTTTCTGAAGCTGAAATCGCCTATGGCTTCACCGTCGCCACAGGGCGTCGGTGAAGCCCCCGTCATGCCTGACGAACCCGTAATTATTCAGCCCTTAACGGGCCTCGATTTCCTTCGTTTTGCGCCAGTCGTTCCCTCGCCAATAGTACCCTCGACAACGGATCCTCGTGTTCCTCCAGGAGCGTTACATCGATTGCGGTCAGCAATTCGGGGGCGGTGCAAGCGCAATGCTGTCGCCGTTTCTCGCGCGGCACAGCTCGCCGTGCAGCCGAGACGTGCGTGTGCAAGGCGTGGACGGTGATCATCAGCCATGCACTCACGAGTTCACTCTGCATGAGACAGCTGTAAAGGGCTACACCACCAGCGCGGGAGACCTCCAGTCGTGTGTGCGGACATGTCGGTCGTTCGCGACGGAGCTAATATACAATATTAACTTCCGCCTCGGCAGTCTGTCAACCCTCAATTCTGCTAAGCTCTTCATGCCACGCACCTGGCCGCGGGGAAGAGAGGCGAGAGACGCGGAGTGCCTTGAGCATCTGGACGGCCTCTACACCATGTTCCACGCGCGCGAGCGAGAGGAAGTTCTACCAGGTGAGTAAACCTCCCCCTCGTATTCGTCTTTGTGATTTGCTCCGGTATACGATTTTGTTGTATGTGTCAGTAAGCGTGATATGGCCCCTTGAGTTGCACTACGGTCCCTTGCTATCCATCACCCGTCCCTTCTGCAAGGTGTGACGAAGCGGGAGTGCAAAAGGGAGATGCGGACCTTCTTGTCGGTTCTATCCGGGGCGCCGAAGGAGGAGCAGGCCTTCCATGCGGGCCTGAAGGCGATGATGGCCACTGCAGACTGGCCGAGGAGCTACCCCAACCTGGTGCGGCTGTGGGTAGCAGTGGCGGTGTTGCCGATTAGCACTGTGGAGTGCGAACGCGGCTTCTCCCGACAAAACATCATCAAGAGTTGGCAGCGGACGGGATTGCACGACGCGAAGCTTGGTGATCTCATGACGCTGAGCTTGCTGGAGTACGACGTCGAGTGGGAAAGACCTTGTGGAGCTGTGGCACAGCACGAAGAAGCGCCGCCCAACCAAGCGTAAGAGCAACCCCCCTCATGCCGTGAAGAAGCGTGGTGGTGGTGGTGCAGCTGATGGTGGCAAAGGCAACAGCAGTGACAGGCAGCAGGAGAAGGCCGACCATGGCGGTGGCGGCCATGACTCAGATGATGATGTTGCAGGAGGATCTAGTGATGGTAATGATGTGCTGATGGAGGATGCTAGATGGATTTGAATAATGATTGTATTGTCAGAACGTGGAATGAAAATGTTTCACATACATAACAGTGTTGGTAAAGTAGTTTTTTACCCCCCTGACAAATCAGGATTACACTAGTCTTTACCCTGACAGGGCATGATTACATTAGTATTTACCCTGTCAAAACAGGATCCTGAATGCACCTCAGCACTGATCAATCAGGGCGATTTTTTTTTGGGGGGGGGAACTGCCCTGATGGGTCAGGGTCCCCTGAATCCTATCTGAGGCCCTGTTACGGACGGACCAACCAGCGGGTGGTTCTGCTGTTTCAAAAGTTCCGCCACATCCTCCTGGGCTGAGTCCTCCCCTCCCCCCCACGTATGCACACTCACCCAACGAACTAGCGCGCTCCTTCCCCCCGCTCCCCCCATTCTCCCCATTTCCCCCTTTCCCTGAACTGTTGTCTTCGAGAATCCCGAGGGTCAAATCGAGATTCGAGACCACCACCATCACATCATGAGGACAGCAGCTCGCGCGGGAACATGATGGGGCAGCCCATGGGGGAACCCTCCCGCCAAGTCTGGGTGGGCTCGCGCAGGCGGGAGAAATGTGAGGCAGTGCGGTGCGATGTGCTGTGCATGGCCTCGCCATCCAACAAGCTCCCCCCAAATAGGGATGGTCTTGAAAATTCTGAAGGCTGGGGCCCGGCGGGGCGGAAGCCCAATGAGGAACAGCGCAATGGGAACAGCTTCACCAGGCGCTGGTGGAACGTGGGAGCAAGGAACAGCGGGAACTGGCGGAGGGCCGAACCGAAAGCAGTTTCTGGAAGAGGACAGCGCCGTTTCGAGATTGCAGTTTGGCTCTTGACATGTTACGTTCGGTGAAGACAGTTGTTTCAGAGATGTTAATGGGTGCAGATGGTGCATCATGTCTCGATTTCATCGCGCTGCGCCAACAAAGATCACAGGTTCAAATTAAACACAAGGAAAAGCACCAAGGTCTGCCTTTGCGCAGGGTGCTTGCTGCTAGCCTTCACGAACCTCGAATCAGCGCGACCAATCGCGAGACATCGTTCGCCAGTGTTCGGCGCTCTCTTCACGCGACAACACCATCCCCCTCTACCCTGCTGGGACCCAGCCCCCGCTCCAGGCTACTGACTTTCCCTGACACAGGGAGGAGCGTGCTCGGTTTTCAGTTCATGTTTCACGTTTCCATTGGATATGCTACGTTCAAAAGCGGTAACACACGGTAACACGTGAACTTAGCTGGCACACCTAGGTTTGTGCAGCTAGACATTTTGACAAATTGCTAAAACCAGTCTATGTTCGACTACGTTAAAACAGCACGAATACCAGAGTGTAGAAGTTCCGCCTGAAAAGCAACCGTATAGGATATCGAAGAAGGCAGTTTTGAATTCATGGGTCAGACCAGCTAGCTACTACAACTAAACACCTACACCTCACCATCCTTTCTCGCCAGGATTCCTGGCACACATTTCGCGCATTGGCTTCTCGCGCCGCGAGGCGGGCTCATTGCAGATTCTAAGCAATTACGCCCGCTGCGTTATCAAGCTTCTGTCTCTAGGTTCGAATTTAACTGATTTGGATCGCCAGTTGGTACTTCGGTTGGTTCTCGGCCCGTCAGCGAAAGTCGGATGTACGGAGCCGTTGCATTGTCACCAGCTGCCCAATCCGGGAGACTGCTGATCTCCGCGAATCCCGCATGTTATTCCGCAGGATACCTGAACAGCTTACGAATCGAAACCACCGCGTTGGTGGGTGGATTTGCGAAAAGGTGTCAAACGGTAACCCGATCGTCCAGGAGTAATATCTCATTTCGCTTATCGTCGCACACCCATTTGTTCCCGAATCGGCTCTCATCTTGTGAACACCTTGGTAGAAGAAACCAACGGCGCGCAGCACTCTCCTCTGCGCTTGGTTGCCACGTGTCAGCCATGGCGGATTCGAGGGCTCCATTAGCGGATGCTGACGTGGATATGGTAGACAATGTCCAAGCGGATCAGCCAAACCTTCAGGGCGACGCGGACGTGGCCCTATCCAACGGTCACGATCCCGAGATTGTGAAATCCGAGGAGGATAAGAAGGCGTACCGCATGGTGACGCTCCCGAATGGGTTAATTACCCTGTTAATTTACGACCCTGAGATTGCCGCGTCAGGGGATGACGATGAGGATGATGATGAGGAGGAGGATGAGGAGGATGAGATAGAGAGTGAGGAGAGCGATGAGGAGATGAGTGTTGCTGAGGCTGAGGGAAGCGGAGATGGGACAAAAAGCAGCGGAAAGGGGAAGGGGGGGAAGGGGGAAAAGGGGGGTAAGGGTGGGAAGTCCAAGGGACGAAAAGGTGCTAGTAAAGGAGGGAAGGGAGGTGACGATAACGAGGGTGAGGATAGCGATTGGGAGACAGCGAGTGAGGAGGAGGAAGGGGAGGCGGAGGACGCAGGAACTGGCGGAACAGAGGAGAAAAAGGCAAAGGTGGTCGGAGGAAAGGGGGATGGTCAGGGTAAGGAAAGCGAGTCGGGGGCAGCAGGGGGTGAGACGACCGGGGAGGGGAAGGTGGGGGGAAAGCGGAAGAAAGTGGGGGGGATTAGGCTGGGTGGTGGTGGGTTGGGGCGGAAGGGGAAGGCTGGGGAGAAGAGTGCAGGGAAGGGGGCAGTGGGAAGAGGGGCGGAAGAGGGGGAAGAGGGTAGTGAGGAGGAGATGGAGAGTGGAGAGGAGGAGGAGGAATATGAGGGTGATGATGAGGAAGACGAGGATGATTCTGATGGGGATGATGATGAGGAGGATGATGACGGTGATGATGACGATCAACCAGGAGCAGCAAAGAAGGTGCCGTAACTACCCTATACTTGTTGGTTCTTGGGAACTCTCAAATTCCAACTACTGTATACTTGCTCCAAATACTGATGGACCATTCCATTTTTTCCCTATTCCCCAGCTTCGGTTGCCACCCCCACCCCACGTCTCCCCTCCCACTGTCCCTCCCTTCGTCCTTCTGCCTCTCTGCCTCTTGCTCGCTGCCTGCGCCTCTATTTTGATCCTCCTCTGTAACGCATCTTCCTGCTACCCCAGCTCTCCCAACCCCTGCCTCACCTCTCCCAACCCCTGCCTCACCTCTCCCCACCCCTGACTCACCCCTCCCCACCCCTGACTCACCCCTCCCCACCCCTGACTCACCCCTCCCCACCCATGCCTCCCCTCACCCCTCCCCACCCCACCTCTTCCAGCTGGCGGCGGCTGCCATGTGCGTGGGTGTGGGAAGCTTCTTGGATCCTCCCGATGCTCTTGGCCTCGCGCATTTCCTTGGTCAGTGAATGCACACTCGCCCAGAGTTTGGGCTTTAATGAAAGGTTTTTTTTTTTTTTTTTTTTTTTTTTTTTTTTTTTTTTTTTTTTTTTTTTTTTTTTTCGGTTGCCCTGCGGTGCTCTTGGTTGCCCTGCGGTGCTCTTGGCTGCCCTGCCTTGCTCCCTGGAGAAGATTTTCACGGGCATTCTCAGATTCTCGAGCATAACCGATGGAATTTCTGAAGCGTGTTACATTTTCTCCTCTTCTTGCCACCCTCCCTCCCTCAATCCTGCCCGCCCTCTCTCCTTTATACAACAGAGCACATGCTCTTCATGGGCAGCGTCAAGTTCCCTGTTGAAAATGATTTTACTTAGTTTTTGACGTTTCAGATTCTCTCTCCTCCCTCTGTCCCTCTCTTCTTCATACTGCAGAGCACATGCTCTTCATGGGCAGCGTCAAGTTCCCTGACGAGAACGAGGTGAGGCCACAAACCCTTTATTGTAACTTTCGAACCCTAATCGGGCCCTAGAGCAAGCTTTTCATGGTAAACCTTAGATTCGTATTCATATCTCCCCTCCTGGAGAGTCATGGGTTATTCTGTGCCACACACCAGAGTGACACTTCTTGAACCCTGAACCCTAAACCTTCCTGACCCCTAAAACCCTGAACCCTGACTCGTGACCATTGAACCATGTAAAGCACTGCTTCGTCGCTCACATACAGCATACCCTCCCCCTCTTCCCCCACTTTTTGTCTCCACCCATCCCCTTTCCATCTCTTCTTCCCCTCCCCCACCTGCGCATACATACACGCCCTTCCCTTGCAGTACGACCCATTTCTGAGGCGGCACGGCGGCGGATTTTGAGGCGCCTCAAAATTTTCGCCACTTCTTCCCCTCCCCCACCTGCGCATACATACACGCCCTTCCCTTGCTGTATGCCCCGTTTCTGAGGCGGGTTTTGAGACGTCTCAAAACACTTCTTCCCCTCCCCCACCTGCACATACATACACGCCCTTCCCTTGCAGTATGACCCGTTTCTGAGGCGGCATGGCGGTGGTTCGAATGCATTCACAGAGACAGAGTTCACGTGCTACCACTTTGGCGTCCCACACAAGTTGATATTTGAGGCGCCTAAAAAACAAGACACGGAGATGACGTGCTATCACTTTGGCGTTGCACCCACACCACATAGAGCAAACCCTTTTCTCCATTCTCCCTCCCTTTCCCCTCCCCCTCACACACACACCACTCCTTGCTTGCAGTACGACTCGTTTCTGAGGCGGCACGGTGGCGGCTCGAACGCGTTCACAGAAACAGAGTTCACGTGCTACCACTTTGACGTGGCACACAAGTACCTGCACCCTGCTCTCGACAGGTGAGCATCTTCTGAAGTGCGTTCACAAGGTGAGCTTGAAGTGTGCACCACCAACTGCAATGCGTTCACAGAGACAGAGCTCACGTGCTACCACTTTGACGTCGCACACAAGTACCTGCACCCTGCTCTCGACAGGTGAGCATCTTCTGAAGTGCGTTCACAAGGTGAGCTTGGAGTGTGCACCACCAACTGCAATGCGTTCACAGAGACAGAGCTCACGTGCTACCACTTTGACGTGGCACACAAGTACCTGCACCCTGCTCTCGACAGGTGAGCATCTTCTGAAGTGCGTTCACAAGGTGAGCTTGGAGTGTGCACCACCAACTGCAATGCGTTCACAGAGACAGACCTCACGTGCTACCACTTTGACGTCGCACACAAGTACCTGCACCCTGCTCTCGACAGGTGAGTGAGCCCCAGAGGCATCTGAAATGAGAAGGTGAGCTTCAGTTGCGCATCTCCACCTTCACTGCAATGTGTGCACAGAGACAGAGTCCACGTGCTACCACTTTGACGTGGCACGCAAGTACCTGCACCCTGCTCTCGACAGGTGAGTGAGCCCCAGAGGCATCTGAAATGAGAAGGTGAGCTTCAGTTGCGCATCTCCACCTTCACTGCAATGTGTGCACAGAGACAGAGTCCACGTGCTACCACTTTGACGTGGCACGCAAGTACCTGCACCCTGCTCTCGACAGGTGAGTGAGCCCCAGAGGCATCTGAAATGAGAAGGTGAGCTTCAGTTGCGCATCTCCACCTTCACTGCAATGTGTGCACAGAGACAGAGTCCACGTGCTACCACTTTGACGTGGCACGCAAGTACCTGCACCCTGCTCTCGACAGGTGAGTGAGCCCCAGAGGCATCTGAAATGAGAAGGTGAGCTTCAGTTGCGCATCTCCACCTTCACTGCAATGTGTGCACAGAGACAGAGTCCACGTGCTACCACTTTGACGTGGCACGCAAGTACCTGCACCCTGCTCTCGACAGGTGAGTGAGCCCCAGAGGCATCTGAAATGAGAAGGTGAGCTTCAGTTGCGCATCTCCACCTTCACTGCAATGTGTGCACAGAGACAGAGTCCACGTGCTACCACTTTGACGTGGCACGCAAGTACCTGCACCCTGCTCTTGACAGGTGATAAGAGACCCTGCTCTTGACAGGTGATAAGAGACCCTGCTCTTGACAGGTGATAAGAGACCCTGCTCTTGACAGGTGATAAGAGACCCTGCTCTTGACAGGTGATAAGAGACCCTGCTCTTGACAGGTGATAAGAGACCCTGCTCTTGACAGGTGATAAGAGACCCTGCTCTTGACAGGTGATAAGAGACCCTGCTCTTGACAGGTGATAAGAGACCCTGCTCTTGACAGGTGATAAGAGACCCTGCTCTTGACAGGTGATAAGAGACCCTGCTCTTGACAGGTGATAAGAGACCCTGCTCTTGACAGGTGATAAGAGACCCTGCTCTTGACAGGTGATAAGAGACCCTGCTCTTGACAGTTGATAAGAGACCCTGCTCTTGACAGGTGATAAGAGACCCTGCTCTTGACAGGTGATAAGAGACCCTGCTCTTGACAGGTGATAAGAGACCCTGCTCTTGACAGGTGATAAGAGACCCTGCTCTTGACAGGTGATAAGAGACCCTGCTCTTGACAGGTGATAAGAGACCCTGCTCTTGACAGGTGATAAGAGACCCTGCTCTTGACAGGTGATAAGAGACCCTGCTCTTGACAGGTGATAAGAGACCCTGCTCTTGACAGGTGATAAGAGACCCTGCTCTTGACAGGTGATAAGAGACCCTGCTCTTGACAGGTGATAAGAGACCCTGCTCTTGACAGGTGATAAGAGACCCTGCTCTTGACAGGTGATAAGAGACCCTGCTCTTGACAGGTGATAAGAGACCCTGCTCTTGACAGGTGATAAGAGACCCTGCTCTTGACAGGTGATAAGAGACCCTGCTCTTGACAGGTGATAAGAGACCCTGCTCTTGACAGGTGATAAGAGACCCTGCTCTTGACCGGTGATAAGAGACCCTGCTCTTGACAGGTGATAAGAGACCCTGCTCTTGACAGGTGATAAGAGACCCTGCTCTTGACAGGTGATAAGAGACCCTGCTCTTGACAGGTGATAAGAGACCCTGCTCTTGACAGGTGATAAGAGACCCTGCTCTTGACAGGTGATAAGAGACCCTGCTCTTGACAGGTGATAAGAGACCCACCCTTTGCTGGACCCCGCTTCCCCATCCTGGCCCATCGCACCCCTCTCATATCAGCTCTGCGCTGTTCTTTGGGCCGCCACTGGCTCCCCCCCCCGACCGACCCACACCCTTCCCTCCCTCCCTCCCTCCCTCCCTCCCTCCCTCCCTCCGTCCCTCCGTCCCCCCCTCCCTCCCCCCCCTCCCTCCCTCCCTCCCTCCCTCCCTCCCTCCCTCCCTCCCTCCCTCCCTCCCTCCCTCCCTCCCTCCCTCCCTCCCTCCCTTCCCCCTTTCAGGTTTGCGCAGTTCTTTGTGGCGCCGCTGGTGAAGGCAGATGCCATGGAGAGAGAGGTGCAGGCTGTGGACTCGGGTGAGTTGACCTCCGTTGACTTGTATTGACCCTTGATGTTTGTTTACTTTCAATGACTTGCGTTGACTTGCGTTGACTTGCATTGACTTTGGTTGACTTGCGTTGACTCGATTCTGTCGATTCGTTTCATGTCTCTAACCTTGCCTCTAGTCCTTGTCCTGTGCGCGCACGCACAAGACCCCCCTCCTTCCCCCGGCCTACCCTCCTGTTTCTGAGTCAACTAAAAAACGTTTCATGTCTCTAACCTTGCCTCTAGTCCTTGTCCTGTGCACGCACAAGATCCCCCTCCTTCCCCCGGCCTACCCGCCCCCTTCCCTCTCACCCTCATCTCCCCCCTCCCTCCCAGAGTTCAACATAAGTCTGCAGAGCGATGTGTGTCGGGTGCAGCAGCTGCAGTGCTCCACGTGCGTGCAGCCAGACCACCCCTTCCGCAAGTTCTCCTGGGGCAACCGCAAGAGCCTCATAGACGACCCCGCCAAGCTTGGAGTGGACATGAGAGAGAGGCTGCTGCAGCTCTACTCACGGTTTTATACAGCCGGGGCGATGAGGCTGGTTGTGGTTGGGGGCGGTGAGTGCTGGTGTTTGAGGGTTGGTTGTGGTGCGGTGTGGTGTGGTTGTGCCACATGCAGCAGGTTCAGGTATTTGGGCATGTTGGAGCGGCTGCTGCAGGTTCTCCTGGGGCAACCGCAGGAGCCTCATAGACGACCCGGCCAAGCTGGGAGTGGACATGCGGGAGCGGCTGCTGCAGCTCTACTCGCGGTTCTACACAGTTGGGGCGATGCGGCTGGTGGTGGTTGGGGGAGGTGAGTCCTTGTGTTTGGGGTTTGTGTGCGATCCCTTGTGGTTGTGTGCATGCAGCAGGCAGGTACAGGTGTGGACATGCTCGTGCGGCTGCTGCAGCTCTGTTCTCGGCTCTACAAAGCCGGGGCGATGCGGCTGGTCGTAGTGGGGGGAGGTGAGTGTGCGGATGCGTGTGCGTTTATGGGTCTGGGTGTGGGGGCTGAGACTCTTACCTCCCTTCTCCTCCCATCTCCCCCTCGCCCTTTCTCTCTCTCCATTCAATCCCACAGAGCCCCTGGACACGCTGGAGTCTTGGGTGAGGCAGCTCTTCTCGCCCATCCCTCCCGGGGGCACTCAGGGAACTAACTCCGTTATCTCCCGCTCTCATGCCACATACCCTTGCTCCTCTCCCACAGAGCCCCTGGACACGCTTGAGTCATGGGTGAGGCAGCTCTTCTCGCCCATCCCTCCCGGGGGCACTCAGGGAACTAACTCCGTTATCTCCCGCTCTCATGCCACATACCCTTGCTCCTCTCCCACAGAGCCCCTGGACACGCTTGAGTCATGGGTGAGGCAGCTCTTCTCGCCCATCCCTCCCGGGGGCAGCGGCATTCACCCGCTGCTGCACCAGCTGTCCCCGCCTGCCACCTTCTCTGCGCCCTCCCAGGACTCTGAAATGCTGGGGCCTGGTGCTGGTGGTGCGTGGATAGGGGAGAAGCGCACAGGACTCTTACCTCCTTTTTCCTCCCATCTCTGCCCCTCTCTCTTTCGTCCTCTCCATGCTATTCACCAGAGCCCTTGGACACACTCGAGTTGTGGGTGAGGCAGCTCTTCTCGCCCATCCCCCCAGGCGGCAGCGGCATTCACCCGCTGCTGCACCAGCTGCCCCCGCCTGCCACCTTCTCTCCACCCTCCCAGGACTCGGAGATGCTGGGTCCTGGTGCTGCTGGGTTGGAGCAGGAGGAGGGGGGGGCAGGGGAAGTGGTGGGAGGTGGTAATGGTAGCAGTGCTGCTGCTGCTGCTGCTGCTGCTGCTGGTGATGGTGATGGTGCTGCTGGTGCTGATGGTGGTGGTGCTGTGGCTGCTACAGCTAGGACGAAGGGACCGCTGGCGGCGGTGTTGGCAGGGAGCAGAGCAGCATCTGAGGTATCCACTGCCGCTACTGCTGGCACTGCTGCTACAGCCGCTACAGCCGCTACAGCTGTTGCTGTTCCTGGGATGCAGATGGGGACGACAGAGACAAGCGCAGCGAAAGGGGAGAAGGGGAAGGGAGACAAGGCGGAGGAGGCGGAGGTTGGGGATGGGGATGGGGGGCAGTGGAGGGGGGTGTGGGAGGCAGGGCGGCTGTATGAAGTGGCGAGTGTGAAGGAGCAGCAGCAGGTGTCGCTCATGTGGACACTGCCGTGCCTGCATGCAGAGTATGCCAGCAAACCCCATGACTACCTCTCACACCTCATTGGCCACGGTGAGTGTGACACCCTTATGAGGCATGGTGAAACTCACAGCAGCTCAGCTTAGCATGGCACAGCAGGTGTCGCTCATGTGGTCACGCCGTGCCTGCATGCCGAGTATGCCAGCAAACCCCACGACTACCTCTCGCACCTCATCGGGCACGGTGAGACTCGTAGCGGGAGTGGGAGGTGGCATGAGGGTATTCATCAGACACAGCAGGTGGCAGCAGCAGGTGTAGTTGATGTGGACACTGCTGTGCCTGCATGCCAAGTATGCCAGCAAACCCCATGACTACCTCTCGCACCTCATTGGCCACGGTGAGTGTGACACCCGGCACGGTGAGACCTGCAGGAAAGGTCAAGGCAGGAGGGGGGGTAGGACATGGGAGGGGAGGGCATGGGAAGGGGGGCAGATCTCTGCTGCATGCCGAGTATGCCAGCAAACCCCATGACTACCTCTCGCACCTCATTGGCCACGGTGAGTGTGACACCCTTGAGGCACAGTGAGACCTGCAGGAAAGGTCAAGGCAGGAGGGGGGGTAGGACATGGGAGGGGGGCATGGGAGGGGGGGTATGGGAGGGGGGTTATGGGAGGGGGGGTATGGGAGGGGGGGTATGGGAGGGGGGGCAGATCTTTGCGTTGTCTCAGACCCTGCATGCGGAGCGGACAGGCCAGCAAACCCCACAACTGTCTCTCGCACCTCATCGGGCATGGTGAGATGAAACTTGCAGCACAGAAAAACAGTTTCAAACCTGAGCGTACGCGCGTTTCGGCCGGTGAAATGCAACTTCTCTTGCAGGGGAGCGCAAAGCTTCTCTTCCCTTCACAAATGGCACCGGCAGCCTGTTATCGTTGCTCAGTGTGAAGGGGTGGCCCGCTAGACTCACTAAGTAGGATCTTTCCCTACTTGTGCCTTGATGATCTCCCTTGTGATCTGTCCTTGATGATCTCCCTTGTGATCTGTCCTTGATGATCTCCCTTGTGATCTGTCCTTGATGATCTCCCTTGTGATCTGTCCTTGATGATCTCCCTTGTGATCTGTCCTTGATGATCTCCCTTGTGATCTGTCCTTGATGATCTCCCTTGTGATCTGTCCTTGATGATCTCCCTTGTGATCTGTCCTTGATGATCTCCCTTGTGATCTGTCCTTGATGATCTCCCTTGTGATCTGTCCTTGATGATCTCCCTTGTGATCTGTCCTTGATGATCTCCCTTGTGATCTGTCCTTGATGATCTCCCTTGTGATCTGTCCTTGATGATCTCCCTTGTGATCTGTCCTTGATGATCTCCCTTGTGATCTGTCCTTGATGATCTCCCTTGTGATCTGTCCTTGATGATCTCCCTTGTGATCTGTCCTTGATGATCTCCCTTGTGATCTGTCCTTGATGATCTCCCTTGTGATCTGTCCTTGATGATCTCCCTTGTGATCTGTCCTTGATGATCTCCCTTGTGATCTGTCCTTGATGATCTCCCTTGTGATCTGTCCTTGATGATCTCCCTTGTGATCTGTCCTTGATGATCTCCCTTGTGATCTGTCCTTGATGATCTCCCTTGTGATCTGTCCTTGATGATCTCCCTTGTGATCTGTCCTTGATGATCTCCCTTGTGATCTGTCCTTGATGATCTCCCTTGTGATCTGTCCTTGATGATCTCCCTTGTGATCTGTCCTTGATGATCTCCCTTGTGATCTGTCCTTGATGATCTCCCTTGTGATCTGTCCTTGACTTCTGAGGCTCCTGAAAAGTGCCGTGCCTCCCTTCATCGTCACCCTCTTCCGTCCCTCCCACATCGCCCTCTCTTCTTCCCCCCCACAGAGAGCAGTGGCAGTCTGCTATCGCTGCTCAAGGCCAAGGGGTGGGCGACGGAGCTGGCTCTTCTTCCTCCATCCCTCCTTCATCACCCTCTTTTGTTCCTCCCTCATTCACACTCTTCCCCTTCCACAGAGGGCAGTGGCAGTCTGCTATCTCTGCTCAAGGCCAAGGGGTGGGCGACGGAGCTGGCAGCGGGGGTGGGGGAGAGCGGGTATGAGAAGAGCTCCCTCGCTTTTGTCTTCACCGTTACAATCACACTCTCTGACGATGGCCTCAAGCACGTGAGTCCTGCTTGTTTCTCCGAGAAGGATTTTTTTCTTTTCTGAACCTCCTGGTCTCGCTGGGGTTGCTTGCTTGCTTGCTTGCTTGCTTGCTTCGGTTCTCAGTCACGCTCTCTCCGATGATGATGATAGCCTCAAGCACGTGAGTCCTGCTTCTTGCTTGTTACGAGATACTATTTTCGGAGAAGACAAATCTGAAGCACCTGGCCTCGTCACTTGCTTGCTTTCTTGGTCAATCACACTCTCCAATGATAGGCTCAAACACGTGAGTCTCGCTTGTGTTGTCAAAGTTACATATATATATATATATATATATATATATATATATATATATATCATTTTTCCGGTTTCATTTGGGTACCTCCTCTATCTCTCCATCCCTTCGAGCTCCTCTCGGTCTCTCCCTTCCACCTCCCGCCGCCCCCACCAGTACATGAGCATGCTGCGCCAGGCAGTGCTGCAGTTACCGCACTCTCTTACCTGCTGTCCACCTCCCCGCACACACCGTCTCCCACCCCACCAGGCGCTAGATGTTGTAGGAACGGTGTTCCAGTACATCACCATGCTGCGCCTGGCCCCGCCCCTGCGGTGGGTGTTTGAACCCTCTTATTGCCTCTCTCTTTCCCGTCCCTTCACCCCACTTCCCCCCCTTACCTCACCCCCACCAGGCGCTAGACGTTGTAGGAACGGTGTTCCAGTACAACACCATGCTGCGCCTGGCCCCGCCGCACCGGTGGGTGTTTGAACCCTCTGATTGCCTCACTCTTTCCCGTCCCTTCACACCACTTCCCCCCCTTACCTCACCCCCACCAGGTGCTAGACGTTGTAGGAACGGTGTTCCAGTACATCACCATGCTGCGCCTGGCCCCGCCCCAGCGGTGGGTGTTTGAGGAGCTGCAGGCCATCGCAGCCATGGACCTGCGATTCGCCGAGGAGGATTCTCCTGATGAATACGCCGTCAGGCTCGCGGGTAGGTTCTTTCATGTGCTGGGTGGGGCTGGCAGGCGGATTGGAAGGTGCATCTCTCACTCGCCCCCAGCGGTGGGTGTTTGAGGAGCTGCAGGCCATCGCTGCCATGGACCTGCGATTCGCCGAGGAGGAATCGCCTGACGAGTACGTCGTCAGATTGGCAGGTCAGTCCGTGGGTGGATTTTTGAGGCACCTCAAGGATGGGACACAGGGCTAGAACGTTGTCCAGTGTGGCCGTGCCGTGGCTGCTCTCCCCCCCCCTTCCCAGCGGTGGATGTTTGAGGAGCTGCAGGCCATCGCTGCCATGGACCTGCGATTCACCGAGGAGGACTTTCCTGATGAATACGCTGTCAGATTGGCAGGTACGTTGCTGTCACTGGGACTGGAAAAGATGGGCCACCGTAGAGGGGTGAAATGACATGTGATATCAGGGGAGGGAATAACGTTCTGGTCCATCTGCTCCCTCAAGTTGACTTTTGAGTCGACTCAAAAGACAACTCGTAGAGGGGTGAAATGACATGTGATATCAGGGGAGGGAATAACGTTCTGGTCCATCTGCTCCCTACCTACCCCTTTCCCCTTACCCTTCCTGGTTTTAAGTCGACTCTGAAAACACGACGTGTGATCGCAGTGGAGTACATATGGGTCCATCTTTTCCTTTTCACTTTCCCCTTCTCCCTCCATTCCTCCCCGTTCCTCCCCCTCCACCAGGCAACATGATTTACAACCCCAAGAGACATGTTTTGAGTCCACTCAAAACACACCTGTGATAGCACCTGTGATAGCACCTGTGATAGCACCTGTGATAGCACCTGTGATAGCACCTGTGATAGCACCTGTGATAGCACCTGTGATAGCACCTGTGATAGCACCTGTGATAGCACCTGTGATAGCACCTGTGATAGCACCTGTGATAGCACCTGTGATAGCACCTGTGATAGCACCTGTGATAGCACCTGTGATAGCACCTGTGATAGCACCTGTGATAGCACCTGTGATAGCACCTGTGATAGCACCTGTGATAGCACCTGTGATAGCACCTGTGATAGCACCTGTGATAGCACCTGTGATAGCACCTGTGATAGCACCTGTGATAGCACCTGTGATAGCACCTGTGATAGCACCTGTGATAGCACCTGTGATAGCACCTGTGATGGCACCTGTGATAGCACCTGTGATGGCACCTGTGATAGCACCTGTGATGGCACCTGTGATAGCACCTGTGATGGCACCTGTGATAGCACCTGTGATAGCACCTGTGATAGCACCTGTGATAGCACCTGTGATAGCACCTGTGATAGCACCTGTGATAGCACGGGATTACTTTCACAACAAATGGGACCCCCTCCCCCATCGCATCATCGCCTACCTGCTCTTGCTACTCTCGCTTCTACCCTGCTACCTCTTCCCCTCCACCCTCCCCTATCTCACTGGCCCCCCCAGGCAACATGTTCTATTACCCCAAGAAGCGCGTCATTGCAAGGGATCACATCTTCTTCCCTCTGCTCCCTGCCCCCCCCCCCTCCCCTCCCAGGCAACTTACCCCAAGCGGCATGTGACAGCAGGGGACCACATTCACGACAAGTGGGAACTCCATCGCATTGCCTACCTGCACTCTCTTCTCTTCCTGCTCTCTCTGCTCTCACTGCTCCCCTTTCCCTCCCAGGCAACATGTTCTACTACCCCAAGCGGCATGTGATAGCAGGGGACTACATTCATGACAAGTGGGACCCTGACCGCATCGCTTACCTGCTCTCGCTGCTCTCGCCACAGTCCGTGCGCCTGGACCTGCTCACTCACTCCTTCGACCACACCAGAGAAGGTGAGCGCGTGTTCTTATAGGGCCTAGGCTTCAGGCCTTGCTGCCCTCTCTACCCTCTCTGTCGTCTCTGCTCCCTCCCTCTCGCGCTCATCGCTTACTCACTCATTGATCCCACTCTATGCCTCTCTCTCCCTCCCTATCTCCCTCAGGCATTTCAATGGAGGCGTGGTTCGGAGTGCTCTACACCACAACCAGGCGATAGTGAATTCGTTTCGGGACGTACCAGAACAGATTCACTAACTTCTATACCTCTCTCCCATGCTACAGGTATTCTCAAGGAGCCGTGGTTCGATGTGCCCTACACCACAACCCTGCTCTCCCCGGCTCTCCTGGACCAATGGGCGAGCGACACGTGGCTCAGCCCCGACCTGCGCATGCCTCCCCCCAACGAGTTTATCCCCACCGACTTCTCCCTCCGCCCCTCCTCCACTGCTGCCGCCTCTGCTACCACCACCACCACCACCACTGCCACCACCGCCACCGCCAGCACCACCACGGCTGCTGCCACCAACAGCAGTGATCCCCTCAACGGGACCACTCCCAGTGCTGTCAGTGCGCCTAGTGCACCCAGTGTGCCGCGGGTGGTGAGGGAGGAGGCGGGGCGGTGCAAGGTGTGGTTCAAGCAGGACGACGTGTTCCGCTCGCCGCGCCTCAACGCCCACTTCGCCCTCTCCTCCCCTCACGCCTGCGACTCTCCCCGCTCCGCCGCCCTCACTGAGCTGGCTGTGAAGCTTATCGAAGACTCTCTAAACGAGACCCTCTACCTGGTGAGGCTTTGGCGTGCCTGTGTGTGTGTCTTTCTGCCTGTCTGGGTATCTTTGCATGTCAATGCGTGCATACTCTGCAAATCGCCCCATCATGTTACATCCTCTATCTACCCTCCTTCCTTCCACCTCCCCGCCTTTGCAGGCGAGTGTAACCAAGCTAGACACCTCCATGGCCGTCCGGGGCTTTAACATCCCCACCTTGACCCCCTTTCCCCAATTCCCCTCCCTTTTCTCCCCTCCTCCCTTTTGCAGGCGAGTGTGGCCAAGCTAGACACGAACATGGCCGTGCAGGGCTTTAAGATCGAGATCCGCATCACGGGCTTCAGCCACAAGCTGCCGACGCTCGCCGCCCGCATCTTCCGCCACATCAGCATGTTCCGGGCGGCGGCCGACCGCTTCAGCGCGCTCAAGGAGGAGCGGTGCCGCGCGTACCGCAACGCGCTCTTAAAGCCCCTCAAGCACTCGGCGTATCTCCGCCTGCTGCTGCTGCGCACCCCCGCCTGGACCATCCCGGACAAGCTATCAGCGCTAACTGCGTGCGAGGTGGACGATCTGAACGCCTTTCTGCAGACTCTCTTCTCCCGGGTAAGTTTTGTTAGATGCAACACGATACTGATTGGGTTTTGCAGTCTGCTGCTGCTGCGCACCCCCGCCTGGACCATCCCGGACAAGCTATCGGCGCTAACTGCGTGCGAGGTGGACGATCTGAACGAGTTCCTGCGGGTGCTCTTCTCGCGGGTGAGACTTGTTAAAGGCAACGAGCCCGGCATGGTAAGGATTGAGTTTTGAAACCCATCAGTGATTGAAGGCTGCTACGTGTGCCCTCCTGAACCATCCCCGCCTGAACCGCTTCAGCCCTATTGGTGCCTTCACTTCACTTGAGTCTTGTTGGAGGCAACGAGCCCGGCATGGTAAGGATTGAGCTTTGAAACCCACCGGTGATTGAAGGCTGCGAGCCTTCACTTCACTCAAGTCTGTCCCCCTTTTTCCCCCACTCGCCACCTTGCCTCGCTCCCAGGCGCACATAGAAATGCACATTCACGGCAATGCGACAGAACCGGATGCTCTAGCACTTGCCTCAGCCGTCACAGACACCCTCCCGGTGCCGTCCCCTCCATCCCCCTTCTACACCCACTCCCCACTTTTTCCACCAGACATACATAGAAATGCTGATTCACGGGAATGCAACAGAGGAGGACGCACTAGCGCTCGCCTCAGCCGTCACAGACACCCTCCCGGTGCCCTCCCCTCCGCTGCTGGACCTCCCTTCAGAGCGCTGCCTGCAGCTGCCATGTGGCAAGTCCCTGTTGGTCGAGAGCCCCGTGGGGAACCCGGCCGAGGAGAATTCTGCAGTCGAGGTGAGGGGCAGGTAGGAGTGAGGTAGGTGAAAGTGGGGCAGATGGGGGTGGAGCAGGTCCCACCTAAATGTCTGGTCCAGAGATTTGGGTATAAAGTAGGTCTTACAGGCCTGCTGTGCCGTGCGTGCAGTCCTCAAATTTTGTCAATCCGCTCCCCTTTTGCCCGACCCCCATCACATCACATCAGGTGTACTACCAGGCCTGTCAGGACCAAGGCAGGGCGTCCATCCGAGACCGATCACTGGTGGATCTACTTGAGCAGGTGAGGAAGAGGAGTCTGCTCATTTGTTTTGTTCATAAGCCATCTATGAATGTGGGGTACAGAGGAAAATGCGGCACTCAAATCACCTCGCTTCCGGAAGTTTTTTTCTTTCTTTCTTTCTTTTTTGGGGTGGGATCGAGTAGTTTTCTCCATCCCGTCCATCTCTCATGCATTCCCACATACGTCTCTCATGTTTCCCTCATTCATCCTTATTGCACACCGCAGGTCATGTCAGAGCCGCTCTTTGACACGCTGCGCACCAAGGAGCAGCTGGGGTACCGCGTGGACTGCGGCACCCGCCTCACACACGGCGTCTTTGGCTTCTGCATCCGCGTGCAGTCTGCTGATTACGGCCCCGGATTTCTGCAGCAGCGAGTTGACTCCTTCCTCAACGCCTTCCGCGATAACCTGGTAGGAGCCCTGCTGTGGTGACAACTGTATTTGAATGAAAGTGCTGTCTTTGGCTTCTGCATCCGCGTGCGGTCGGCTGATTACGGCCCGGAATACTTGCAGCAGCGCGTTGACTCCTTCCTCAACACCTTCCGCGGTAACCTGGTAAGAACCTGCTGTGGTGACGGCTGTGGTTTCTGCAATCGGCTGACCACGGCCCGGAATACTTGCAGCAACGAGTCGACTCCGTCCTCTCCTCACCACCTTCCGAGATAACCTGGTAAGTACTGCACGCACCTGTTGAGATGACAAGCTGCCTTTGGCTTGTGTCAGAATACTCACAAGCAACTTCCAAGGTATTTTACTTCTTTACTTGGATGCAGTCAGCCACAAGTGGGCCTAGCTCCCTCCCTAGCTCCCTCTCTCTCTCTCCCCACTTCCTGTCTCACCCCTGTTTCCCAGAGCGCATGCACTTGCTCATGCTCTCTTGTCCACCCTCCTTGCCCGCGCTCTCTTGCCCTTTCCTCCCTCCCTCTCCCTCTCCGCCCCTCAGAGCGCCCTGCCCGAGGCAGATTTCAGGGTGCACAGGGCAGCGCTGCAGGTGCTCAAGCTGCGCCCTTCCCTGCTCACTTACTCACTCTCACGCTCTCTTGCCCTTTCCTCCCTCCCTCTCCGTCTCCGCAGCAGAGCGCCCTGCCCGAAGCTGATTTCAGGGCGCACAGAGCAGCGCTGCAGGTTATCAAGATGCCTCCTCCCCTTCTCACTAGCTTTCCCTCCCTCGCCCTCTCTCCCCATCTCTCCATGTCTCTCCCTCTCTCTCTAACTTCAGAGCGCCCTGCCCGAAGCTGATTTCAGGGCGCACAGGGCGGCCCTGCAGGTGCTGAAGATGCGCAAGGACCACACACTGGGGGATGAAACGCACCGCTACTGGGAGCAAATCTGGGAGGGCAGGTGAACCCCAGTTTTTCCATTTTCCGCATTTTCCTGTATTTTTTCAAGCTGTGCGAGGTATATTTGAAAAAGGTCCCAAAGCTCCCTGTATGATTGCATTCCACACTGTTCTCTTCCCCATCTCCCCCCCCTTTTTTTTCCCCCTCTCCCCCATCCCCTCCACTTACCACCCACCATTGCTGCGACATTCCCCCAGTTCGCTCTTCAACTCGCGCCAGCTGGAGGCTGTAGCCCTCTGCAACATCACGCTTGCATGCTGAGCTGAGCTGCATGATTGGGTAATCTTACACCCTCCTTTCCCCCAAAACCCCATTTCCCCAAACCCTCCTCCCCCCCCACCTTCACCCCAGTTCGCTCTTCAACTCGCGCCAGCTGGAGGCTGTGGCGCTCTGCAACATCACGCTTGCCGAGCTGTGTGCATGGTTCGACCGCCACATCAGCATGACAGCTGGCGCCGACAGCGATGGGGGGGACGGCGCTGACAAGGACAGCATTATGGGCGAGAACGGAGAGGCCGGTGCATTGGAGGCAGGTAACGTGGAGGCTTATAAGGGGGATGGGAATGGGGATGGTGGAGGGAAGGTGCTTGGACGGCGCGTGCTGGTGCACGTGTGGGGAGCAGGCAAGTGGAAGGAGAGGAGTGAGGTGAGCACTGGGGAGACAGGAAAAGAGGCAGCTGGAAAGGCTGGAAAGGCCGTGAAGAATGGGAAGGGTGGGGGATGGAGGGAAGGGCAGGTGGTTGTTGAGGTGGGGGATATAGAGAAGGAGAAGGCTTCTCTTGAGCTCTTTCCCGTGCTTAAACCTGTGGTGGTGACGGCATGATCGGCACAACAACCTGTCAAACCTGTCAAGTTGATCTGCCCTGTGTTGATTTTTCTCTATGTTGATTCCACCCTGCTGTGTGTGTTGTTTTATCTTTGGGTCTGGAAATAGTTCTTCCTGACCCACGTACTAGATCAATCGGGATTTGTTTCTCCTTGATGCCTCCCTATTTTGCACGAACTACGGAACATGGGGGCTCTGAATGAGTGGACAGTGTAAGCATGATGTAGGATCATGCATCATATCATCTTGCTGTGCAAGCGCGTGTCCCCTGGCAGGCATTCATGAGTACCGTATCACCCCGGACAGTAGCCCATATGCGCTTATAATAAGATTGACTTTTTTAGGGGGGGCGCTTGTAATTGAGGAAAGGGCATAAGAGCATGCGCTTATTAAACGGAAAAAAAATGAGTTTTGTTTGTAAGGGTACCAAATCGAAGCTCTCATTAAGGCGAATTCGCCCATCAAACGTTCGCGTCGGTTTCGTGCATGAAATGCAAGCGAAAACAGAAGCAACTCGATTTCCCACTGCACAAATCCTGTCCCGGAGCAACGCATCTGCCAACGCGGACTCGGAAGCTGCCATGCAGCCCAATCCCCTGTCATGCGATGCCAGGCAGGGGCAGCTCAGCCGATCCCTCTAGAAGGGGGTCGAATATTCCCCGCCACCGCAGCATGTGTGCCGCCCATTTTCATCCTCTGCGGGTTCAGGCTGTGGGGTTACCCGTCTATCATTGACGAGGAGGGCGAGCCGCTTCCCCGCAGGGCAGGCCTCTCGTTATCATGGTAAAATACCCTTTTTGCACGGACTGACGGCCGCTTTTTTTTCTGTTACCCTTTTACAGGCAGGGTAGTGGATTTTTTACCCTAGGCTAGAAAGTGTAAGTTTTTCAATACCCTTTAAAAAACAGCATAAGGAGCACATTACTCTGACTGTACATTGTACAATCCCAGCTATACTGGCACCGAGTGCTCCGTAGCAAGACGAAACACTATACAGGTCCCTACAAAATGATCTCATTAGCGAGATTCGAAGCTGCGATCTTCCAGATCTAATGTGCCATCAACCCAGCCGAACTACTAGCCATTGAAATTGGGTGTTTTGGCACTTTTAATATACACAATTTTTTTAGAATACCCTGCCCAAACAGACTAACCGTTTTTTTACCCTGCATTTGTCAGGGAAACAAAAATTTTACCCGAAGCACCAGGGTTGACTATACCTAGAACCCTGATTACTAAGGGTGGCCCAAAACGAATCTGAATCTCTGCCGCAGGGGTCCCGTCTGAAGTCGAGGCCGACGCCGAGGCCGGCAACGCGGCAGATGTGTTTCCCGAGGGTGCCCCAGGCGGCGAGGACGACGACGGTGTGGAGTATTGGTCGCGCGACGGACTTCCCGAGAAGCTCCCTATTCCTACGTTTCCTCCGGTTAACCGCAAACGCCCCCACCCCTCTTCTGAGAACCGTGATTCCCGCCCCCCCTCTCCCAGGCACAAGCCGTCGCAGCATAAGCGCAACGCTTATACCGTGCAGGAGAAGCTGCAGTGGATTGGGCGCATGGATGTGGCCGTGTCGATGCGGTCGTTGTCGCGAGAGTCTGGAATCCACCGCAAGAGTCTCGCGGAATGGAAGAAAGCCGCCGCCATGCTCAAGGAAGCGCACTCAGCACGGAAGCGGATGCATGGGCGCGGGAGGTCATCGTGGTACAGGCCGATGGAGCTGAAAGTCTACGCGAGGCTTCTTGAGTGGCGCCGCAAAGGAACTCCCCTCTCCGTTGGTCGCCTACAGGAGTGGTCGAAGGAGTACATGAAGGTTTTGTTCCCCGATGTAAAGTGGAAGGGCAGCCAGCGGTGGTTGGAGCGGTTTTGGAAACGTTGGAATCTGAGCGTGCGCATGAAGACGAGAATTGCCCAGAAGACCGCCGAGCATAAGTGTCAAATTATAGCACCGTGTAGTTGTTGTGTTTTTTATTTACAGCCGTTGACTAACCAGTGCCTCTTAACATTGTCCGTGTGTGCGCAGACGTCGCGGCGCAGTGCCAGTCTTTCTGGCAGTACGTTCGTGACAAGCGGCGTGAGCACGGCATCGAAACCCGCTGGATTATCAACGCCGACCAGACGCCGCTGTGGCTGGAGATGCCCACCACGACGACTGTGGAGGAGACGGGCGTTTGCTCAGTGCCCATCAGGAGCGGGGGCTACCAGAAGGAATGCGTGAGTGTGATGCTGGCGTGCACGGCAGACGGCGAGAAGCTCAAGCCGTGGGTCTTTTTCAAGCGCAAGACGGTGCCGAAGGGTGACTTCTCGCCAGGTAAGAACACACCACGGTCCGCAATTGTTTGGTTTTCCAGTCGTGATAATGACGACTGTTTCTTGGCTGTCTGTGATATCGCAGATGTGGTCGTGGCGGTGCACCCGAATGGCTGGATGGACGCCAACGGCGTCATGCGCTGGCTCGAGGAGTGCGTACAGCCCTTCATCCGGCCTCGGTTCGGCAGGCAGGAGAGGAGTGCCATGGTTGTCCTTGACTCCTACCGCAGTCATCTGACGGACGAAGTGAAGGAGAAATTCGTTGACCTCCACATCGTTCCGGCGGTGATCCCGTCGGGCTGTACGACGGAGGTACAACCCCTGGACGTCTCGATCAACAAGTCCTTCAAAGCAAGCATCCGCCAGCAGTACCGGACCAGGTTTGAAGAGGACGACCAGGAGCGGCTGACTCCTGCAGGTAAGAACCCCACCTTTTATCCCTTTCTAGCTGCTTCGTTTCCCGGTGTATCTTGTGCAACGGCATCTCCCACACTCTGACTTGTGGTGCAGGGAACATCAAGAAGCCCCCCCCTGCGGTGGTGCTCAGGTGGATTTCACGGGCCTGGAAGGCCGTGCCACTAGAGCTGATCAAGAAGGCGTTCCTCACCTATGGCATCAGCAACGCGCTTGACGGCAGTGAGGACAACCTTGCCATGGCGCACAGGCGGAGCCAGCTGACCCGCGAGGTCGACGTCGATGACGAGATCGTCGCCAACGGCTTCTTTGGCAACAACTGCGAGGAGCTGGAGTCTGACGACGAGTAGATTTCTAGTTAGGGGTGTAATTCTTAATGTGTAAAGAGATTAGTGGTAGAGAGGCATGTCAGGCATATATGCTATAGTCTGTGTAGGGTGTAGTGGGGCAGTTCATATGGGGTACAACACTTAAGGGTTTTCTACTTGTACTCCTCATTCTGCTCAATGCATTCATTCCTCGTTTCTTATCATGGTATCGAGCAGGTTCCCTAGTGGGAACGATTCCTAGGGCCCACCACGATATTTTTTTTCCTGCCCGGAGCGCGCTTCGCTCCTGCCCGAGTCACGCTCTGTATACCCTCCCTACCGTCGCGCCCTGTCACGGCCCCTTCGCTTCGCCTTTAGCGGCCCCTCTCACGGCCCCTTACGCCGCCCTTACGGCCCCTCGCGCTGCCCTTTACGGCCCCTCGCGCCGCCCTCTACGGCCTCTCGCGCCGCCCTTACGGCCCCTTACGGCCCCTCGCGACGCCCGTCAGCCCCCCTCGCGGCGCCCTTACGACCTCTTACGGCCTCGTCGCCGCCCCGTCTAGAACCCTTACGGCCCCGTCGCCGCCCCGTCTAGGCCCCTTACGGCCCTGTCGCCGCCCCGTCTGGGTCCCTTACGGTCCCGTCGCCTGCCTAGTCTAGGCCCCTTGCGGCCCCCTCTGCAGCCCCGTCTAGGCCCCGTGCGGCCCCTCTACGGCCCCGTCTAGGCCCCTTGCGGCCCCTCTGCGGCCCCGTCTAGGCCCCTTGCGACCCCTCTGAGACCCCGTCGCCGCCACCTGCGGCCCCGTCGCCGCCACCTACGGCCCCGTCGCCATTACCTGCGGCCCCGTCGGCGTCACCTGCGGCCACCCCGCCGCCACCTGTGGCCCCGTCGCCGCCACCTGCGGCCCCGTCGCCATCACCTGCGGCCCCGTCGCCCTCCCCAAGCGGCCAAGTCGCCGCCTCTACCGGCCCTGTCACCGCTCAGCCGCCCAGCGACCGAGCCGCCAAGCAGCCCAGAAGCCGAGCAGCCCAGCAGCCGCGCCGCCCAGCAGCCGAGCCGCCCACCTGCCCAGCAGCCGAGCTGCCCAGCAGCCGAGCCGCCCAGCCGCCGCGCCGTCGGGCCGCCGAGCCGCCCTACTGTCGAGCCGCTGCTGTTCCTACTGGTGAGGTCACTCCTTACTAGGCCACTGCAGTCATGGCTACCCCGGGTGTCCTTACTTTTGATGCTGAGGGCCGTGCCGTTGACTTTGAGGTCTGGGTCGATGACCTCCAGCTGTTTCTTCAGTGCGATAGGGCAGGCGGACTCTCTCTGTTCGATCTCACCTCTGGTGTCTATCCCGCCCCGCCTGCTACTTCTGACAGCACTGTTCGCTCACAGTGGGCCACGCGCGATACTGCTGCTCGCCTTGCTGTGCGTCGCCACTTACCGGCCGCTCAGCGTGCGCACTTTAGCCAGTACAAGAGTGCTAAGACCTTGTACGACGCTCTAGTTGCACGCTACTCCTCCCCTGCCACTGCTGCTCTTTGCCGCCTCATGCTGCCGTACCTGTTCCCTGACCTTGCTGCTTTTCCCACAGTCGCTGACCTTATCACTCACCTTCGCACTAGTGACATTCGCTACCGCGCTGCGCTTCCTGCTGAGTTCTGTGCCAAGAACCCCCCCCCCCCATATACATCACCCTCTACTACATAGTCACCCGCCTCCCTGACTCCCTTCGCTTAGTCAGGGACCACTTCCTCTCAGTTTGCCCCACCACACTCACCGTTGACCTCCTCGAGGAGCGCCTCCTAGCAGCAGAGAGGGCCATAGTCGCTGTAGGAGCCTCTTGTGGTGACCCTCGCACCCCCCTCTTTGAGGGGTGTTCCCCCTCCCCCCTCTTGCCCTCTGTTGCTTCTGCTGATGTGCTGCCGTGAAGCGCTGCCGTGCTGCCTGCACCACGTGGGAGAGCCACAGCAGCGACTCGATCGCCACACACCTCGCTGGTTTCGAGTCGGTCGGCGCTGCGTCTGCCCCGAGCGGGAGACGCCGCACAGGCAAGGGCAAGGGGGGCAAGGGCGCTGGAGGGGCTAGCGGGGGCGGTGGAGGTGGTGGTGGGGGCAATGGAGGGGGTGGGGGTGGTGGTGGTAGTGGTGGCGGGGGTGGAGGTGTCGGTGGCAGCAGTGGAGGCGGAGGAGGCGGCGGCGGTGGCGGAGGGAGCGGAGGCGGTGGAGGCGGTGGAGGCGGCGGAGGGGGCGGAGGCGGCGGAGGTGGCGGAGGCGGCGAAGGTGGCGGAGGCGGCGGCGACAGCAGTGGACCTGGTCGCGGCTCTGCAAAGAGGAGTGGCTCCGGTGGTGGTCCGCGCCAGCAACAGCAGTGCGGCCGCGAGACCTTGTCCCCTCAGCAGCTTCGTGAGTGGTACGCTGCCCGTCAGCGCGGTGGGAGTACTGGTCCCTGCACCTACGTTCTCCATACCAGCGACCGCGCTGGTGAGCAGTGCGGAGGCCCGCACTCCACCCAGCGCTGCTTCGGCCGCCTGACGGACGCGTGGCGGCACCAGTTCCCAGAGGCCTCTGAGATCCCTCGCTGGGGAGAGCTGTCTAGGGCGGGGTTTGCTATCTTTGATCTTGATTTTGATGCTATTCTTGCTGCCATGTATGCTGTTGCTGATAGTGTTGAGGGTGACTGTTACCTGTGTATTCCGCCTGACCCGGGCATTGAGACTTCTGCTCTAGGTGCTGGTGAGGCTGCTGCTCTAGGTGCTAGCGCGTCTGCTGCCCCAGGTGCTGGTGAGTCTACCCTCTTAGGTACCACGTCGGCTCAGGCCTTACACACCTTCACCCTTGACTCGGGTGCTTCCCACTCCTTCTTTCGCGACTGCACCACACTTACGCCGCTTAGTCGGCCGGTTGCGGTCTCCCTGGCAGACCCCTTTGGGGGTCCTGTCCTTGCTCGCTTCTCCACTGTCTTACCGTGTCCGGCAGCCCCCTCTGGCACCCTGTTAGTTCTCTCCCTCCCCTCGTTCTCTACGAACTTGGTGAGTGGAGCTGATCTACAGGATAGGGGGGTTGACCAGTTCACTCCTGCCAGACAGCGGGTGACCCACTGCACGTGTGCTCGAACAGGCCGACACTTGGCCACGTTTACCCGTCGGCTGGGGTCGAGCCTGTAGACCCTCACTACTGAGTCTCCTCCGACTGCTGAGCCTGGTCAGGTCGCTTCGTTGATCAGGTGTTTGCTGCAGCGTCCAGGTCTAGTCCTGAGTCTGCTCCCTGCTAGTGTTGTCTCCTGTCTCACCAGACTCTCCTTTGGCACCACCGCCTTGGTCACCCCTCTCTGCCTCGTCTCCGAGGCATGGCCTCTCGTGTCCTTGTCTCTGGTCTCCCCCGGTCTCTCCCTCCCCTACCTCCGGGACCTGCCCCTACCTGCGTCCCCTGCGTCGAGGGGCGACAGCGCGCCGCCCCTCACTCCTCCGAGTTTCCTCCGACAGAGGCTCCGTTGCGGACTCTTCACATGGACGTGTGGGGCCCGCCCGCGTCCGTGGCCAGGGGCACGAGCGGTACTTCCTGTTGGTGGTTGACGACTACTCGCGTTACACCACGGTCTTCCCCTTGCGCAGCAAGGGTGACGTCACTGAGGTGTTGCTTGACTGGATCCGCGCAGCTTGTCTCCAACTCAGAGAGAGTTTCGGCTCGGACTTTCCTGTTCTGCGTCTGCACTCTAACGGAGGCGGGGAGTCTTCCTCTGCCCGTCTGGGAGCCTTCTGTCGTGCACAGGGCATCCGCCAGACCCTTCATGCTTCCGGCCTCTCCACAGCAAAATGGGATTGCTGAGCGCCGCATTGGTATGGTCATGGACGTCGCTCGTACGTCCATGTTCCATGCGGCTGCCCCCCATTTTCTGTGGCCGTTTGCGGTCCAGTACGCGGCGCATCAGCTCAACCTTCAGCCCCGGATCTCCTTGCCAAACACTTCCCCCACCTTGCGGTGGACGGGGAAGGTTGGCGATGCGTCTGCGTTTCGGGTCTGGGGATCTCGGGCGTTTGTCCGCGACTTGTGTGCAGACAAGTTGTCCCCCCGTGCTGTTCCCTGCGTCTTCCTTGGCTTCCCCCCTGACGCGCCTGGTTGGCAATTTAACCACCCCACCTCGCGCCGTGTTCTGTCCTCCCAGGACGTCACCTTTGACGAGTCGGTGCCTTACTACCGTCTCTTCCCCTACCGCGCTGCGCCCCTTCCCCTGCCGCCACTCTTCCTTGTGCCAGGTCCTCCCCCGCTAGACCCCCTCCCCCCTCAGGGTCCTGCCCCGTCAGGTGTGTCCCAGGTAGACGCATTCGAGCCTCTCGAGGTAGCTGTTGACTCTGGTGTTGCTAGAGGTGCTGAGCCTGCGGGTGCCGGGTCTGGATGTGCTGAGCCTGCGGGTGCTGATTCTGGGGGTGCTGAGCCTGGGGGTGTTGAGACTGGGGGTGCTGAGCCTGGGGGTGCTAAGTCTAGAGGTGCTGAGCCTGGGGGTGCTGAGTCAGGGGGTGCGGAGCCTGGGGGTGCGGAGCTTGGGGGTGCTGGGTCTGCTCGTGTGGCCGCCAGCAGTGCTTCGTCGAGGCGGGAGCCACTCTCTCCGCAGGAGGTGCGCGAGTGGTTTGCCCGGCGCTGGAGCCGTGCTGCTGGAGCTGGAGGCACTACTGTTGCTGCTGGTTTCGGAGGTGCTCGTACCGGCGGTTCTGGAGCTGCTGGGACTGGGGATGCTGTTGGAGCTGCTAGAGCTGGAGCTACTGGGGGTGTTGGCGTTGATGATTTTGCTGGCGTTGGTGCGTCTGAGGGTGCTAGAGCTGGCGCTGTTGGAGCTGGAGGTGCTGCTGGCGCTGGTGCTGCTGCTGGGGGTACTGGTGCCGTCCCTGCAGCTTCTAGAGGCGCTACGAGGCCTAGGCTGTACTTCGTTCCGCTCCTTGAGAAAGTTCTTGGTATCCCGCCCTCTACTGGTCGTGCTCCTCCCTTAGAGTGTCCACTGCCCGTCAAGTCGTAGTCACAGTTACAGCCCGCCTCCCCTCTTCCTGCTCCTTCTCCCTACACTGGTCCTACTGGAGGTCTTGCTGAGCGTCGTGAGCCTGCGTCTCTTCCTGCGTCGCCTGTTCGCACTACTCGCACTAGTCGTCATGTTCCGCGTCCGCGTCCTCCTGCGGTTCCAGGCACACACCGGATGGCACTACATCCTTCCACTGCTCCCCTTCGTGTCCCGTTGCCGTCTCCTCCAGAGTCCTCTCTTCCTGTCCTTCCTGACCCTGAGTCCGACTCTCTTCGTGCTGCCAGTCCTACTCTCACGCGTCTCCTGGCCACTGTTGTCACTGACCCTTCCTTTGAGTCCACTGCTGCGTCTGCCTTAGTGGTTGAGCTTGTCAACTTCACTGTTCGCTGTCGTCTAGACTACGCCACTAGTCTTGTTGCTGAGTCTGAGTCTGTCTGTCCTCCGTCTGTCGTGGGTGGGTGTGCTCTTAGCGCGGACGTCCTTGAGGACAGGCAGGAGGAGTTCCAGTGTTTTGCTGCTGCTTTGCCTCATCTCGTGTCCACGCTAATTGCCCCTGAGGGAGACCCGGATGCACCAGACATCCCGACTCCTCCATCGTACGCTGAGGCAATTGAGGGTCCCTACTCCTCTCAGTGGCAGTCAGCCATGGACGCAGAGATGGCTTCCTGGAAGTCCACAGGCACCTACGTCGACGAGGTTCCCCCACCTGGGGCGAACATCGTCAGTGGCATGTGGATTTTCAGGGTGAAGCGGCCGCCGGGTTCTCCGCCTGTCTTCAAGGCGCGTTACGTGGCTCGAGGCTTTAGTCAGCGGCAGGGAGTTGACTACTTTCAGACCTTCTCTCCCACCCCGAAGATGACCACTCTTCGGGTGCTGCTGCACATAGCCACTCAGTGCGACTACGAGCTTCACTCTCTTGACTTCAGCACAGCTTTCCTGCAGGGCAGCTTGCACGAGGAGATCTGGCTGCGCCGCCCACCTGGCTTAACTGGGTCGTTTCCTCCTAGTACCCAGTGGAGCCTCAGGTGGCCAGTCTACGGTCTCCGCCAAGCGCCCCCTGAGTGGCACGACACACTGAGGACTACACTTGCGGCTCTTGGGTTTGCTCCTTCTACAGCCGACCTGTCGCTGTTTCTGCGTACCGACACCTCTCTGCCGCCGTTCTACATCCTTGTGTACGTCGACGACTTGGTCATTGCCACTGCTGACACTGCTGGACTCGCCCACATGAAGTCCGAGCTGCAGAAGAGACATACGTGCACAGACCTGGGTGAACTGCGCAGCTACCTTGGCTTGCAGATCACCCGGGACAGAGCACAGTGCACCATTACCTTGACTCAGTCACACATGGTGCAGCAGCGCTTCGACTTCACGTACTCCTCGCCTCAGGCCACTCCTCTGTCTACTCGCCACTTGCTGTCAGCTCTGCCTTCGGATGAGTCCGTAGAGTCGAGTGGCCCGTACCCAGAGCTTGTTGGCTGCCTAATGTACCTGATGACCTGCACACGACCTGACCTTGCATACCCTCTTAGCATCTTGGCACGCTATGTTGCTCCTGGGAGACACAGACCAGAGCACATGGCTGCAGCGAAGAGGGTGTTACGCTACGTGTGCAGTACGTCGGGCATGGGGCTAGTGCTTGGAGGGCGACGTCGAGTGGTTCTCACAGGTCACGTAGACGCTTCTTGGGCTGACGACCAGGCTCTGCAGCGGTCGTCATAGGGTTACACCTTCAGCCCTGGCTCCGGCTCTGTTTCGTGGCGGTCTACCCGCTCGTCTTCTGTTCTCACCTCCAGCTGTGAGGCTGAGATCTACGCGGGGGCCATGGCTGCAGAGGAGCTGCGCTGGCTCACCTACCTGCTGACTGACCTAGGAGAGCCGCCTCGTTCTCCTCCAGTTCTGTACGTAGACAACAAGGCCATGCTGGCCTTGTGTCGGGAGCCCAGACTGGAGCACAGAACGAAGCACATTGCTCTTCGCTACTTCCTGGCTCGTGAGCTGCAGCAGCGTGGTCAGATACGCCTTGCTTACGTGGCGTCTGAGGCCAACACTGCTGATATCTTTACCAAGGCCCTTCCGCCTTGTGATCATCAGCGCTTCTGTACTATGCTAGGTCTTGTGCCTACTTGGCCTCATTTGCTGACTTCTTGACCTTGTTTGTACTGTACTCTTTCTATACCTGCACTTGCTTGTTTACCTTTATATATATGATCTTGCATGTGAACTGGCCTTGTGACCTTGCTCTTGTGCTCGGACTGTGTGGTGACGTTGTGATCCACCCTGAGCTTGCTTTGCTTTGCTTGACTGGTCTTGTGACCACTTGTTCTCCCCCACTTTGCCTATGGGGGTGTCTCAGGCATATATGCTATAGTCTGTGTAGGCTGTAGTGGGGCAGTTCATATGGGGTACAACACTTTAGGGTTTACTACTTGTACTCCTCATTCTGCTCAATGCATTCATTCCTCGTTTCTTATCAAGGCATGTGTAGAAATCATGTTAGTGTAGGGAAAAATGTTTAGATTAAAAAAAAATAGTTGAAAGACTACCCCTTGGGGGAAAAGGATGCGCTTATAAAAAGTACAGGCATTCTAAGGGGTGCGCTTATAAATGAGTACCGGCCATAAGGGCATAGCTCCAGATAGAAGCGCCGGCGCCTTTGATCAGGCGGCACTTCTATCCGGGGTGATACGTAGGGCCCAAAATTGGTTTAGGCCTACCGTTACGAATCAGGGTACCAGCCCCTCCTTAACCAGACCCCTAGGGTAAAAAATTTCATACCTTGTTTTCAGAAGGGTAAATGTACCACTAGCCTGATTTGAGCAGGGTAGTTTTAGGCTAAGCCTATTTCTGTATATATTTTGTGAGTTAACTTATATTTAATGATATACACAAGTAGCACATTCAGAGTCCATGAAGTCAACACACGCAACTGGCCGTTTCTTCCACGGGGCAGGCTCTGTTATGGCCAGCAAGGCAGCACTGAGGCTGCAAGTTGTTGTTAAGGACAGCTTGAAGCTGTCCTTGACAGCCAATTCTGCTGTGATGGTGGTGGGCGTGGCGATAAGTGACGAGGATCAATAATTGTTGGCAGTCCTGCGGCAGAATCAACGAATGAGGATTCTTGGCGTGCCGCCAACTACGATGCAAGTTTCCATGCGCGTGGGCACGAGCGACAACGGGTGTTTGTGGAGGTGTTGTACGTTTTGTCACCACCACATGGACTATGGTCTGATTCGCGTTAGAAAATATTCGGTAACAGGGTAGTGTACAGCAAACCCTGATTTCGCCAGGATAAGCTAAGAACCTAGCAGGGTAAAATAAAACATGCTCTTTTAAGAGAAGGGTAACTATTTCGCAATCCTGATTTCAGCAGGGTAATCCTGAAAAAGCACCCCCCCCAGGGTAATCAGGGTGTTTTACCCTGAAATTTTGGGCCCTGGTGATATGGTTATTCATGTACATAGCTACATAAAACTAGTGCACTGTGGTGATAGACAAGCTGCACTAGCAGGAACGAAACTCTGCATGTCAGTCCTGACAGCTGGCACCTTGATACGGTAAACTACTGGCAGGCAGCTTCCAATAATAGAGAGAAGCTGATGAACAGGCACGTTTTTAGTCTACTCAAAAAGTCAAACATACTGTATTCAGTTTATATTACGAACAGCATACTGTCCCTCGACATTCTGCACTGCACCATTTCAGCCCAGATAGCACAGCAGCAGCACATTCCCCACATGCACATTTGAGGCGCCTCAAAAGTCAATTCAGCTCAGATAGCACAGCAGCACATTCCCCGCACATGCCCCATCACTGTGATTCATCACTCCTGCGGATAACCCACTGCCACCGACGAATCACAATCTCACGATTTCCTCACTGCGTTCTGGACAAAGAGCAGCTCAGATAGCACCTCCCCCATGTGCGGCCGATCGCGTCCGGTGGGAGCAGTGCAGCGCAGAGCGAGCTGCAGCAGGCGCCAGGCGGGCACCTTGGGGAGATTGGAGGGCAGTGCAGGGTCTAGCACTGCTGAGGGATCGCTGTCGTGCTTCCTCAGCAATGCAGAGACCTGCAGAGGGGGTTGATTTGGTGTTGAGAGGGGGCGAGAGAGGGGGAGAGCGGTGAGTTGAGTTGGAAGGAGCAGAGCCAGCTGCAGCAGGCGCCAGGCAGGGACTTTGGGGAGGTTGGAGGGCAGTGCAGGGTCTAGCACTGCTGAGGGATCGCTGTCGTGCTTCCTCAGCAATGCAGACACCTGCAGGGGGTGACAACGTCACAGGGAAGAGAATGGTGGTGGATCAGTGCAGTTTTTAGTTTCCTCGGAAGATCAGAGAAGCATAGAGGCAGATGAAGAAGCTGTTATTGCTTCTGTAGCAATGCAGACACCTGCAGGGGGTGGGCTGTTGTGGGAGATGGTGGTGGGGCAGTTGGGGAAAAATTGTGCTGGTTGTGTGCTTTCGCACAACCATGCAACGTGAACAGGCCACGGATATTGCACATAACCATTGCAGCCACCATGGAACTACCCTACCCAGTAATCAATCTCCTCCCCATTACCAGGTCGCGGATGTGAGTGGAGGTCCTGAGGTGCTGGTCCTCTATCTGAGGTGGCAGGCCTGTGCAGTGGTACTGTGTAACTACATAACCTGGTAACCACTCTCCTCCCCATTACCAGGTCGCGGATGTGCGTGGAGGTCCCAAGGTGCTGGTCCTCTATCTGAGGTGGCAGGCCCGTGAGCGTCTCCAAGATGACAATCCCAAGGCTGTACACGTCGCACTTGGAGTTGAGCACTCCTGTTGATGAGTACTCCGGACACACATAACCCTGGTGGGGTAGGGTTCGCGGGGAGATTGAGAGGGAGAAGCGGAAAAGAGAGTTCAACGAACGACATGACAATCCCAAGGCTGTACACGTCGCACTTGGAATTGAGCGCCCCTGTTGATGAGTACTCCGGGCACCGACATAACCCTGTGCTGCCCCGTGCAAGCAACCCCGTGCAAGCAACCCTGTGCTGCCCCGTGCAAGCAACCCCGTGCAAGCAACCCCGTGCAAGCAACCCCGTGCAAGCAACCCCGTGCAAGCAACCCCTCCCTCTCAATGAAGCATCCACCCACAGACCCTTCACACTCATCTCACCACGGATCCCTTCACTCTTACGATTGTCGAGGCCGGCGTGTGCACCGACGTCTCCCGCACAAACTCACTCAGTCTGACTCGAAGGTACACCCCTGCACGAGGTCTTTTTTGGAAGCACCTTCAAGGTATGGGAATACCCCTTGCACTCACCATGGATCAAATCACCCTGACGATTGTTGAGGCCGGGGTGTGCACTGATGCCGATGCCTCCCGCACAAACTCACTCAGCCCGAAATCCGACTGCAGCCCGACGCAGCAATGAGAACATTTAAACTATGAACCAGCAGACCCCTCCTGCTCACCATACCCTCCCACTCACCACGGATCCCTTCACTCTGACGATTGTCGAAGCAGATGTGTGCACCGAAGCCTCCCGCACGAACTCACTCAGCCCAAAATCCGACAGCAACCCCTCCCCCGACGCAGCAATGAGAATATTCTCCGGCTTCACATCGGAATGAACAATCGGCACCTCCAACCCCCCGTGCAGATACTCCAACCCCCTCGCCGCCCCGACCAGCACATCTATCCTCCTCCCCCAGTCCCTCAACCCGCCTTGCTCTTTCAGCCCGCCGTGGAGATTGTCGAATAGGGACCCGTTTGGAGCGTAGGTGTAGACGAGCATGAGCTCCTGCGCTTCCCTGCAGAAGCCTATAAGGGGTACGAGGTTGGGGTGGCTTATGGAGGAGAGGACTTTGATTTCGTTGATGAAGGTGGAGAGGGAGAAGTCAGAGCGGAGAGCTGCTTCGCGCACGCGCTTCACTGCCACCGGTGTCCCTTGGGACGAGTCGAACGGTGCTTCTTTCACAGTCGAAGGAGTGGTGGTGGAGGAAACTTCAGTATCGGTACCACCAGCAGCAGCACCAGCAGCAGGAGAGGAATCTATCTCAGCAGCACCACTGCCTAGAGCGCCATCCGGCTTCTTTTCAATCTGCCCGTTCGCCTGCCCTTTGTCTTTCCCCGCAGCGGCTGATTCCGGGAGCAGGCTTTCGTCCAGGTGCCCGAGGTACACGTCAGCAAAGGATCCGTGGCCAATCACGTGCGAGAAATGGTCGGTAGCCGCAATCAAATCGTCGTATCTGAAGAAACAAACCCCATGCACCAGGAACGTCTGCCGGCCGTTGATTCTCTTCGAATCCGACGGACTGATCGTTATCTCCCACTCGTCTCCTTTCATCACCCCTGGGATCTTGAGGGTTGTGAGTGTGACTGTAGAGGGGGGGGTGTTGTTGGGTCGTCCCCAGATGTTGGATCGCCAGCAGAGAAAGAGGAGGAGGATGATGACGAGGAGGAGTGAGGTGAAGAGGACGGGGAAGAGGATGGAGGAGGTTTTGGAGGGGGCGGGAGGAGGTGGAGGAGGGACGTTGGGTGGTGGCGCTGTGGGGATGGGAGGAATTGAGAAAGAGGGAAAATGGGAGAGAAAACCGGAGAGAGGGAAAGCGGAGAGTGTGAAGGGGATAGAGAGAAGAGGGGAGGGAATGAAAGGGGAGAGTGGGACGTACAGCACAGGGCAAACCGCCTCCACCCCCTCCCCCTTCTTCCCACCTTTGTTCGCTTAAAAACACATGCCAGCAAACCAGCAACTAAACAGCCCGCACGCAAACCAACCTGACTGACTTGCACAACTCACGTGGAATTGGGGAGGTGAATCCTTCAAACCGGAACAGCCCGTAGCTAACCCCCATGGAGACATTACGCCGCACCATACACCCTTGTTCGTGCACGCACACATGAGAATACATACCAGCAACCATCAACTAAGGAACCTGCACACGCACCCACCAGACTCTGCAACACTCACGTGGGATTGGGGAGGTGAATCCTTCGAAGCGGTACGGCCCGTAGCTGACCCCCATGGAGACATTATGCCGCTGCCTCACCTCATCACCCCCTTGATCTAACAAGCACACCGACCACCCCAACTAGCTCGCACATACATGCACACATGCATGGTTGTGCAATAGACTCACGTGGAATTGGGGAGGTGAATCCTTCGAAGCGGTATGGCCTGTAGCTGACCCCCATGGAGACATTATGCCGCTGCCTCACCTCATCACCCCCTTGTTCTGACAAGCACACCTACCACCCCAACCAGCTCGCACACACACGTGGTTGTGCAAGAGACTCACGTGGAATGGGCGAGACGAAACCTTCGAAGCGGTACGGCCCGTAGCTGACTCCCATGGAGACATTATGCCGTACGAACCTCATCACCACTGCATTCACAATCGCAGCCGTCCATTTCTGCCCGCCGGGCAGAAAAATCAAAACCTCCAGCAGCTGAGAGCCGTCCCTTTTCGTCCGAACCTGCCGAATCCACGCCTGCCCGGTTTCCCACCCAAACTGCGCCTCCAAACCCCTCTGCAGGTCTGTTGCTAGCGACTTAGAGAAGAACAGATTCGGCGAGTGCACGAGCCTAAGAAAGACTTTTAGCGCCTTGGCACAGACGCACGCCGCTGCCACCCGGTAGGCATAAAAGCTGGGGTAAGCGGCAGCGGCGGTAGGATCGCAGGTGTGGGAGGGACAGAACGGGTCTGAGGTAAAGACAATATCATCAAGGGAGGAACCGGGGGACGGGAGGAAAACCGGAGGCTGAATTTTCTCGTTAGAGCGGTTGCAGGCGGGAGCGAGCGCTGGGATTACGGGGGTGAAATTGCAGAAAGGGTTTCCCCAAAGGCGGAGGGAGTTGTTGGAAATGACGTCTATGAGATACTGGGGCGTTTTCCGGCGGACCTTGCCGCCTGTGTCGTCAAGCTGGTTGTTTATAAGGGAGACGTAGTGTAGCGCGCCCGAGGCCGCTGCAGCTGAGAGGTCCGGGAGTTGTAGGTTTATCTTGTTGTTGTCCGCGTTTCTGGAGGAAGGGGGAGGGGAGAGAGGAGGAACAGGGGCATGCTCTTGTGTGTGGGGTGTGGTCATGTGGGGTGTGGTCATGTGGGGTGTGGTCATGTGGGGTATGATCATGTGGGGTGTGGTCATGTGGGGTATGGTCATGTGGGGTATGGTCATGTGGGGTGTGGTCATGTGGGGTGTGGTCATGTGGGGTATGGTCATGTGTGTGGGGTATGGTCATGTGGGGTGTGGTATGGTCATGTGGGGTGGGGTATGGTCATGTGGGGTATGGTCATGTGTTATGCTGACAAGCAGTATGCTCAAGTGTTGTTACCTGGTAATAGACTTACAGGACAGCCAATGCTTGAAGATTGGACATGGATTCTGGGAAGAAGCCAATAAACAGGTTGTTGGAGAAGTCACTAACGGGGATGCAGGGAGGGGAATAGGGCCAGGGGGAAGTGGTGGTAAGACAGAGGTATTATGCTGATCTGGCGCATATGGTAACATATTCTCATGCATTGTTCGTGACACTCTGGGGAGTCAGCATCTAGGGAAACCGCAAACACTCTGTACGCAACCAATGATCGTCATGTACGCATGTGTAAACGGGTGCAGTGATGGGTACATTCATGTTTTGAGACATCTCAGAACTGTTTTTGAGACGTCTCAAATCTACGCATGTGTAAACGGGTGCAGTGATGGGTACCTTGACTGATGTGTGCACTTGCTCGGGTGACGTGAAGGCCCGCCAAAAAAAAAAAAAAAAAAAAAAAAAAAAAAAAAAAAAAAAAAAAAACGGAAAAAAGCCAAGGAAATTAACTGCTCCCACACATGTGGCATGTGCGTGCAATCAAATGGAATGCACAAGTGCAGGCACTTGCGTGAAATGACAAGCGCACATGCACTCACACATGGCGCAGATTTCTGAGTGAAGCTTCCAAGGCGTCTTGCACGTTGCCGAGGATGTCGTTGTCGCTCACGTCACTGCCAGCGAGGGATTGATTTAGGGTATAGCTAGAATTCTTGAGTTCTTGATTTAGGGGGAGGAAGGGAGGGAGGGAGGGACGGACGGACGGACGGACGGACGGACGGACGGACGGACGGACAGACGGAGGGACGGAGGGAGGGAGGGAGGGAGGGAAGGGCGCTCACATCTTTTGCAGGTTGATGAGGAGCGATGTGTTGAAGAGGGCGTTCTCCAGCTGGCAGCGCGACATAGAGCTGCAAGTGCGGAAGGGGAAAAGGGCAGGGGGAAAGGGGGATAAGGGGAGAGGTGGAGAGGGGGAGAGGAGAGTGGGGAATGGGGGCCAGGGAGTGGGGAATGGGGGCCAGGGAGTGGGGAATGGGGGCCAGGGAGTGGGGAATGGGGGCCAGGGAGTGGGGGGCAAGGGAGAGCAGGCAGTGGTGAGAGCAGGCAGTGGTGAGAGAGCAGGGGCAGTGGTGAGAGCAGGCAGTGGTGAGAGCAGGCAGTGGTGAGAGCAGGCAGTGGTGAGAGCAGGCAGTGGTGAGAGCAGGCAGTGGTGAGAGCAGGCAGTGGTGAGAGCAGGCAGTGGTGAGAGCAGGCAGTGGTGAGAGCAGGCAGTGGTGAGAGCAGGCAGTGGTGAGAGCAGGCAGTGGTGAGAGCAGGCAGTGGTGAGAGCAGGCAGTGGTGAGAGCAGGCAGTGGTGAGAGCAGGCAGTGGTGAGAGCAGGCAGTGGTGAGAGCAGGCAGTGGTGAGAGCAGGCAGTGGTGAGAGCAGGCAGTGGTGAGAGCAGGCAGTGGTGAGAGCAGGCAGTGGTGAGAGCAGGCAGTGGTGAGAGCAGGCAGTGGTGAGAGCAGGCAGTGGTGAGAGCAGGCAGTGGTGAGAGCAGGCAGTGGTGAGAGCAGGCAGTGGTGAGAGCAGGCAGTGGTGAGAGCAGGCAGTGGTGAGAGCAGGCAGTGGTGAGAGCAGGCAGTGGTGAGAGCAGGCAGTGGTGAGAGCAGGCAGTGGTGAGAGCAGGCAGTGGTGAGAGCAGGCAGTGGTGAGAGCAGGCAGTGGTGAGAGCAGGCAGTGGTGAGAGCAGGCAGTGGTGAGAGCAGGCAGTGGTGAGAGCAGGCAGTGGTGAGAGCAGGCAGTGGTGAGAGCAGGCAGTGGTGAGAGCAGGCAGTGGTGAGAGCAGGCAGTGGTGAGAGCAGGCAGTGGTGAGAGCAGGCAGTGGTGAGAGCAGGCAGTGGTGAGAGCAGGCAGTGGTGAGAGCAGGCAGTGGTGAGAGCAGGCAGTGGTGAGAGCAGGCAGTGGTGAGAGCAGGCAGTGGTGAGAGCAGGCAGTGGTGAGAGCAGGCAGTGGTGAGAGCAGGCAGTGGTGAGAGCAGGCAGTGGTGAGAGCAGGCAGTGGTGAGAGCAGGCAGTGGTGAGAGCAGGCAGTGGTGAGAGCAGGCAGTGGTGAGAGCAGGCAGTGGTGAGAGCAGGCAGTGGTGAGAGCAGGCAGTGGTGAGAGCAGGCAGTGGTGAGAGCAGGCAGTGGTGAGAGCAGGCAGTGGTGAGAGCAGGCAGTGGTGAGAGCAGGCAGTGGTGAGAGCAGGCAGTGGTGAGAGCAGGCAGTGGTGAGAGCAGGCAGTGGTGAGAGCAGGCAGTGGTGAGAGCAGGCAGTGGTGAGAGCAGGCAGTGGTGAGAGCAGGCAGTGGTGAGAGCAGGCAGTGGTGAGAGCAGGCAGTGGTGAGAGCAGGCAGTGGTGAGAGCAGGCAGTGGTGAGAGCAGGCAGTGGTGAGAGCAGGCAGTGGTGAGAGCAGGCAGTGGTGAGAGCAGGCAGTGGTGAGAGCAGGCAGTGGTGAGAGCAGGCAGTGGTGAGAGCAGGCAGTGGTGAGAGCAGGCAGTGGTGAGAGCAGGCAGTGGTGAGAGCAGGCAGTGGTGAGAGCAGGCAGTGGTGAGAGCAGGCAGTGGTGAGAGCAGGCAGTGGTGAGAGCAGGCAGTGGTGAGAGCAGGCAGTGGTGAGAGCAGGCAGTGGTGAGAGCAGGCAGTGGTGAGAGCAGGCAGTGGTGAGAGCAGGCAGTGGTGAGAGCAGGCAGTGGTGAGAGCAGGCAGTGGTGAGAGCAGGCAGTGGTGAGAGCAGGCAGTGGTGAGAGCAGGCAGTGGTGAGAGCAGGCAGTGGTGAGAGCAGGCAGTGGTGAGAGCAGGCAGTGGTGAGAGCAGGCAGTGGTGAGAGCAGGCAGTGGTGAGAGCAGGCAGTGGTGAGAGCAGGCAGTGGTGAGAGCAGGCAGTGGTGAGAGCAGGCAGTGGTGAGAGCAGGCAGTGGTGAGAGCAGGCAGTGGTGAGAGCAGGCAGTGGTGAGAGCAGGCAGTGGTGAGAGAGGGGAATTGGGGGGAAAGAGGGAGTGAGGGGAATTGGGGGGAAAGAGGGAGTGAGGTGACAGGGGAAGATGTGGAATTTACGTCTCACATACTCACAATATTACTACACACTTTCACATGGCGACAAAATCACCACACACACTCACATTGCGACAGGGTTACGACACACACTCACATGGTGACAAGGTTAGCACACACTCAAAGGGTGACAAGTTACCACACACACTCACATGGTGACAAGGTTTCCACACACACACTCATATCGCAACAGGGTCCACACACACTCACATGGGGACAAGGTTAGCACACACTCAAAGAGTTACAAATCATCACACACACTCACATGGTGACAAGGTTATTACACACACTGACATGGTGACAAGGTTACCACACACACTGACATGGTGACAAGGTTACCACACACACTGACATGGTGACAAGGTTACCACACACACTGACATGGTGACAAGGTTACCACACACACTGACATGGTGTCAAGGTTACCACACACACTGACATGGTGACAAGGTTACCACACACACTGACATGGTGACAAGGTTACCACACACACTGACATGGTGACAAGGTTACTACACACACTGACATGGTGACAAGGTTGGTGAGAACCGAGAATCCAGCAGGGAGGGACCCTCCAATGGGATTGTTGTCCAACACCCTGTGCACGCACACATGGCATGGATACACATGGAAACACACGGTAATGGGAACACATGGTGTTGTGAACAGAGTGTTGAGACGTCTCAAAAGTCCAGCAGGGAGGGACCCTCCGATGGGATTGCTGTCCAACACCCTGTGCACGCATGGCGATGGGAACACATGGTTATGGGAACACTGTACACATGGCGATGGGAACACATGGTTATGGGAACACAAGGCGATGGGAACATGGGAAGCACAACCATCAGCGCCCATGAGGTAACGGCACATATGCATCTCAAGAATCCAGCAGGGAGGAAACCTCTGATGGGATTATTGTCCAACACCCTGTGCACATGGTAACCGCATGCATGCACGTACGTGTAACCATTAGAACCCCGGCTCGGCTTCAACCACACCACATGCATGACATGAGCTATGAGTATGAGAGTTTTGAGACGTCTCAAAACACTTCTTCAAACACCCGGCTCGGCTTCAACCACACCACATGCATGAGCTTTGAGTATGAGAGCCTCCGTGGTAACTGCATGCTACCGTGCGTAAATCCTTTGTGAAAAAAAAAAAAAAAAACTTGGCATCTAACCCACGAGGGCACTGTGGAACCATTGTACCCGCCTTTTGTTTGTGCGGTTTTTTTTTTTTTTTTTTTTTTTGTGCTCGTGTACTCAGACACAATATATACACTCGTCGTGTTTTGTGGCATCTGTGTAAAAAATTACACTCTTGAAGACTGTTTGCATACAGTGTTTGCAGGTTGGAGAGGGAGGAGAGGCGCTCAGGGAGTGTGTTGCCGATTCGGTTGTGATCCAGCACCCTGTTGACGTCGGAAGGGGATAGGCATGATGGTGTCACCATATGATTTGATGTCAAGACGTTGTGATTTTGTGTCATTAACGTACGAGGTGCCATTACACACAGGATTATGGAAAAGAAGGAAAGAAAGAAAGAAAGAAAGAAAGAAAGAAAGAAAGAAAGAAAGAAAGAAAGAAAAAGAACAAACAAACAAACACCCCACAGGTTACAACCAGGGTGCGTATGTTGAATCGGAAAGAGCAACCAGTTCTCCCAGCAGCGCAGGGGACCCACACGTTACAAGCAACACGCTACCAGCAACACGCTACTGACAGCCTACACAGTACAGCCCACAGGATACAGTGAACATACAGTGTGCGGAGGTTGGGAAGAAAGCCTAGATTTCCTGGCAGAATTGAAAAGCGGTTCCAGCCAAGCAGCCTGCAGGGGCGCATTAAGAGGGAGAGATTCCTTAGTCGACTCAAAAATTAGCTCCTGGGAAAAGGGAAAAGCGGTTCCAGCTAAGCAGCCTGCACGGGTGCATTGGGAAAGGGAGAAAGAGGGAGCGTGTGCATGTGTGCGACAGGCGAGGGGGAGAGGCGTGCACAGCTCATGTGTGCATGAGATGAAAGGGAGAGTGGTGGTGCGTGCATGTGCGCGTCAATCTTCCTCAGGCTTAGTCGAAATCATGATGATTACCCCTTCCCATCCCCCATCTTCTTTCTCGCTCTCTCCTATCCTTGCCCCCTCCACACTCACAGGTGCTTGAGCGACGCAAGTCTAGGGAAGAAGGAGACACCTCCCTCCAACTCGTTATCCGACAGATCAACGTGCTGCAGGTTCTGCATTCCCCTGGACTCCTCCCCCAGCAGCGGCCCTTGCAGGCGGTTGGAGTCGAGCAGCAGCACTTGCAGCGCGGTGAGAGCACCATACACAGCTGGGATGCGACCCGTTAGGGAGCAGTTGCGCAGGCTGCTGCTTTGGGGGAAGAGAGGGGGAGAGCACGGGGAAGAGAGTGGGGAAGAGAGGGGAGGGAGAGTCGGGGCAGTGAGGAAAGGGCGTTGCAGGCGGTTGGAGTCGAGCAGCAGCACTTGCAGTGTGGAGGGAGCAGTCGGACGGAGCGCAGAGGGAACACAGCAGAGATGTGGCTCGACAGGGAGCAGTTCCGCAGGCTACCGCTTTGGGGGAAGTCGGAAGGGGAAAGAGGGAAGGAGTAGGGAATGGGGGAGGAGAGTGGGGAGATTTGAGAGTGCACCGAAGGAAGCAGCAGGGATGCCGCCAGACAGGGAGCAACTGCGCAGGCTGGTGCTTTGGAGGAAAAAGAGAGGAGGGGGGCGGAGAGAGAGAAAATGGGGAAGGAAGGCCTTGCTAGCAGGTTATTGGAGGCAAGCACCTAGTGTGTTTGAAACGCTAGTACCCTGGAACAACCTAGTACTTGGTACTTGGTACAAGTGATGTACTTGGTACTTACAGCACTTGGAGTTGCGAGAGTGAAGAGAGAGCACTGGGCAGGTTGCCTCTGATACCATTGTTGTTCATCAGATCCCTGTGGTCATGCCATGGCATGGCATGGCATGGCATAGCATGGCATGGCATGGCATGGGACAGAGAAGGTGGGTCGTGTTTTCAGTCGAGTTTGACTTGACTCATATCAGAAAGGGCACTGGGCAGGGTGCCTCTGATGCCGTTGTTGTTCATCAGGTCCCTGGAGTCATGGAATCCCACATGTGAGAACGGTGATCACCGGTACGGACCGGAACAGGGGTAATGGCACAGATAGTTCAGGAGATAGGTCGATCACGAACCAAATTCTAGCAGATAGCGTGGATGTTATTGCAGACCTGCATAGTGCAACAAGGTGCCTGATACGAGCTGAGGCGTACAGGAAAGCGCTTTTATTGAATGCTGGGCACAAAGGAAAGGTGTGGGATGGAATGAAGTGTGTTGGAGGGAATGAGGGAAAGGTGTGTGGGAGGGAAGGGCCATAGAAAGGTGTGTGGGAGGACGGGGGCACAGAAAACTGTGTGAGAGGGCGTACACAAACGTGTGTGGGAGGGAATGAGGGAAAGGTGTGTGGAGGGAGGGCGTACAGGAAGGTGAGGAAGGAAAGTCTTCCCAGGTCGGGCAAGAGCGAGCCTAGTCTTGAGGCGCCTCAACTCTCGAGTAAATGAAGGAAAGGTGCGTGGGAGGGAATGGAGAGAATGTGTGTGTGTGTGTGCGTGAGGGGCAGCGTACAGGAAAGTGAGGAAGGAAAGTCTTCCCAGGTCGGGTGAGAGCGAGCCTTCAAGTCCCATCCCTGGAAGCATGCTGCGTGCAAGGAAGGAGAGGGTGGGGCAGGAAAGGCGAAGGAGAGGAGAGGGAGAGGATAGGATGGGATGGGATGGGATGGGATGGGATGGGATGGGATGGGATGGGATGGGATGGGATGGGATGGGATGGGATGGGATGGGATGGGATGGGATGGGATGGGATGGGATGGGATGCGATGGGATGGGATGGGATGGGATGTGATGCGATGTAAGAGCACATTTCCTCCTATGGTGCTTTGACACACACTCCCTTCCTTGCAGTGACTCGTTAAGAGCACAATCCCTTCAGTACAGAGACTCTTGTCTCATTAAATTCGTCCCGTATGCAGCTCACCACGCCTACCCACCCATCCGCACACGGAATTTGCAGGGCGTTTTTGAGGATTCTAAAAAAAAAATCTCTTAGAGAACACCCCTTACAGTGCAGAGACTCTCGTCTCGTTGAACTCGTCCTTTGTGCAGCTCACCACACCCCACCACCCATCCGCGCACGGATCCCCCCCCACCGCCCACGAGCGCAGCTGGGGGGGATTTCCCCATTCCGCCTTCTGCTGCAGCAGCGCCGCCACTGGGAGGGGAACGGGGGAGAAGGGGGAGCGGTGGGGAAAGGGTTGAAGGGAGAGGAGAGGGGCGCATGGAGAAAGGGGACAAAGACGGACACGTGTGGCGGGAAATGGGGTTGGAATGGGGAGAAGATAGGGTGGAGGGTGGCGGCGGGGGAGAGGGGGGAGGAGTTTGAAGTGGGAAGGAGGGTGGGGGGGTTGCTGTGGGGAGGGGGAGGGGGAGAGAGGGTGGTCAACGGGGATGGAGATGGGGGGTTGAAGCACAAGAAAGAGAGTCCATAGATGTATCTTTCACCAAAACTCGGCGCTCAGATCTCAGGCTTTAAGAGAGAGGATGCCGAACCTTCGTTCTGATCGGTGGCGGCTAGGGACGAGTCGATCGAGAACAAGCACGCGACGCACGACAACACGACGAGGAGCCAATGTCGGACCCCGGCGATCAACGCGACGTTTCGCCGCCGGCGAAACATGGTAACCAGGAAAGGGCGAAGGATCAGCGCATAGAATGCAGGGACTGCGGTGTACTGATTACAAGTGCTGCTACCGCTCACGCAGTCCGCACACGCCGCTGCTGTAACCTAATCACTGGTGTGTCGCTCCCTTAGCTGCTGCTACCAGACAAAACAACGACATCCGTTTCCCAAGATATCGGGTAACACCGTTGTCCGAACAGGGAATATTACGCTGTGCTACGCGTTTCAGATTCCACGACGCCTTTCATTCATTGAATGCAATCAGGAATTTCGCAGCAAGAAGCAATCTGGCATTTCTGCTCTGCTTCCACCTCGATCCTCCTAATCTAAACTCAATCCACCTCCTGAGTTGTCGCCGTGGATTTCGTGAGAAAGAACGATCGAAGCTAGCTGGGTGACTTTTGAGTCGACTCAAAAGTCACCTCGAGAAGGAACGATCGACGCTAGCTCCTCAAGTCCCTGGGAATGATGTGATATGTTCTTGAAATGAGTTTTGATGAACAGCTCCAGTGGGATGATGTATGCCAACCAATGGGAGGTGGAGGAATGAACGCGTTTCGTTGGGAAAATATGTCTATGGTGACTTACATGGGGCAGTATAACGCGTACGGTAACGATTTCAACGCGTTTGGTAACTCGTTTAACGCGTTTGGTGACTCGCTTGACACGTTTGGTAACTCGCTTAACGCGTATGGTAACTATACACTAGCAGCCCATCACGTGAATGGTAAGTACATGAAACTCCCGCCGAAATGATCCTGAAATTGAGGAATTTATCGAGTTTGAAAGTCTTTACGCACTGTTTTATCTTTCTTGAACAAGTCCCGCCGCGAATTTGAAGGATTATGTTTAGTCTAATACCACGGATCAAGAAGTTTGAAAGTTTATATATATATATATATATACATATATGGCTCGTACAAAAACGGTTCAAATCATATTTTTATAGCATGGTTGCGAACTTGCAAAATGATCAAAAAACTTTCCACGAAATGGCATCGGGATTTTAAGTTTTTTAATTACTGCAACGTTGGCCTTTTTTTTCATGTGGGATAGATACACCTCTTTAGAATTACATGTTTCATTTTTCAAAAAAGAACCATATACGCCTTGTCGCAAAGAGTTTATGGTTGATGCTCCCAAATTCATTTGCCATCTTCAAGGGGTATAGATTTGCTTGGCCCCGCTGCACGATAGAATTAAGAACAAACAGTTTGCGGAAAGAGCGTCAGAATATCAACTGTATATAAAACTTTGTTTTTGAAACACTTACGGTTTTGCAATTACCTTGAAAAATGGAAAGTGTGTCAGGATTTTGGAAAGTGTGTCACAATATCAGAAAACTGTCTCAGAATCTCGGCGAGTATGTCCGAGGTTTCTGCTTCAAGATTCATCAATTTAGTCTGACGCGAGCGGGAAAAACTAGAATAAGGGTCATTTTGGGCGAGGGTTTCTTCTAGTTACCATTCGCGTGATGGGTTGCTAGTCTATAGTTACCATACGCGTTAAGCGAGTTACCAAACGTGTTAAGCGAGTTACCAAACGCGTTGAAATCGTTACCGTACGTGTTATACAGCCCCATGTAAGTTATCATTCACATATTTTCCCCGTTTCGTTCGCTGTTCCAGAATCTCAGATGGCCTGATTTCTGAATCCATGTCGGACAAACGAGTCCAGTTGTTGACCCATATGGGCCTGATTTCCGGCTAAACAGCAAATGCATCTGTAACACTGGGTAAATGAATATACAGTAGTAATCCAGTGTATGGGATATGAGTAGATATCAATGCTATATTTACACTCGATGCAGCAGATATCATCACCCATTCGTTAAAGGTAGCAATTTGACCGAGATGCTTCAGAACACCTCTTAAATGTATCTTATTCTACTACTAGGTGATGTGATATAGATATATCATTAGAAGCATTCTCGTTTGCCAGTCATTGTAAGATCAGTGTTACGAGTGCAATTGAGTAAATCAACGGGAATTGCACTATCGAAGCAAGGATACAATGAGCGAAGGCATGAGCGAAGAATATATAGCGAAACTACAGTGGTAACGGTAATGGACTGTGGTTGTCGCGTGACGGGTCTGAGACTGAGGTTTGGGACAATGTCGAAGCGGAGGCCCGGAGGGCGGGTTACCAGCCGAGCCGTGAGGTTGGGGTGCGATGTGCGAAAATTGCGGGCTGATTGTCGATGCGAGGGTCGCGAGTGGTAACGGTGCTGACTGTGGTGGTATAGTGATGTACGCGTTGAGCAGGGATGCGAAGTAAGGAAAAAATGAATTTCCTTACAATCAGCAGGAACACATATGACTGTAGGTTTGATTATCACAACGGCTGGTCAGTCACTTTGGTCAAACAGACTCCACGCTGGTCCGGCTGCTGTCAGCGCGGACTCGGCAGGGAACTTCAGAAATTTGAGAAACCGAACGCTCGCGCGTGTCGTGCGGGACACGTGTGCGTGGAAATTTTCGTCCTACTCTGTTGAGCCTCGGAAATCGTTCGCAAACGTCCTCGTTTTCGCGAAGCCCCTTCCCCAGGCCAATCGCTGCGCAGACTTCGTTGACCTGGCATGTTCAGACTGACGCAGACTCCTTCCGCTGTCATTCCACACAGCCGCTTCCTCGGCAAAAATTGCGCGCATTCCCCTCCGCTCATGGCACAGCAATCCAGCCAGAACTAGGCGCTCGCGCCCGCAAGAAGTCCCCTTTCCCCCCAGCATTCCTTCTTTCCCCCCTCCCCTCGTCCTCCTGCCTCCCACCCACCCTCTTCCCCCCTGCAGAGTTCAACCAACTCAACTCACCACCTTGTGCTTTCCATTTTCCATTTTCTCTCCTTGCAGTCCGAATTTCCGTTATTTCCATTGTCCTGCTGATTGGGTCAAATCTCCAATCACGGTACACGTGATTCATAGCGCGCTTGGTCCTTGGTTTGAACCTAAGAGCAAATAATTGTTAGTTAATTAGCTCGTTAGTGTTATCATGAAGCCGCCGCCCCCCTCTTTCGGGCGGGGAAAATCCGCCATGTTAGGGTTTCTATGCCTCGTTTTCATGTTATCAGACTTACGAACCAGGACAGGAACAGCTGCTGCTGCAGCTGGTGGGGGGGGTTTCAGTACCGTAGTTCCGTACGGACGTGCGAAATTTGCGAAGAGAGGTCGCACTCTCCAACGTTACCCGGTTATGCTGAGGCATGGCGAGGAAAACGCGGCAGGATTCGAAAACCAGGCGAAACCAGGTTACGAAAATACCGCTGATTCTGTCACTGTGAAGGCGAGCCCTGCTGGAACTCCACGTAAGATTCGTGTGCTGACGTGGAACCACGCGAGGGACAAATCTCGCACAGCGGCCCTAGCGACTCCATCTTCGCCCTCGCGAGCAAGGCGACAGATGCGGCAGCGACAGACGTCGCACGCGGACGCATACGACGAGCCAGCTGTATTCGAACTCGGCGCCCCGAGCTGGGCGACTGGCGGGCGACATCGTCGCGGCGACAGCCGGGCGACGACAACAAGCGGGCGACATCATCGAAGCAGCCGCCGGCCTGTCGCAGGATCCTCTTTCTATCCGTCGCAGCAGGTTTTTTCAGAATCAGGAAGACCGAAATATCAGACGCGGGTGTCTGCACCTCAGTTGCGATACAGTGGTGTGTTGCGAAATCACAATAACGGACCTCGAAGTCGCAATATCGCGTACACTTGGGGTCCAAATGACGTGGTGAAGTGGCAGGGAAGCGATCACAAATTCTCCAACTCCGATCCACACCCAGCCAGGCTCCGTGCAATAGGTCCGGCGGGTACGGATATGGTCTACGAGCTTGAGCCAGCGTCAGCTTCGAACTTTGCCGAGCCTGCGAGCGAGCCTTGGTCCGGGCAGCAGCAGCAGGGCCAGCACAGTGGTGTCCAGGTTCGTGTTGGTCCAGGCTTGGTGAAAGAGGCAACCGAAGCAGCTGATGGTGAACTTGGAGACGCGGGTTCAAATCCTGGCTTTGCCACTCCCAGCGTATCTCCAACCCTCCGTACGCCTCACTATCGAACAGTTACCGCCCCTATCCATGCAGCCCCCAGGGCTGATATTAGTACTCAAGGTGTTTCAAGTGATGGAATTGAAGATATTGAGAGGAGTGAGGAGGGGGTTGGGAGTGAGGAGAGTGAAGGGATTGGGGAGGGGGGTGAGAGTGAGGAGAGGGAGGAGGATGATGAACATGCGGAGAGAGACGGGAGTGAGGAAGGGGATGGGAGTGAGGAGGAGGATGCGTCTGGGATAACGGCAAAGGCTCAAACTGTTTCTGACGCAGCAGAGGAGACTGGGCCTGTTCCGATCGCTGCAGGTGAGACTGGCCCAATAGCCGGGCCAGCAGATGGCCCTGACGATGGTGCTGGCTCGGTTTCAAACGGAACTGCGGGGGCAGGCGCAGGGACAGGGACAGGAGCAGGGGCAGGGACAGAGGCAAAGACAGGAGCAGGGGCAGGGACAGAGGCAAAGACAGGAGCAGGGGCAGGGACAGAGGCAAAGACAGGAGCAGGAGCAGGGCCAGCCACAGGAGCAGGTGTGGCTGGCCCAATAGAAGGGCCAGCAGATGGCACTGGCTCGGTTTCAAACGCAACTGCGGGGGCAGGAGCAGGGACAGGGGCAGACGGAAAGACAGGAGCAGGGGGGCGGGCAGGGGCAGGGGCAGGGGCAGGGGCAGGGACAGGAGAAGGCGCAGGGGCAGGAGCAGGGGCAGGGGCAGGAGAAGGGGAAGGGGCAGGGGCAGGGGAAGGGGCAGCGGCAGGGGCAGGGGCAGGTGCAGGGGCAGGGGCAGAGCCGGAGAGGGCTAAGAAGGTGAGTGTGGACACGTTGGAAGAAGCACGGATTATACTCAAGGGAATTGATGGAGGGGAGGATGGCACGAGGGTTCAGATGAAACGTGTTCAGGCCACTGACGCTGCTGTAACAACCCAAGGCCATGGCTCTGGTGCTGGTGGTGCTGGCAATGGTGCTGGCGCTGCTGGTGGCAGTGGAGAGGGGATGGGAGAGGAGGGAGGGGTGGACTGGAGTCACGGCCTGAAGGCCACGAGCATGTATGTGGTGAAGGACGGGGACACGTGCGAGGGGCTCGCTTACAGCTTCTTCCGCGGATCGCTTGCCATGATGCGCAACCTCAACCACGGGTTTGAGTGCTCCGATGCCGCTCTCACGCCAAACATGCAGCTGTTTGTGCCGTAAGGGCAGGCGGGGGAGGCTGAGGGGGGAGGGGGAGGGGGGGACACGTGCGAGGGGCTCGCTTACAACTTCTTCCGCGGATCAGCTGCCATGTGTGGGGGTGGGGGCCTCTCGACCGGGTCGGCTGCCATGATGCGGGATCTCAACCATGGGTTTGTGCTCCGATGCCACTCTCGCACCCAACATGCAGCTCTTCGTGCCGTAAAGGGATGGAGAGGGAAAGGGGGCGAGGGGAAGCATGAGACAGGGGTAGGCTAGTAAGCGGGGGAGATGTGGGGAGGGGGGAAACATTACTCTGTGGGTATGTATGCATGCTTGGATTCTTGCAGAATTGCGTGCTTTCCTGTTTCACAAGCAGCTGATTGCATGAGAATGAGAAGGGCGGGGTGAAAACAGGGGGGGGGGGCGGAAACAGGGGAAGGCGTAAATGAAAGCCAGGGAACAGGCAGGAGATCCCAGAACGAGTGGACAGGCGGGGTGCAGGAGGGAATGGTACAGAGTTGTAGAGCAGCACGTGGAGAGAGTTGTATGATTGGAGGGTTGGCAAGCACATATGGGGCGGGGGAGAGACAGCTAGCGGAGAAGATAGATTTATGGAGATAGATATATTGTTGCTTGATGAATGGAAATATATCTGGCACATGGAACTCTTTCTTCCGTCACTCGTGGTTGAAAACGCAGCAGTGCTAGAGTGAAGTTTTGATGGTAGAACTGTGTGAGCGCCTTTTGTTTGTGTGTGCTCCTTTTCTTTGTGTGTGCTCCTTTTCTTTGTGTGTGCTAAATACATGCGTCTTAGTATGCTGAACTTTATTCCTGCCTTGGTTCTCGGATGCACTGAATTGGAAAATGGTGATGCTATGAATCACGCAGAATTGAGAGACACAAGACCCAAGGTCAATCTACCAATCCACGAGAAATAGTGGATAGCTTCTAACCTACTTAATCCATCGCGCGGCTCGTTCTTCATTCACTACCTTCTAATTCCTCCCAGTACCTCCCTGATCACTCATCACACGCTCATTGTCGCTCCCGTTTTTCCTCATTATCCGTTTCGCCCATTACCTTACGGTTTGAAGTCCGTTTTGGCAGTAGCAGCCTTGGTTTTCGCCTGGTTAATGAGGTCCAACGCGTCTTTGTACGTCACTTTGTTAAGCATCACCGACACGCCGTTAAGTGTCGCGACGGAGTTGTCAACCTGCGTCGCCACCAGCGCGCGCTGACCCTGGTTGATTAGAATCACCGCGTTCTGAAGAGCCTGCTCGGTGCTCTTTAGATTCGCGTAGTACTGATTTTTGGGCGTCAGCAGGTCGGCCGCGTCCGCCGTTAACGTTGCCGCCGCCTGGAGATTCGCGATGACGGACACGTCAGCAGGGTTGACGGAACCCTTTGACGGAGTCGAAGGAGTTGACGGAGTAGTCGGCTTTGGCGTGGAAGGAGTGGGAGTTGTCGGCTTAACGGGAGATTTCGGAGGAGACGGTGACGGTGACTTCTTGGGCGGCACGGGAGAGGGAGATGGCGATTTCTTGGGAGGTGATGGCGACTTGGGCGACTTGGCTGGTTTCGGTGGCGAAGAAGGCGACTTTGATTTTTTCGCTGCATCCCTCGCAGCTTTCGCCTCTTTACGCTCTTCCTGCTCTTCCTTCTTCTTGTCCCTCGCTGCCTGCATGGCCGCATGCCGCTTCTGCTGCTCCTCCTTCTGCGCCTTCTTCGCAGCCATTCGTGAGGCTTTATGTTCAGGCGTTTCCGTCGCCAAAGTCGTTGCGAGTTGTAACATTCGTCGCGGAATGACAAGGCCCTCCCATTCGGGCTCGTCGTCCCGGTGGTGTGCGACTGGTTTCGCCGAACCTCTAAACATCGCGGACCAGTCGTGTCGCAGTTGAAGGCCTCGCGCCGAAGCTTGCGAGGCGAGGGTGGCAAGGAGGAGAGAGAGTAAGGGGAGTGGAGCGGCCAAGATGGCTACTTTACGAATCCCCATGATTCTCAACTGTTGTCGTGGAGATTCGATAACGCACGGCAGATGAACGATAAACAAAGTGGTTTTATTGAAATTCAAAGGGTGGACTGGACGGCAGATTCGTCGACGAGGGAATCGCTAACACACAGGCTTCAGGGAACGAGACTATGCTTGATTCCGATAGTTATCCAGAGCTTATCAATGTTCTGGGCAGGTAGCGAGACCAAGAGAGGGTAGGGGAGGAAGAGAGCGCACTTCCGCATTGGGAAATTTCTTGGGCATTGGGAAATCGAAGCGCGCTAACACGGACCGCGCGAGGGATGTGTGCGAACAAATTCTCGCGCTTCCAACGATAAGCAGATTGGCGAGGGGCGACGTCGCACAAACTTCGGTCTAGTCGATGTTGCGATTTTACCACGAGTCTGTACGACGACGATCTTCGGTGAAATTTCCGGTGGACCAATCGCAAACGCGGGCAGGGTCACTGGCACGAGTGAATTCGCTCGTTCCCCCGCTTTTGGTGGACGAAAACATTTGTACAGCTGGTGCTGTCACACAGTGCTTGGCGCGAGAACGAAATATTTGATGAAATCCACCACAGCTAACGCGACATTGTACGTACACCGCATCTGGTTGTTACGGGAACGACGTAGATTTGTGCTCACATCACCCATCATTAGTATAAGGGCGTATTTCGGGTTTGGGGCATGGGCACTGTTCCGGGCATGCGCCATTTGCGGATGCCCAGAACAACACGCAACACCAACCTCGAGGCATGCGCCCCATGCGACAGTTCGTTTGGGCGCCAAAATCCGCGCCAAACAAAATACTGGTAACACACGTCGCGGCCAATACGGCCGAGTCGTACATGTACCCCCACGAACAGCCATCAGCCGAGAGTCCGTCTGACCCCACCCCAGCCACCGTCAAAATTCCCGTCGGGAAAGGTCACATTCAGATCTGCGCGGCTCCACATTCCCAGCCAAACCCACCATCCCAACAGCGTCCTTCCCACACCAGGGTTGTTGCATCCCACAAAAACACAAGCGCAACAAACTTCCAGATCTGCATGACACAGTTTCAACCGACGAACACCAACAGCCTCATCACCCAGATCTGTCAAGCACAGAACGTGCAGCCATGCCGCCACGCCGTAGCACCCGTAGCAAGGGAAAGGAGACAGCATCCGACGATGAGCCTATGGCGGACCCTCCTTACGTCGTGTGGTTAAAGGAGCAGAAGAAACAGGGGAAGTCGCCCCCCTCCATCAAACGCATATCCAAGACCAAACGGGACTCTGCGGCCGCATCCACCAGCGGCGCGTCACGGCTTGCTTACGAGGATGGCGCCGATACCGACGTCAGCGATGACGACCTCGAGGAGATCGTCTCGGAATCGGAAAGCGATGACGACTCCGGTAACGACAAGGACACAACGGACGACGAGGAGGGAGAGTCCGACGGCGAAGGGAGTCGCCACGATCGCAGCACACGAGCGTCGAAGAAGGAGAAACGACCTAAACCGTCAAGCAACAAGAGGAAGTGGTCAGATGCGGAGCTGACGACCCTCGCCGCCGCCAAGTGGACTACGAAGGACGATCTCAAAGCGATGCAGGGCAAGCAGGGCAGCCAGTATTGGAGGAAGCTGCACGCCCACATCGTCGAGGGGGAACCGGGGTGGAACCGCGACGAGGGGCAGATGTCTAATGCGTGGAAACGCCTCGAGAAGCTTTACTTCAAAACGAAGCGGGGAGAATCGGCAAGCGGAGGCAAAGCCGTGAAGAAGAAGCCCTGGTGGGAGTACGTGTACAACTTGAAAAAACACTCGGCCAAAGCTAAGCCCCACGCCTTGGACGGCGGTGGCGCCGCCAGCGTTGACGTCGCGGCGTACGCAACTGTCCCCGGCTCCAACGACCGGGAGACTTTGGTTCCGCCGGCCCAGGCGCAACAGCGTGGAACACGCCGCCAAACACCAGACATCGGTCAGTGCTCTGATTTCATGTATGCGCCTACTGATTAGGTTATATCTTACCAATGCGACAAATGTGCTAATACTCGAGCGGTTTAGTGTGTCTCTTATACAACACACTCATTTAAACGTCAAGTTTCCAATGTTCCAAAACATTGACAGACAAGGGAGGTACAGGCAAACAACGACATGAAAGGCCGCCTTATGACCGACACACCCTACTCCCACCCCTACAGAAACGGCAATCACCCCTCCACCGAAACGACGGCGGGTACAGGATACTGCGACAATGGCGGCAGCTAGGTTGGTGACCGACGCGATCAACTCCACCAACGTGAACGTGGTGCGCCAGCTCCAGGATTCAACGCAGGTCCTTGTCGCCGCGATGAACATGGCGGCGCTGCAGGCAGGCTTGCGCCTGCAGATGGTCGCCCAGCAAGCTCCTCAAGATGCGCCAGCCACCACCCCACCTCCGCCGCCGACAGCGGAGGAAGGAGACGCAACCATGGCCGGGTCAGATGAGGCGGGCGAGCAGCCAGCGCCTTAGCGCTGCCTCTTGGGCATTCGGCGACGCCTAAGGTAAGCCCTGTGGATATGCTTGCCGAAGTGGCGGCGCCTGACGCGCAGCTCGGTAAGAGTCGGGTTGTCCAGGCTCTCCCATTGGTAGCGATCCATGCCGCTTCTTGTCCACCAGCCATTTGGTAGCCCCGCCCAAATGAAGCGGCGGGGATTGAACGTCCTCATCCTTGGGGTGCTGACCACCTGCAGCATGTTGTGCAGGATGATGATGCAGGCGGTCCCGCCACACACGCGCCAGAGCTTGCTCTCGTGCCAGCGTGAGAAGAGCCTCCATCGACCCTTGAGTGCTCCGATCGTGCGCTCAACCACCATCCGCGTCGCCGATTGGACGTAGTTGAAGGTGTTCTCCCACTTCTTCATTAGGCGGCGGCGGGGAGCATGGAGGGGGGTTAGCATGTAGCTTTTCAGAGGATATGCCGCGTCCCCAACCAGCTGATAGGGGGCGATTTCGCCGCTCTCTAGCCTGCCATGTAGCTCAGAGGTAGAGAAAACACCTTGATCATGCATAGACCCGGGGTTGCCCACTGTGTAGTCCCAGATGATCCCTTTCGAGTCACAAGTGACCTGTAGCTGTACACTGTATACAGATTTGCGGTTGTAGTAGTCGCTGCGGTGAGCATCCAGACCGCGTATCTCGATTTGTGTGCCGTCGATTGCTCCAATGACGTTCGGCACGCCCTTGATGGCGCGGAAGTCCAGCGCCATCTCCTCACGCAACTCTTCAGAAGGGAATTGAACCCAGTCACGCTTGAACTTGCGGGGGAACCACACCAAAAAGCAGTCCACAATGCGATGAATGAGACCCTTGGGCAAACCGAACATGAAACTCATGTCGTGATATGTCATGGCACTTGCAAAGTACTTGATGGGAATCAGGCAACAGAGAGATAACGGGACGTTGTTGTACTCGACGAAACGGGACATGGGGTGCGCCATCTTCTCCGCGATGAGGTCGAGCACCTCCCGCGTGATCCGGAAGGTGTCCTCGAACTCCTCGTCAAACATAGCGCGAATTTCCTCCACCCACTCCGCCACACGTGCCTCTCGACGGCGCTGGCGGCTTTCGCGGCGCGCAGTCGCACGTCGCTGGCGCTCCTCATCCTCGGCTTGGGCCATCGGTAGGATAGTGGTTATCCACTCTAGTGCGGCGAGGGATACTACACGCTGCCAGGTGTTGAGCACGTACTCATGCCAGAGGTGCAATGCTACACATAGAATGAGTACCTGTGGGGTAAGCATGTTTTATGGCCACAGCGGCTTTGGCCGACTGGCTTCCTGGCGGCCCTTTAGAGATGGTTCAGTACGGTGTCTTGCCTGCATCCTTGCTGGCGGAGCTGGCGACACGGGCGTGGTGGTGGCTGTGCTTGTTAGCAGGGCGGTTTGTGTGTCTTTGCATGTAGTGTGCTGGTCTGGCTTCTGGATGTTGTGATTGTTACGAGGATTAAGTTGTTTTACAAGGGTGTGGTGTACACGCCACATTGACGGGCGTGCACATCGCGCCGAACGGCCGATTTACAGAGGTTGCTCTACATGGGGTCGCGCAGCTCTGTGATTGGTGCGCTCCACCTTTTGTTTGACGGTCGCATGCAATGTTGAGCATGACCCGAAGTTCGAGTCGCGCGCGCTTTGGTGCTTGGGTTTGGGTCATGCGGTTGTTGCGGATGCCCTGTACAGTGCCTGAACAGTGCTCATGCCCCAAACCCGAAATACGCCCTAATATAGGAACATGATTACATGTTACATGATTTCATCACCTCCTGGTCCAATTACAAAGCCTCAATACTTCACCAACTGTGCTGTCACGTCTCGTTATTCTACCTTGGCCCATAAGGTCCCGAAGTATGAAGGAGACAGGAATTACAGCTTTGTGCTTCTTTCGGACCTCCAACTTTGATTTTAACATCTCACCGAACTTGCTGTGCTGTAACAAACCAATGATATCAGACCGTCCCTGAAGAAAAAATCAGGAAATATGTCATCTTGCAGAGAAACCTGTAGATGGGAGAATAGACAAATTCGAACACAATATCATGAGCGCAATCAGAGTAGCCTCATCTTGGTAAGACTCACCTTGGTAAGATGCTGGGTGAATGAGCCAATGTTAGGAAGCGAGAACCAGTACGAATCAACATGTGCCACCTGTGCAACCTGTTGTTGGGAGAGAAAGACACAAGGCCAGGAGACACACAGTTAAGGGTAGAAGGTTGGTGGCAGACACACACGCATTTGAGAATCTTGACTTAAGCATACAATGGTTGCAACCCGCTAAGTAAGTGTAAACCAAGAAGGTTGGCGAGAGCCTATGCAACGCAGACAAGCAGAAGGGGAGGAAGAACAGATGCCTACCAGCAACCCTGCTTTAGAGGCGCCTCAAAATCCATCTCTATACCCACAATTTGAGGTGTCTAAAAAGTATGTGCAACGCAGACAAGCAGAAGGGGAGGAAGAATAGATGCCTACCAGCAACCCTGCTTGCACGAGAATGCAGATGTGACTGTCTGTCACGCGTGATTTGCCAGCATTCGATAAGAGGCGTTCCTGTGGAGAGAGCAAAAAAGGAGCACAGAAACAATAAGTACACGGATCTGTTACCAATTTCGAAAAGAATGTGTGCATTTTCCTTGAAGGACTCACCAGCTGTTGCCTTGATATGCCATGCTCAGTACACTGTGGAAGAACCCGGTCTCTGAACCAATAAAAAACTGCCACCTGGCTGCTCTCAGTTTCACTTGTACCGCGCTTTCGCCTGCTGTTTTCCTGCCTGTAGCTGGACTTGTTCCTATAACCCCCGCTGTTCCCTCTGCTGCTGCTATCACCCTTCTGTGCGAGGGGGGCTATATTGCCAGCATGACTTGACGCGCGCTGAAGAAACTGTTGCCTGGCAGCTTCAACCTGCAAACAATGATGATGATGGTGGATGTTAATGATGATGACGATGACACACACGAAAAAAGATATCCGTTGGTACCGATGGTTGAGTCGTTTCATCCAAGTATTTCCCAGCAGCAGCATAGGCAGGCCCTTTGAGAGAGACATTGGTTTCTCAGGCAAGAAACATAACAGCGATGCTCCCACCACTTGGTCATAGTCCTGAGGCAGGAGCACGGCAATGTCGGTCCGCAATGACATGAGGCGAATCACACGCACCGACCCACTCTTCATAAAGACATTGGGTTTTCAGGCAAGAAGCATAGCAGTGATGCTCTCACCACTTGGGCGTAGTCCTGAGACAACAGCACAGCAATGTCAGTTCGAGCCGACATGAGGCGAATCACCCGCACCGACCCACTCCTTTGCAGCATCTGGAGTTGAAAACAAGCAACTGTGGACTGTGAGGCACAATCTCCTTGCTAATCTGTGCCAGCACTGCAGGGTTAATTTGAAATGACATGAGGCAGATGAACCACGCTGGCATGTTCCTCTGCAGCATCCACAACCAGCCCTGGAATGGGAAAAGTGGGGGATCCGCGGGAAGGAACAGAGCGGAGGAGAAGCGGGGAGGAGAGAAAGGGGAACGAGGGGAGGAGAACACGGCAAGGCATCAGGAAGCAAAAGCAGGGAGGAAAACAGCGAGGAAAAGAAGGGTGAAGGAACCAGCCTGAGGAGGTATAACAGGGCACAGAATCGGGGCTTTCTGACCTCAAGCTCTCGGTCCACAGTGGTTCGGTGTGGTACCACGGTGTAGATTTGGGAGAGAAGGGCGAAGGGAGGTAGGGAGGATGCGACCTGCAAGGGGGAGGAATGACGAGCAAAGAGCAAAGAGAGAAGGCCAATCAGTCAGTGAGTAAGTCGGGCTTACCGGTACAAGCGACCTGCGCATGGTAGGTCCACAGAAAGGAGAAGTGCCACAACAGATGCCATGAAATGAAACCAGTTCATCAGAGAATGATAGGGGGAAGGAGGTACCTTGGAGAGTGATGGAGGGAAGGAGGCGCGGAGGAAATGAACGGCTGCAAGCGTGTCGCAAGGAATGTCCGCTACACGGGGGGGGGGGGGGGGGGGGGGGGGGAGGGGGGACGGCAAGGGGGAAAGAAAGTGAGAGGGAAAGGAGGTGAAGGGGGGAGCAAATGAGGGGGGAAGGAGGTGAGGGGGAGAGGAGGCGAGGTGGAAAGAACGCGTTGCAACAGAAAAATCATGGCATGGTGAGTTGACAGCTCTTGGTGATTTGGCGACTACATATTGTTCATGTTCACACCTTAGCCTACCTGACTCATCTCGCGCCAGGAGAGATATTCTGTATCATTCTTTATCATGCTCTAACACCCCCAGGGTCGTCACCAGTTCAAGGTCGACCTGGAGGCTGGTTACCCGCTCACCCGCGAGCGCATCCAGGTCGTCCATTTCCGCCTCTGGCGGAGTCGCGTCTTCTCCTCCTGCTGACTGGACAGCCAAAACCGGCCCTCCTTGTTCTTTCACCAACTCAGTCGCGTCAGTTGCTTCAGTCGCATTATTCGCTCTAATCGCACCACTGCTCTTCGTCCTGTCGATTGAGTCCAAGTCAGGCCTGGTAACGACGTTCGAACGACCGTCAGTCTTCTGAAAACGGAAACCGCTATCAGCTTTCGCATGGCCGTCAACTTCCCGCGCCGAGGCTCCTGCGGGAATGTCGTCGTCGCATTTCCGTCGCGAAGGCTCCTGCGGGAAACGGTCGCGAGATGACGTGTCGTTGGCCGTGCCATCCTCGTGTAAGCGAAAATCGCTGTCTGACGTGTCGCCATGTACTGAATCGGACTCAGATCTACCGTCAGATAGGTCCTCCGGGTCAATAACGAGAACAGCTCGCTTCCGCTTCAACATCGCTGATGGTTCCGGTCGGTGACCAAACAATCAAAACAATACGCGTGAAAGTGATGGCGAGCACAAATCCAGCAGCACAAAGAATCCCAGATTGCTGATGCACCTAGTCCGCGGTATTTTAACCGCCGCTATCTTAACCACGCGAGGGTACTTCTCCTTTATCAAACTTATTTAGTCGGGTTTTTTTAAACTTTACGAGGGTAGAATCTAGCATTCCCTTCGCGAGATAACAGCAGGAAAAACTCGGTCAATGCCGAGTGTGACAAATGTTAATCCGTCTATCTTGGAGCACTAAGTGTGAGTTCCTTAGACGGAAGTGCTTTCGGCTGCAGAATCGTAGCCTCGATGACTCTGGGTGCTAATAACATTACCCAGAAACGAACAAAGGGGGTTTGAAAGAACAAAGTTTACCTGGTTAAAATACCGCGGACTTGGTGTAACAACCGAACACCCACCAGCAGATGCACTCGAAGTTGATGATGATGGGCAAGGCTTCTTGAGCTTCCATTCGAATGTACCGCACTACACCGCACTAAGGATTACTGTTATCGTGTAAAAACTCTGTGAAAGGGCCGAGTTTACCAGCGTCCACTCCACTTGTGATCCATTGGATGAAGGCCAAGTGAGCTGAAGCTGTCATGCACACGACAACTGGGAGGAGGTGTGAGAAGATTGGCGATGGCGACCTCCGCGAAGTCGAAGCCACGGAAACGAAACTGCGTAACTGCACATCGCGGAAGAGTGCACAGCAGCGTTGACGAACCAAGACACTACCAACACGATTAAAAGGTATATTTCAACAGAGAAACGATTAGGTCTCTTTCCGCCGATTGTGGGGATCGAACCCACGGCCACGTGGTTAAAAGCCACGCGCTCTACCACTGAGCTAAATCGGCTGGTTCTGATGTGGGGAGCTCAAATTTAATATTTAGTTACATGCGCTGAGTCTAACAGTGCCTTAGGCTGATTTCCTGCGCATTCTAGAGGCGGAGAGGAAGTTTTTATGCCTCAGTTGCCTAATTCCCCACATAGCCGTCGCAAGTCAATGCTCTTGCGGACAGTCGATCAATGACATGTTGTAGTGGAGCCTAACAATACGGAGGGTGACCTCGGTATCACCATGGTCATCCTTCGATATTCTTCTGTCTATGCATACTGTCAAACATAGTAGCTTAGGGCTTTGAGGCAAGCAATGTGTGAAGAGAGAGTTTGGCCAAGAAAGGGGGTTGAACTATAGAATGCGAGTACAAGATATAAGAGATGTGAGGTGGTTACGGGAGGCAGACCACCTAACGACAAGATAGGGTGATAACTTTATTCTCATTGAAAAAGCACATGCATACATTGGTTTATAAAGCAAAGAGCATTACAACAAAGCCAAGCCTACCCCTTCTATCCTATTCCCGACTACAGAGCATGCAAGGTCATACCCTTATTCAGAAATCTGCCCTTCCTACCACAATGTCGCAGGGAGCGGATGGCTGAGAGCCCATCCAGTCAAAAGTCTTCCCTGCGTCCTGGTACATCGTTTCTCCCTTGGCCTCTACTGCTGCGCGCAACCTGTGCCGAATCATGACCGCTTGAGAACGTTGTTGCGTCACTCCAATGCGTTGAGCGATGCTCCGGCAGATGAGAAATTTGAGGTCGGTGGTTTGCCCCGACTGTCTGCCAAGCCGCTTCGAAGTGGTTGCTGCAATGTCCTTGACGCAGTCGGAGAAGCTGTTGGACCAACCCCCATAGATCTCCGTAGCCAACGGAATCACTTTGGTGGTCTTCTCCATCCGCTTCCCTCCTTTCGTCACCGCCTCCTTGTAGGTCGCCTTCTTCCGACGAACAGCTTCATTGAGGGCCGCTCCTGGCTTGGTCTCCGGGCAGTTGGCATTGTTATCATGCGGATCCGCGATGACCACATCCATCACCCAGGTCTTCCCGCTGTCCGTGTGGAGGCTCACGACATCCGGGATCGGCTTCCCACCGAAAAAGGCCTTATCCTCCATCGTCGTCTGCATGCCCACCTCCCTGCAGACCATCGCCACATGGTCCCGGATGGCATTGTGGGGGATAGACGGCGCGTACTTGGTGGAGCACCTGAGGGCATGCCCCGCCGCATTACAAGTGGATAAGTCCTTCCCGCACGAGCAAGTCTCCGCCTGGATGAGGTGTGGGATGTCTCGCTGTTAGGTACAACCCTGTTAGGGTTTGCTATATGTATCCCTGTTAGGGTTTGCTATATGTATCCCAACTGCTGCTAGTAAAACGCCTCCTTTCTTCATTTCTCTCTTGCCTATATAGCTAACCCTAGTTATGGCTCCTCACTATGCTTATGATTCTCACAACGTGACCCGGTGGGAGAAAAACGCTCGTAACGAGCGCTTCCACCCTCAAAACGCGCAGTGATCCGCACATGTGGAGGAAGTGCAGCGGGCGCTCTTCCTTCGCGAGCGCCGATTATGAATGATGTCCGCAACCCTCCCACGCCCTTGCTGGCTTGGCAATCGGCCTAGACAAGCGCAGCCACGTGACCCGGTGGGAGAAAAACGCTCGGAACGAGCGCTTCAAGCCTCAAAATGCGGAAGGATCCACACATGTGCAGGAAGTGCAGCAGGCGCTCTTCATTCGCGAGCGCCGATGACCAATGAGGCTCGCAACCCTCCCACGCCCTTGTTGGCTTGGCAATAGGCCCAGACAAGCGCAGCCGCGTGACCCGGTGGAAGAAAAACGCTCGGAACGAGCGCTTCTAGCCTCAAAACACGAAAGGATCCGCACACAACGAGGAGTTGCAGCGGGCGCTCTTCACTCGCTAATGATGCTCGCAACCCTCCCACGCACTTACTGGCTTGGCAATAGGCCCAGACAAGGGCAGCCACATGACCCGATAGAAGAAAAACGCTCGGAACGAGCGCTTCCACCCTCAAAACGCACAAGAACCCGCACACGTGGATAAAGTGCGGCGGGCGCTCTTCATTCGCGAGCGCCGATGACTAATGATGCTCGCAACCATCCCACGCCCTTACTGGCTTGGAAATAGGTTAGAGAAGCGCTGCCACGTTACCCGGTGGGAGAAAATCGTTCGTAACGAGCGCTTCTAGCCTCAAAACGCGGAAGGGATCCGCACCTGTGCAGGAAGTGCAGCAGGCGCTCTCCATTCGCGAGCGCCGATGACCAATAATGCTCGCAACCCTCCCACGACCTTGCTGGCTTGGCAATAGGCCCAGATAAGTGCAGCCACGTGACCCGGTGGGAGAAAAACACTCGGAACGAGCGCTTCCAGCCTCAAAACGCGGAAGGGATCCGCACATGTGCAGGAAGTGCATCGGGCGCTCTTCATTCGCGAGCCCCAAAGACAAATGATGCTCGCAACCCTCCCACGTCCTTGCTGGCTTGGCAATAGGCCGAGACAAGCGCATCCACATGACCCGGTGGAAGAAAAGCGCTAGGAACGAGCGCTTCCAACCTCAAAACGCGCAAGGATTCGCACATGTGGAGGAAAAGTTGCGGGCGCTCTTCATTCGCGAGTGCCGATGACCAATGATGCTCGTAACCCTCCCACGCCCTTGTTGGCTTGGCAATAGGCCCAGACAAGCGCAGCCACATGACCCGGTGGAAGAAAAACGCTCGGAACGAGCGCTTCTAGCCTCAAAACGCGCAAGGGTCCACACATGTGCAGGAAGTGCAGCGGGCGCTCTTCTGACGCGAGCGCCGATGGCCAATGATACTCGCAACCCTCCCACGCCCTTGCTGGCTTGGCAATATGACCAGACAAGCGCAGCCACGTGACACGGCGGAAGACAACCCTCGTAACGAGCGCTTCCAACCTCTGAACACGCAAGGATCCGCACATGTGGAGGCAATGCAGCGGGCGCTCTTCATTCACGAGCGCCGATGACCAATGATGCTCGCAACCTTCCCACGCGCATGCTGGCTTGACAATATGCCCACACAAGCGCAGCCACGTGACCCGGTGGAAGAAAAACGGTCGGAACGAGCGCTTCCACCCTCAAAACGCGCAAGGATCCGCACATGTGGAGGAAGTGCGGCGGGCGCTCTTCATTCGCGAGTGCCGATGTCTAATGATGCTCGCAACCCTCCCACGCCCTTACTGGCTTGGCAATAGGCCCAGAGAAGCGCAGCCACGTGACGCGGTGGGAGAAAAACAGTTGTAACGAGCGCTTCTAGCCTCAAAACGCGAAAGGGATCCGCACATGTACAGGAAGTGCAGCAGGCGTTCTCCATTCGCGAGCGCCGATGACCAATGATGCTCACAACCCTCCCACACCCTTGCTGGCTTGGCAATAGGCACAGACAAGCGCAGCCACGTGTCTCGGTGGAAGAAAAACGCTCGGAAAGAGCGCTTCCAGCCTCAAAACGCGCAAGGATCCGCACATGTGGAGAAAGTGCAGCGGGCGCTCTTCATTCGCGAGCACCGTTGACCAATGATGCTAGCAACCCTCCCATGCCCTTGCTGGCTTGGCAATAGGCCCAGACAAGCGCAGCCACGTGGTGGAAGAAAAACGTTCGGAACGAGCGCTTCTAGCCTCAAAACACGTAAGGATCCGCACATGTGGAGGAAAAGTACAGCGGGCGCTCTTCATTCGCGAGCGCTAATAGCTAATGATCCTCGCAACCCTCCCACACACTTGCTGGCTTGGCAATAGGCCCAGACAAGCGCAGCCACGTGAACCGGTGGAAGAGAAACTCTCGGAACGAGCACTTCTAGCCTCAAAACGCGCAAGGATCCACACATGTGCAGGAAGTGCAGCGGGCGCTCTTCATTCGCGAGCGCCGATGACCAATGATCCTCGCAACCCTCCCATGCCCTTGCTGGCTTGGCAATAGGCCCTGACAAGCACAGTCACGTGTGTCAGAATGTTATTATCTAGCCCGTAGTGGGGTGCTCTATAGAGAGTACAACCCTGTTAGGGTTTGCTATATGTATCCCAACTGCTGCTAGTAAAACGCCTCCTTTCTTCATTTCTCTCTTGCCTATATAGCTAACCCTAGTTATGGCTCCTCACTATGCTTATGATTCTCACAACGTGACCCGGTGGGAGAAAAACGCTCGTAACGAGCGCTTCCACCCTCAAAACGCGCAGTGATCCGCACATGTGGAGGAAGTGCAGCGGGCGCTCTTCCTTCGCGAGCGCCGATTATTAATGATGCCCGCAACCCTCCCACGCCCTTGCTGGCTTGGCAATCGGCCTAGACAAGCGCAGCCACGTGACCAGGTGGGAGAAAAACGCTCGGAACGAGCGCTTCAAGCCTCAAAATGCGGAAGGATCCACACATGTGCAGGAAGTGCAGCAGGCGCTCTTCATTCGCGAGCGCCGATGACCAATGAGGCTCGCAACCCTCCCACGCACTTGCTGGCTTGGCAATAGGCCCAGACAAGGGCAGCCACATGACCCGATAGAAGAAAAACGCTCGGAACGAGCGCTTCCACCCTCAAAATGCACAAGAACCCGCACACGTGGATAAAGTGCGGCGGGCGCTCTTCATTCGCGAGCGCCGATGACTAATGATGCTCGCAACCATCCCACGCCCTTACTGGCTTAGAAATAGGTTAGAGAAGCGCTGCCACGTTACCCGGTGGGAGAAAATCGTTTGTAACGAGCGCTTCTAGCCTCAAAACGCGGAAGGGATCCGCACCTGTGCAGGAAGTGCAGCAGGCGCTCTCCATTCGCGAGCGCCGATGACCAATAATGCTCGCAACCCTCCCACGACCTTGCTGGCTTGGCAAGGCTCAGATAAGCGCAGCCACGTGACCCGGTGGGAGAAAAACACTCGGAACGAGCGCTTCCAGCCTCAAAACGCGGAAGGGATCCGCACATGTGCAGGAAGTGCATCGGGCGCTCTTCATTCGCGAGCCCCAAAGACAAATGATGCTCGTAACCCTCCCACGTCCTTGCTGGCTTGGCAATAGGCCGAGACAAGCGCATCCACATGACCCGGTGGAAGAAAAGCGCTAGGAACGAGCGCTTCCAACCTCAAAACGCGCAAGGATTCGCACATGTGGAGGAAAAGTTGCGGGCGCTCTTCATTCGCGAGTGCCGATGACCAATGATGCTTGTAACCCTCCCACGCCCTTGTTGGCTTGGCAATAGGCCCAGACAAGCGCAGCCACATGACCCGGTGGAAGAAAAACGCTCGGAACGAGCGCTTCTAGCCTCAAAACGCGCAAGGGTCCACACATGTGCAGGAAGTGCAGCGGGCGCTCTTCTGACGCGAGCGCCGATGGCCAATGATGCTCGCAACCCTCCCACGCCCTTGCTGGCTTGGCAATATGACCAGACAAGCGCAGCCACGTGACACGGCGGAAGACAACCCTCGTAACGAGCGCTTCCAACCTCCGAACACGCAAGGATCCGCACATGTGGAGGCAATGCAGCGGGCGCTCTTCATTCACGAGCGCCGATGACCAATGATGCTCGCAACCTTCCCACGCCCATGCTGGCTTGACAATATGCCCACAAAAGCGCAGCCACGTGACCCGGTGGAAGAAAAACGGTCGGAACGAGCGCTTCCACCCTCAAAACGCGCAAGGATCCGCACATGTGGAGGAAGTGCGGCGGGCGCTCTTCATTCGCGAGTGCCGATGTCTAATGATGCTCGCAACCCTCCCACGCCCTTACTGGCTTGGCAATAGGCCCAGAGAAGCGCAGCCACGTGACGCGGTGGGAGAAAAACACTTGTAACGAGCGCTTCTAGCCTCAAAACGCGAAAGGGATCCGCACATGTACAGGAAGTGCAGCAGGCGTTCTCCATTCGCGAGCGCCGATGACCAATGATGCTCACAACCCTCCCACGCCCTTGCTGGCTTGGCAATAGGCACAGACAAGCGCAGCCTCTTGTCTCGGTGGAAGAAAAACGCTCGGAAAGAGCGCTTCCAGCCTCAAAACGCGCAAGGATCCGCACATGTGGAGAAAGTGCAGCGGGCGCTCTTCATTCGCGAGCGCCGATGACTAATGATGCTTGCAACCCTCCCATGCCCTTACTGGCTTGGAAATTGGTTTAGAGAAGCGCAGCCACGTAACTTGGTCTAAGAAATTCTCTCGGAACGAGCGCTTCTAGCCTCACAACGCGCAAGGATCTGCACATGCAGGAAGTTCAGCGGGCGCTCTTCATTCGCGAGCGCCGATGACTAATGATGCTCGCAACCCTGTCGAAACAGCATGCTAAAGCGATAAACATTAAAGAGGGGTCTTTACTAGCAGCATTTGAGATACATATAGGAAACCCTAATTAGGTTGTACTCGCTATAGAGTACCCCATTACAGGCTAGACAAATATCGACATTCTGACAAACCCTCCCGCGCCCTTGCTGGCTTGGCAATAGGCCCAAACAAGCACAGCCACGTGACCCGGTGGAAGAAAAACGCTCGGAACGAGCGCTTTGACCCTCAAAACGCGCAAGGATCCGCACATGTGGAGAATGTGTGGCGGGCGCTCTTCGTTTGCGAGCGCCAATGACTAATGATGCTCACAACCCTCCCACACCCTTGCTGGTTTTGCAATAGGCCCAAAGAATCGCAGCCACGTGACCCAGTGGGAGAAAAACTCTCGGAACGAGCGCTTCTAGCATCAAAGCGTGCAAGGTTCCACACATGTGTAGGATGTTTAGCGGGCGCTCTACATTCGCGAGCGCCGATGACCAATGATGCTCGCAACCCTCCCACGCCCTTGCCGGCTTGGCAATAGGCCCAGAGAAGCACAGCCAAATGACCCTGTGGAAAAAATACGCTCGTAACGAACGCTTCAACCCTCAAAACGCGCAAGGATCCGCACATGTTGAGGAAGTGCGGCGGGTGCTCTTCATTTGCAAGCGCCATTGACTTATGATGCTCACAACCGTCCCACGCCCTTTCTGGCTTTGCAATAGGCCCAGAGAAGCGCAGCCACGTAACCCGGTGGAAGAGTAGCAATAGGAACGAGCGCTTCTAGCCTCAAAACGCGGAAGGGATCCGCACATATACAGGACGTGCAGCACGCACTCTTCATTCGCGAGCGCCGATAACTAATGATGCTCGCAGCCCTCCCACGCCCTTACTGGCTTGGTAATAGGCCCAGAGAAGCGCAGCTACGTGACCCTGTGGAAGAAAAACGCTCGGAACGAGTGATTCCAGCCTCAAAATGCGCAAGGATCCGCACATGTGGAGGAAGTGCAGTGGGCGCTCTTCATTCGCGGGCGCCGATGACCAATGATGCTCGCAACCCTCCCACGTCCTTGCTGGCTTGGCAATAGGCCTAGACATGCATTCAGTGGTTGCAGGCGCTGCCACGGTTTTACGCGTACGAGGTAGACACCTTTGAGCTATGCGACCGTTTTTGGAGCTATGTGCGAGGACAATAACATAGCAGAGGAAGGACTTTGGAGGAGCGGGGACGACGGATCAGCACGAATATTTGAAATGGGGCATAACAGCTGCAAGCGTAGGTGCGGCAGGTGGAAGTGCAACTGCGAAGGCATGGCAGCAACAGGCACGACAACTCCAGTTGTGGAAGCAGCAAGCAGTAGCTGCACGCACCGAAACAGCGTGTTCGATGGGGCAAAGCGAGAGTGTGAGAAGAATAGAACGAGAATGAATGAACTATGAATGAAGTGAGTACATATAGGAAACCCTGATTGGGTTGTACCCCCTATGGGATACCCCACTATAGCCTACACACAAATATTTATAAGCTATAATATTCTGACACACCCCCATAGGCAAAGTGGGGGAGAACAAGGGGTCACAAGACCAGTCAAGCAAAGCAAAGCAAAGCTCAGGGTGGATCACAAAGTCACCACACATTCCGAGCACAAGTGCAAAGGCCAAAAGGCCAGTTCACATGCAAGATCACATATATATATAAAAGAGGCTAAGCAAGTAAGAGCAAGAGTATATATAAGTGTCAGTACAAGCAAGGTCAAGAAGTGAGCAAGTGAGGCAAGACACGCACAAGACCCAGCTGAGTGCAGAAGCGCTGATGATCACAAGGCGCAAGTGCCTTGGTGAAGACATCAGCAGTGTTGGCCTCAGAGGCCACGTACGCAAGCCGCAACTGTCCACGCTGCTGTAGCTCACGCGCAAGAAAGTAGCGGAGAGCAATGTGCTTTGTCCTGTGCTCCAGTCACTGCTCTCGACACAAGGCCAGCATAGCCTTGTTGTCTACGTACAGGACTGGAGGAGAACGAGGCGGCTCTCCAAGGTCGGTCAGCAGGTAGGTGAGCCAGCGAAGCTCCTGGGCAGCCATAGCCCCGGCGTAGATCTCAGCCTCACAACTGGAGCCGAGAACAGAAGAGGAGCGGGTAGCCCGCCATGAAACAGAGCCGGAACCAAGACTGAAGGTGTAACCCTGTGACGACCGCTGCGTAGCCTGGTCGTCAGCCCAAGAAGAGTCCGCGTGCCCAGTGAGGACCACTGGACTCCGCCCTCCAAGCACTAGCCCCATGCCCGACGTACTGCACAAGTAGCGCAACACCCTCTTCGCTGCAGCCATGTGCTCTGGTCGGTGTCTCCCAGGAGCAACATAGCGTGCGAGAATGCTAAGAGGGTATGCAAGGTCAGGTCGAGTGCAGGTCATCAGGTACATGAGGCAGCCAACAAGCTCAGAATACGGGCCACTCGACTCTACGGACTCATCTGAAGGCAGAGCTGAGAGCGAGTGGCGGGTAGGCAGAGGAGTGGCCTGAGGCGAGGAGTACGTGAAGCCGAAGCGCTGAAGGACCTGCTGCACCATGTGTGACTGAGTCAGGGTAATGGTGAGGCGTGCTCTGTCCCGGGTGATCTGCAAGCCAAGGTAGCTGCGCAGTTCACCCAGGTCAGTGCACGTGTGTCTCTTCTGCAGCTCGGACTTCACGTAGGCGAGTCCAGCAGTGTCAGCAGTGGCAAAGACCAAGTCGTCGACGTACACGAGGATGTAGAACGGCGGCAGAGAGGTGTCGGTGCGCAGAAACAGCGACGGGTCGGCAGTAGAGGGAGCAAACCCAAGTGCCGCCAGCGTATTCCTTAGTGTGTCGTGCCACTCACGTGGCGCCTGGCGGAGACCGTAGACTGGACGCCGGAGACTCCACTGGGTACCAGGAGGGAAAGACCCAGTGAAGCCAGGTGGGCGGCGCAGCCAGATCTCCTCGTGCAGGCTGCCCTGCAAGAAAGCAGTGCTGAAGTCGAGAGAGTGCAGCTCGTAGTCACGGTGAGCACCAACGTGCAGCAGTACCCGAAGAGTGGTCATCTTCGGGGTGGGGGAGAAGGTCTGAAAGTAGTCAACTCCCTGCCGCTGGCTGAAGCCACGAGCCACGTAACGCGCCTTGAAGACAGGCGGAGAACCCGGCGGCCGCTTCACCCTGAAGATCCACATGCCACTGACGATGTTCGCCCAAGGAGGGGGAACAGCGTCAACGTAGGTGCCTGTGGACTTCCAGGAAGCCATCTCTGCATCCATAGCTGCCTGCCACTGAGAGGAGTAGGGACCCTCTATCACCTCCGCGTAAGAGCGCGGAGTCGGGATGTCAAGTGCATCCGGGTCTCCCTCAGGGGTAAGCAGTACGGACAAGAATAGAACGAGAATGAATGAACTATGAATGAAGTGAGTACATATAGGAAACCCTGATTGGGTTGTACCCCCTATGGGATACCCCACTATAGCCTACACACAAATATATATAAGCTATAATGTTCTGACCGAGTGGGCCGACGGGGCCGGCAGGGTCGATTCTAGGGCACAACAGGGGGCGCTGCTAGGGTCACGACAAGGCCGTTGCTGGGGCGCGACGAGTCTACAGGAGGGTGCGATGGAGCTGATGAAGCGCTGCGCATATCTCGCTGTCGCGACGAGGCAAGCAGGGCCAGCGTGGCGAGTCAGTGCGGCAGCGACGATGGAATCGTGGTACTGTACGACGAGGTTAGCGAGGCAGGCGCCACATGAGGATCGTAGTGGCGTAAGCCTAAGGCCTTGATACCATGTCAAAATTGTGCTTTGCTTAGTAGCTTAGGAGCTAGGCTAGAGCGAGGTCGAGAAAGTTAAGAAGGAAGGGGGTTTGACCATGGAGGCAAGAAGAGGTACACCAGCAACAGATTGTTAAGAGTAACAACGACTTTTAGGGGGTAGGAGAAGGTGGAATTGAAAAGCAAGATAGGTTATGGATCTCAGGGTGTGGAACATTGTTGTTCAAAACACCGTTGAAGACAACATCGTTCAAGAGTACCGCACTGCGCAATTCGTAAAAGCTAAAAGAACTCAGTAGAAGCGTTTTGAGCCATGTGGTTTCCTGGACAACTCGTTCAAAAAACTGTTGCACCAATTCACACAGCATCAGAAACACGCGTAGATTGTACGCCGATTGTGGGGATCGAACCCACGGCCACGTGGTTAAAAGCCACGCGCTCTACCACTGAGCTAAATCGGCACACGATCGAAATGAACAACTAAAATTCTAACAGCTTTAGAATGAGACCTTTGATGAAACATGTTTTGTGATCTCTCATTGACATCATGGCTCGTTCAGACGTTGTTCCTGGAGGACGCGCGGGGAAGGCGATGGCTGCCGCTGCTGCCGCCGCGGGTGGCGGCGGTGGCTCGTCCGTGTCGTTGCAGGACGCGGATAAGAAGAGTCATCGCGCAGCGCGGTCAGGGCCGGCGGCGGAGCGCAAGAAGGAGAAGGATAAGAAGAAACGCGGCGTGGACGACGACGCGGAGGAACGCGAGAACCCGCGCGTAAGCACTAACTTGTTAGCTAAGAGGGAGATTTCGGGTTTAGAAGGAGAAAGATAAGAAGAAACGCGGCGTGGACGACGACGCGGAGGAACGCGAGAACCCCCGAGTAAGCACCTAAGCAGCTACCTCAGGGACACGTGCATTAGTACCTCGAAGCATGCGAGGAGGAATAGAATCAGGTTTGATAGCATCATGCGGAGTGAGGACGGATAAGAGCTCGCGAGTGCTCGCGAGTAAGACGATTCCAGGCTTAGTCGAAGACTGGAATAGACTTATGTCGGGGTAGTATGTTATAACCCGGGGTTCGTATGCTCAGCCCAGGAGAGAGAGAGAGGGTTCGATTTACCTTGTGATTACGTGCCACGCCCCGCGATGGCTACGTCGCAACGTTCGTCCTTATGCGTTCGTGTCTACCACAAGCAACCTGGCTACTACAGATGGAAGTTGCCTTGTGCTTAAACCTTGTACCCTGTACCCTGAGTTTTCAACCTCCTCAGCAGACACCGTTTGACCTTCTGTTTGCTGCTGGCTCTCGCTTAAACCTGCCTGGCGTTTACATTTTCGCTCGCTCGTCGCGCCGCCGAGTGAAGCTGCAGATTGCGAGGCGGGGGAGCTGCAGCAGCAGCAGCAGCTGCTGCGCCTTCCCTTCCCTCCTTTCTACCCTGGTGTCCTAAAGCTTTGTATCCTCTCTCTCCCTCCCCTCCCCCCATGTCCGCTCCCTCTCCCCTGTAACTCTTCCCCACCTGCCAGGCGTTTGCTTTCCGCTCGTCGCGTCGAGCCAAGCTACAGGTGGCGAGGCGGGTGGAGCTGCAGCAGCGGCGCATGCACGCGCCCAGTGCTGCTGCCACACGCGCACAGGCGCTGGAACCACCTCCGTTCGTGGTGCTGGTGCAGGGTCCTCCCAAGGTGAGAATAAGGGACGCGCATGCACGCGCCCAGTGCCGCTGCCACGCGCGCACAGGCATTGGAACCACCTCCTTTCGTGGTGCTGGTGCAGGGTCCTCCCAAGGTGAGTGATTTGCTGTGGTGTTTGTTGTGTGTGAGAGTGTGTTTATGAAAGGCTGTGGTGCTCATGCAGCAGCGGCGCATGCATGCATGCGCCCAGCGCTGCTGCCACGCGCGCACAGGCACTGGAACCACCACCGTTCGTGGTGCTGGTGCAGGGTCCCCCCAAGGTGAGTGGTTGCTCGAGTGCATCTACGTGCCAAGTCTGCTTTTGAGTCGACTCAAAAAGCATGGTTGCTCGAGTGCATCACATCCACGTGCCAAGTGCTGCTGCCACGGACATGCATTGGAGGCACTACGCATGGTCGAGTCAAGAACCCTGTAACGACTTTTGAGACGTCTCAAAAGTCAAGAACCCTGTAACGGTTACGGTTGTCTCTCTTTGGTGCTTGGTTGGAGAGTCGCGTCAAGAGCTGCCACGGGCTGGCAGTGGAGGCATTATGCTAGCTACATTGAAATCACTTTTGAGAATTCTCAAAAGCAAAAGCTGCCACGGGCTGGCAGTGGAGGCATTATGCTAGCTATATTGAAATCACTTTTGAGAATTCTCAAAAGCAGAAGCTGCCACGGGCTGGCAGTGGAGGCACTACTGCTCGCTAGAGACAAGAGCCTTGTATCTGTTGTCTGTGGATTTGAGACGCCCTGAAACTCATTCATATCCTTTCTCTGTGTTCTAATCCGCCCCTGTATGGCAGGTGGGCAAGACGACGCTCATCCGCTCGCTGATAAAGCACTACACCAAGCACAACATTCCAGACGTCAAGGGACCCATCACTGTCGTCTCAGGTGGGTTGTCACACCTCAAGAATCGTTGGCTGCTGTTTGTAGAGTGCGGAAGCAACGTGCATGCCATGTTGGATGCGGGCATGCTTGCTTGCTACATTGCCCCCGGTTCCCTGCCTCATTCTGCCGTTTTACCACCTTTCCCTCCCAATACTCGGGAAAGAAGCGGCGCCTGCTGTTCATGGAGTGCAGCGGCATTGTGAGGGAAAGCAACGTGCATGCCATGTTGGATGCGGGTTGACTTTTGAGTCGACTCATGAGTTGACTTTTGAGTCGACTCATGAGTTGACTTTTGAGTCGACTCAAAAGTCACATTGTGAGGGAAAGCAACGTGCATGCCATGTTGGATGCGGGTTGACTTTTGAGTCGACTTATGAGTTGACTTTTGAGTCGACTCATGAGTTGACTTTTGAGTCGACTCAAAAGTCACATTGTGAGGGAAAGCAACGTGCATGCCATGTTGGATGCGGGTTGACTTTTGAGTCGACTCATGAGTTGACTTTTGAGTCGACTCAAAAGTCACATTGTGAGGGAAAGCAACGTGCATGCCATGTTGGATGCGGGCATGCTTGCTACCATACCATGCTCGATGCTCTTACCCGTCCTACCTTCTCCTCCTCACGCCCTCTCTCCCACTTACCCCTCCAGGCAAGAAGCGGCGGCTGCTCTTCATTGAGTGCAGCAGCAGCGTGCACGCCATGCTCGATGCGGCCAAGTTTGCAGACCTCGTGCTGCTGCTCATCGATGGCAGCTTCGGCTTCGAGATGGTGCGTGTACACGCGCGCGCGCGCGTGTGTGTGTGTGTGTGTGTGCGCGCGCGCGCGTGTGTGCGTGCGTGCGTGTGCTGCCTGTGGGTGGTGTGAGAGACTGTGCAGACCTGGTGCGGCTGCTGATTGACAGTTTTTTAGGCGCCTCAAAAATCGTGCTGCTGCTGATTGACGGCAGCTGCGGCTTTGAAATGGAGGGTGGTGTGCACGGGTGCATGTCCGTGTGTGTGAGTGCATGTCCGTGTGTGTGAGTGCATGTCCGTGTGTGTGAGCGCATGTCCGTGTGTGTGAGTGCATGTCCGTGTGTGTGAGCGCATGTCCGTGTGTGTGAGTGCATGTCCGTGTGTGTGAGTGCATGTCCGTGTGTGTGAGTGCATGTCCGTGTGTGTGAGTGCATGTCCGTGTGTGTGAGTGCATGTCCGTGTGTGTGAGTGCATGTCCGTGTGTGTGAGCGCATGTCCGTGTGTGTGAGTGCATGTCCGTGTGTGTGAGTGCATGTCCGTGTGTGTGAGCGCATGTCCGTGTGTGTGAGCGCATGTCCGTGTGCTTGCTGTGGTGTGGGTTGTAGGGGTGTCTAAGACCTCGTGCTGCTGCTCTTCGATGGTAGCTTTGGCTTTGAGGCTATTCCTCTTTCTCTCGCTCTCTGTCCCCCTTTCCCTTACAGGAGAGACCTTCGAGTTCCTGAGCATGCTACAGGTGCACGGCTTCCCCAAGGTCATGGGCAAACAGAAGGGTTTTGAGACGTCTCAAAACACTTCCGTTTACACGTCGTCATGGGCGTGACTTTTGAGAATTCTCAAAAGTGATCCCCAAGGTCATGGGCGTGCTGATCCTCCCACCACACCCCAACCTGGCGCCCTCTGCTTCCCTCACCCGTTCACTCCATTCTCTCCTCACTCTTCCCTCACCTCCCCACCATCACAGGAGACCTTTGAGGTCCTGAGCATGCTGCAGGTGCACGGCTTCCCCAACGTCATGGGCGTGCTGACGTTTCCCATTCAACTCGTGGTCTCTGCGTTCCCATCCCAACCCATCCCTCTTACCCCAAAACTCTGTCTCTTTCTGTCTCTCTCTGTCCCCACCATCACAGGAGACCTTTGAGTTCCTGAGCATGCTGCAGGTGCACGGCTTCCCCAAGGTCATGGGCGTGTTGACGCACCTGGATGGCTTGAGAGACCCGCGCAAGCTTGTTTACTTACCTTCCCGACTCCTTTCCCCGTCCCCTCTCTCTCTGTCCCATCGTGCCCTCCTCCCTTCTCCCCTCTCCACCCTCCCGCCCTCATCACTTACAGGAGACCTTTGAGTTTCTGAACATGCTGCAGGTGCACGGCTTTCCCAAGGTCATGGGCGTGCTGACGCACCTGGACGGCTTCAGAGACCCGCGCAAGCTCAAGAAGACCAAGAAGACGCTCAAGCACCGCTTCTGGACCGAGATTTACGATGGAGCAAAGTTGTTCTACCTCTCGGGGCTCATTCACGGCAGGTGAGTGCCACCAGGGGTTTCTATCATTACTCATGGGTTGTGCGTGCATGTATGTTCGAGAGGGGTCACAGGAGCAAGCTCAGGAACACCAAGAAGACCCTCAAGCACCGCTTGTGGACCGAGATCTACGATCCAGATTTTCAAGCAAACATTTTAACTAACAAACTTTTTCACAAGTTGAATCAGTCGCAGCCACGTAAAGACATGGCTCCTATCTGGGGCTCCATTGGACCCTCAAGCACCGCTTGTGGACCGAGATCTTCGATGGAGCCAAGCTGTTCTTTCTACTTGTCAGGGCTCATTCACGGCAGGTGAGGCTCGGTATGCATGTTTGAGAGGGCATCACAGCAGCAAGCTGAAGAAGACCAAGGGGAGACTCAAGCACTGCTTCTGAGCGGAGACCTACAACGGGCCCAAGCTGTTCCACCACTCGGCTGATGAGTCTCCTTGGCCTCTCTCTCGGCCGATGAGTCTCCTTGGCCTCTCTCTCGGCCGATGAGTCTCCTTGGCCTCTCTCTCGGCCGATGATTCTCCTTGGCCTCTCTCTCGGTCGATGAGTCTCCTTGGCCTCTCTCTCGGCCGATGAGTCTCCTTGGCCTCTCTCTCGGCAGATGAATCTGGCTCGGTTTGTTTCAGTCTCCAAGTTCAGGCCTCTGTCCTGGCGAACTGCTCATGGCTACGTGGTGGCCGATCGGGTGGAAGATCTCAACTTCTTGTCCCCCGCTCATTCATACAACCCTCAGGTGCCCCAAGCGGGAGCTGCTGAATCTGGCGCGCTTCATCTCAGTCGCCAAGTTCCGCCCGCTCTCCTGGTGAACAGCTCCCGGCTACGTGGTGGCTGACCGGGTGGAATGAGGTGAAGTCAAGGGCCTGGCTGCTCTGCCTGTGCCCCCTCTGCTCACTCACCTTTTCCACTTCTCCCTCCTTACCCTGCTGCTGGACTCGTATCCCCGCGCCCTCCTGCCATACCACTTGCAGGTACCCCAAGCGCGAGGTGCTGAATCTAGCTCGGTTCATTTCAGTTGCCAAGTTCCGTCCCCTCTCCTGGAGAACAGCCCATGGCTATGTGGTGGCTGATCGGGTGGAAGATCTGACGGAGACGGAGGATGTTCGGAGAAACCCTAAATGTGATCGGACGGTCGCGATTTACGGTTACTTGCGCGGTTGCAATCTGAAGCAGGGCTTTAAGGTGCATATTGCTGGGGTGGGTGACGTGGCAGTGGAGAGTATTACGCAGCTGCCCGACCCTTGCCCGCTGCCCGACGCGAAAAAGAAGCGGAGTTTGAACGAGCGGGAGAAGCTGCTTTATGCGCCGATGGCTGATATAGGGGATATACTGTACGATAAAGATGCGGTTTATATTAATATTCCGGATCATCAGGTGCAGTATTCTAAGGTTGAGGAGAAGGAAAGAGGAGGAGGGAAAGAGGAGGACGAGGAGTGGTCAGATGAGGGAGAGGGGGGTGTGGGGGGGAAAAGAGAGGAAGATGATGAGGAGGAGGAGGATGAAGAGGAGGAGGGGGAGGGGGAAGGGAAAGGAGGGAAAGGGAAGGGGGGAGGTGGAAAGCAGAAGGATGAGGGAGAGGAGATGGTGAAAACGCTGCAGGCTGCTGACGTGGCAGTTGATGATAAGCTGAAATCGAGTGCGATCTCGCTGTTCAAATGGACGGCCCCGATTCGAGATGTGAGCGAGGTGGAGGGCGGGAGAGAGGAGGAGATGGGTGGGGTGGAGGAGGATGGAGTGGGGAGTGATGAGGATGAGAGCGAGGGAGAGGAACAGGAGGATGAGGGAGAGGAGGGGGAGGAGGAAACGGGACTGAAGGAGGAAAGGAGGAGGGATTCGAAGGGAAGGATGAGGCGTGCTGTAGTGTTTGGTGGTGATGATGCTGAGGAGGAGGACGAGGAGGAGGAAGATGAGGAGGAGGATGAGGATGATGGAGAGGAGGAGGAAGAGGGGTGGGAGCTAGAAGAGGAAGGAAAGGAGGGAGGTGCAATGGAGGAGGAAGATGAAATGGATGAGGAAATGGAAGAGGAGGAGGAAGAGGATGAACACGAAGAGGAGGAGGAGGAGGATGAGGAGGATGGTGTGAAAGAGCCAACGAGGCAGCAGCTAGAGAAGTGGGCTGATAGGGAGGCCGTGGAAAATGAGGGAACAGACTCTGAGGAAGATGAGGATGATGGGGAGGATGAGGATGAGGAGGAGGAGGAGGAGGAGGAGGACGGTGAAGAGGAGGAAGGAGGGAAGGTAGTGGGATTGAAAAAAGATGTTTTGCAGGCCGAGAAAGGGGAGGCTGCGGCCAAGTGGAAGGAAGGCTTGGCTGCTCGGGCAGCCAAAATGTTTTCGAGAAAGCTGAGCCTGATGGAGCTGGTTTACGGGCAGAAGGGCAGCGGTGGCATGAAAGGAAAAGGAAAAGGCTTTGGGAAAGGAGCTAGTGGTGAGGGAAGTGAGGAGGAGGAGGATGAGGAGCAGGAAGAGGAGGAAGAGGAGCAGGAAGAGGAGGAAGAGGAGCTTTTTCGGCCAAGGAGGAAGCAGCAGGACGGGTCTTCCTCCGCTTCCCAAGCTGCACTCACTGATGATATAGATGCGGAGGACTGTGTGCGAGTGCGTCCAGATGCATTGAACCTGGCGCAGTGGGACGATCCCGAGGTGGTCGAATCCCTCAGGGACCGGTTTGTGACTGGGAACTGGTCCAAGGCGGGTGAGAGGCGGCGCAAGGGGGGAGCTAAGGGGAAGAAAGGCGGGGGAGAGGACGGGGGGAGTGATGGGGAGGAGGATGGGGATGGGGAGGAGGATGAGGAGGATGATGTGTTTGGCGATTTTGAGGATCTTGAGACTGGGGAGAAATTTGGACCTGGGGGGAAAGGGGAGGGGGGAGGTGGGGGAGCAGGAGCAGGAGGGGGAGGAGGGGGAGGGAGGATGAGTGAGGAGGAGAGGGAGAAGGCAGAGGCAGAGGAGAGGCGGCTGAAGAAGCTTGCTTTGCGTGCCAACTTTGATTCCAAATATCCCTCTCACACGCCCTCTCACCTGCTTTCTCTCACACGCCCTCTCTCACGCTTTCCTACCACCCCTTTCGTACTCATTCCAGAATCCGTATTTTAGTTTGTTGTCATGCACATCAGTTTATATTTCAGTGACACTCGCTCCTTTTGTTTCCGCAGTTCTCCTTCTTTTTTTTTGTATCAAAGCCTTCTCAAATACGCCCGAATGGTGTTGACTCGCCTCACATAATCGTTTTTTTCCTTAACCATCTCCTTCCAACCAACCCCCCCTGTTACGGTCTCCTCCCTCTCCCCCATCTTCCTTCCCTCCCTTCCCTCCCTTCCCTCCCTTCCCTCCCTTCCCTCCCTTCCCTCCCTTCCCTCCCTTCCTTCACCTCCTCCCTTCCTCTCGTCCTCTCTTACTCCCCTCTTCTCTCGACTGTGGTGTTTCTCTTTGCCTGACATCCAATCACGTCGAGAGGGGAGGAGGACGAGGAGGAGGGAGGGGAGGATGGGGAAGGGGAGGAGGGCGAAGGCAAGAAGTTTCCTGGAAGGGATCCGGAGGAGAAGGACTACATTGATATTGTGAGTGGCACTTGACTTGACTTGAGTTGACTGGGCTTGACTTTACTTGATGTTATTGTTTGTGACTAGATGGAGGTGTGTTTCAGTTGACTAAGAATAGAGCGTCATCATGTATGTGTGTGACTATTTCGAGCAGGGAGAGTTACTGCTGCGGCTGAAAACGCTCCCTTTTCTTACTTCCCTCCGCCCGTTCTGCCCCTCCCCGCTTTTCCCCCACAATCCCTCCAGTTGAAGGAGCAGCTAGAGGCGAGGAAGCAGAGGACGGAGGCGGCTCTAGCGGAGGTGGACGAGGAGGCAGGCTGAGTGGTCCCGCAGGCTCAAGTGCCGACTATGGATCCCTGTCCTCTCCCTGTCTGCCCTCCAGTTGAAGGAGCAGCTGGAAGCAAGGAAGCAGAGGACGGAGGCGGCTCTAGCAGAGGTGGACGAGGCTACCCGCGTGGCAATGGAGGGCTTCCCCGTGGGCGGGTACCTGCGCCTGCTGTTCCGTGCACTGCCGGGAGAATTCATGCTGCACTTTGACCCGCGGGTTCCCGTGCTTGTGGGAGCAGTTCCACCCACGGAGGAAACGCTCGGATACCTGAGGGTGAGTGGCATGGCATGGGATGTACCAGGGAGAGGGGTGGGGGCGGGGGCGTACCTGTGCCTGCTGTTCCGTGCACTACCTGGAGAATTCATGCTGCATTTTTAACCCACGAGTGCCTGTTCTTGTCGGAGCTGTGCCTCCCACAGAGGAAACACTCGGATATCTGAGGGTGAGTGAGTGGGATGAATTGGGGAACCTGAGGGGCAAATGAGCTAGGGTGGGCTTCCCTGTGGGGGCGTACCTGTTCCACTCCCTGCCTGGGGAGTTCATGCTGCACTTTGACCCGCGGGTTCCTGTCCTTGTCGGAGCAGTTCCACCCACGGAGGAAACGCTGGGGTACTTGAGGGTGAACTTTGAGGCGCCTCGAAGGGGCGTACCCGCGTCTGTTGTTCCGCGCGCTGCAAGGCGAATTCACGATGCACTTTTGGCTCTGTCATCTGCTGCTGCCCTCTCCTTCCCCCTCCAGGTGCGGCTGAAGAAGCACCGGTGGCACCGGAAAGTCCTCAAGACGCGCGACCCCCTGGTCCTATCAGCAGGATGGCGGCGCTTCCAGTCCGTGCCCGTGTTCGCCATGGAGGATACCAACGGGCGACACAGACTCATCAAATACACACCCGAGCACATGCACTGCCTGGCCGTCATGTGGGCGCCGCTGCTGCCCCCGAATACTGGGCTGCTTGCGCTGTCGTCTGGTGCTGCCAGTGGTAGCAGCAAGCAGGTACGTGCTGTGACCTGTGCATGTCAGTGTACTGAGAGGCTCATCAAGTGCACCCCAGAGCACATGCACTGCCTTGGTGTCATGTGGGCGCTGCTGCTGCCTCCCAACACTGGTCTTCTGGCACTGTCGTCCGGTGCTGCTTCGGGCAACAGCAAGCAGGTACGCCTTGGGTCGAGGCATGTCGGTGAGAGCAAGCAGGTTCTGATTGATTTGCCATGAAGGATAGCAATGGGTGGCTCTGGCTGATCAAGTACACGCCCGAGCACATGCACTGCCTCTCCGTCATGTGGGCGCCGCTGCTGCCCCTCAACACGGTGCTGTTGGCTCTTTCTTCGGGTGCTGCCAGTGGTAGCAGCAAGCAGGTATGTGAAAGCGTGGAGTGATGGATACCACACTCATTAAGACACCCCCGAGCACATGCACTGCCTCGCCGTCATGTGGGCGCCGCTGCTGCCCCTCAACACTGGGCTGTTGGCTCTTTCTTCGGGTGCTGCCAGTGGTAGCAGCAAGCAGGTATGTGAATGCGTGGAGTGATGGATACCACACTCATCAAGACCTCCCAACACCGGGCTGCTGGCTCCCTCCTCTGCTGCTGCTGGTGGCAACAGCACGCAGGTAGGTGCGCATTCAGAGGAGAGAGAGAGGCTCATAGGTCATGTGCCCGCTGGCACTCCCCAGAGCACATGAACTGCCTGGCTGTCATGCGGGCGCCACTGCTGCCTCCCAAATTGCATTCTACCCAGGCGTCCATTCTACCCAGGCGTCCATTCTACCCAGGCGTCCATTCTGCCCAGGCGTCCATTCTACCCAGGCGTCCATTCTACCCAGGCGTCCATTCTACCCAGGCGTCCATTCTATCCAAGCGTCCATCCTACCCAGGCGTCCATTCTACCCAGGCGTCCATTCTACCCAGGCGTCCATTCTACCCAGGCGTCCATTCTACCCAGGCGTCCATTCTACCCAGGCGTCCATTCTACCCAGGCGTCCATTCTACCCAGGCTTCCATTCTACCCAGGCGTCCATTCTACCCAGGCGTCCATTCTACCCAGGCGTCCTTCCGAATCAGCGCCACGGGCGTGGTGTTGGAGCAGCAGCAGTCAGCCCAGGTGGTGAAGAAGCTGAAGCTAGTGGGCACGCCCGTGAAGATCAGTCATGTTCCACCCCTTTTCACCACATTCCACCGCATTCTATCACGTTCTACCCCGTTGTATCGCATTCTACCACATTCTACCACATTCTACCCAGGCGTCCTTCCGAATCAGCGCCACGGGCGTGGTGTTGGAGCAGCAGCAGTCAGCGCAGGTGGTGAAAAAGCTCAAGCTGGTGGGCACACCCGTGAAGATCCCTCATGCCTCACCCGCTGTACCCCGTTCCACCGCATTACACCCCGTTCTACCCCATTCCACCACCTTTTTACCCAGGCGTCCTTCCGCATTAGCGCCACAGGAGTGGTGTTGGAGCAGCAGCAGTCAGCGCAGGTGGTGAAAAAGCTCAAGCTGGTGGGCACACCCGTGAAGATCTTCCGTCACACCGCGTTCATCAAGGACATGTTCTCCTCCCAGCTCGAGGTGGCGCGATTCGAGGGGGCGGCTGTGCGGACCGTGTCGGGCATTCGCGGGCAGATTAAGAAGGTGCGTGCACTGTCGGTCGCGTTGTCACCCATCCTTGAAAGGTGAGGATCTTCTGTCACACCGCATTCATCAAGGACATGTTCTCCTCCCAGCTTGAAGTGGCGAGATTTGAAGGGGCAGCAGTGCGGACCGTCTCAGGCATCCGAGGGCAAATCAAGAAGGTACATCCTGTTAGAATTAGGCTGTCAACACTTTGTGTACTATATTCTATATCGCGTAGGTTATTTGCGGGTTGGGTGTAGTTTGTGATCCCAACCCTATCTGGTTGGGATTCCCTCGTAATCCTGCAAATCTGCCAACTCACCAATTGGAGATTTGCTAGGATTCCCATCCCATCTTTTCCCTAGCCTTGCCCATCCCAACCTCGTTTGTACTTAAGGCCTAGTGCCTTCTTTCCTAATCAATCAGTTCAGTTCCAATTCTATCACATCCTGGTCTGAATGGGTAATTCTCGGTTATGGGAGAGAGGTGGGTGGGCACGCCCGTAAAGATCTTCCGTCACGCCGCATTCATCCAGCTTGAAGTGGCACGGTTCGAGGGGGTGGCAGTCCGTACGGTATCCGGCATTCGCGGGCAGATCAAGAAGGTGCGTGTGGTGTGGGTGTGGTTCAACCGGCCATCACACCGAATTCATCAAGGACGCGATCTCCTCCCAGCTCGAGGTGGCAAGAGTCGAAGGGGCGGCTGTTCGCACGGTGTCCGGCATTCGCGGGCAGATCAAGAAGGTGCGCACTGTTGCACTAGTAGAAACCTGTTTCCTGTGGGTAACAGCAGGGGGGAATGGGGTGGTGGGTGTAAGTACAGGAAACCCTAGACTGGAAGAAGCTCTAGCTGGTTCTCCCCCTCCCCTCTTCCCTCTCTCCTCCTCCCCCTCCCCCACCCCTCTCCCCTCCGCAACCTCCCCCACCCTTTCTCCCTTTCCCCCCACCAGGCTCTGAAGCACGGGCAGGGACCTGAAGGACAGGCTCTGAAGCACGGGCAGGGGCTGGAGAGCAGCGTGCGATGCGCCTTTGAGGACAAGATCCTGATGAGCGACATTGTCTTCCTGCGCGCCTGGGTCAAAGTCACTCTGCCCAAGCCACGCTGCTGTGGGGTGTCAATGGCATGGCCGTGTGTCAAGGTCACTCAGTGCCCCTCTCCTACCTCACTCTTCTACTTCCGCCTCCCCTTTTTCCCCTCTGCCCCGCCCCCTGCTCCCCCCTCCCCCCTCCCCCCTCCCCCTCCCCCCACCCCCCCAACACCAGGCTCTAAAACACGGGCAAGGCCCAGAAGGCAGCGTGCGATGCGCCTTTGAGGACAAGATTCTGATGAGCGACATTGTCTTCCTGCGCGCCTGGGTCAAGGTCACCGTGCCCAAGCTATACAACCCTGTCTGCACGCTGCTCCAATCAGCAAGCGCCACGTGGCAAGGCATGAAGACCGTGGCGGAGCTCAGGCGGGAGCAGCAGCTGCCCATCCCCGTTAACAAGGACTCCCTTTACAAGGTACTTTGCTCTTCACAAATGCTCCTGTAGTACAAGGTAGTGCAGTTCCTTTTGCATAAGATTCCAAAAATCTGTATTTTTCTCGAAGGAGAATATGCTGCTCATTCAGGATAGTTTTCTCGAAGTTTTGGAATGTTTCAAGAGTAATCGAAAAACATTCCGCTTGCATTCTGCTCGCTACCCCCCTCAACACCCGCAACCCCCTCTTCTTGTCTCCTAACCCCCTCTCATCTCGCTCAACCCCTCACAACGCATAGAAAGGCGCCCGCACTCCTTCAACCCCCTGAAGATGCTTCCACACATTCTGCCCTCAACCCCCCATCAACTCCTGTAACCCCCTCTCATCTCTCTCAACCCCTCACAGCCCATCGAGAGGCGCCCGCGCTCCTTCAACCCTCTCAAGATTCCCGCGAAGCTGCAGGCTGCTCTACCCTTCTCTTCCAAGCCTAAGGACGAGGCTCGGCGCACAACACCGAGCCTGGAGCAGCAGCGGCCGGCAGTGGTGATGGAGCCTCAGGAGAGGCGGCTGCACACTATGGTGCAGCAGCTCAACACCATCAAGAACCAAAAGGTACAGTAGTACGGTAACACATTAACACGGTAAGTATTTTATCGTCATGTTCTATACGGATGGTGATGGTATCATGGTGGTAGTCTGTATGGTTGTTTTCTTTTATTATTATGTAGTTTCCATTTTTTTGTTGTGCACTATTATATTTCCTGTGCAGGTGAAGAAGCGGAGGGAGACGACGCGCAAGAAGCGAGCGGAGTATGAGAAGCGCAAGGCAGCAGACGAGGAGGAGCAGAAGTACAGGCGTCGTGAGGAGAAGAGGGAGAAGTACAGGAAGGAGGCAAAGAGGAAGTTTGGGGGTGGTAGGGGTGGGGATGATGATGGGGGGCAGCCTGGAAAGAGGGGTCGCGGGCTGCAAGCGGACTAACGTGTTTGTAAGGCCAGCATTGACCTTATTAGGTAAAGGTCGCTGTGTTCGAACTTTGATATGTTTGTGTGGAAAATTTTGTTTCTATCTTAATTTGCTGATTCAAATCGTCAATCAACCTACTATGCAAATGCAGCACTTAACAATTAAAGGATTTGAACGATGCTGAATATCATAGGTCAAACACCATCGACTGCACAATATGTTCTAGTGTGTGGTAAGTAACGAGGATGAGCGATTTCTTCATCAGCTGCGTTGGGTGGGTTCTTTCCGCCTCTCTGTTGCGCTGGCTCCCTCCGCTGGTTTGGCATCTGAGTGCTTGGCTCTGCTGGCTCGGAATTTTCCTGAACGGCCGCGATTCGCCGCACTTCCGGGGATGTGTCACATCCAGCTTGTGCTATTCGCTCACCTTCGTTGAGTGCAGCTAGTCTTGCCACGTATCCTGGTTACCCTGCTGACCATAGCTGGTTATCGTTATTTCCTCCACGTGACGCTCAGCTGGCTGTTTCGTATTGGCGACTCTTCCTCAGTTGCGGCGAGCTTACGAAGCAAGGTTGGGTGCAGTTCCGCCCGTGATTGCCGCTCGCGTCAGCGAAAGCAAGATGGAACACAAATGCGGACAGGTGGGACGCGTTTCGACGACAGCGCATTTTCGCGGAGGCAACGCAGCGAAGCCAGGTGCGATTTCGCCGGGGCAGGAAGCTGGGGGAGGCCGTCTGTGAGTGAACGAACGACTCGCATCCTCAAATTTCCATCGCCACCGAAAACACGCAGCGCCTTGCTCTTCAGGGTCTAAGGATAAAAGGCGCTGGAACGCGTTCCAGAAACCTCACTACTACCAAGCTCACTCCCTCAAACAACCACTATCTCAGCTGTACATTGCCGGCGCTTTTCTCAAGTAGCGCATTTTCCTTACTGCTTCTCGCTCTCTCTTTCAAACGCGCAAGCCACATAGTTGAGGGAATTTCTTTGCTTCTATACCAAGGCTTAATTTGACCGTCGGCGGCCAGTCTATGGCCGTAGCCCGCGTGTACAGTCTGTTTGCTTCATCCCACGACAACAAGAACCAGCGATCGAGTTCGCCCTTCTCCAAGCGATTCGACCACTCCGTGCGCCCGCTCTCCGAACTTCGGTGCCGCTTAGAAGACCTCATACCGGACCAACGCGACCGCGTACGCAACTTAAAGACCAATTATGGCTCCGTGTCGCTCGGCGAAACGACCATCGACATGGCGCTTGGCGGAATGCGCGGAATTAAAGGCCTAATCTGGGAGCCTTCCATCCTCGACGCAGATCTTGGAATTAAATACCGCGGCCTGTCTATCCCCGACTGCCAGCACCTCCTCCCCTCCGCGATACCCGGCGGCGAGCCGCTTCCCGAGGCGCTCTTATGGCTCCTCATCACGGGGGAGGTTCCGACGTCGCTTCAGGCGGCGTCTATCACGGAGGAGCTGAGGCTGCGCGCGGCGAATGTGCCAGATCACGTGTTCACGGTGCTTCGTTCCCTCCCGAAGCATCTCCACCCAATGTCGCAGCTGTCTATTGGTGTAACGGCTCTTCAGTCCACCAGCGAGTTTGCCAAGGCTTATTCTTCCGGCTCCGTGCACAAGACTCGTTACTGGGAGCCCGTGTACGAGGACGCGATGAACCTTATAGCGGGGATACCGGTGATCGCGGCGTTTATCTACCGCCGAGTGTTCAAGGATGGGCGTATGATACCGGCTGACCCCACCCTCGATTACGCCGCGAATTTTGCGCACATGCTTGGATTCGACGACCCTGGGTTTTACGAGCTCATGCGCCTTTATTTGACGATTCACGCGGATCATGAGGGCGGGAATGTCAGCGCGCACACCACGCATCTCGTCGGCACGGCTCTTTCCGATCCGTACCTGGCGTATGCTGCGGGGCTGAATGGTCTGGCGGGCCCGCTGCACGGGCTGGCCAATCAGGAAGTGCTGAATTGGCTTCACGAGGTTCGCGAAGAGCTCGGCGAAACCCCGACGAAGGAGCAGCTGGAGGGGTTCGTTTGGAAGACGCTCAAGGCGGGGAAAGTGGTGCCCGGTTTCGGACACGCGGTGCTACGGGTTACCGATCCGCGATACATTTCGCAGAGGGAGTTCGCAAAAAAGCATCTGCCCGATGATCCCATGTTCCATCTGGTTTCTGACCTGTTCGATGTCGTTCCGGGTGTGCTGACGCAGACGGGGAAAGTCAGGAACCCGTGGCCTAACGTCGACGCGCACAGTGGAATTTTACTCGCGCATTACGGGCTTAACGAGTCGAACTTCTATACGGTGCTGTTCGGTGTGTCCCGCGCGATGGGCGTGCTGTCGCAGCTGATTTGGGACCGCGCCTTGGGATTGCCGATCGAGCGCCCCAAGAGCGTGACGATCAAGTGGCTGGAGGAGCACGGCGAAGCGGCGAAAGCTCGCGAGGCGGCGAAGGCTCGCGACCTGTCGGAGATGGTGGAATTAGTAGAGACTGCCTCAAGGCTGTAATAATAATTTAGGGGCTTTGATTATATCGGAGCTGTGATTGCACGGGGAAGCGATCATTGTGGCCAGCCCTCAAGCTTTGCGACATCGGCTGCCACCTCTCCTTGCGCACAACCACTCTCAAGAACTTTCGTCCGGACCTCTCCTTTCGTTTTGTGTTAGCTTTCGATTTCCTTACTTTTCTTCTTTCGTTTGCCTTGCACCAGTTCCTTGGGACGCCCTGAATTGTGTTGTACAATAAAGTCAGGGTGGCTCCTGGTAGCTAGTCCCAGCAAGCACTGAAGCACTGAAGCTGTGCTAGTTCCTTCTCCATTGTTGCTGGTTCTCCATTGTAATGTCGTTTAGCTTCTTGTAAATGGAACGCATTTGCGGCTGATACAGGATCACTGGCTGTTTACCTTCGTGAAAAGGGAGGTATGGGCATGCTTCAAGTGACGGCGGGGACGAAGGCAGATTGGAGGGAGGGAACAAGTTGGGGGATTGAAAGGTTTGCGACGGATGCTGGAGATTTGCAAAATGCAAATCGCACATTGCATTTCCGTAGGTGAACACGAGGGTTGCGCGAATGACCACATTGGGAGCGAAACTAGGTTACAGGACTCGGGCGGAAGGGCTTCCCCGCTACTTTTGCTTTGGCGAAGCGAAAGTTTTCGCTACATATTTCAGAAACGTGGGTGGGCCATTTGCCTAGCAGGCAAAAGGATCCTTATTTGGTGCCTTGATGCATGTGCGGTGTGTTTCGTATCGATTCCAGCTGGTTAGAGCGGTTATACATTTAAACCATTCTAAACCGTGACGAAACAAGAGGAACCGCTCAGAATGAGCTCAGAATGAACTGTACTGAAACTGTAAACGAACACGCTGACCCCGCCCTAATATTCAGTTCAGTCTGTGCCAGCGAGACAATTACTACAATCGAGTGACTCTTACTGAGTGCTCTCTTTCGTTACTCTCTGAACAAATCATGGCAGACGCTATGGACATAGACGCCGACTCGACCCGCAATGCAACGGCGATGTGTCCACCAGATCCCGCGGCACCAAACGCGGACGATTTGTCGTCTCCGCAAACAGCGACGGCGCGCGAGCAACGAGAGCCACAGGAGGCGGACGACGCGGCAGATACAGGATGTCCGGAGCGCGAGAGCCCGAGCCGCAGCAGCGAAGAAGACCTGGTCGTGTCGCTGACGCGGCGCGGGGAGGAAGGGACACAGCGATTGGTCGAAGCCGCGGAAGGCGTGCTGTCCACGCTGAACCTCGTCATGTGCAACGGCGCCTTCTGGGAAGCTTCTTCCGAAACAGCAGGCGCTGGCAGTGCAAGCTCTGAGCAGCAGCTGCATCAGCAAGAGCAGCAGCAGCGGCGGACCTCGGGATTGCCGCCGGATGCGGCAGCAGCCGCCATTGAAATGGCTCACCTTCGCTATAAGAACATCTCGTCAGAGCTCCGGTCCCTGCTTCTGCGGCTGCAGGAAGAGATGGAGAAAGGGACAAAGCAGGCCGGCCGGCCAGGGAACGACAGGGAAGGAACTCAACAGGGCCCTGACCCAGGGCTTTCTGCACCTGATGCTGCACATGACCACGCAGCACCTGAAGAAGCTCCTGAAGCGGCACCTGAGGCGCTTGCAGCACACGAGTCGCCGTCAGTAGAGGAGTTGACTGCACGAGCAGCGACCCTGAGAAAGGTGCGTTCACTGACATAACACTGAGGAGTTGACTGAGAATTAAGCAAATAAAATTAATCAAATTAGCAGAAGAACCTTAAGGGACGTGTGTTAGGGCATCTGAAGAGGCAGCTAAACGCAGTGGTGGATGGTGGGTGGTGGGTGATGGGGAATTGATGGTGGGTGGTGCGGGATGGTTGATGAGTGATGCGTGATGGATGATGAGTGAAGGATGATGGGCGATGGGTGATGGACCATGTACGATGCTACCTTTCCTGTACATTTTCTCCTCTCCCCTCTCCCACTCTCTCCCCTCCCACAAAACAGCAAATACAGAGGTGTAACGCGCGGCTGAGAGCAGCAACAGAGGCTCTGAGGGGGGTAACATGTGTCTCAGTCACTCACCAACCCCTCTTCTCTTCCCCACTTTGCTCGTGCTTCACGAGACTTTGAACCACTCTCCCCTTCCACAACAGCAAATCAAGAGGTGTAACATGCGACTGAGAGCAGCAATGGAGGCCCTGAGGGGGATATCAGACAATGGCACTCACACACCCCCCTCTGCTGTTCCCCTCTGTGCACCTCCTGCATCGTATGAAATCCCAAATCGCTCTCCCCTTCCACAACAGCAAATCAAGAGGTGTAACGTGCGACTGAAAGCAGCAATGGAGGCCCTGAGGGGGATTCTGGATGACGTCACTCTGTTTCAGGCACCCCAGCTGCTTCTGCTCTCGCAATCCTGATTGTCGAGCAAGTGCCTACAAGTATCATTCCTCAAGTTCAGCCTTCTATGAATCCCTGCCTGCTTCTTTTGAGCCAGTTGGCAGTGGTGTATATGTAGTGTATAATGATGATCATAAGTATTCAACCACAGGTGAACGGACACATGCCAGTTACATAAAGCTGCAGTATAGTCAAGTGACTCTCTTTTTGTTATTGCAGATCATTTACCGTATGTTAAATGACTCTCGTTCTCTCCATCATGAAGCCAAAGAGCCCCTCAAATACATCACCTACCTACTCTTCTTCCTCTCGCCGTTTCCCATCAGCGCCTCTTTCTCCTCACCAGCCACCTCCTTTCGCGCCGCCGCCGCTCCCAAATCCGATCCCGCCCGCTTCTTCTTACCCTTGGATTTCCGCCACTTGAGATAAATCTGATAGCTCAACCCGGCAAAGACCATCCCCACACCCGCCCACTGCTGCCCTGTAAGCGGATTTCCATTCCACACGGCCGAGATCAAAATACTCATGAATTTCCGAGTCGTGGTGATGGTCGTGTTGACCAGCGCGCCAAACTTGTTGATGGTCAGAAAAATAAAGTTCTGCCCGACGGCGCCGCAGAGGCAGAAGAGGAACACGTCCACGGCAGCTTCGGGGTGAGTGCGGCAAAATTCGATGGCTGCCATGCCGCCGCCGCCCGGCCATGCGAACATGTAGAGAGCCATGTACAGAGTGCCCCATATGTTCATGCCCAGCATCAGATGGTATGTGGCCGTGAAGGGGTACCTGGATGGTGGTTGGGGCATAAAGGATGTGCAGTGCGGTATAAGGTGACTGGAGGACAAAGGAATTGAGGCTCAGCCACGCATGCATTCCCAGTCATGAGATGTCTCCAACTCAGGCAGCTTCGGGGTGCGTGCGGCAAAAGTCGATGGCTGCCATGCCGCCGCCGCCCGGCCAGGCAAACATGTAGATTGCCATGCAGAGTGTGCCCCATATGTTCATGCCCAGCATCAGATGGTACGTGGCTGTGAATGGATACCTGGAAAGGGGTTTGGGGCAACAGGGGCGTGTGGTGCAGTATAAGGTGATCGAAGCACGAGGGAATTGAGGCTCGGACATGCTTTCCCAGTCATGAGATGTCTCCAACTCAGGCAGCTTCAGGTTGAAGAAGCAGAGGGTGTAGTAGTAGCATTGGGGCTCGTGACTTTTGAGTTCACTCAGAAGTAGCCTCGGGCATCAAGAATCAACTCACTTGGCGGTGATGGAGTCCTGAGTGGCGTTGGTGAACCCATCCAGCCCCAGGTTGAGGAAGCTAAGGATCTAGTAGCATTGGGGCTCGTCAGTAGCCTCAGGTAACATAGCTTCAAGAATCAACTCACTTGGCGGTGATGGAGTCCTGAGTAGCATTGGTAAACCCATCCAGCCCCAGGTTGAGGAAGCAAAAGGATCTAGTAGCATTGGGGCTCGTAAGAAGCCTCAGGTAACATAGCTTCAAGAATCAACTCACTTGGCAATGATGGAGTCCTGAGTGGCATTAGTAAACCCATCCAGCCCCAGGTTGAGGAAGCAGAGGATCTAGTAGCATTGGGGCTCGTAAGTAGCCTCAGGTAACATAGCTTCAAGAATCAACTCACTTGGCGGTGATGGAGTCCTGAGTGGCATTGGTAAACCCATCCAGCCCCAGGTTGAGGAAGCAAAGGATCTAGTAGCATTGGGGCTCGGAAGTAGCCTCAGGTAACATAGCTTCAAGAATCAACTCACTTGGCGGTGATGGAGTCCTGAGTGGCATTGGTAAACCCATCCAGCCCCAGGTTGAGGAAGCAAAGGATCTAGTAGCATTGGGGCTCGTAAGTAGCCTCAGGTAACATAGCTTCAAGAATCAACTCACTTGGCGGTGATGGAGTCCTGAGTGGCATTGGTAAACCCATCCAGCCCCAGGTTGAGGAAGCAAATGATCTAGTAGCATCGGGGCTCGTAAGTAGCCTCAGGTAGCATAGCTTCAAGAATCAACTCACTTGGCAGTGATGGAATCCTGAGTGGCGTTGGTGAATCCGTCCAGCCCAAGGTTGAGGAAGCAGAGCGTGTAGCCCAGAGGTGCGTTGGGGCTAGCGAGCTTGCTCATCGCCTTGCTGGAGCTCTGTGGGAGATGAGGGAGGGAGGAGTGTGTCAGGGAGGGGGGGTGGAGTGGGGAAGCAGGGCAGCGAAGATATACAAAGGGAAGGTGGGGAAGCGGAGGGTGCAGCCCAGAGGTGCGTTGGGACTGGCGAGCTTGCTCATCGCCTTGCTGGAGCTCTGTGGGAGAGAGAGGCATGAGAGGCAGGGAAGAGGAAAGGCAGAGCAGGGAAGGGGGATAAAGTGAAGGTTGAGGAAGCAGAGGGTGTGACCCAAGTGTGCATTGGGACTGGCGAGCTTGCTCATCGCCTTGCTGGAGCTCTGTGGGGAGAGTGGAGTAGGGAGGGGAGTGCGAAGGGAATTGAGTTGGGACAGAAGAGGAAGCAAGAAGCGGGTGTAGACCAAGTCGCTCGCTTGGACCAAGTCACTCGCTTGGACCAAGTCGCTCGCTTGGACCAAGTCGCTCGCTTGGACCGAGTCGCTCGCTTGGACCGAATCGCTCGCTTGGACCGAGTCGTTCGCTTGGACCGAGTCGCTCGCTTGGACCGAGTCGCTCGCCAGGACCGAGTCGCTCACCCGGACCAAGTCGCGCACCCGGACCAAGTCGCGCACCCGGACCAAGTCGCGCACCCGGACCAAGTCGCGCACCCGGACCAAGTCGCGCACCCGGACCAAGTCGCGCACCCGGACCAAGTCGCGCACCCGGACCAAGACACGCACCCGGACCAAGTCGCGCACTTGGACCATGTCGCTCACTTGGACCAAGTCATGCACCTGGACCAAGTCAATCTATGGAAACAACCCACCTTAAAGAGGGCGAACATGGAAACTCCCCCGGCGACAAGCAGAGTGCAGATGTACTCTGGAATGGTGTAGCGCACCCCGTAGATGATGGCGCCTGCTAGCATCACTGGGAGTGTGTGGGAGAGTGCGTTGGAGTGGGCGGGTATGGGGGCAAAGGTAGGTGTGCAGTTGAGTGGGGACGAGCTTAAAAAGGATCAGCAGGAGGAGAGGAGACTCAGATATACGCCGGGAGAAAGGGAGGCAGCAACGCATTCTGTAGGTAATGCACCTCCCAGCAGCACTGGGCGTGACATGACAAGGATTGCGAGTCAACAGGACATGGCCTTGCAACTTGCATTGACACGTATGCCTTGAATTGCCGACTTGTGTCTTCATCGGCAGAACATTTGGATCAATTGAATCAGAAAGGAACGCATGTCGCGATATCATATGACCACGCATATACATGTACACATAAGGTACCATACATACACATATACCCACATAGTAATACATGAATATGCAGAAAACACCCACAAAGTGGTGGGCACATACCAGGAATCATCTTGGATGACTTGGCCAGGACCTGATACAAGAGATGATTGCGTTTCTTTAGGCGCCTAAAAAGCTGTCTCAGCTTACAAGGTGGTGTGGGGGGTTGGATCATACCTGGAATCATCTTGGATGACTTGGCCAGGACCTGAGGAACGGATGATAGAGGGTTGCAAAAAGAGTTACAGGAAGAACGCAGTGAGTGAATCAAGAAAGGGAAATCTATACACGGGGCACGAGGGTGGGAGAGCAGAACAGGTGTGGGAGCGGCACAAGGGTGGTAGGACACGTATTTTTTTATTGACTCAATATAGTCGCGCAGGGGAAAGCAGAAATGAGATGTATAGGAGATGTATTTGTGCGAAATGAGGCAAAGCAGGGGTCAGGGGATGGTAGCAGCACACCCGGGAATGGTAAACGCTACACTGTGGACAGGGTGACGTGGCGCACCTGGGCAGGGTAGGAGATGTATTTAAGGGCAATGAAAACGGCACAGGTAACACACCTGGGCAGGGTAGGAGATGTATTTAAGGGCAATGAGGCCGCACGCCGGGCCGATGGTGTTGGTGACCCCCGGCAGCCAGTAGGACAGCAGCGGCGGCTGTACTGTCATGTTGGTGCCCAGAATGTTGAGCACTGATGGGGTTAACGAGGGGGAGGGGTGAAGAGGGGATTGAGAGGCGAGTGAGAGGAAAGTGAGAGGAAAGTGAGAGGAGAGTGAGAGGAGAGTGAGAGGAGAGTGAGAGGCGAGTGAGCGGCGAGTGAGAGGCGAGTGAGAGGCGAGTGAGCGGCGAGTGAGAAACGAGTGAGAGGCTAGTGAGAAACGAGTGAGAGGCTAGTGAGAAACGAGTGAGAGGCTAGTGAGAGGCGAGTGAGAGGCGAGCAGAAAAGGACGTTGATTAGGAAGAATCGGGAGGTGGGTACGCACTGAGGAAGGCGACGACGGAGCAGACGAGGCTCTGCGCGAGGTTGAGGAACGCCAGGTGCTCGAACCGCCTGTTGTCCGGCGCGAACCGCTTCGTGGAGCTGCATGGAGTGAGTGAGGGAGTGAGAGGGAAGGAAGGAGACGTTGCGAATTGCGAACAGCGATCCGCGGAAAAACTAATTCTTTAGTTATTCTTGAAGGAATGAACCAAGAAATACTCATGATTGGATTAAGCCTCGGAATGAACAGATCACTCTCGAAATTGACTGGGCTTTGGGTCGCAATGCGCAATTGGTCTCGTGCTGAAACTCGCTATGCGAAATTACTGTCTTCTTCGCAAACGGCGGTAACGACGAATTCTCGGGAATCTCGATGGTGATAGCAGCAATCCGTGACGAAACCACGGGATCAGCGGTCATTGTGCAATTCTGCAATATCGAACGGCTAAAAACTTTCAGAATCAGCCGTCCTGAAGAATCGAGCGGCTAGAAACTACCAGAATCAGTCGTCTGTCAACATCAAACGGCTAAGGAGTTTCAAGTTGATAGAGGACAGTTACAGATTCTCCTGCACGACGCCTTGCGTGAGGTACGCCGCCCAGATGCCGGTGACGCAGACGGCGAGAAGCACGGCGCGTTTCCACGCGGCGGAGGACCCATGGCCCAAATGGCCGGCGGCAGCCATGACTGATCAATGAATTCAGTGATACTTCAATGATCGTTGAGGAAGTGACAAGGTTGCCGACTGGTGTTCGAACTGACACGAGATAAAACATATATATCGTTTTTTGTCACCCGTCACACATGTCTGGATGGTGTAGTCGGTTATCACGCCAGTCTCACACACTGGAGGTCTCCGGTTCGATTCCGGGTTCAGACAGCACTTTTTCCTTTGCCTTACGAAATGGTCAACAGCGACTCTTCATACAGATTTCCCACAGCAGGACAGATCTTGTTTCAGCTTCAAATGATGCACACAAAACTCTCTCCTTACGGTAATGGCTCTGCACACAGGCATCTGCATCTCCATAGCTTTCATAAAAATATTCCTCCGATATTTATACGCATGCACGATATGAACAGATGATTCAGCCCTTAGTAGCTTCAAAATCAGGCAGCAGCAGAGGCCACGTAATCAATCGCTTCCTTGCAGATGCAGGTCATGCTGGCTTCAGGACCATACACCTGTAAATATGCTCCCATGGAGTACATGGGAGGAGAAGCAAGGGCAGCCGATGGGAGAAATGTGGTGAGAAGGGTTGCGTGCACATGAAAGGGCCTGATCAGATTGCAAGCACATGCAGATGAGTCTCGGCAAAAGTGGGAACACTTCAGTTCTCCCCTTGCTTTTTGCTTCGCGCATCAGGATGCGGATCTCAAATATCCGTGCCCAGCCGTCACATCTTCAAGACCCTACCGGAAGCTGGGTCCATTGCATCTGAGACATACCGTAAAGGCATTCATGCTGGATACGCACCTGGATGGGAATGCCAATCTCGGTGCCAAGCTCGCGCATCTTCTCAAGCCCCTTGCGGATGTAGAACCCTGTTCTTAGCGACATCTCAAATCACTCAATCCTTGCTCCACACGCACCTGAATGGGGATGCCAATCTCCGTGCCGAGTTCACGCATCTTCTCAAGCCCCTTGAGGTAGTTGGGCCCTCCACGCCGCACAAAGATGCGCACCTTGGCATCCTTGATCTGCCGCTCCTGGTGAAAGAAGATGGATGGGGGGAATATGGGGTGTGGGCATGGTGAGTGAGGGACATGTACACATGAAGATGTGCACTTTGGCATCCTGGATCTGCCGCTCCTGGTGGAGGGATGATGGATGGGGGGAATATGGGGCGTGGGCATGGTGAGTGAGTGAGGGACACGCACACATGAAGATGCGCACCTCGGCGTCCTTGATCTGCCGCTCCTGGTGGAGAGGAGAGACTAGGGAGGGCTAAGCGTGGTGAGAGCAAGACACGGAATGGGCACACCGAGGAAGAGACACACACATGAGGATGCACAATTTGGCGTCCTTGATCTGCCGCTCCTGGTGGAGAGGAGAGACAAGGGAGGGATATGGGTAGGGCCATGTTGAGTGAGAGACACACACAAAGATACGCATATGCGCGTCCTTGATCTGCCACTCCTGGCTGTAGGGACAAGGCACAGCGGGGTGTAGGGTACGGGTCTGAATGGTGCGTTTTAACTCACCTGTGAGAATTCTGAAAGCCACGCAAAACGCAACTTTCCATCTGTGATCCATGAGGCCACGCAGCCTACCTTCTCTCGGAGCGCACGTGTATTATGTGTTTTGAGTAGACTCAAAACATATCGTTCCACCCATGACGCCTGGCAGCTTACCTTCTCTCGGAGCGCCCGAATGATGCCGGAAAACGTCTTGGCCACGTCTGTGAAGTTGGCGATGCCTCCACCAATCAGCAGCGCACGTGGACGGCCATCGGGATTGGCTGTGGCGCACTGAAGATGGGAAGGGAGGGAAGGGGGAGGACGTGTGGATTCGGTTGTGCCTCTACCAGTGAGCAGCATGCTTGGATGGCCATCGGTAAGGTGGCAAGAAAATCGCTTCAGCATATCAAGAAACATGAACCAAGATGGCATGCTGATTAAGTTTGCAGAAACTGTGAGGGACCCACGTCAATCAAGATGCGAGCATACTGCAGCGTCTCCTCCTCGTTTGGCGCTCCACTGTACTCTGCATAGTTGCCCAGCTCCTGTGCGTAGCCCAAGTCCCCTACCTGGACACCAAAGAGAGGAACAGCCCAGATGAATTCGGGGAAAGAAGGAAGGAAAGACATATGCACAAGACAAGCTTTGGAGGAGTGGATGAAAGAAACGGCAGAAGAAAATAGCATCAGCATATTTAATAGGCGCGTCAAAACAGTTGACAGAGGGGGGCGGGTGTGTACAGTGTCGGCGTAGATGACTGAAGCCCCTCCTCCTGCCACCATGGTCCAAATGAACCCTTGATGATTTTTTACTCAACTCAAAACACAGAAATGAGAATGGGAGAGTGGCGTACAGTGTCGGCATAGATGACGGAAGCCCCTCCCCCTGCCACCATGGTCCAGATGCGGCCCTTGGGGTTCAGAATGGTGAGCTTGAGCGAGGCCCCCGTCTGATGGGGGGAGACGGCCGAGTTGAGAGAACAGAGAAGTGGAACAACGGAGAAGTGGGGGGAACAGAGGAGATGGGGGAGGAAAGGAGAAGAACAGCGAAGATGGGAAGGGAGAAACAACGGAGCCGGGAAGGCTGGGATGGCTTGAGATGGCATGGCACATTGACAGACCCCATACGTCATTGACAGCCCTCACCCATAATCACACTGACAGCCCCCTCCATAGTCACGCTGACGCCTCCTCCCCTCCTTCCCCACCATGCGATAGACGGACACGCTGACGGGCCCTTGAATAGTAACACCAACAGGCCCCATGGGAGCACAAGCAGTACACGGGGAATTTCCCCACGCTCACCTTCTCATCCATCTCGTGAATCCTCTCCTCCGAAGGAGACATGGTGCGGCCAAAGGGGAGAGGGAACTCCACGTCGCCCCACCTGCGTTCGGGTGCAGTGGAGAGGGAATGGGGAGACAGAAATGATTCATTTTAACTCAAAAGGCACGTTGAAGTCAACTCAGAACTCATGAAAGAGGGCACTCATTCGTACATACTTCTGGAAGTGCTTGAACTGTGCCGTGTCGTCCAGCTCGCCACGCATGTCCAGAGGAAAGGGTTCCCCGTTGACGACAATGAACGGGTTCATCTCAATCAGCGTGAAGTCCAAGTCTGGTGGAGAGGGGGGGGAGGGGGGGGGGGGAATGGAAATGAGGGTTGGGGGAAGGTGCACAGGACGATTGGCTTTACATTGATGGCTTCCTGTCGGCAAAACTGGTGATATCCACGTCCAGTCAAGAGTATGGGGCAGATCGACAGGGTGAGGAATAAAAAACGAGTGGAGCATGAGAGGAAGGTATCACCTTTGAAGACAGCAAAGACACCCTTGATGAACTTCTCCATGCTTTCTCGGACCTGCAGAGAGGCCAGGAGACGCATAGCAGACGCATGGATTGGATGAGGGATTAGATTGAGAGCTGAGAAGCGGAGTAATTTCTCCTGCTATGGAGTCAAGGGCAAGGAGGGAGTGAAGGTGGGCATGAAGGGGAAGAACGGACGGGCATGAAGGGGAACAACGGACAAAGGGAAATAGCTATGGAACGGAATGGACTAAAAGGAAAAGGCGGGCGCAACTGAAGAGGGATAGGCAGGAACGGAAGGAGAGAGAGCGGTTCCACGCACCTCGAGGGGCAGAGTCGCAATGAGCGGCGCACAGAGCTCTGATGTGAGCTCTGACTCTGTGGGCACAAAGATGGTCTTCACCTGCCAGCCCGACACAGAAAGTCACAGGACAAACACCGCATGGCATGACACACACCACGTGGCATAATGGCACACACACGCGGCGGTGCACTCCGTGATAGCACCCGCCACAAGAGCATGCCCCATGATGGCACATGCCATGACGGCACATGCCATGACAGCACATGCCATGACAGCACATGCCATGACAGCATACCCCAAAACGGCACACGCCATAACATCACACGTCAGATAAGCACACATAACAAAGGTACAACACGTGTTAATGCTCTGGAAAACGAACTCCTGAGCAGTGCTTTATTCGTATACTAGTTACTCCCATCGTCCTTCCTTCCCATGCTCCACACCTCATCGCAGTTCTCCTCTATTTCAACTCCCTTCCTCACGGCTCCCCCCCATCTCACTTCATCCCCAATCCAACCCCCTTTTCCCTGGTCGCCCCCATCGTACCTTGTCCCAGTTCTCCTCGATATTGACGCCGCCGCATTCGGAGAAGCACACGTCGCAACCCAGGCGCTTGGAGGTAATGGAAAGGTAGTACTCCTCCTTGTGCGGGATGAACGGCTCCACTATGAACGTCGTGATGGGGCCCTTGGACTGCCCCATCTCCACCTGTTGGAGGCACAGCGAGAGACACAGAGAGAGGAGGTGACAGAGAGGTGATGCTAATTATATACCCAATCGTTGCAACGACAAACATCGCAGGAGCGAAGCAAGCTCAATGTCGCTTAAACGCACAGAGAACAGGCTCTTACCTCCTTGCCGAGCTTGCTCTTAACGAACGCCTCCACTCCTGCGAAGTCCAGGTCAAGAGCCACCTGCAAGAGTGGGGGTGCGAGAAAGAAAAAAAAGCATATGGACGAGGGGTGGTGGAAACGGAAACGGGAGCTGGTCGCCAAGATCAAGGGACAGCGAATGGTTCACTGGGATGTTCTAGCCTCGCGTGAAGACTTCTGAGTCGCTTCAAAATGTTTAGAAGACAATGGCAAAACTTCCCAACAGTAAAAGGCTTACCAGCAAACATGGCTCACCAGGCCGCTCTTGCCTCGCTTGCCGAACAGCATGTCCGGCTTCACCACCATGCGGGTGCTGTTCATCCATGGCTGCTCGTTCGCGAGCTTCGCGAAATCCGTCTCCGATGTGATCTATTGACATCGAATAGGTTGGACATCGCAAAGAAAATCCAAGCGAAGCAGTTTTAGTTGGATGAAAGTTCACTTCAAAAAATGCTTGGAGTGAAACGAGAAGAAGAGATGTGTCTCGGTGGCAACTGCGGTTCACGCGGAACGTCCGCACAGATGCGAGGAGAATAATTCTCCCACCTGGACAGAGTTGATAGTCAGATCGATTCCCGCGAGGCGCTTCAGGTGCTCCTTCAGGAGGCGTTTGGAGTCGTACTCTCGGATCTTTTTCCGGGCCATATTTAATTCTGCATAATAAAAGGCGAGACGAAACAAATGAGCAAAGGATGGGAATGGCTAAAGCGTGGACAGGACAACTACAACTTTCCAAATGGCGTAGTTCAACAGGGGAGTCAGTTCGACGGATGCAATCACTAATACACGTAAAAACATCCATTTCCTACCTTAATGATAGAACAGCAAGGCAGCACCAGCACTGATGTGAAAAATCCAGATGAGTCGGGAAGAGCAAGCTACCGAATCAGATGCACCAGTCTACTACTCCTTCCTGATCCAAGCAAATGAGGCAGAGCTGAGCTGAATGCTTCTGATGCCTGAGCTCGAATCTCAATCTAGTGAAATCCGAAACCAGCTCCTCCTCGCACCTCTCACAAGTCTCAACTCAACCAACTTCGGGGGAGGGGACGTATTTATCTGACGTAATGCGGTGTGGTGTGTCACTGATTCGGAACGAACGAAAACAAGTGTGCGAGGTTTGCTAGGGGACCTCCTAGTTTGAGTTCCGGCGACGACACTTTGGTAATTTTGCGAAGCGAATCGAGGATTTTCGCATGAGCTCAGCACGACACAGACCCACGAAAAAAACGCTGAAACTTAACTCCTGCCTCCGCAGATGCGGTCACATTTGGCGGGTTTCCTTACAAAATCCAAACCACCTGATGGCGCAACGAAATGGGCGCAAGAGTGGTTACACTACCGGTTTGGATTATCGACGGTCGCACGAAAGCGACGTCGCAACCACTGTTGTACAGTATTTGTATATAAACTTTGTTGTTGACACTTTGGTGTAATTCTGACAAGCAGAATGTCAAAATGGCTAAGTCAAAATTCTATATGGTTTGGCTCATAACTCCATCATTTGTTGGTCATTTGCACACAAATATGGATTTCCAGCATCTCCTTGATGTCCTCTACAAGCGGGCATGAGTTTGTTATTTTGTCAAATTTGTTCCATTTTGTCACTTTTCTCTCAACTAAGATTGCTCATAGCACATGTAAAGTCATTCTATGTGCATCACACACATGTGTTATGTGGTGACCATTTTTTTTTGCATTGTTAGTGTTATGACACCTGTTCCAACCCCCCTGAACATTTTCAGCTATATGCAAACTGATTTGGTGGACTTTTTCTTGCAATGAAGTTAGTGTACAGAAATGCCTGGACTTAGGTTTCAATTGAAATCACCCACTTCTCCTTGAGCAAATGAGCTGATTTTTATAGGAGACTCTCACCACACATATTCCAGACCCCCACATGAAATTCACCTCATTTGCCCAAGGTTTGATATGTGTTTTAAGCCTTGCTGTGCAGCAGTCTGCAGAATTCTGTGCAGAATTGCCTGGAATCAGGTTTCAATTGTAATCACCCACTTCTCCTTGAGCAAATGAGCTGATTTTTATAGGGGAATCTCACCACACATATTCCAGACCCCCACATGAAATTCACCTCATTTGCCCAAGGTTTGATATGTGTTTTAAGCCTTGCTGTGCAGCAGTCTGCAGAATTCTGTGCAGAATTTCCTGGAATCAGGTTTCAATAGTAATCACCCACTTCTCCTTGAGAAAATGAGCTGATTTTTATAGGGGACTCTCACCACACTTATTCCAGACCCCCACATGAAATTCACCTCATTTGCCCAAGGTTTGATATGTGTTTTAAGCCTTGCTGTGCAGCAGTCTGCAGAATTCTGTGCAGAATTGCCTGGAATCAGGTTTCAATTGAAATCACCCACTTCTCCTTGAGAAAATGAGCTGATTTTTATAGGGGACTCTCACCACACATATTCCAGACCCCCACATGAAATTCACCTCATTTGCCCAAGGTTTGATATGTGTTTTAAGCCTTGCTGTGCAGCAGTCTGCAGAATTCTGTGCAGAATTGCCTGGAATCAGTTTTCAATAGTAATCACCCACTTCTCCTTGAGAAAATGAGCTGATTTTTATAGGGGACTCTCACCACACTTATTCCAGACCCCCACATGAAATTCACCTCATTTGCCCAAGGTTTGATATGTGTTTTAAGCCTTGCTGTGCAGCAGTCTGCAGAATTCTGTGCAGAATTGCCTGGAATCAGGTTTCAATTGAAATCACCCACTTCTCCTTGAGAAAATGAGCTGATTTTTATAGGGGACTCTCACCACACATATTCCAGACCCCCACATGAAATTCATCTCATTTGCCCAAGGTTTGATATGTGTTTTAAGCCTTGCTGTGCAGCAGTCTGCAGAATTCTGTGCAGAATTGCCTGGAATCAGGTTTCAATAGTAATCACCCACTTCTCCTTGAGAAAATGAGCTGATTTTTATAGGGGACTCTCACCACACTTATTCCAGACCCCCACATGAAATTCACCTCATTTGCCCAAGGTTTGATATGTGTTTTAAGCCTTGCTGTGCAGCAGTCTGCAGAATTCTGTGCAGAATTGCCTGCAATCAGGTTTCAATTGTAATCACCCACTTCTCTTTGAGCAAATGAGCTGATTTTTATAGGGGACTCTCACCACACATATTCCAGACCCCCACCTGAAATTCATCTTTTTTCGTAGACGTGTAGTATGTTTTTTACTCTCTCCTCTGCAGGCGGGAGCAGAGCACTTTGGTGAAATGTACAACATTTGTTTTGTACTCCAATGCCACTGTTATACGGGTGCTAATGATAGGGCACTCATCTCACACTTATAGGATTACCCGTTATAGTATTGGGTGTGCTAATCATGCAAAGTTCATGCTTGTGTTTGAATTATGGGTTACAAAAACTAGTACTATACGTGCTACACAAGTACCCCTATAGCGGTACTCTCGGATGTAGGGTGTCATTCGATTTCTGACACGTGTGACAGGTCGCAGAGACAGCTCTATTTCCAGGTTGCGGAGGGAACCATGCGGATGGGATAGCTATACGTGGCAGCCTGTCATTAACCTGTCACAGGACACCATTCGTTTTTTAGGGGCTGCCCGTCACCATTTCGTACGAGGTCGAGGCAAAGCTGAGACCATGCAATGGCACCGCAGAACATGCAATATGCTAACATGGCAAAGAGTAGTTCGCAAATGGTCGAAGGGAAATGGTGAGAAGCCTAATATTTTGAGCCATGGGGCAGAAAATTGTTACTACGCCTGGCGTTTGAGGACAGAGCACAACCAATTCTACCAGCGAAGCAGAAGTTGGGATCAGGGTGGGTGCACCAAAGCTCGACGTCATTCTCGCCATTCCAATCTGAGTCGAGGTTCCACAACTAGTCTCACAAGCTTCCCTCTCATTCTAGTGTCGGCCTCTTATCCTGCAGGTAGAGAGTGTTTGTTAGTAACCGTTTAGCTACCTGCCATCTTCTGGCATACTTACGCGATGTCGTCCCAGCTAATCACAGACGGCTGCGGATTGTCGGTACGACTAGGGCGGGAGTCTTATGAAAGGTTAATCGCTCGTCAGGAAGAGTGGAACGAGGCGTTGTTACTTTTCGGCCTAGTGTATGTATCCAAGCGCGGTTTGTAACGCACGCTGACTTCATCGACACGTTGAACCCTTGTTTTTTAGACAGGCACCTGCTATCTTCTTACCTCTGCGACATGTCGGCTTGGATGCAGGGAGGTTGCCAAGGACAAGATTGGGGATCCTCGCGTTCGCAAAGACATAAAGATTCTGGCTCCTACCGAGCATCGGCGTTTGAGGTCTGCTGTCCCGCGTGTCCCCAGTTGTGGCAGCGAACATCGGTCGCTGTTGGACTACCAGATGGTTTTAATACCCATGATATCAGAGTGAGTTTCCTGACATGTATCCGCAACGTGTGTCGATGACACCAGCTATCTTGCTAATCCAAACTTCCATGTACCGCAGAGTCGCTGTTGTTCGCTCGACGGCGATCAGTCTCATGGTGCTGATGAACCCGCAAGATTTGTTAGCACATCCCCGCGGAGAGTACCGTACGCGTGTGCTACACTTCGACCCTAAATCTGCAATCCCAACCCATCGCCACAGCGAGCATGCCAAGGAGGTGTTCGAGTAGGTATCACTCCTTAAGCAGATGTGCGGTTTGTGTGGACGCATGATATTGATTATTTGCGACCCCCTTGCCCTGCAGCTGGCTTATCCGACAACTAGATGTGGAATACAGCCGAGGTCGCAGGGTCTCTGGCAGCCACGCCGAAGCGGTGCAGAAAGATTTGAGGGCTCGCCTAAATGATCTGATTCTGGAGGAAGGCAGGGTAAGGAAGGAGCCTCTATTTTTATGATTTAAGCATTGTATGATATCAAGCTTGTACAAAGTAACGGGAGTGTCTGACAACCACCTTTTCACGCACATGTTGCAGATCAACAAGGTTCAGGGACAGAGGCAAGTGGGTTCCGGGCTGCATGTTACCCATGTGTTCAGCAAGTTGCTGGACAAATGGGGGGATGTCATGGCGATTCAGTCTGTAGAGCCGATGATGGTCTTAGGGAAGGGGAAAAACAGCGCGAAAGAAATTCGGAGTATGCTGGAGTCGACCTGCAGGGCCTTCTTCGACCTGCAAGGAGTCCAGCTCCGTCCCGCCCCGGATGCAGTCATGACGACCCACTGTGCTCGAGTGGTAGAGAGCGCACCCGCACAGAACAGATCCGAAGCGGTAGAGGGACAGATAGACGTACCTGCCGCAAACCGGGACGCAAATCCAAGAGTTGGGTTTATTTCATATTCCCGCCGACCTGCACCGAGGGATGCAGTACTCAGTGGCCCGACATCAAGGGCAGCCACTGCTGACGAGCGTGATAGGTCTGGAGATAGGCAGCACAGGTTTGCTGATCGGGTTAGGATGCCGCAGGAACGCGAAGCACGGACGGAGACCGACTTGGCAAGCGTAGCAGATGAAGGCGAGGAGGGTGTAGAAGATCCACAGCTGCCAAGTCAGGTCGAACAGGCAGAGGAGCACTGGAGGAAGGTGGCTGATGAAAAGCGGATGGTCGAAGCAGAAGCCAAGAGTAGACGGGCTGAAGAGATGCAGCGGCGCAGTGATGGCGGCACCGATCCTACCGTCTCTTTCCCGGGAACTGGAGACATACGTGATGCATGGGAGCGTGGGGCACGAGCCGCTGCAAGGGCACACGTGGGAGAGGCAGGAGAGGAGCTCGCCAGCAATGTGCGGCAGCATATCGAGGAGGATAGGGGATACGTGAAAGTTCGCTTGCCCAGCCTAAAGCGGAAGGCGGCAGAAGAGGCCCGGAGAGGGGACGTCGACGTGCCAGAGAATTCGGGAGAGGCGAAAAAGAAGGAGGAGAGCAACGCGGGTGCTAAGGCTCATAAGATGGTGGAGGTAGAGGCGCACCAGAATGCAGAGGATGCGGCCCATCGGTTCGTCGATGCAGAGGCGGTACTTACGGCAGAGGACGGGGCGCCAAAGGAAGCAGAGTCTGCGGCGCAGCAGAAGGTGGGTGCAGAGGCGGTCAAGGGTGCGGAGGCAGTCGCGCGTAAAGAAGCGGGTGCAGCAGCAGAGCTGACGTCGGAGGCAGTCGAGCTGATGGTTGTGGAGGCAGTGGCGCAGAAGGAATCAGAGGCAATGGCGAGCCAGAAGGATGAGGCAGCGGCGCAGCAGAATGATGAGGCAGACGCACATAAGGAATCAGCGGCAGCAGCGCAGCAGAAGGATGAGGGTGCGGCGCCCAGGATGGTTGAGGCAGAGGCGCAGAAGGAATCAGAGGCAGCGGCGCAGCAGAAGGAGGAGGGTGCGGCGCCGAAGATGGTTGAGGCAGAGGCGCAGAAGGCATCAGAGGCAGCGGCGCTGCAGAAGGAGGAGGGTGCGGCGCCGAAGATGGTTGAGGCAGAGGCGCAGAAGGCATCAGAGGCAGCGGCGCTGCAGAAGGAGGAGGGTGCGGCGCCGAAGATGGTTGAGGCAGAGGCGCAGAAGGCATCAGAGGCAGCGGCGCTGCAGAAGGAGGAGGGTGCGGCGTCGAACATGGTTGAGGCAGAGGCGCAGAAGGAATCAGAGGCAGCGGCGAGGGAGAAGGATAAGGCAGCGGCGCTGCATATGGAGGAGGCAGACGCACATAAGGAAGGAGAGGCTCGGAATAAGGCAGAAGCAGCGGCGCGGCAGAAGGCGGAGGCAGAGGAGCAGAAACAGGCTGCGGAAGAGGCACTACAACTGGCTCGGGCTGAAGCGCGGAAGAAGGCTGTTGTAGAGGCGCAGAAGAAGGCGGAGGGTGTTGCGCAGAAGATGTCAGAGGCCGAGGAGCAGAAGCAGGCTGAGGCAGACGCACGAAGGAAGCCAGATGGAGAGGACGGTTCAGATGGGAATAAAATGGTACAGACAGAGGGACGGGAGACGGCGGGTGCTGAGGGGCACATCATCGCAGAGGAAGAGGGGCAGCATAACGAGGAGGCAGCGTCGCAGGTATTCGCATACCGAGAGACGCAGAGCATGGCAGAGACAGGGCGTCAAAATACTATGGAGGAGGTTCGTGTCGTCCCGGAGGCTGGAGTGGGGCACTACGAGGGAGATGCGCTGGAAACAGAAGAGGAGCAGAATGAGGAGGATACGGTACATCCGGCAGTACGGATATTTTTGGGAGGAAGTCCGACGCGGGGACCAGGAACCGGGGTAGAGGGGCCATGGAGGGTGGCAGACGATGGGGCGCCTAGGGATACAGTGGGTCTCAACAGGCAGAGGCGGCCCACCCTTCACCAGAGAGCAGTGGAGAGGAATCTCGGCCAAGGCGGGGTGGCAGAAGCGTTTTGGCAGGTAGAGTGGGTCGAGGCAGAGACGGCAATTCGGCGGATGCTGCATCGGACGAGTACAGTCCTGGTCGAACAAGGTGACAGGTTCGTCGAGGCCGAAAGCTGGGACATAAGCCCGGCAGAGGTAACGCGTCGTCTGACGCTCTTAGCCCGAATGGTGACGCAGACGTTCTGCAACTTGGCGGCCCGCAACAGCAGCATCAGTCGCGACGTGGCCGATCTGACCGTCCATTACTGTCGCGACGCCCTGGCCAACCTGGAAGAAGTCCGCCATGGAAACGAGGAACGGCGGCGCCAAGCTGAAACGGCGGCCAGGTTTCGCGAGGAGGTGGACACGAGACTCTCCAACTTGCAGGAGAGTATCGTAAGGGTGAGTGATCAGGTTCGCCAGTCGGGAGGGGGGATGGCGGAGGGCACGTTAAAGGGGGTGGAAGAGAGGTTGAGAGAGGTTCTGAGAGAAGAGTCTGAGCGGCGGAACAGGGATAGACTGCAGGACGAGGAGCGGAGGCAGAAGGCCATGAGGAAGGAAGCAGACGCCGCAGAGAGACGGAAGAAGGAACAACAGCAGGAGGAAGCGCGTCGGCAGAAGGAGATGAGAGAGGGAATGAAGGAGATGAAGGAGGCGATGATGAAGGAGATGAAGGCAGAAATGAAGGAGATGAAGGATGGGATGGTAAACCAGATTGTGGGGAGGTTGAGCGCGGTTTTGCGAGAAGAATCCGAGCGGCAGAAGAAGGAGAGGCAAGTGGACGCGGAGCGGCGACAACAGCAGGACGCGAAGAGGAAACAAGTGGCGGACGACGAGGAGAGACGCAAGAGGATACAACTGGACGAGCAATGGCGGAAGGAGGAGGAGGTGAAGAGGAAGGACGTAGAGGCCACAGAGCGGCGGAGGAAGAACAAACATCAGGAGGAAGAGCGACGGCAGAAGGAGGTGGAGGCGGGAATGAAGGAAGTGATGGAGGCTGTGAAGGAGATGAAGACGGGGATTACGGGGTGGAAGGAGGGGATGCTAAGTGAGGTGGAAAAGCGGCTGTCAATGGTTCTGAGATTGGACGCAGAGCGGCGGCAAAAGGAGGAGCAGGGTAGGAAGGCAACGGAGGGAGATCGGCGACAGAAGGAGGATGCGCAGAGGAAGGAGGCAGAGGAAGCAGAGCGGGTGGAGAGGGAGAAACAGCAAGAGATGGCGCTCCTGCAGAAGGAGGAGGCGCAGCGGAAAGATGCGGAGGAGGCCGAGAGGCAGGAGAGGGAGAAACAGCAGGAGATGGCGCGCCTGCAGGAGGAGGACAGGCAGAGGAAGGAGGCAGAGGAGGTAGAGCGGCGTCAGAGGGCGAAACAGCAGGAATTGGAGCGCCTGCAGAAGGAGGAGACGCAGAAGAAGGAGGCAGAGGAGGCCGAGCGGCAGCAGCGGGCGAAACAGCAGGAGATGGAGCGCCTGCAGAAGGAGGAAGCGCAGAAGAAGGAGGTAGAGGAGGCCGAGCGGCAGCAGAGGGCGAAACAGCAGGAGATGGAGCGCCTGCAGAAGGAGGAAGCGCAGAAGAAGGAGGCAGAGGAGGCCGAGCGGCAGCAGAGAGCGAAACAGCAGGAGATGGAGCGCCTGCAGAAGGAGGAAGCGCAGAAGAAGGAGGCAGAGGAGGCCGAGCGGCAGCAGAGGGCGAAACAGCAGGAGATGGAGCGCCTGCAGAAGGAGGAAGCGCAGAAGGAGGCAGAGGAGGCGGAGCGGCAGCAGAGGGCGAAACAGCAGGAGATGGAGCGCCTGCAGAAGGAGGAAGCGCAGAAGAAGGAGGCAGAGGAGGCGGAGCGGCAGCAGAGGGCGAAACAGCAGGAGATGGAGCGCCTGCAGAAGGCGGAGCAATGCCGAGCAGAGAAGAGGGCCAGACTTGCATCCTACGCGGAACAGCAGCGGCAACTGGAGGCAAAGGCAAAGGCGATGGCTGAAGAGACGGAACGATTGGCAAGGGAGATGGAAGAGGAGGATTTGACCATGCAGGGGGAGGGGACCTGGACAGGAGTCGAGGAGGATTTGACCATGCAGGGGGAGGGGACCTGGACAGGAGTCGAGGAGGAAATAGTTGAGGGGTTGGGGACTTTGCTGTTGATTGAGAGCGGGGAGGCGAATGTAGCAGAGGGCGTGCCTAGTGTTCCTGTACGGAATGTAGAGGTGTCCAGGAGGCGGCCTAGACAAGAGGACAGGGAGCCGGAGGGTCATGCGGCTAAGAGACGGCGTGCAGCTGGAATACAGGAGTTGATACCCATAATCCAAGGGGAAAAGAAAGGGATGAAGATCGACAAGTGTGACAACAGGAAAAACGCCGTAGTGGACGACAAGGGTAAGACTTTGGGTGTCTGCCTGCCGTTCAGGGGAAGCGGGTTCTCTCAACGGGGCGAGGGAGCTTTGCAGAAGTGGACGTCTGAGCAGACCGTCGGCGGCCGGAAGCGGAACCTCGGCTCTCACAAAACGGTGTGGGAGAGGGCATACACGGTCGCAGTCTGCTGGAAGTTCTACTTCCCGGATATTGACATGCAGGCATACGGCATGAATCCAAACCGTATAAACAAGTGGCGGGAAGACCTCGACTTCACAACGTGGCTTCCAACAGGGGTGTGGAGCGTCATCAACGAACTCCACCTGGACAAACCGGACGGGTGAGTGTTTATGTGATGTACAGTTGCAACTTCTAAACACCCGCGAAGTTCGATGGTTCTGATCTTGCGACACTGGTGTCTTGTGCAGATTCTCACTCGTTCAAACCAACACGGCTCTTCGGCAGCAGCAGGGGGATGGCTTTCAGGTAGCTGCCTGCGCTGGTGTCGGAATAACTGCGTGGCAGAAGATGGTGGGAGGCGTGGAGGGTGAAAACGGCTATTCGACGGAAGAACACGCAATCGGACTTGCCGCCACGTTGTCTGTAATGTGGGCCGCATCCACGAATGTGGACCAGACCCAGTGGGAGACGGGCGCAACAACAGCTGCACGTGGAACTTCTACGGCCATAGCATCTTCTGCTGCCAGATCGTCCACTGCTGCCACCGCCTCGTCGGATGCCTCGTCATCTTCTGCGGCCGATGTGCCCTCTGCCGTCCACAATGCCCTTGCGACGCTTGCAGCCTCGGTTGCTTGCGTTGCGGTTGAGGCGATGAGGTCGGTAAAGGATCAGGAGCATGACAAGGAAGCGTGGATTCTGCCCCTGTCGGATGCGCTGCTGAAAGCGCTTCCGGCAGAGTCGCGAGCGGCCGAGGATGCGAAGCGGATGACGAGGGTGGTGGCAAAGGTGGTGACCTCTTGGTGCCTATGCAGCATGGCATCAAGAGGCCTTCGCCAGCACCAGGGCGTCTGGCTCGGAGTCCTGCAGAAGAAGTTGGGCGGCCGGGATACCACAACAGGGGCGGATAAGGAGAAGAAAACCAAGAAATCGTCCGCGAAGGGGAACGCGACGAAGGATGCGTCGACGGAGGAGAACACCGGCACTGGCGGCCAGGATTGATAGAGGCAGACGGGTTCTTTGGAGGTCTTGTTAGTACCGCAGTAGAAATAGATTTTCCTTTTCGTTTTTTTTATTTAACCGTGTATAAATATAGGTGTTGTTGTATACAATACAATGAGAGATGTATTTTTGCTATGCAAACCTTCACTACACTAGCAAAATTTGTAGGGCGCGTATGGAGCTAGCAATGCAGCCGATAGAACTCGCCATCAAAGGGAGGGCCAGGCGAATAAAAAAATTGACGACAGGACGGCCTTCTACGACACTTAATCTACGTTTAATACTCGGCTTCTACGAAGAGGTAGAAGTATGGGGCTAAACAATCGCATAACATCTTGTCTAAGGGAGCACCTTGTTAAGAACGTATACGGTATTCATATGCACAGACCTTTCTGCTATGGAGATTGAATTCCTCGACGCCGAATTCTGGAGGCAAATTGGAAACGCCACTATACCGCAGAAAAACCGACGTGTTGATAATATCTACCGTCATGGATAGGATCTTCGTTGCTACTAGTAAAATATGACACTGCTTTGCCCAGAAACATATGCTGAGACTGAATAAATCCACGCAAAAGTCTACCGAGTGACCTAAGAACACACATCTACAATCGTGAGAGTGAATTCATCGACGCCGCTCTGTAGAATAAAATCGTATACGATACGACATGACTCCGCAGAATTTCGCCCGGTGTATACCATCGATGTGTGCTTCATTGCATACACCAGAAAAACATTCTACGAAAAACAGCGCGCCCAGGGAATAAGGTGGCATACAAGCCCCAAATCGGGCTTCTACATAGACAGACAAGTGCCTGTAGTGCATATTCGGTACAACCGGAATAAAGTACCCAAATAACTAAACCGCCCCACCCTTAAGGTACATGCCCCCTCATTTCTGCTCCTTGCGTTTCGACGCTTCGCCCGTCGCCTTTTCCCGTTCCGCCTTCTTCGCCGCAGCGGTTCGTTGTTTCTCCTCTTCCGCCTTCTTCTGCGCCATGTGTTCCTTGTGGATCTCCTCCCACTCATCATCACCAAACAGCGAAGTTGCCCACTCCTGGTCGCGAAGGCCCTTCTTGACTAACAGCCAGCCCACTCTGCGTTGCGCCAGGTCGTTGACGGTCCTCTTTTCCGTCGACGAACCGGTCTTCTGTTTCTTGATGGTCGGAGTCTCATGCAGCACAGCCAGGCCGTTGGTGAATTCCGTGAAGTTGCACACGAGTAAAACCTCGTCCAGCAGCTTAATGGCCGTTGCGGTCGCCGCCTCGGAGCTGTCTTTTCTTAGCGTCTCCACGGAAACCATGACACGATGCACGCGACGCATCTTTCGCTCGCATGCACCCACAGCCATCCCGGGCGTACCTTTGACAGCGAACCGGGAATATGCGGTGATGAAGCTGGAATTCTTGTCCTTCTTCTTATACCGGTCGAACTCTGCAAAGACTTCGCGCAGTGACCGGCCGCCCATGATGAGGCTTGGCTGCACCCACACTTTCCAGGCAGCAGCAACAGTGGTGGCTTCGCGCCAAGACACAACGACCACGACGAAGAATTCTTGGACGGCAACTGGTGCTTTGGATGCGTCCGTTGCCTGGTTTCCTCCTGTTCCCGCGCTCTTCGACGATCCGTCGATCTCTGCAGAGGTGTTTGCCGCGTCATCCCTGGCCGCAACAGACCTCTTGTATGCTTCGAACTCTGCAATGACCCGAGCCTTGTCCTCTCGCTCAGCGGCGAGTTTCTCCCTCAGTTCAGCGTTCTCCATCGCCAACTGCATTTCACGTCCTCTCAAAATCCCAAGCTCCTCCCTGAGCATATTGGCGGTGAGGTGCATCTTATGCAGCTTCTCTTCTGCGGTCGTGCGAAAGATAGCGTCCTGCAGAAACCAGCACGGCAGAACTCAGCATGAACGAATAACTCCTCTCTACCACTAATAGCAGGCACTTACTGCTTTGGCGGTGGTTTGGCCGGTTGCCCGAAGCTTCTCGCCCTGGAAGTGAGAAATAGCGACCAGGTACGCCCACTTTTGGAACAGCGGGTGGTTGCACAAGGGGCTCATCTGCACATATGGATGCCTCTCGCAATTGCACCGCGGGTTTCTCACGCCGTGCTGATGGCAGAACGCCCACATCATAGCCAGATCCTGTGCAACAACGAGGCGTCCGATGCTGGCGAGGGTGTCTAGGAACCTCGCCCCCGCATAGTGCCTCTTCAGCGGATCGGTCTGCGCAGCGTTCCATTCTTCGACCTGACGGGACGAGTATGCAGGAGAAATGGGACGGTTCATCATTGCGTATCAATTTTAAGCTACGAACGCGAAGACTGTACACTAGCACGTACCTTCTTCCAACCCTCTTCGACCCAGGGGAAAATGTGAAGCCTCAAGAGATCCAAGAGCTGCAACCACTCATCCTTCTCCTTAACCTTATGCCGCGGAAGCTTGGCGCGGGCTCTGCCGATGTAGTAGTCTCCACGATCCCCGCTGAATCCTGCCAGCAGCCAAACCGGCTTGAACGGTATGCCGAACACATAACACCTCCGCAACTCCCCCTGCGCCCATCCGCCCAGAGTGCCGATATCGTTGTCGGAGCAACCGTCGTCATGGAGTTGTTGCGCTCCGGATCTGCGGAATGCATGTGTTACCTTGCTCAGAATCCATCTCGCCTTCGTCATGGCCCACTTAATCCAGGTGTTATGCGTTTTGTAGTGCATCTCGTCTTGCTTCTGCTCTCCCTGGTCGCCCTTCTTCAAAGAAAAGAAGAGGTGCGCTTTCGTCCACAAGATCGGTTCAGAAAAGTCGAGAGGCTCGACGATACCGGGGCCGTAGCGCAGAGGAACGAGGTCGTAGATGAAATAAAGCCACAGGAACACATGGCCCATTCCGCAGAGCCGCCAGTCCCTATGCCTTGCAAGAAACTGATGATTCAGCTTGTTGTTGGGGTTGGTCTTCGACTTCCTGGAAACAACGACGAGTACGAAAACGTCCAGATAGTCGTCGAGGTGTGATGTGCTCCGCGTCATGCGGACAAAGAGGTTCCCAAGTCGAATCTTTCGAATGCTGCACCCTCTTCCGAGAAATTGGTGTCCGAGGTGCATCATAACCGGGACTTGCAGAGCCTTCCAGAGAGGAAGCGAGATTTGTGACGGAGGCGTCCGCCACCAGATCTCTAGGAGCTCTTTTCGCAGAACAGTAAGATGCAGCGTCCTATACTGGCTTCCCGTATAGCAATCACCAATTGATCCACGGGTTTGATCTCGACCATCCCTGCATAGAATAGCACAGTAATTAGGTAAACCATGTAGAACAACATTCACACAAACAGAAAGCACCCGTATACGTTACTCACGCGACTTGCTCGTCGTTCAGATCCTTCAGCTTCACTTTGAAAAAATCCCGAGCATCCTTGATCCAGTCCTTGGTCAGTGTGATGGAGAAGCCGTAGAGCCTCGCCTCGCACCTGGCAAGGCATCCCATTGCGTTCATCTTTGCCTTGATCATTGAAGCCGTGCACCCCTTTGCCTCCTTCCCCACATATTTCTCGACGTCTGGCCGCATTTTTCCACGCAAAAACTTTGCCTGCTCGTCAGTTTCGCAGAAGAGATACTCGATGTATCGGCCGAGCCTCCATTCCGTGATTCGCGGCCCGTGCAGATGAATCTGCCACTCGTCAGAGCTGCACGACCACCCATCGTTTCCCAAGTTATTGCTCATATGAAACCCAACCTCGTCATGCAGAGAGGGAGCAAGGCTATCTGCCACAGGGACATCTACCATAGTTGCCATGAAGATGATCACCCACCACTTGAAGTGTAGAAAGTGGAAACAATAGTGCCTTCTCGTCCCGGCCTCTATCAGTCGAAGCGGGATTGTTGAACGCCGGATCCTGCTCTCCTTTTCCGCAACGTCGGTCTGCCGCTGCGCATTTCCGGGGGCCACAGCCTGCTCGACATGGCTCGCAGAATCGGGAGGTCGTCGTCGTCCCGGCGATGATTCTCCCTCCTCTTCTGCGTCAGAGTGATCTCCATCCTCCTCGTACTGTTCTTCGGGTGCACCGGGTCGTGGGCGCACTCCATCGCCTCCCGGCCCTTCACTCTCTTCTTCACTCCCCTGGACTTGAATCCGGACGGATGGTTCGTAGATACCACCCTGAAACAAATCCTCCTCGGTCGCCTCAAACTCGCTATCGTTCTCGCGATCCTGTGCGTAGTCTGGGTCAGTATTTTCAACGTCCTCTAGGTCTATTTCTCCATCCTCTGCGCCCTGGGCTGCCATGGGGCGAGAGTGGACCGAGCTGTCGGCCATTCACAGATTCCTAATTTATTAGCTAGCAACCGAGACTAGACGAAAGAATCGGATGGTGACAGCCGCGGTAGGTGGTAACGATTCGCAAGTGTGCAGATAACATAGGCAGAATGCTTAGTGGGCTAAGCGCAGAAGGCGTAAGAGAGTCTGTGCTTCAGACGTCTACACATTGGTCTTCGAACACCGCCTACAACTTGCGTTTACATATATATCTGCGCCTACAACTTGCGTATACAGGGTCGCTTGACTGTCCCGTACCGTATAGCTCTGTCACACTTTGTTTTACCGCTTTAATTCTCTACAACGAAACAACGAAAATAAGTTCCTACCATTATACGGATATAATCATCTACGGAACCCTTATGCTTGTACATAACTTTCGTGGGTTCGACGATATTATGGATTGGGAGCGAATACCTTTACCGATAAAAGAAGCCTAACGTCGAAGATGTCCGCCTACAAGAGCGGACGACCTATGACAATTGTTCCGGGCAAATACAAACAGTTCTACCGACAAAATATTATACCACACACATCTGCGCCTACATATGCGACCTAACAAGTACGACTGCAGTTATCCTAACCGGGCTGACCCAAAAAAAAAACCCACTCTATACGACCTACGTCACTATGTCGAGGATCGCCAATGTTATGCCAGTGGGCCAAGCAGGCTTAAAAGATTACGCTGGTGGACTAACAGGTGCTGGAAGAAAAGATCTCAAAGAGCTTGCGGAACATGAAATGCAAATGAAAAGGAGCAAATGAGCACGAAAACATCTATTCATACCCATCCACCACACACAGAAGCCCGTGTCCAGATCTGGTCATCCAACCCTGGGCTGGATGATTCTCCCGCCAAAAAACAACAGTTGGGATATGGTCCTACTAGACGCTGATTGGCTCTTGCAGCCTTGGGACTCTGACAACAACTGTTGCCATGGCCACGTGTGCAGAACACCTACAGTTGGTAAACAATGACTATAAAACACAATGAGCAAACGTAGGATGCTACACTTGAACTCATGTTATTTATAAAACACATAACATCAATGGTATAAAGGAACACACGTGCTGCAGCTTTAAGGTGGCAGCAAAAAAAAAACCGAGTTAAAGCATATAACGACGCAAGGAAGACCAGTTGGTCGCAACCGGCCATGCGACCGGCGGTCGTCACTTGTCGGCCAAAGAGTTACGATGGCGAAACATGTCATTCGCGACAAACATCACTGGCACAAAGGGTCAGGGCAGGTTGGTTGGAACACATTTTTCACGGTCAGGTGGGCGCGGAATTGTGGGCGGCTGGCCGTGTCGTATGCGGCGGAGCCTTGCGCCCAAGCCCTTCGGAATCCGGAACACACGGATCCAAGGCCTCGGATCATGGGGCAAACGCACTCGGAACTCCGCCACAACGTGGTAAGAGTCCCGAGGGCGACAGCGGCGGACATAAAGATTGTGGAACGGAGTTCTCAAGAACTGCCACTGGCTTTCAATGAATTCCCACGAAAAATAGCAGGCAGTTCTGGCATTCTCCCATACTGTACTCCCTCCTGCCTAGAGGCGCGGATTCGCCGCGGAACTGGCTCTGCGCAAAGGTGGAGGGGGAGTGAGGTGGGGCAGTTCGAGTTGTTGCTGACGTTACTTGGGCCCAGATCACCTGTCACGTCGTCCCGTGGCAGCACGCAGTTGGTGCTGGCCCCTCACTCTCACACAAGTGGTCCCACCACCACCCAGCAGTCAACTAATTGCAAAACACTTTTCATTATATAGACATACATTTCCTTAATACCGAACAAAACACCACCACATTGCGTAGCTCAACACCAAGGCATACTGCCTTCTATAGTTTACTTGGAATCACCTGCCAGCCTCTTGATTTCCTCAATATTGTATACCCCTGCAACCGAGTCATCAACCACGGCTCGCACCGCTACAGCTGCAAGATCAGCAACATCTACAGGAGGCGCTAAAAGCAGGTCGGAGGCTGGAAGAGGGGAAAATAGCTTTGTGATATCCTTAGTGGCTGACAGCAGCTTCTCCAACGGCTGGCCAATCAGATCGAGCGGAACCTCCACACCCCCTGCTACCCGCCTTTTTCCGTAGATGAATCCCGGCCTCAGCACAGCTCCTGGCGCGTCGGGTGAGGGGAAAGGTTTGACAATAACATGATTGGCTTTGGGTAACAGCAACGGATAACGATTACAAGCTGGAGGAAAGAGAACGGAAAGGGAACCTGTCAAGGTTGAGTGAGCCCGCACATAAACAGGGGGTTGGGTTTGAAGATATGCACAGGAAAGCGAGAAGAGAGCAAGAAGAACCACACCTGTGTTGGGGAACGCATCAAGAACCGCCGTCTCGGCTCTTTTCTTGACATTAAAATATCCATTCTCCTTGGCAAAATCGGGCAGGTTGTAATCGTGCACTGACACAAACACAAACTTGCGCACGCCACAGTCTTTAGCTGCTTCAACCGCAACCACTGTAGCATCTCCGTTGATCCGCTCCATCTGCTCGTCTGAGCCGAACCCCCCGATGCAGGACACCACTACAGTCACATCCGTCAGAAGCACAGGCCAGTTGGCGGAGAACACGTCGCCAGTCTCCCATGTGACACTGTTAACCCACGTCTCGTTGGAGACGGAGGGTCGGCCGGACCTGAAGGAGGTTCGAACGTCACACATGGTTGAGGCAAAATGGGGCATGAGGGGGGTTGAGACAGGGAAGGGGTGGTCACCTTGTCAGGAAGAGAATGCTGGGAATGTCTGATCGTGGTGGCAGAAACAGCTGACATTCAAACAAAGAACTCCAACACCAGAGACATGCATCTGCTCGGGCTGACCATGTCAGTTCCCCTGTTAGCTGCTGTTCGCTTGCTGTTGACGGCACAGATGCTGTTACCGAAGACCTTCAAATCCAAGTGCTTTCAGATTACGATATTCGCACCTGCTCAGGCTGACCACGTCAATGCCTCTGTCAGCCGCTGCTTTTGCCACAGCGGAGCCTACAAATCCACTCCCACCAAGAACCAGCACCTGGGAGAATCCGGAGGGGAGGTGGGGAGAGTCGAGGTGAGTGGGACATTTTAAGTTGAGTTAGCATGAACCGCTATCACCAAGCACTAGCACCCAGGGGGATTCCAAGGGGGAAACTCGATGCAGGTGAGACGTTTCAAGTTGATCAATGAAAACCACTCCCACTAAGCACCAGCATCTGAGAAATCCGAAACGTAGGAGTTTGAGGCCGAGACATCCACAGGTACTGGGATTCAATCAACGGACTAAGGATTTTAGGTGTTGCTCGCCCCAACGCTCTTGGCATTGACCACACTTCCGCCCTTGCCATTGCCCGCCCTGCCGCTCTCGGCATTGGCTGGGTTTCACCGTTCAACTGTCTTGCTCCCGCTCCTTCTCATCCCCCCACCTTCTGAATCTCTCACATTCGCGTTTACTCATGCTCGTATTCGCTCACCTTCTCGTTCTTAATCTCGGCCTCTACGTCGATCGCCGAATCTCCCGCTTCTGCCGCCGCTGCAGCGATTTTCCGCCGAGCAGTTCGCTTGTGTGCCTTCGATATAGTCACAGGTGATCTGCGCGTACGAGCAGGACACAAGTGGACGCCTCGCAAGGTAGCACGAACGAACGTAAGAACAATGGTAAGAATTAAAAGACCTCTTGATTATCACTGTAAATGCGTTGCATAAGGTGAAAAGGACCCACAGTAAGGCGTTACGAGTTGCCTCCACGACGTGCCTCGACGAAGAGGGTCCGTGGCTGGTAAATCGCACGAAGCCATCGCGACGGAGAGATACGGTAGGAGGAGGACACTGCTGTGAAACGGCAACGAATTTCGCTGACGCGGACGGGATCAACAAGGAAGCAGAAAACGCCATTGAGAAAGACAAGCCGCGACGCAAGGCGGATTTCCCGTCGAGCACGAATGACTAGTAGTGAATGAGTGGTTAGGGGGGGTCCAGCTCGTACATTTACTGCTCGTTAATTCCCTCAGTTACCACATTTTTTGTGGTAACCCTTTATTGAACGTGTCCAGCGGACACAAACAGCTTCTGTTCGCAAGACGGCACGCCCCATGCACGTACCTAGAGTCGTCTGACTCACGTTACTGGAATCAGCAGGGACGCGAACAAGGGTCAGCACCGCGTCCCTGGCCACTACAGTTCGTTTCCCTTGTATCGCTTGCACGATTTCGTCAGTGGTTCGCTCCACTCGCCAGCGCCCCCTGCGCCTGCACAAAAATTTTCAAGCTATGATTGACGAGGGAAACTGTTACCTCGTTTTCAACGTGGTCAGAGCACTGATGATTCGTGTGGCGGGGAATGTGTCCGCGCTTCTGAAATTACAGGATGGTTGGACTCCACTCACAATGCATTCGTTTCTAGGTACAGTAGTCATTTCTGAACCTCGATACGTGTGTTGGCACGAAAAATCCCGAAATGAACGAACTGGACACGCCCTTAGTGCAGGAAAGAGTGCTACTTTCTAGAAAGAAACGTCATCGTTTCAAATTGTTCAGTTGTTAGAGGGGTGTTTACTGTTCATTCCGAACAGTACATTCCTAGTCACCATTATCCTTATCTTCTCAGATTCTCTAGTGCCACGTGGCACTCTACTTTTCTTGCACTCCAATTCTTGGTCCCACATTCCACTTTCCAACCTTGTTTCTTGCATGCTATATAAACCTTGCTTGTACTTGCCATTATCAATCAATTCTCATTCAACTCTTCTTCAATTACTCAGTAACTTCTTCGCCTATTTCGCCAATAGTTCTTTCGCCAAAGTCTTCCGCCGCGTTTCATCCTCGACTTAGTCGACCCCGCTAATTCTTTAGCGGACTTAGGCCGTCGGGCCTAACACTTGGTATCAGAGCCTTCGCGGGGAGCGACTTCCAACGAGCGACCGTCGACGACGAGACTACGACGTCATCGTCCCGCGGTGCCGACTTGCAGACTTGGAGTCGTTGAGCGAACATGGACGAAACCATGCACGCTCTCCCCCACGACATGGGCAACACGCTTGCCGAACTCATGCGCCAACTTCAAGAGTTCACGCTGGAAAATCGACAGGTACGAGCTGAAATGCAACAGCTTCGTGGATTGGCTTCTAACCCCCATGGTCATGCCACACCAACTCTTGCGCCGAACACGTCGACTGGCGCGGAAGCGCTGCCGGAATGTCGAAGCGCACTCAAGCCGCAGAAACCCGAGTCGTTTGACCCAAGTCAACGCGACGCGAACGTGCGGACGTGGCTCTTCATGCTGAACAACTATTTCGCCGCGAGCGGGGTGCAAGAGGCGCACGCGCAGCAGCGGATCGAGTACGCTGTTACACTGCTGAGGGGCCCGGCCTTGGAGTGGTGGCGCCAACTCACTCAAACTGCTGTAAGAAGGGCTCAGACGGACGGGCATCAACAGGGCGTGGGGCATGCAGCTGCAACTTCGAGCTTAGGGAGTTTAGCTTTGGATGTTACCACGGTTCCGACCACATGGGAAGGATTTGAAGCGGCGCTGAAAAGTAGGTTCGATTTGGTGAACGCCTCCGAAGCTGCTAGGAAGCGTCTGCGTCATTTCCGACAGATAGGCAACGTCCAGGAGTACACACGACGGTTCTTGGGCATCTGCAACGAGATAGACGATATCACGGAAGCAGAGATGCGCGATCGCTACCTCGAAGGGTTGAAGCCGGACATAGCGGAAGTTATTGCGATTCACGGGTTGTCCACCTTCGAGTCGGTAGTCGCAGCAGCAGAACGCGTCGACGCAGTACGAAGCCGACGGGGTCGTGACGATCGCGATAGGGGATACAACAGACCGATCAACGACGCTCGATCGAGGGACGGACCATCGCCCATGGAGATTGGTGCAGTTAACAGTGACGGCTCACAGAAAATGGGATTTAGGGGGAACTGTCACTACTGCAAAAAGCCGGGACACATGAAGCGAGACTGCCCACAGCTTAAGGAGCGGCAGCAGGGAAACGGAAACCGCCAGTAGATAGCGGGTCGCTAGCTGGTGTGGAGGTTCCCGTACCCGCCACGTCTACCAACGTAGAGGAGACGGCTTTGCAGCAGTCATCTACGGAGAACGAGGTAGACACTGTTGATCGTCCAGTCGTGCTTCTAGGGAAGCTTCGCGGAGTTCCTGTTAAGATTCTCGTAGATAGCGGAGCTAGCCACTCGTTCGTCTCTTCATCGTTAGTTTCTCGTCTCCATCTTGAAGCAGATTCAGCAGTCAACTTCAAGGACGCTCGCATGGTAGATGGGACGCCACTTCACATAGGACCGATCATCCGCAAGTTGCGCGTAGTGCTAGGACCGATCACAGTCAGACGTGATTTCGACTCTGCGACGCTGGACGGATACGATTTTATCTTCGGGAGAGATTGGCTACGGACGGTTAGTACTCAGTTCGATTGGGCTCAGGGAAGCTGCAGCGTCAAGGTAGGCGGGGAGTTCCGGGAGCTGCCACAGTGGAGCGATGGGGCCACATCATCCACAGCTATCATTAATGCTGTTCGTGTGCGACAGTTAGTGAAGCGTGCGGCACGGATCTTCGCGGTTTTTCTTGAGGAGGTGGAAGCTGAGGAGGGGAAAGGAGGGAGTGCAGCAGTTAGTGAGAAGGCGACTCTTCCTGCTGAGGTGAGTGCACTGTTAGCAGAGTTCGCAGACGTCTTCCCCGACGAGTTGCCCCCAGGGTTGCCTCCCAGCCGAGCAGTAGACCATCGAATAGAATTGGAGCCGGGGAGCAGGCCAGTAGCGAAGCCGCAGTGGAGGTTGAGTCCAGCGGAGACAGAGGAGATGACGCAGCAAGTTAGGCACTTTCTCGCACAGGGTTTCATACAGCCATCTAGATCGCCTTGGGCCGCACCGATACTTTTCGCACCCAAGAAAGACGGAGGGTTACGGATGTGCATAGATTACCGCGCACTGAACGCCGCCACCGTCAAGAATAGATTCCCGGTGCCGAGAGTAGAGGATCTTCTCGATGCAGTGCAGGGCGCTAGAGTCTTCTCAAAGATCGACCTTCGTTCGGGTTACCACCAGATTCGAGTAGTTCCAGAGGACCAGCACAAGACGGCGTTTCGTACGAAGCAGGGGTTGTACGAGTTTAGGGTTCTACCGTTCGGATTGACCAACGCCCCAGCGACGTTTCAGACGCTCATGAACACAGTCCTCTCCGAGTTCCTATGGTCGTTCGTTGTCGTTTACCTAGACGACATCCTAGTGTTCTCTAAGACGAAAGATGAGCACGTGCAGCACTTGCAGAAGGTCTTCGAGGTCTTACGGAGGGAGCAGTTATACGCTAAGCAGTCGAAGTGCGAGTTCTTCCTTCCAGAGGTCGAGTTCCTAGGACACGTCGTATCCGCTAGTGGCATTAGGACTGACCCGAAGAAGATCGCAGCAGTACAGGATTGGGTAGCACCGACCTCAGTCAAGGAGTTGCAGAGCTTCCTCGGTTTCGCGAACTACTACCGTCGTTTCGTTCAGGGTTACGCATCGATCGCTAGTCCACTCACCGACCTACTTCGGAAGGGCGTAGAGTACGTTTGGGGTCTAGCGCAGCAGCAGGCGTTCGAGCAGATGAAGCAGTCGCTCACGTCCTCACCGACACTGTCGTACCCCGATCCCACTCGCCCATACGTTGTAGTGACCGACGCTTCCAATCAGGCCATAGGAGCAGTGCTTCTTCAGGACCAGGGACGCGGGTTGCAGCCGATCGCGTACGAGTCGCGTAAGCTTAGGGGAGCGGAGTTGAACTATCCCATACACGACAAGGAGGCGCTCGCGATCATCCATGCGTATAAGGTTTGGAGGTGCTACCTAGAGGGGGCAGATAGTGTTATACGCACGGACCACTGTTCGCTTCGTTTCCTCAAGTCGCAGCCGCAGCTGAGTCGTCGCCAGGCTAGGTGGATGGAGTTCATGGAAGGGAGCTTTCACTACAGGATAGAGTACAAGCCAGGCGTGCGCAACCCAGCAGATCCGCTCACTCGCCCTAGTTGTCAGCTCGCCAGTCTCACAGTCACTGCTGGCCACCCACTTCTCACAGCACTCTTCGAGCACGGTTACACAGTAGATCCCGACTTCACACCGCAGCCGCCCGCAGGAGCAGAGGTGAAGGGTAGTGTCTACATACGGAAGGGTACCACACGGATTTGGGTTCCAGCCTACCGCCCTCTTCGACAGCTCCTTCTCTCAGAGGCGCACGACGTAGTTAGTGCAGGGCACTTCGGAGCAGATAAGACGGCTAAGACGCTTAGTCGCACGTACTACTGGCCCGGGCTTGCAGCAGACGTAGAGGATTACATTCGCTCGTGCGACACGTGTCAGCGTACGAAGTCCTCTCGCCAGCGCAAAGCAGGACTCTTGCAGCCGATTCCACCGCCCGACCGCCCTTGGCAGGTAGTCACCATGGACTTCATCATGGCTTTACCGCGCACAGTTAGGGGTCACGACGCCATCTTCGTAGTAGTGGATAAGTTTTCTCGAGCAGCGCATTTCATCCCCACGCACGGCAAGGTCACAGCAGAGGAAGCCGCGACGCTGTTCGTAGATAACGTAGTCCGACTGCACGGGGTTCCAGATTCCATCATCTCAGACCGCGACCCTCGTTTCACTTCGAAGTTCTGGAAACAGCTTTTCGCACTGTTTGGGACTCGCTTAGCCATGTCGTCTGCGTACCACCCAGAGACAGACGGACAGACCGAGCGTGTGAACCAGACCTTGGAGCAGATCCTTCGCAGCATCACGATGCACGACGCAGCCGCATGGGACAAGAAGCTGAGCATGGCAGAGTTCGCCTACAACAACACGCACCACTCCGCCACAGGCATGTCACCGTTCTTTGCACTTTACGGTCAGCACCCCAATGTCCCCACTCGTGTCGATCTCACACCCACAGTCCCTCGTGCGGACAACTTCCACCAGCATCTCACCTTCATTCATGATCACGTGAGGAAGCACCTTGAGCTCGCAAATGCACGCATGGCACGCACCACCAACCGCAGTCGTCGTGAGGTGTCGTTCGCAGTCGGCGACCGTGTTGTCTTGGATAGCCGCAACCTCCGACTGCCACAGGACAGCAAGCTTCGTCCACGTTTCATTGGTCCATTCGTCATTGAGCGCGCACTAGGTCCAGTCGCATACCGCCTTCGCCTTCCCGCACATTTCCGCATGCACCCGTCATTCCACGTGTCTCTCCTTCGCCCATACACCGATCCCAATGCCACCTTCTCGGGCCGTGATCGCACTCCACTGCTGGTAGCTGTTGACACCGACGAGCCCGACTACCAGATCCGGCGCATCCTCAGGCACCGTCGCCGTCTCCAGGGGGGTGTCACTTTCATCGACTTCTTGGTTCGTTGGCGTGGTTACGACGCAGCAGACGACAGCTGGGTTCCTTCGTCCTCGCTGTCTCCTGACAACGCTTGCCTCCAAGCGTACCTTCAGTCTGCAGGCGCCGCGGACGTCGCCTCCTTGGGCGGGGGGTAGTGTTAGAGGGGTGTTTACTGTTCATTCCGAACAGTACATTCCTAGTCACCATTATCCTTATCTTCTCAGATTCTCTAGTGCCACGTGGCACTCTACCTTTCTTGCACTCCAATTCTTGGTCCCACATTCCACTTTCCAACCTTGTTTCTTGCATGCTATATAAACCTTGCTTGTACTTGCCATTATCAATCAATTCTTATTCAACTCTTCTTCAATTACTCAGTAACTTCTTCGCCTATTTCGCCAATAGTTCTTTCGCCAAAGTCTTCCGCCACGTTTCATCCTCGACTTAGTCGACCCCGCTAATTCTTTAGCGGACTTAGGCCGTCGGGCCTAACACAGTTCAGTTCATCAGTGTAAGCCTAAATGGATTTTCTACATAATCATTTTGTATTCAAAACATAACAGAATTATTTCTACAAGCAATTATCAATGGCAGACTAAAAACAACGTGACACCTCTCCTCGTGGGCCAAGCAGCAATTTTCTGAACATTTGCAAAACAAATGGGAGTGCTAAAGGTCCATGTCAAAACCTAAGCATATGGCTTGTCCTTCACAGCCCACTCAAAGATCTGCTCATATTGCTGCGCCGCCCTGTTCCACGACATGTCCTGAGTCATGCCCCTCTGAATCAGGCCTTGCCACGAGTCTTTGTGTTCACGGTACGTCTGAATGGCCGTCCACAGTGCCTGTGTGCATGACAAGGAAGCAGAAAAGGTCACATTAGTGGGAGTTGGCCGAATTAACTGGAAGGCTAGTCCTTACGAGGGGAGAACAGCAGGGAGAGCTTTTTCTAACTGTTCGTTCCAACCACCCATCCCAGTTGTCCACCCTAACTGTCATCCCAACCGTCCATCCCAGACATCCATCCCAACCATCGATCACAGACACCCATCCCAACCATCCATCCCAGCCATCCATTCCAACTGCCATCCCAACCGTCCATTCCAAGCACACAAAACAAATGTTATAGGCACGTACCCCCATCATGGCTTCCTGGGTGAGAGGTGAGAATGACCACCCTGTGCCGGCGCCTGCACCCCCGTTGGCAAACGGGTTGAAATCCTCCACCATGTCCCTCAGCCCGCCCGTCATGCTTCGAATCAAAGCTAAACAATCTCAACCGTTCATCTACCATCCATCGCAACCATCCATCCCAACCATTCACGCCAACCACAAAAACAGGACAATTTTGAAACGTACCCCCATCATGGCTTCCTGGGTGAGAGGTGAGAAGGACCACCCCGTGCCGGCGCCTGCACCCCCGTTGGCAAACGGGTTGAAATCCTCCACCGTGTCCCTCAGCCCGCCTGTTGCGTGCACCACTGGCACCGTTCCGTACCGCATTGCATACAGCTGGTTCAGCCCGCACGGCTCGAAGCGCGACGGCATGAGGAGGATGTCGCAGCTAGCATGGCAGTGGGGGGATGGGGGAGGGGAGAGAGGGGGGGAGAGGGGAGGGGTTGGGGGGAGGAAGAGAGGAGAGGGTCGGGAGGGTAAGTTCCTGCACGGCTCAAAGCGTGACGGCATGAGGAAAATGTCGCAACTGGCATGGCAGAGGGGTGGGGGGGTGGGGGAAGGGTGGGGGGAGGAGGGGAGCAGGGAAGAGAGGAGAGGGTCGGGAGGGTAAGTTCCTGCATGGCTCAAAGCGCGACGGCATGAGAAGGATGTCGCAACTGGCATGGCAGCGGGGCGTAGGGGGATGGGGGAAGAGGAGAGGGGGGGTGGGGGAAGAGGAGAGGGGGGGTGGGGGAAGGGAAGGGGAAGAGAGGAGAGGGGGGGGGAGGAAAAGTTCCCGCATGGCTCAATGCGCGACGGCACCAGGAGAATGTCAGCTGGCATAGCAAGCAGGCAGGAAATGAGGGAGCAGACGGGGAAGGCGCAGAGCGGGGAGGGGGGATAGAAGGGGGAAACGTGGAGAGGGAAAGCTTAGGAAAAAGCGCAACGACATGAGGAGGATGTCACAGCTGGCATGGCAGGCAGGCGAAGGAGATGCGGGGGGGGGAGGGAGAGGGGTGGGGGGGAGAGGAGGGGGGGGGGGGAGAGGAGAATGGAGAAGGGAGGAAGGGGAGAGAGAAAGAAGTCAGGGAGCAAGAGGGAGGTGAAGGGAGGTGATGCAATGTAAGAAGTTCATTTCAAACATCCCTGCACCTATCCCAGCCTTACCCAGCAGTGATGCGGTGCGCCATGGGCACAGAGAAGCCCACCCAGCCTCGGAACTTGTCGGGGTAGGCGCTCTCCGCCCACTTCATCCATGCCTCCAGGTCCGGCTCTCCACTGCCCAGCATCACCTGGAAGCGGAAGGGTGGAAGGAAGGATGGATGAGCATCAGAAGTGAGTGCGCGATTTTATGGTTACTCCACCCTCATCACAACTTGTTGGGGTAAGCACTCTCCGCCCACTTCATCCATGCCTCCAGGTCTGGCTCTCCACTGCCCAGCATCACCTGGGAGAGGAAGGGGACGCAGGGAGCGGAAGGGGATGCAGGGAGAGGAGGGGCGAGCAGGGAGAGGAGGGGCGAGCAGGGATGGAGGAAGAAAAAAGGATGAGTGGGAGAATAATGTGCGTGACTTTATTGAGAAACCCAAACCCCCTTGGGAACTTATCGAGCAAAGCACCCTCGACCCACTTCATCCACACACACGAAACTTCCACCTTTGTGTCATTATGCCATTACGACCCCGCAAACCCCCACTCCCATCCCCGCACAACGCCCCATCAGCATGTGCACTCACAAATTGCACGCTGTCTGTCATCAGCTCAGGCAGCGCTGCTTGGATCACGTCCGGCCCCTTTGAGTCAATATAAACCCCCAGCACCGACTCCCATCACCACACAACGCCCCATCAGCATGTGCACTCACGAATTGCACATTCTCTGTCATCAGCTCTGGCAGCGCCACCTGAATCACGTTCGGCCTCTTCGTGTCATTACAACCGCGCAACCCCCAACCCCCACTGCCATCCCCACACACACAACGCCCCATCAGCCCATGCACTCACGAATTGCACGTTGTCGGTCATAAGCTCAGGCAGCGCTGCTTGAATCACGTCCGGCCCCTTCTGCCAGTCCAGACGCCCAATGAACCCAATCTGATGGAGAGAAATAGAGATCCAAGGGGGAGAACGGGGAAGAGGGGCAAGCAAGAAGTGGTTCACAACACTACAATGTTTGACTGACGTGTTAAAAGTGATGTTTTGAGAGGCAGCACATGGCAGCACTGCCATGTGCATACAGTGCCTTTCCTAGAAGGAGGTTCAGTTCTCCAAAACAGTGAGTTGTTTGAATAGCACAACTCACCAGGGGCACCTCAGGCCGCACGGCCAGCCCCAGCTCCTTCTGCAGCGCTGCCTTGCACTCCGCCTTGCCCTCTAAGTCCTCTGCTGTGAACTGTGAGGGAATGTGCTTGTCCGTGGCTGGGTTCCAGTCAACGGTGTCTATGCCATTCGTCACTCCTGCAAGGGGAGCAAGGGCGGAGAAGCAAGGGGAAGGCGGTGTGGTGAGTGACTTGAGGTCCTCTGCTGGGAACTGCGAGGGGATGTGCTTGTCCGTGGCTGGGTTCCAATCCACTGTGTCTATGCCGTTGGTCACTCCTGTTGCCGGAGAGAACAAGAGGAGGGGGGGAAAGGGGGGTGGGGTGGGGTGGGGCTGCTGTGAACTGTGAACGAATGTGCTTGTCCGTGGAAGGGGTCCAGTATATGCAATTCATCACTCCTGTGGGGGGGAGCACGTAGGGAGACAGGGAGGAGGTTGAGAGGAGGCAGGGACAGGTGTGAGTGTCAGGAGCGTGAATGCAAAGACTGCTGAGGAAAGATTAGCAGTGTGATGGGGAGTGTGAGGGAGCAGCGCCAAAGAGCAGTGCTAGGAAGAGTGTGAGGGAGCAGCGCCAAAGAGCAGTGTTAGGAAGAGTGTGAGGGAGCTGTGTGACGGAGAGTGTGTGTGAGATATTAGTGTGAGGGAGGGAGATGTACCCACCATTTAGCACGATGCTTCTTCCCCGCAGCAGTCCATCTAGGCCCCATCCGCCCTCCCCTGTCGTGATCTCCCATGCATAACCCTGCAGCACGGAAGGAAAGGAGAACCCAAGTGTGAGCCAAAAACAAGGGTTTCCAGATGTGCACTCTTACCGAATTGGGGGGCAAGTGGGTGGCAGAAAGGGGGAAATGGGGGTATAGCGGAGGCTGGAACTGGGAAGGAGAGAAAGAAGGTAGGGGGTGTGAGAGAGAAGAGTGGTGCTCACCCACGAGAAAAAAGGGAGGGGAGGGGAAGGGGTGGGAGTAAGGGACGGGAGGATAGAAAAGTGGAGCCCACCCACCCACACAAACACCCACGCACCTGGCTGACGGTGAGAACACGGTCGGCAGTGAGAACGCGGTCCGCTTGAGGATGTTCACTGCCTCGCCCTTGTCCAGAGCGTGCTTCCTTGCCCACTCGACCAATCACCCACGCACCCACCCACCCACGCACCCACCTACCCACACACCCACCCACCCACACACCCACCCACCCACACACCCACCTACCCACGCACCCACCCACCCACGCACCCTCCCACCCACACACCCACCTACCCACGCACCCACCCACCCACACACCCACCCACCCACACACCCACCTACCCACGCACCCACCCACCCACGCACCCTCCCACCCACACACCCACCTACCCACGCACCCACCCACCCACGCACCCACCCTCCCATCCATCTATCCACGCACCTGGCTAACAGTGAGCACGCGGTCGGCGGTCACAATGGCCCCCTTGAGGATGTTCACTGCCTCGCCCTTGTCCAGAGCGTGCTTCCGCGCCCACTCGGGGAACACCCACTCCAGCGCCCCGTACCACTCCCCGGGCACGCCCAGGCTGCCAAAGGTGTATGCGGGCTCCACGCCCTGGTGGGCCAGGTTGTGAATGGCAATGATGGTGCGCGCGTCCTTGTACACGCCGTAGCGGCGGTATTTAGAGGCCACAAGGCTGGAGAATAAAAGGGTTGAAAGGAAACAGGGCGATGGAGAAAGGGGAAGGAGAAGGGGAGGAATGAGGGATAGAGGACGGGAGAATTGGGTCGAGAGCGGGAGGCACGCCCAGGCTGCAGAAGGTGTATGCGGGCTCAACGCCCTGGTGGGCCAGGTTGTGAATGGCAATGATGGTGCGCGCATCCTTGTAGACTCCATAACGACGGTACTTAGATGCCTAGATGCCACAAGGCTGAGTGTATGCATGGGGTGCAGGGGATGGGGTGATGGAGAAAGGGGAAGGAGACGGGGAGGAATGAGGGGCAAAAATAAGGGGCAGGGGCGGGGAGGGCAGCAGGCCCGGGGCACGCCCCGTACCACTCCCCTGGCACGCCCAGGCTGCCAAAGGTGTAAGCGGGCTCCACGCCCTGGTGGGCCAGGTTGTGAATGGCAATGATGGTGCGCGCGTCCTTGTAGACTCCATAGCGGCGGTACTTGGATGCCACAAGGCTGTGTGTATGCATGGGCATGAATGGGCATGGGACACAGTGGGTAGAGGGCGAGGGGCATCGGGTGAGGCAATGCGGGCTCAACACCCTGGTGGGCCAGGTTGTGGATGGCGATGATGGTGCACGCGTCCTTGTACACGCCGTAGCGGCGGTATTTAGAGGCCACGAGGCTGTGGGGATTCAGCGGGGTTATGTATGGGGAGCCACGGGAGAGAGGGGGATGCAGAGCAAGGGAAAAAGGCAGATACTAAATTGGAGTGACTTTTGAGAATTCTCAAAAGTAACCCCGCGGATGCGCTACGGGCACTTGGCATGCGATAAGGCCACCTGAAATGCTGTATTCCCCCCACCATCAGTCACTCACACAGGCACGAGTCCAGCATGCCAGTCGTTGGCCACAAACACCACCGTCTCCCCATACGTGAATTCCTGATCAGGCACTCAATACATCCAGCATTCACCACTTCCCCTCCCCCACCAGTGCCAGCCACTCACACAGGCACGAGCCCGGCATGCCAGTCGTTGGCAACAAACACCACCTTCTCCCCGTACGTGAACCCTCCAAACGGCAGCACCAGAGGCGCCTCACATGCCGCATGGCACAGCAGCGCGAACCGGAACTGTAGGAGAGGGGGCAGGGGGAAGAGAGGAATGGGCGTTGATGGGGTAAGTGATTGGGAGATTAAGGTGCGGAGTGAGGAGTGGAGTGAGGTGTGGAGGTTTGGAGGTGGAGATGAGAAAGGGTAAAGGATGTTTGGGGAAGGGTGAAGGGAATTCAGGAGGAAAATTTGATAACATATGCGCCTACCCTAAGATCCTCCCATCCCATTTCACCGCACCCAAAGCACTCCCATCCCATCCCAACGCACCTCACTGCACCAAACCACTTGAACCACCTCATCACTTTCCACCGCACACCACACCTCGCCCTCACCTGATTGTCGCCGAACGCCCCTCTGGAGTCGCCATAGGGCGTGCCTGGGCGGTGGTAGGACGGGTGGTCCACAAACACCTGCCATGTTGCCACGTGGCACAAGGGGATTCGAGGAGAAAGGGACAATGTATCGTCAATAACTTGAGCCTTATCAAGGCGACCTCTGTTATGCTATTCGGGGAAACTTAAATACTCTACTCCATAAGTAGCAAAAGTGGAAAATGCACCACCACAGAGGAACCGCTCACCCAGAAGAACAGCCCAAGAGCGCCCACCCCAAGAACGTCCAACCCCAAACTAAAACGGCCACCCAAAAATAACACCTCGTGTCTAGAAACTCACGAAGTCAACCCCATCGCGGAACTCATGGAAGAAGGCGACCTCGTGCCCCTCTCAGGGACTCGGACCCGAACATGCACACCCTCACAGCACACACCCAAGAGCGGTCTGGACACTCACGAAGTCAACCCCATCACGGAACTCGTGGAAGAAGGCCACCTCGTGCTCGCCCTCGAAGAGGAAGCACTTGATGCGGCACTGATGGAGAATACACGGGTTGAGAGGGGTGGAAAGGGGTGGAGTGGAGACGGGTGGACACGGGTCGGGTGAAGAATGGAACCTTGTGCTCTCCCTCGGAAAAAAAAAAACTTAATACGGCACTGATGGCACACACGGGTATATGCACGAGTATAGAGGGGTGGAGAGGGATGTCAGGGGCAAAGCGTAGAGCTTGTTGGTGACGCCAGTAAAAGTACCATGACGCTATTCTTCATTCGTTTTAAACTAGTACTCGCTGTGCATACAGGCAAATAAGGTGTTACCTGGCAATCGAACGCGCCAGCATAGAACTTGTCTTGTCCGTGACGCCATCATGTACGCTGTCGCCGGTCATTCAATTCATTCATTCGTTCAGTCATACAAATGTTCGCTGTGCATGAAGCTGGTTACCACGTTACCTGGCAATCGAACGCGCCAGCGTAGAGCTTGTCCGTGACGCCATTCATGTAACGAGGCGCCACCACCATCACACGGTGGCCACGTGCCGCCAGAGCCAATGGGAGCGAGCCCGTGACGTCAGCAAGGCCTCCTGTCTTGGAGTAGGGCGCCACTTCGGATGCCACGAAGACAATGCTGATTGGGTGAACGGGGAGAGAGGAGGGAGGATGCGAAAGGCGGTGGGCAGGTGGAGAAGGGGCGTGAGGGGGGGGGAGGGGGGGGTGGTAAGGGAATGGAGGATGAGGGGCCGGGAGAGAGAAAGAAAGAAGAATGATTTGCTGGGGGTGGGGAAGTGGGGCGGTGGTGCGCGGAAGGGAAGTGCAGCTGAACATGACAATACGGAGATGGGGCTCTGAACAATCTTGTACTTTCGCAAAAAACAAAAACAATCAGACCCGTGCACCAACAATACCCTAATGCGCACGTACCCCAATAACTTCGTAATCGAGCGCATCAACATGGCCCACTTTGCGTTTGTTGCAGACGAACGGGAAGCCCTTGTCGAAGCAACGAGAACTTTAACGACCCAAGCATTCATTGATGCAGAATTCAGACATAATAAGCATAAATAGGTACGTGTTGCTGACGAACGGGAAGCCCTTTCGCGAGTTCCACTACTATAAGCACACGTAAACCTCCTGCACTTTGCCATGAGCCTTTCTGCTCACCTGATGGGGTTCTCAGTCTTCTTGATTGGCCCATCGCTCCCCTCCGCCGTGTGCTTGGCGCTCTCCCTGTCCCTCTCCAGCTCCGCGTTCCGCTGCGACGCCGTCGCTGCGTCGCCCGGCGACTCTGCGACGGCAAGGAGAAGGAGAAAGGACGGCCATGCGAGAAATAATGGAGGGCAACACGAGGGAGCAAGGAACGCAACGGAAGGAAAAAGGCCGGTAATGAGACGGAAGAAGGGCGGCAACGCGGTGGAGGAAGGACATCAATAGAAGTGTTGCAAGGACGACACGCGAGGAGCCTACATTGGAAGAGAACCTGAAAGTTGACTACCATCCAACCTTCGGAAAGAACAAAACATCTCGTCGTGACGTCAGTCTTAAGACGTACTGAAGCGCGATGCCATGCCACCTACCGGCAGATGCGGCGACTGGCATGGTCTTCTCTTCAGCAGGAGCAGCAGGAGATGGAGACGGGGGAGGAGGCGCCACAGCGGGAGCACCAGCCGTCGCAGGCGACGCAGACGACGCAGCGATTACCGCTGCGACGTCTGGCGGCGGAGCAGACGGAGCCACAGCACCCGCTCGCGGCCGAGTGACGTCAACTCCCGCCTTGCGCTCCCCCGCGACTTGGACCGCTTGCGCCGTCGCCGCCGCCGTCGCCTCCTCGACCCTCTTCTTGAGGATCTCATTCTCCTCCGCGATTCGCCTCAGCGTCGCCTCGAGATCTTCAGGATCCGTCGACACAAGGACGTAATCTTCGGGATAATCGTTTGAAACGGTCCACGGGCCCGCATCCTCGTTTTGACCGGACGACGCGGGAGGCTGTGCTGATGCTTTTAGGGAAAAGGGTCTTGAGCTGTGACGGTTGGTTTTGGAGCCGTTAGCGAAGGAAGTGGAGCGAGAGTAGTTGCGCGCGACGTGCGACGGTTTCGCAACGACCGAACGAAGTTGTGACGAGATAGAAACGCTCGCAGCGTTTGCTAATGACGCCATGCTGAGCAGATTCACGGTCGGCACCGATAGAGATAAAGATTTTTCTTATCTCTCAATCAGCAGATACAGTTCGTCGCCAATTAAGTCTTAATGCAGCACCGGCGGCGAAGGAAAGCAAGCCAGCAAACTGAAGAACTGCTTCTCAGAAATGCTACTATACCGCAGAGAACAAAGAAATACAGGACATGGGAATGCTGCTCCCCCTAGACCACCTTGTGAAAATAAAAATCAGATATTGAGTGGGGGAAATGTGAGGACGGAGGGAGGAACGGAAATTCGTGAGGTCAGGGAACTTCCCTAGAGATTTGCGAGGCGCTCTGACTCTGAACTCTGGGAACTGTGCTGCAGAGCAGGCTGAATGCTCCTGCCAAAATCTTGAGCTTATGGCGTGGCGTCCCATTCGCTAATTGCTGTGTGGAGTGGGATTGAAGGAACTCTCGGGATATTTCGTGCGGTGCGCGACGGAAACTTGTGGTCTTGGGACGATCGATAGCCATCGAGTCCTGGAGATCGATCATGCGATGGTTGACACGTCACAAACATCGACACACCTGGCAAGGTAAAAATGTCCACATCAGATGGGCTGGGCACCTGTGGTTCCAATCGTCGCTGAGTTCAAATTCAGGGTGAAACCTGTGGCGAAGACATGGCACATCCACATTTCCAGAATGGCTTTAGGTAACCAGAAATATTCGTAAAATATTCGTAAGGTCAACACATGGTTGCCTGTTTGAAAAAACAGAACATACTAAGACTAGTAAATGAAGAATACAGGGTAACGTTCTGTACAAGATATACCGTAACCTACAGCTGCAGTCTAAGCTCTGGCTCAGAAGTAACTGACCTAGATTGGAACTGCCCAGACTGGTCATCAAGCTGCTGCTTCTGCTGCTCCCAAACTGGCATTTGCTTATTAGCTTGAAGCTCTGCAAGCTCCTTGTTTTTCTGGGCCTGAGCCAGAAGTTGAAATGCCTGTTGCTGGTCCTGTGGTGAAAGCCAGCCCTGTGGAAACCGGTTGTCTGGAGTGCTCTGCTGTGCTGGAGTACTCTGTTGCCGCTGGCTCTCTTGCTGCTGCTGAGCACCGTTTTGAGTCGGCTGCTTCTGCAAAAGAGATGCTTGATGCTGCCGGAGTAGCAATTGCTGCCGCTGTTGCTGCAAACGTTGCTGCTGCTGCTGTTGCTGTTGATGCAGCAGCTGCTGTTGCTGTTCCTGCCTCTGCTGCTGCAATCGCTGCTGCTGCTGCAAAAGCAACAATTGTTTTTGCCTCTGCTGCTGATGCTGCTGCTCAGCTAGCTTCAGTTGCTGCTGCTGCTGACGCTGCTGCTGGAGACTTGGTGGAGACCGTGGATCTAGCTGCTTTGTCATGGCACTCATCATGCTTGACATGTTGGCAAATGAACCAGTTGCGGCAGCCATGCTACCATCAGCAACGGGTAAACCAGCAGATGCAGAGGCAGAAGCATGGTTTGACGCAGCTGCAGCTGCTGCACTGAATGCAGCAGATGAGAACGACGACCCAGCCGAATTGCTGTGAAGGCCATGATGAGCCTTCAGTTTATCCAGGGCAGCCATCATGCTCCGAGCAGCTGATGAAGAACCAGGTCTCAACGAGGATGTTGATGGATTAGTCCCTTGTTGCTGCTGCAGGACGTCAGCAAGTGTTGCGGGCGTAAGAGCATTGAGAGATCCATACGCAGTCGCGTTCGCTGCTTGCTGTTGCTGGGATGAAAATTCAGCAAGCCATGCATTGCCTGGAAGACCACCCGGCCATGATCCTTTTGAGACAGAGGCAGCCAGGGCTTGTGCAGCTTGGTTGGAGGTTGCTACAGCTTGGGCTCCACTGCCATCTCCAACAGAAGCACCCTTGCTTGAATTGAGAGGGCTCCCCAGAAGACCATCAATCTTTCCAGCCTCAAGAGCCGCCCAGAGGGGACTATTTTTCAAGCCATTCTGAGAAAACACTGCATGATGGCCTTCTACCATTTTGTTCAGATGGTCTGCAGCGTTCTTGTCTCCAGGGTCAGACGATGAGGTTGAACCAGCTCTTACTGGGGATGACAACCCACCAAGCCGATGCAGCGAATTCAGACCCTGCTTCCCAAAAGCAGCTGCAGTGATTGCAGGAGCACCAGGTGATGAGGTGGACGCATTCTGAGACCACAGGGCATTCAAAGCTCCCATAAGGGCCGAACCAAGGGGCTTTGTGGGAGTTTCGACATCAGCAGAGCCTTGAGGTGCATGCATGAGCGACTGCAGAGCCTGAGCAGAGAGGACTGACTGGCCTTGTCTGGCAGAGTTCGCAGCCTGCAGAGCAGCAACAGCTGAAGCACGCATTGCCAAAACGCTGCTGCGATCAACGTGATCAGCAGCACCTGCACATGAATTCAGCAGCGTCTGGATCGCTGCATTGCTCAGACTAAGAGACCCAGCTTCAGAGGGGCTTCCTGTAGAAACCCCACGCGGCCCGCTTAAGGCCTCCTGTGCAGATATCGGTGAAACTACAGCTGCTGTAGGTGGAGGCGAAGAGAATCCTGCTCCAGGTCTGCTTGCACCGTTAAACCAGTGTGGCATGTGGAGCATGCCTGACGATCGGTCAATGTCTTTGGGCCCATGGACAGACTCCGAGGTTGAAGACACAGGAGCCCCATCGCTAACGGATTTTGAGTGGGCGGTCTCAATGGGAGCTGCCGCAGCTGCCTCAGAACAAACCTGCAACTTAGTCAGTGATCCAGGATGTGGAGAGGCAGACTTCCTCAGACCTTTGGCGGGCCTTGCAGAAGTCTTAGCTGCTGTCCTCACAGGTTGCTTCGAGGCTTGCTTTACATCATCCACAGAAACGTCAGGGACCCCCTCCTTCTGGCCCTTCAACACCCTCCTTGCCGACTCGCCCTCATGATTCAATGACTGCAATGACTGCAAGGGGTCATCCAGGCCAATCCATCCTCTACCAAAAGGAACTTCCGAAGGAAGGGTCTGCTTGACTTTCTCTGCAGCGACTTCCCAAACCAACGAGCCAAGGGGCGACGCAAATCGCGCTAAGCTGTGGGCGTAAGCGAGAGGGTCTTGATCAGCCTGCAAATATGGAAACAGCAATCGATCAATTTCAACAGGCTATTTAGTGAAAACGACAACTGAGAGCGAATTCAAAGTGCTTACAGAGTAGCACAGGGCGAAGCTCTCGGGCACTGCACTTCTGCTCGTCTGACAAGACCTTGACTGTCTCCAGGAGCGGAAGGATAGGTGCTTCCCGCCACTTGGGGATGTTGCTCTGCGGCAGACCTTGTAGTTCTTCAACCGGGACACTGGAAAAGCAAGTCAGGAAAGCGTTAGCAGCATAAATTGAACAGCCCCAGAATTCAACAGGAAATAGCAACTCCAACTGACCTTTGTTACCAGAATCATCGCCTCCTAGGTAACTTGATTTCGGTTGGCTCTGGCTATTCAATAGCTCCCCTTTCTCCATGCCTTTCCCCAATATCCTCTGTGCAGGCTTAGTCTGCGCAATGTCCTCTGACAGTGATACCTCCGATCGTTCATCCATCCCAAACACCAGACGATCTTGCTTGTCATCCACCAACGGAACGGCATCCTTTCTCTGGCCCAAAAATCTACGACCTTCAAGGGGAAAACAAACAGACGTCAGCAGACAGCCTGAAAGGAAGATGAAGCTGTAAATTGTAGTTAGCTTACCGGACTGAGTGTCCTTCTGCGCAGGATCAGATAGAGGAATCCTTTTAGGACGACCGGGTTGACCTCTTCCCCTTCCACGACCTCGAAATCCCCTTCCAAATCCAGATCTTGGGTAAATCTCGTTGGAACCTGCTGCTGGAAAAATCTTCTGAGCCATTCCTTGCATAGCTTTAGCCTGCTTGTAATAAATGGTCCCCTCGGCGTTATAGATCATGGCATTCTTCCAGATCAAGGACACGTCATCCTGAAAGAAGGAAACACGAGACGGTGAATACATGCAACCATACGACCTCACCAAAAAGTCGCCTATCCAACAACAATGAAACTACGGGACCTATACACAAGTACCTCGAATTGGCGCCATGACGTATAAAGTTTCTTTGCGACCCTTCCCCTCACGGTGCTGAAATCCATGGGGTGAGAAATGACGTCAAAATAGTCCGGAACCTGTTTGGGAGGAAAACGATCCGTAGTGTAAAAAAAAAAACATGATATCAGTAAAGAAAAGAGCAAAACAAATGAGGAAAATGACAGAATAAAACAGACTGATATTGTACCTCAGCAGGATTCACTGGAACAGAGAACACCCCATACAAGTCCTTCCTGCAACAAAAGAGCGACGTGGGGTTCCATAAGACACAAGAAAACAAAGGGCCTCGTCGTTCCTAATGAAGCAGAACCGTCAACTGGACTGTCGCAGAACCACTCACTTTTGCAGTTTGTCCAGAATCTCACAAAGCGCTTTCTCTGGCAGCGGATTTTTTCCATCTGGATTCACAAGTGAAAACTCCAGAAGTCAGCAAAAAAACTACCAAAAAAACGCACAGAAGCATGCTGCAACTGAACATTGAATTACCTTTGAGTGGTAAGGAGGATCTATTTTCATTGCCTGAAATTGTCTGCTCCGCCGGTCTCGAGTCCGTTATTCCGCTGTCGGATAGCTGCATTTATCACGAAATTCCATCAACACCCGAACACGCACAAGGAAGAAGGCTCAGAATCTAATAAAGTGAAGCTGACCTGTCGCTTTCGCTTCGACGAAAAAATTGGATGCGCTACCGTTTCATCAGCAGGTGGTGATGCCCCTTTTGAATCGGGTTTTGGCGGTGACGGGATTACTATACTATGCTCTTCGCTTATAGCCTTCGTTCGTTGTCTCTTAGGATTGGGGACTGAGGGGTCTGTTGAAGTCTCCTGCGCCTTCCAAGTCCGAGACGGAGAGGCCTCCAAGGAAGATCGCTTGTGTATTTTCAAAACAACTCGAAGATTGTTGTCATCCATGGTCGATTAAGATGTCGCATATATGACGCCGATGTACTGCCCAAAAACACCACATGCGTGCATGTAACCCAAAGATAGGATCAACGGGAGTTGTTGACACAATACACATCGTTTCCATGGCGACCAACTAGCATGAGGAACCCTAAAAACTCGTATATCTGGCTGGAAAATCGGATGCGCCCTTGGAAGTGGAGGACAATGCACGGATCACCGAAACGCCCAGAACTCGGTATCTTATAAGAACGGAAACAAGCCGCACGTCCAAACGACTTTCGACGGCTCCCTATCCAGGACGACCCACAAAGAAGAGACCAGACAAGGACGACAGACTGCATGGCATAGTCAAAGGTACAGCGGATAGGGCTATGGTGGGGTGGTGGTGTGCGTACCAGGCGTGATTCGCGCCAACGCTGGGGAGGGGAGATGGGGAGGAACGGACGGACGGAGGGACACTGGTTGAGGGTAAAGGGACGCTGGCTCGTAAAGTTCCACTTGGGTGGGTCTTGGAGTCCCAAGTTTGGTGAGGTCGAAACCCTAGCTGGTTCGTTTTCTCTGCCCGCGATTCGTTACAGTGTTTTGACGTCCGTCGAGGGATGCGGCGGAAACAGTTCCCAGACGTCAGCTTGGATGGTTGGTGTGTGAGGTGTCCTGTGAATCCTCCCACATGCAGCCACCCATTGTCAGAGACATGTGTACAAAAGTTAGTGGATGCGTAATCAGAATGTCCAATCACAAAGTCATGACCCCACGTCCCGTTGGGCAAGCATCGCTGGAAAGTGGGAAACCCTAGACAGATACAGCAACCCAAAAACTTCATCCTCATAACCCCTAGCGACCGAAGGCATGTTTCTGTTTGGCTCTGCTGCTGGGATAACATTTCTGTGCTGCCCAGCCAGCTTTCCCATCTTGGCACTTATTCCGTCTGCTGCCCCCTCATCCAACCTCATTCACCTCCACTCGTCCCTTCACTGTGGGTGCGGTTGGTCAGCCAGTTCCGTTTTCCGTTCTGACCTAAACGCTAACGCTCCAGCAGTGACTGACGGACGGAAGCGACTGACTGCTTGGTTGCGTGCTACGGTCACCAGTCGCTATCTTCGAACGAACCAGCCAATAGCCAAGCCTGTTTGGAATCGTGTCGCCTGGCTGCAACCCGAGTCGCTCGCTGTTCAGAAACCAGCCAGCACCCTTTCCGAGAATGTGGAGCACGTGCATAAATGTTTTTCGACACTACCTAGGTTGTTTTTGTGTGGTTCACAATTACTAACTTTCGACATCCTGTGTTTTCAAGCTGTAAATAACTAACTTCTACCTAGCCATTTCGCGTGTCTTATGATTCTCCCAGGCTGCTCGGGCTCACAACGTATTGACAAAATAGGTTGGCGTCAGCTGCCATGGGTTGCTCATTTTCAAAGCCCGCGGTAAAAGGCGATTCTAGCAAGAAGCAGGTCAAGCGGTCTACGTCCTCGAAGAAACCGAAACCGCTCCCAGTTGCGATACCTTCCGACACGTCTGGCTGCTTCAGCCTGCCAATTCACCTTGCACCGAAATTGCAAGCGAAGCCAGGGGAAAAGCCACGAATACGAGCAGACATAACTTCTCAGTGCTTGTGCTCAGGCGCAGAAGCCTTGAAGGTAGACGAAAACGATGTTACCGAGGAGCAGGAGGCCAATGATAAGGCCAGTCACGAGGCTAAGGAGAAGACGAATGAGAAGCCATCGTCAGCCAGCGTGACGGCAGCTGTGGACGATTTAGCCTTAGAATCGGCAGCGGACCAGTCCACTGAAGCAGATGCGTGCGACGCCACTGTCTCCGTGGCTATACTATCCACGGCGCAGGAATGCGGACACAGTACAGCCAACGCAGCGGAATCAGAAACTGGCAAATTTGCTCCCTCTGCTGCTGAATTGCGAGCTCCATCGGCTCTGTGTCCCAATCACGATAAAGTGGAAAGTTCAGTACCGGTGGTGAATTCTCACGACGTCAATGGTGAAGCTGAGCCTAGAGAAGGCTCGCAATGCCAAACGAGCGAGGCGGTCATTGAGGGAAACGGAACGACGAGTTCAGAATCACTTGGTGAGGCAAATTTGGCCTCACGTGAGGCAGATGCGGCGGCACCGGAAGCAGATTCGGCTGGACGGGAGTCAGATACAGCCGCACGTGAGCCGTTTAAGAAGCACAGAAAGTTGAGCGTTGAGCTGCCTCCTCTGGTGACGGACGAGGATGTGATGCCGGACGGAAATGACGTTGCTGAGCTGATTGACGTGCAGACGATCATGATGGACCTGGAGGATGAGGACGAGGAGGAGGAAGAGGACGGGGAAGAGGAGGAGGAAGAGGAGGAAAAGCACCAGCAGCTGCAGTCGCAGCAGCAGGCGCAGAATCTGCAGCAGCACGAGGAGCAGGAGGAGCAGCAACAAGAACTGGAGGAGCAAACAGATCAACTCGAATACAGGACTGACGAGGCATCGGAGGCTGAGCAGGGAAATGCTCAACAGAGAAAACCTTCAGGTGCTGCTCAGTCTGGGGATCATCCTTCACTGACGGCGACTGACCCCTACGCTGGCGCTTCCGAAGTCGAAGCTACGAGCAGGTCCACATCTGTAGACCGTGGTGCTTCTAGTGTGGCCGAGGGAGCGGTAACGAGTGTACATTCCAGGAGAATTGACGATAAGGAGGTGGAGGACGTGTTGAGAATGCTGGAGGAGGAGGCCGGAGTCATAGCAGCGGATGCGCCGGCTGGTGGTGAGCTTGACAATGCAGACAGGGTTGTCGGAACTGAACGTACTGACAAACCTGACAGGGTTGTGGAAACTAACTCTCGTGAGACGGTTGAGGTTGAGACTGTGAGTACGGGCTTGGCTGTCCAACCAGAGCATGTGGGACCAACGGAGAGCAAAGTGGGGGAGTTGGGGAGCAGTGGGCAGGCAGAGGAGGGGAGAGACAACAGCAAAGAGCCGGCAGGAGTGGGGGAATGGGGAGGGCTTGACTCCATGTTTGACCCGGATGTGCTGGCAAGCTTCGAAGAGGACTTGAGGAGGGAGTGGGAGTACAGGGTCTCCCTGGCGGAGCTGGTGGAGCAGGAGGAGGAGGAGCTGGACAGAGAGGCGCGGCAGCAGCAGGCGGATGCGAAAGAGGTGCAGAATGAGCAGCCGGACCAGGAGCCACGGTCACGACAGTGTGACCGGGAAGAGCAGCATGAGCTGGTGAAGGGAGGCTTGCAGGATACGAAAAGGGAGGGGTTGAATGATGAGGTAGGGGAGCAAGAGCGTATGCAGCAGAGGAAGGACAAACAGGAGCAGGAGCAGCAGCAGGAGGAGCGACAGCTGGGGTCAGCGAGAAGAAATCCTGCAGTTGGGTTTCCAAAGAGGACTATATCAGGCATGAGCGTGACTTCAGACGGAGGTATCATCATCGATGGGTTTGAGGACTTTCTTATGGAGGCAGATGAAGAAGAGGCGGCTTTCCTGCAACAGCAGCAGGGTGGTTTTAAACCAGACAATGATCAAGCTCGAGCACAGGTCCATCAATCTCCCATGGTGGGAAGCGAAACAGACGATGGGTTGGGATGGGTGGGTGATACGCAGGAAGTGGGATTTGATGAGAATTCTCTGTTTGATCCGGAGCTCCTTGCCACCATGGAGGCAGTTTTCCACAGGCATGATCCCGCTGACTGGCGCCGCCTCACCCCTTTGTCCAGCCCCATGCGCCAAGGACCCAACTCTCCCGCACCCAATTCCCCTGCGCCCAACTCGCCTGGAGCTTCCCTCTTTGCTCCTGGCTCGCCTGCCGCTGCAGTCGACGCCATGGCTGCCGCTGTGGGGAGAATGCGAATTCCTGCTCGGGCAGGGCAGAGTCCTCGGCGGGGCAAGCCGCCGTTGCAGAGTCCGAGGGCTCGGCTGACCAGCCCTCGGCCCCAGGCTCCTAGCCCACGCAGGTCGTTCAGCAGCATGAGTCCTCGCAGGGGGGTGATGGGTGAAACCGCGCGCAGGGTATCAACGGGTGAGATTCCTCATGGTGCTGTGGGGAGGGACGGGCAAAGGGCGGGGAGTGTTGGAGGTTCGGGCCGGGGCTGGTTGACTCCAGGGCTGGTGAAGTCCGGGAGTGGAGGTGTGGTGGGCTTGGTCAGTATGGTGAGTGTTGAAGGGGGTAGAACAGAAGTATTTGGGCGTGGTTTGCAAGGGGAGGGAGAAAACGACACAGGCGGTTCGGGCAGGGTGATCGATGGTGTGACTCAGACTGTAACCCCGGCTGGGATGGATGGTCCAGTAGACTCAGGTGTCGTTGAGAGAGTCGATGCAAGCCAAGGCAGCGTTTCTAGGGGCCATGAGCCGAGTGCTGGGTGCTCTGCTGAGGCTGGATCCAGAGCTGAGGGACCAGGAGCTGAAGCAGCTGATGTGGCAGTAACTGGCACAGGCGATAGAGATGTGGCTTCGTCTTCGGTGGAAAGGGGCCGCTTGACACAATCTGGAGGCTCTGGGGTGGTGGCTGAAGCTGATACTGTGTGTGCTGTTATGAAGGCGCCTAACGGGAGTGGGAGGATGTTGCTCGAGAGCTTTCCAGTGAATTGCCCACCGGGAGGGGATGGCAAGGTGGTTTTGTACATGACAACGCTGCGGGCAGTGAGCCAAACTTTTGAAGATTGTATGCAAGTGCGACTCGTTCTCAGGGTGAGTAACAACATGCTCTTTTGTTTTCTCCTCGCTTTCCCTTTCTTTCTAATACCGCACTCTTTCCCCGTCGTTCTTCCCCCATTGCTGCAGGCTCTTGGAGTCATGTTTGAGGAACGAGATGTGTCCATGCGGGTTCACTTCCGTCAGGAGTTGAAAACCCTAATGGGAAGCGCATCCTTGTCAGTACCGCATCTCTTTGTCCGTGGCCACTATATCGGAGGAGCTAATGATGTTCAGCAGCTTCATGATCAAGGCCTCCTTGTATCAATCCTAGAAGGACTCCCAATCAACATGTCACCTAGAGGCAGGTCTGCAAGTAGACACTAGGTTGTGTTTGCCTCCTGTTAACAAAATATTGGCTGGTTGCAGCCACTAAGTGTGCATATCATTCACCCTTTTTGTGGGAGGATACGAAAATATATGTCACATATATTAAAAACCCATATAGAAGCCTCTGCACCGCCCATCTGTAAGGAATTTTCTCGGCATTCCTTACGGCGCCGACTACATCGCGTACAGCAACAGCCGATTGTTCGCCCGTTACTGCTAACGGAACTTCGCCGACTTCGCGCGCACTGTTTTACCAAACCTCGCACTGCTGGCATGGCCGTATCGGCCTACGCTTCGGGACTAGCCCGAGCCTCGCTCCAGCGTAGCACTAGCAAGCTCGCACGCACCGCATTACCGTTTTGCATGTTTCGCGTATAAATGTTCGCTCATGCCTTCGCTCACATTTTGTACTCGTTTGACACCTTAGTGCAATTCTCGCTACCTCGATTCATTGCACCCGTAACACTTGGTTATCAGAGCCCCTTTCTTTCGGACCGCGCATCTCCGCACACCAGGAAATCAACTTTTGATTTTTCACTCGAAGGGACTCACGCACCTTAGCCCCTAGGAGCCGCTGTCCTCGCGTTCTCTCGTAAACGCGTGCAGCCACGACTGCGCCTAGACTAAGACGAGCCGACGCCCTTCGTCATGGCCGAAAACATCGACGTCACCACTCTCACGCAAGAGCGTTTGAACGATCTGCTGCGACAACTGCACGAAAGCTCCGAGGAAATCGCGGCATTGACGGCAGAACGCTCATCACTGCAAAATGACCTCCTGAGAGCACAATCTCAAGCACCTGGCACTCCGATTCAACCCGCACCCTCAACATCACAACACGGGAGTGTGGGGCAACCCGCGAGCGCGGCCAGTGATGGCGTCGTCCGCCCCGACGGAGACGACGACCACGGCACGACACACCCCAGAGCGACGCCTGCGGCCCCAAGTCAGCCTCGCGTCACGATTTCGGCACCAACCCACGATTCGGGACTGCCGTCACCGATGCCGCTGAAGCCGCAGCGCCCGCCATGCTTTGACCCGAGTCAACGGGGTGGTCCTACCGTTCAGGAGTGGTTGTTCACAATGAATGTTTTCTTCGACGCCAACTACGTCTCGGAGGACTCGGCGAAGATTCGATACGCCGTGTCGTTGCTGCGAGGACCCGCCATGGACTGGTGGCGCGTCATCGTCACGAAGCCGACCGACTACGCGACACTACCGACACGGGAAGGACAAACCGGACCCTGGGCGCCGTCGTATTTCGTGGAGGTGCCCCAGTATCGCACGTGGGACGCGTGGTGCGCAGGTCTGCGCGCTCGATTTGAGCCAATCGCGGCCTCGATCTCGGCGCGACAGAAGCTCCGCACTTGGCGCCAACTCAGTTCCGTCCAGGATTACACGAGCGGATTTCTGGCGCTATGCGAGCAGGTGGGCTACATGCATGAGAGCGAACGCATCGACCGCTACATCGGCGGCCTGAAGCAGGACATCGCTCAGGAAATCCAGCTTCGCGGCGTCACTGAGTTTCAGGAAATTCTCGCTATGGCGGAGAAGCTCGACTTCTTTCGCCGACCGAGACCGGGGTCCTACGGAAACAACACCTGGGGACATCGGCCTCGTGGGACGAACGAGAGCGCCACGATACGCGCCGTCGCCGCAAATGCCGCTGCCGCACCGTTCAAAGGGCGCTGCTTTGCGTGCAATCGGCCGGGACATCGCAAGAGCGAATGCCCGGAAAACGCTAAGGGAAAGGGGGAAGCTGAGCAGCAGACACAGACCAAGCAGCAGGGAAACGCTGGAAGTCAGTAGCAGACGGGCCCTCTACTGACAGGTCACGCCGCTCGCCCGACCCAACCGACCCTCACCGAGTGATTGTGCCGGTTCACGCAATCGACCACACCCGGCCGAATAAGGAGGGTACCACGGTAGATAGCCCTATACTGCTCAGTGGGAAACTTGGGACGGACTTAGTTAAAATCTTCGTAGACGGGGGAGCCAGCCACAGCCTCATTAACACTGCTACAGCACGCAAACTGCGACTGCCACTGGACCGATGCTTACTTGAGATCGACGCACGACTGGTAGACGGCACGCCGCTGGCAATACGGGAACGCGTAGACCGAGTTCGGATTCGATGCGGGGGTAACTTCACGTTTAGTCAGGAAATGCTCGCAACGACCCTCGACGGAACCGACATTTTACTCGGGCGTGATTGGCTGCGACGACACAATCCGCGAATTGACTGGACGACGGGTGACTGCACCGTGCGAGTAAACGGTAACAACATCGCCTTACCTCGCTGGGGCTCGCCTGAGTCTTCGTCGGTGCGTGTCAACGCGATCACGATGAAACGCGCTGTTGCGGCCGGAGCTGACGTGTACGCGGTTGACATTCGGGAAGCCGAGGCAGCAGACAAGGGGGGCGATTTACAGAAACTGCTGACCGACGTACCGAGTGACCTGGCGGCACTGTTAAAACAGTACAGTGACATTATCCCGGATGACTTACCGACGGGACTGCCACCTCAGCGACCGCACGATCACAGGATAGAACTGGAACCGGGGGCACAGCCAACAGTACAGCGACAGTTCCGACTGACCCAACCCGAACTAGACGAACTAAGGAAGCAGCTCGATTACCTGCTCGAAAAGGAATTCATTCGCCCTAGTTCGTCGCCCTTCGCCGCACCAATACTGTTCACACCGAAAAAGGACGGGGGTTTTCGCATGTGCATCGACTACAGGGCACTGAACAGGGTTACCATCAAATCCCGTTACCCCATCCCACGAGCCGACGAACTGATCGACCAACTGCGCACAGCCCGGGTTTTCTCGAAAATCGACCTCCGAGGAGGCTACCACCAAATCCGCGTCAACCCACCCGACTGCCCTAAAACCGCATTCCGAACACGCTACGGATCCTTCGAATACACCGTCATGCCATTCGGACTGACCAACGCCCCCGCCACCTTCCAAATGACCATGAACGAAGCATTCCGCCCGCTTTTAGATAAGTGCGTCATCGTTTATCTGGACGACATACTGATTTACAGCCCTGACAGAGCACAGCACTTACAAGACATCGAAGCAGTTTTTAAAATCCTGAGTGAGAACCGCCTACTGACCAAAGCATCTAAGTGTGAGTTTTTACAGGACCGCCTGGAGTTTTTGGGACATGTTATTTCAGCTGCAGGAGTGGAAATAGACCCGAAGAAAATTGCGACGATTCAGGCTTGGCACGCGCCGACCAACTTGACCGAGTTGCAGAGTTTCCTGGGGTTCGTCAACTACGTGCGCCGGTTCGTCCCCGACATGGCGAAGCTGACCGCCCCGTTGACTGACCTGCTGAGGAAGGGGGTTGAGTACACGTGGGGGGAGAAAGAGCAAGCTGCCTTCTCGGCCCTCAAAAATATTTTGTGCTCCCCGCCCGTCCTTCACATTGCAGATCCCCACCGTCCGTTCGAGCTCGTCACCGACGCAAGTGACATCGCTGTGGGAGCAGTACTGTTGCAGGATTTCGGGAACGGCCTCCAGCCAATCGCGTACGAGTCCCGCAAGTTACACCCGCCCGAACGTAACTACCCGATACACGACCGCGAGATGCTAGCGATCGTGCACGCGTTCAAGGTTTGGCGATGTTACCTGACTGGCGCCGACGTGACAGTACGGACAGACCACCGCTCGCTACAGTATCTTCGCGCCCAACCGAATCTCAACCCACGACAGGTTCGCTGGTTGGACTATCTCGAGTCCAATTTTCACTACACCGTTACGTACAAAAAGGGTGCATCCAACATCGCCGACGCTCTCACCCGCCCCACCGCCCAACTCCATGCCATCCTACTCGCCCAGACCAACCCGCTTTTAACTGGTCTATTCACCCACGGATACCGCACCGACCCATTTTTCACGACCGGAAATTCACAGCAACTGGCAGAAGCAAAAGGAGTCTATTACATAAAAGCAGGCACCAACCGCATTTGGGTACCCGCGTACTCACTACTGAGGGAGCTGCTACTACAGGAGGCACACGACGGGATTACCTCGGGACATTTCGGGGTAGAAAAAACGCGACAGCAACTGCAGCGGTACTATTACTGGCCGGAGCTGTTGACCGACGTACAGCAGCACGTGGGCTCGTGCCCGACGTGTCAGGTGATGAAGAGTTCAAGGAAGCGGAAGGCGGGTCAATTGCAGCCGATCCCACCGCCCGAACGCGCCTGGCAGCAAGTAACCATGGACTTCGTCACAGGGTTACCTTCGAACCCTGGGGGTAACGACGCGGTGATGGTCGTCGTGGATAGGCTGACGAAGATGGCACACTTCGCTGCGTGCAAAAAGTCGATCTCAGCCGAGGAGACCGCTCGCCTGTTCATCGCAGCCGTTGTTCGCCTGCACGGGATACCAGCAGCAATTATCAGCGACAGGGACACGAAATTTACCAGCAACTTCTGGAAGAACCTCTGGGAGCAGTTCGGGACCAGGCTACAGTTCAGTTCGTCGTACCACCCCGAGACCGACGGCCAAACGGAGCGGACGAATCAGACGATGGAGCAGTTGATTCGTGCCACGTGCGACGACCCCACGACCTGGGAGCAGCAGCTGCCGCTGATCGAGTTCGCGTACAACAACGCCACATCAGCCACGACGCAGCAGTCCCCGTTCTACCTGAACTATGGGCAGAACCCCACAGTGCCCATGACGCCGAGTCCGGACAACCCAACGCCACGTGCACAACAATTCGCCGAAATCCTGCAAGCTGCCCGCGCCAGAGCCGCCGAAGCAATAAAAAAGGCCAACGTCATCGCTAAGCGCAACGCTGATCGCCACCGCCGCCCCGTCACGTATCAATCTGGAGATTACGTGCTACTCGACACGCAAAATCTGCGACTACCCGACGTACCAAAATTACGACCACGCTACTGTGGACCATTCCAAATTAGTCACATGATCACACCCGTCACCGCACACCTACTGTTGCCAACCGACTGGTACATCAGCCCTTCGTTCCACGTCAGCCTACTTCGCCCATACATCCCGACCACAAGTCAACTGCCGCGTCACCGGCCACAATCAATGACTCGCCCTGCATCAGAGCCGATCATCGAGCCCGAAAAAATTATGAGCCATCGGATCCGCCACCCCACGGGAATCAGGAGGATTGAATTCCTCGTTCGCTGGAAAGACCGCACGCCAACTGAAGATAGCTGGGTGCCCCTGAGCAACATCGAAAATCACCCTACCCTGCAAGTGTACCTGAGGAGCCGGGGATTCCGCGATATACACGCACTCGCGTAGCGGAGGGGGCTTCTTGAGGGGGGGGGTAGTGTAAGGAATTTTCTCGGCATTCCTTACGGCGCCGACTACATCGCGTACAGCAACAGCCGATTGTTCGCCCGTTACTGCTAACGGAACTTCGCCGACTTCGCGCGCACTGTTTTACCAAACCTCGCACTGCTGGCATGGCCGTATCGGCCTACGCTTCGGGACTAGCCCGAGCCTCGCTCCAGCGTAGCACTAGCAAGCTCGCACGCACCGCATTACCGTTTTGCATGTTTCGCGTATAAATGTTCGCTCATGCCTTCGCTCACATTTTGTACTCGTTTGACACCTTAGTGCAATTCTCGCTACCTCGATTCATTGCACCCGTAACACCATCCCTAGATGGTTGTCAGAAACTCGACTCTTGAATTTTGCCGCCATTATCATTTCAGCCGATGCGACCGATTGTGCCAGTTCCCCCTCTCTGTCGCCATTCCCTCCGTCTGACCTCTTGGAGAAGTCACGGTTGCATCCGCCAACGCAAATTCCCCTCTAACAGAGTCTGTCGGACTCACTGAACTCCGCGCTGCAACCAATAAGCGCTCTGATCATACAAATTTCAATCCCAATGGTGCAATCCATCGGTGCCTGGCCCCCGTTTTCCAGCTAGCCGTTGAAGAATCTGTCCGGACAAACCTTTGACAGTGAATGTGAATGGGACGAAATATGCCACCAGAGGTTCCGCCCAGGCAGGCGTGATCCTGCTGCTGTAACTTGGTCCTTGCGCCTCGGCCAAACTGTCGCTCTTAGCTGCAGCATTAGTACTCCACAAGAGGGCAGCGCCCTCTACTGACGGTTCTTAGGTGAACTGAGGCCCATACTTGGCACATTGCAATCTGGTGCTTGTTCCTTCGAGCATGGTTTCTGCTATCGCGCAGACGAATGCATAGTTGCAGATTATATCAGCAAAGCTGGATTCCCCCGACATGAACGCGAGAGATGGTGTTGGTTCGCTCAATCATAGAGCGGTTGGCACCACAGAGCGAGACCTTGGAACGGACGCCTACGACGATAGTCCAACCTCGTTATTAGAAATCCTAAGCTTACGGTGGCGAATGTTCCTTATGTTCCCTGGTAGCTGGCTGGGTATTAGTGAGACTCCTCTTCTGCATCTTAAGAAACAGCTGTCGGAGATGTCTGAGCACTCACCGCTTTATCCTAAGCGGCTGTCATTCACACACGATATGTCACAGAGCCCACGAAGCATCAGTCAATGGATGAGCTCGCCGTCGAATCAGTCGCTTTTATGGGCTATCCTCGTTAGCTTCCTTCTCTTCTCCATCGCCTTCATTGTATTCCATCCCCATCCCGATGCTGACAAGCTGTCTCGCGAGCCGAGAACCATCGAAATTATGGTATGGATACCATCTTATGCCATGCTTTCTCTACCTCACGACACGTTGTTGATGGGTATGGTTGCTAACTTGCTCTTATCTTCTTATTACAGAACGTGAACCTTTCATCAAACAGGAAATTTCGTGCCGCTCGCATAAGCTATGATGCTTCACAGGTGAGAGAAGTCAGTGGACCAACGTGCCTTATTTTCGCGTATCAAGTGTTTGTGGTGTTAAGTCCGTCCTTCTCAATTTCGTACACCATCGAATGTCCCGTGTACAGGCATGGACTATTGTAGAAGGTCAGCTAACGGCCATTCTTGAAGAACACTCCCCTGACGATGACCCTGTGGCCTTAGAGGCTCAACAGTTTCAAGCTATCGCCAGTATGACGGAAGAATGAAGACGGAAGGAGAAACAAAATGGGGGGACGATGATTTGTAGCCTTGACTGCGTGCGGCCTGAACTAATTAGCTGTCAGTGCTCCTGACATGCACTGTCTGACACCTTGGAAACTGTATGGTCACACTAAGAATGACCATCTGTTGTGCTCACTTCTTGCCGTGTGCTCCACTTAGAGCCACTGTGATGTCCATTGTTATAAGCTCCTGACCATGCTGCATTGGTCTTCTCCTGTCAGTCTTCAGGTGCCTGTGTTCAACCCATTTCCGTCAGTTATGGGAGCTGCTCGTTCTATCTCCGTTTCACATGGCTTGCTGTCATGCAGCTTGGCATCAATGTGATTGCAGTGGTGATGGGATATGATACCTAACGGTAGTTTATCTCCATGCTGGCGGTCCCTGCATGACAGACAAGAGTGAAAGCCCCAGACCCCTTGATTTGATAACCGTACAGGGTAGACCCACCACAGCAAATGGTACGGTACTTGGGATATTTCTAGTGAATTTGGGGCCATGGTATATCAAACACCAATCCAGGAAATGGCACGGAGGGTAGCACTACGAGCTCTTCGCCCTGACTCTAAAATAAGTGATTCACGATGCAATCTTATGGCCTGAGGATGTGTTCACACAAGAGCCCGAACTCCTTACAGGGCTGCACTGTTGGGCTGAAAAAGCCCTTAGGATCTTTGCAGAGGTGAATTCTAGGTAGGGTTGATGTTGTAGCGGAAGCGTCTAATAAAGAGTTTGTGAACCACCTTGCGCTAGTATGTGAGGGCAAAGTGAATTGATTAAAGCAAAAAAGATACAAGATTATATATGAATACACGGAATATGAAGAGACACAGTTATAACTACTTGCTGTTGCGGTTTCGTACAGTGACGTCTCGACCAACTGCTTTGTAACTGTCAAATGTTGTAGCCTGTAGTGAGGTTTGTCTTAGGGGGTACAGAAGTTAGGGTTTGTCATATGTACCCCAACCAACATCAATGCAACATCCATTCCTCATTCTGACATGGTATCAGCTAGGTTAGGATCCTGTGGGATCCCGTTCCTCCGTTCTCCGTTCGTACCTCCCGAGCCTGATCCTACCTCTCGTTCGTACCAGTTTAGTTGTTACCGCGCCTAGTACCGAGCCTAGCATCATCTCCCCCGTCGCGTCGCGCCCGTTCCCCCCGTCGCGTCGCGCCCGTTCCCCCCGTCGCGTCGCGCCCGTTCCCCCCGTCGCGTCGCGCCTGTTCCCCCCGTCGCGTCGCGCCCGCCTGTTCCCCCCCTGTCCCGTCGCGTCGCCCTGCCCTGTCCCGTCGCCCTGTCCCGTCGCGTCGCCCTGTCCCGTACCGTCGCCCTGTCCCGTCGCGTCGCCCTGTCCCGTCCCGTCGCGTCGCCCTGTCCCGTCGCGTCGCCCTGTCCCGTCCCGTCGCGTCGCCCTGTCCCGTCCCGTCCCGTCCCGTCGCCCTGTCCCGTCGCGTCGCCCTACCCCGTCGCGTCGCCCTGCCCTGTCCCGTCGCCCTGCTCCGTCGCGCCGCCCTGCCCCGTCGCGTCGCCCTGTCCCGTCGCGTCGCCCTCCCCGTCGCGTCGCTCCCGCCCTTTCCCCCGTCGCGTCGCCCTCCCTAGGCCCTAGCCCGTCGCCCTCCCTAGGCCCTGGCCCGTCGCCCTACCCTAGGCCCTGGCCCGTTGCCCTACCCTACGTTTTGGCCCGTCGCCCTAGCCCGCTCTTCCGCTGCGACTGAGTCCTCTTCCCCCCCGGTTGTTACTCGCCTGTTCGTTCGCGTTGGTTCTCACTATGGCGACTCCGCGAGTTCTTCGTTTCGACGCTGACGGTAGACCCCTTGACTTTTCCGTCTGGCTTCTTCGCGCTCGTCGTCTGTTAGAGAGTCAGGTCCAGGGGGGCGAGACCCTCTGGTCACACGCTACTGGTGACCTCCCCGAGCCCCCCGAGCCTACCGCTTTAGGCCCTGCTCCTGACGACGCTGCTACGGCTCGCTTTGCCCGTCAGCGCGCTGACCGGACGGCTTGGACGTCGCGTGACGCTGCGGCCTGCATCGCACTCAGCAGCCTCCTCCCTGAGTCCGAGGAGGTCCACTTTACTCAGGTTCGCACCGCTGCTGCGTACCTCACTGCGATTAAGGCCCGCTACTCTACTCCCGCTACTGTCTCTCTCGGCCGTCTTTTCCTCCCGTTCCTGTTTCCTGATCTTGCCTCGTTTGAGCGCTCTGCTGACTTGATCGATCACCTCCGCTCGCTCGACGCTAGTTACCGCGCTGCTTGCACTGAGGCACAGCTTGCACTGCTTCCTCCCCCCATGGCGATTACTGTCTATTTCATCGCCACTAGCCTCCCTGACCGCCTTGCCTCCGTTCGTGACGCGCTTCTGCTGAAGCACCCTAGTGAGCTGACTATCGAGGTCCTTGAGTCTGCACTCAAGGACGTCGAGAGCAACCTTCGTTCGGTAGCTGCCGCCTCTGGTACTGTGTCCCCCCCACTCTTCCACGGGTGCACAGTCCCGCAGTTACCCACCTTCACTGCCTCTCTTGCCACTGCCGCTACTGACGCGACTGCGGCTGCTGTTACGACTGCGTCGCGGTCCCGCGGCAGGGGGGGCAAGAAAGGTGGTTCCGGTGGAGGTGGAGGCGGAGGTAGCGGAGGTAGTGGGGGTGCTGTTACGATTGGCGGTGGTGGGAGTGCAGCGTCTGGAGAGACCCCTCGTGCAGCGGCTGGTGACTCCACTGCACCTGCTGGTGGCGGCGACCCTCGAGCTCGTCAGTCGCCTCCTGTACTGCCGGCCCCGCTAGGTGGAGCAGCGGCGTGGTACCAGGCTCAGCGTCAGCAGCACCTTCAGCAGCGGCAGCAACCCCTTTCCTCCCAGCAGCCTCAGCAGCAGCAGCGTCAGCAGCTGGCTCCGGGGTCGGGGCTGCGTCAGCCCCAGCGCGGTGCTGCTTACCCTCCCTGCCCCTACCAGGTTCAGACAGGTCCTCGTCGGGGCCACCCTTGTGGCCGCTTTCACCCCCCTGGTCAGTGCTTTGCTCAGCTCACTGACACGGTCCGGTTGACCTACGGGGTTGGCGGTCCTGCTCCTGACTGGCTTCCTCTGGTTCAGCGCCACGGCTCCGCTCTGTGGGGCATGTCTGCTGAGCAGTTAGTTGATCTGATTAGTGCTCCTCATGCTATGTATGCTGTTGTTGACTCTAGTGTTTCTGACTCTGTTTACTCTGGTGTTGTTAGCTTAGGTGCTAGTCTTGCTCAGTTGCCTGTTGCTAGTGTAGGTACTTGTGTAGACTCTAGACCAGCGACTACCTCAGAGGACGCTTCGCTGTCGTTCACACTGGACTCTGGAGCCTCCCACTGCTTCTTTCGGGACAGCACGACACTTACACCACTTCCTGCGCCTGTTTCTGTAGCGTTGGCTGATCCCACTACGGGACCAGTCACTGCACGTCACACTACCACTTTACCGTGTCCTGCTGCTCCCTCCGGGTCTCTCACTGGGTCTCACGTCCCCTCGTTCTCCCGGAACTTGGTGGGCGTGCGACCCCTCGTGAGTCAGCACGTGGGTGTGTGGTTTGAGCCTTCTGGAGAGACTGCGGTGTGTGTTGACGGAGACTCTTACCAGCCTCTTGCTACCTTTACTGCTGAGCCGGGCTCGGGTCTCTACACTCTTCACACTGGCCCGCGTGCGCCGCAGCAGCAGCCGCAGCAGCAGCAGCAGCCGCAGCAGCAGCAGCAGCAGCAGCAGCAGCAGCAGCAGCAGCAGCAGCAGCAGCAGCAGCAGCAGCAGCAGCAGCAGCAGCACCAGCGGCCGCACCAGCAGCCCCCCCTACTGCCACTGCCCCCGGTTCCCCCCCCCGTTCGGGTCCCCGCGTCTCACCAGGTTGCTACGTCCCCCCAGGTGTCTGTGTCGTGTCAGGTTCCTACGTCTGTTCCAGTCGCTGCGTCGTGCTCCTGCCGGTCGCTTGCCCACCCCACCGTTCTGTGGCACCACCGGATGGGGCACCCGTCCCTTCCACGTCTGCGCGCTATGTCTAGTCAGCGTCTTGTCCTAGGCCTCCCACGTGTCTTGCCGTCGCTGCCGCCTTCGCCTGCGCCGCCGTGTCGTCCCTGCGTCGAGGGTAGGCTGCGCGCCACCCCTCACTCCTCCTCCCTTCGTCCGGCCACCGAGCCTTTTGAGACGCTTCACTTGGACGTCTGGGGCCCAGCCCCTCGTCTAGGCCCTGAGCGTGAGCGTTACTTTCTGGTGGTAGTTGACGACTTCTCCCGCTACACCACAGTGTTCCCTCTGGCGAAGAAGTCTGAGGTGACTTCTACGCTGATCAGGTGGTTGCTCACCACTGAGGACACTCGTGGTCGTCGTGTCAGCTGTCTCCACTCCGACCGTGGGGGTGAGTTTCGCTCCGGCATTCTCGCTGGATTCTGTCGCGAGCAGGGCATTCGTCAGTCCTGGACGCTTCCAGAGTCCCCACAGCAGAATGGGGTTGCTGAGCGCCGCATAGGCCTGGTCATGGAGATCGCCCGCACCTCCCTGACTCACGCCTGTGCCCCCCATTTTCTGTGGCCCTACGCGGTCAGGTACGCCGCGCACCAGCTGAACCTCTGGCCACGTGTCTCTCGACCAGAGGTTTCACCGACCAGTCTTTGGACAGGGTCCCCTGGTGTTGCGTCGCGGTTTCGTGTCTGGGGGTGCTTGGCTCTTGTCCGCGACACCTCCGCGGACAAGCTCTCGCCTCGTACCGTCCCCTGTGTCTTCCTTGGTTTCCCTGAGGACTCCTCTGACTTCACCTTTTACCACCCTCCCTCTCACCGGTTCTTTGACTCCCGTGACGTCCGTTTCGAGGAGTCCACTCCGTACTACGCCAGGTACCCCAGTCGAGGTCTCCCGGTTCCTCCTCCCCCCCTCTTCCTGACTGCCGTTCCCCCTCCTGCTCCCCCGGTACAGCCTCCCCCCCCTGGTCCAGCCCCGTCAGGTGTGTCCCAGGCTACCCCTCCTCCTTCGGTAGCCCCTCCGGTACAGCCTCCCTCCCCACAGTCCTCCTCGCAGCGTGCCGCTGGTGCTAGCTCTCGAGAGGTTGGTGCGGCGCCTGTTCCTGTACCGGTTTCTGGTTCTGGGGGTGCTGGAGTTGGAGCTGGAGTTGGAGCTGGAGTTGGCACTGGAGTTTCTGGTTCTGGGGGTACTGGAGTTGGAGCTGGGGTTGGAGCTGGAGTTTCTGGTTCTGGAGTTGGAGCTGACCCGGTGGGTGCAGAGGACTCTTGTCGTCCGGGAGCTGGTGCTGGCCGCGCGGACACTGGGGGTGCTGCGTCTGGGGGTGAGGGTGCGCCTCCTTCTGGTTCAGGTGAGCCTGGTTCTGGAGCTGGTGTTAGTGCTGCCTCTGGGGGTGGTGCGCCTAGTTCTTCTGAGGTGGACTCTGGAGCTGCCGCTGCTTCGGACACTACTCCACCCCCCCACCCCTACCCGACTAGGCACCAGGCTCGTGTTCGCCGTGCCCGTGACGAGCAGCTGGCGTTGGAGAGAGAGGAGAGGGAGTTACAGCGGCTGGAGGAGCAGCAGCACCAGCTGGAGCCGCAGGAGCAGCAGCAGCAGCAGCAGCAGCAGCTGGACCCGCAGGAGCAGCAGTCCCAGCAGCAGCCGCGTCCGCAGCAGCAGCAGTCGCAGCCGCAGCAGCAGCAGCCACTTCCTCCTCCTGTCTCGGGTCTTCGGATCCTTGGTCTCCCCTCCCCTTCTCCTCCCTCCTCCGCCTCTCCTCCTGTCTACGGTCCCACGTTTCCTCCTCCTGACTCCTCCCCCGCTGTTTTCCCCAGTTCTCCGCCTTTGTCCTCTCCTCCTCCGTCTCGTTCTTGGGCTACTCGTCGCTCCCCTCGTGCTCGTCCCTCGTCTCCTGTTCCCTTCACTGACCTTCGTACTGCCTTCCTTCTTTCTAGTCCACCTCGTCCGTCTCAGTCTGTGCTTCCGTCTCCTCCTAAGTCGGCCCTCACTGTGTCGCTCCCTACTCCTGTCACTGACTACTACCGCACGTACCGTCCTGTTCTCTCTCGTGTTCTCGCCTCTCTTGTTACTCACCCTCGTGCCTCTGTGTCCTCTGTGTCCGCTCTTACTGCCGCAGTTACTGGCTTTGCCTCTACCCGCCGCCTTGACTACGCCACCACGCTTGTGGCTGCTCCTCCTACCAGTCCTCTGGCCGTCGGGGGTGTGTCTGCCCTTGGCTGTGACGCCCTAGAGGACAGGCAGTTTGAGCTAGAGTTCCTGGCGGCCGCTTCCCCTCATCTCTGTGCCATGCTCCTCGCCCCTGAGGGTGACCCCGACGCCCTTGACATTCCGACTCCTCGCACTTACGCTGAGGCAGTGTCAGGGCCTTGGGCCTCTCAGTGGAGAGCTGCCATGGACGCAGAGATGGCCTCCTACAGATCCACAGGCACCTACGTCGATGAGGTTCCCCCCCCTGGGGCGAACGTAGTCGACGGCATGTGGATCTACAGGGTGAAGCGGCCACCGGGATCTCCCCCGGTCTTCAAGGCGCGCTACGTGGCTAGAGGTTTCAGTCAGCGCGAGGGAGTTGACTTCTTTCAGACCTTCGCACCTACCCCGAAGATGACCACTCTTCGGGTGTTACTACACGTAGCAGCACAGAGAGACTACGAGTTACACTCTCTCGACTTCTCCACTGCTTTCCTTCAGGGCAGCCTACACGAGGAGGTCTGGTTGCGTCGTCCCTCGGCCTTCACTGGCACCTTCCCTCCTGGGACCCAGTGGAGGCTGAGGCGACCTGTTTACGGTCTTCGCCAGGCCCCTCGTGAGTGGCACGACACTCTGCGTTCTACCCTCTCTGACCTTGGGTTCCAGCCGTCTTCTGCCGACCCGTCGCTGTTCGTTCGTCGTGGCTCCACACAGTTCTTTGTTCTGGTCTACGTCGACGACCTCGTTTTCGCCACTTCGGACAGGGTTGCTTTGGCAGACGTGAAGTCCGAACTGCAGAAGAGACACACGTGCACTGATCTTGGTGAGCTGCGCCACTACCTTGGCCTGCAGATCACCAGGGACAGAGCCGCTCGCACCATTACACTCTCACAGTCACACATGGTGCAGCAGGTCCTTCAGCGGTTCGGGCTTCAGCACTCCACCGTACAGCGCACACCTCTAGCTGTTGACCACAGACTCACTGGTCCCTTTCCTGACGAGCCGTTTGAGCCTAGTGGTCCCTACGCAGAGCTTGTGGGTTGCCTCATGTACCTGATGACTTGTACTCGCCCGGACCTCGCCTTCCCTCTCAGCATCCTTGCGCGCTTTGTTGCGCCAGGGAGACACCGTCCTGTTCACTGGACGGCAGCTGTGAGGGTGGCGAAGTACCTAGTGACTACATCAGGCGTGGGGCTAGTTCTTGGAGGGCAGCAGTCCGTCGTACTCACTGGTCACTGTGACTCCTCTTACGCTGACGACGCTGAGACTCACAGGTCTACTCAGGGGTACTGTTTCAGTCTGGGTTCTGGAGCTGTTTCCTGGCGTTCCACGCGCTCCTCTTCTGTCTCAACCTCTACAGCTGAGGCTGAGATTTACGCTGGTGCCATGGCAGCACAGGAGTTACGGTGGTTGACCTTCTTGCTCGCCGACCTTGGTGAGCGGCCGAGCTCTGCACCGACCTTGTTTACTGACAACAAGGCGTCGATCCTCCTCTGTCGTGAGCCGCGACTGGAGAGCAGAGTGAAGCACATTCACGTCAGGTACTTTCTTCTGCGAGAGTTGCAGAGGCGTGGACATGCTCGCTTCGAGTTTGTAGAGTCCGAGGCCAACACTGCAGACATCTTCACCAAGGCGCTTCCGCCTTGTGACCACCAGAGGTGTTGTGTGCAGTTAGGCCTTGTTGACACAGGTTCTAGTCATGCGTAGACTTGAGTTTATTGCCTGCTTTGTCTGTACACTTACTATATATACTTGTGATCTCTTGGACTGGCCTTGTGGCCACTGTTGCTTGTGCTCAGAGTGTGTGGTGACGTTGTGATCCACCCTGAGCTTTGTTTTCTTTTGGACTGGTCTTGTGACCGTACTCTTTTTTGTTTTTGCTAGACACCCCTCACTTAGGCTATGGGGGTGTGTCAAATGTTGTAGCCTGTAGTGAGGTTTGTCTTAGGGGGTACAGAAGTTAGGGTTTGTCATATGTACCCCAACCAACATCAATGCAACATCCATTCCTCATTCTGACAGTAACGAGTCAGTTGTGTGTCCTTACTGTCGCACTGCATTTGTCAGGTCAAAGGTCGCTGACCTTTGACTTTTGCGTAACCTCCAGCGGTTACTTCAACTTCCGAGGGTTGACTCGCTGGTGCCTCGATACGCTCTGCTTCGCTTGTGCCTTAGTATTTCGACACGACAGAGGCGCTTAGGAACGACTGTTTCCAACATGCACAATCAGATGGCAACACTAGTCGTACGGTAGTTGTTGCGATCAGAAGTTGATCGTGGCCAGGATCACTTCATAAAGGTTCGCACACTACTGATTTGGTGGCGGTGGGCCCTTGACCTCAATAGCAGAGTGAATATAAAATGTTTGAGATAATTAAGGGCGTATTCCTACGGCCTCCTATCAAGGCCACCTCCTATCAAGATCTACCTTTTGCCTGGTGAAAGTAGCGAGAGATTTTGGGTTTAGGGAATTTTTCAGTCTGAGCTTGATAATGTTGGGAACAAATAAGTTAAGCGCCTCTGTCGTGTCAAAACTCAAGACACAAAGCGAAGCAGCTCGAGTCGAAGCATCGCGAGTCAACCCCTGGTGGTTAACATAACCGTCGGAGGTTATGAGAAAGTCAAAGGTCAGCGACCTTTGTGTTGAGATAGAGGCGAGGAATGGGTGCACTATGAAATGAAACAAGTACAAGTACCAACCCTAATTGGGTTGTACCCCCTATGGGCTACCCCACTACAGCCTAAATATATGCATCAGTAATATAATCATCTGACACACCCCCATAGGCAAAGTGGGGGAGAGCAAGGGGTCACAAGACCAGTCAAGCAAAGCAAAGCAAAGCAAAGCAAGCTCAGGGTGGATCTCAAGGATACCACACAAATTCCGAGCACAAGGTCAAGGCCACAAGGCCAGTTCACATGCAGCAGAGCATATATATATAACAGTGCTAAACAAGCAAGAGCAAGGATATATATATATGCAGCAGTACAAGCAAGGTCAAGAGGTAAGCAAGTGAGGCCCAGTGGGCACAAGGCCTAGCAGAGTGCAAAAGCGCTGATGGTCACGAGGCGGAAGTGCCTTGGTGAACACATCAGCAGTGTTGGCCTCAGTGGCCACGAAACGCAGGCGAAGCTGACCACGCTGCTGCAGCTCTCGAGCAAGGAAGTAGCGCAGAGCAATGTGCTTCGTCCTGTGCTCCAGTCTGTGCTCCTCACACAAGGCAATGGTTGCCTTGTTGTCGGCGTACAGCACTGGAGGAGAACGAGGCCGCTCTCCAAGGTCAGTCAGCAGGTAGGTGAGCCAGCGAAGCTCCTGGGCAGCCATGGCCGTGGCGTAGATCTCAGCCTCACAGCTGGAGCTGAGAACCGAAGAAGAGCGAGTAGAGCGCCAAGAGACAGAGCCAGAGCCAAGACTGAAGGTGTAACCCTGAGACGACCTCTGAGTAGCCTGGTCGTCAGCCCAAGAAGCGTCTGAGTGCCCAGTGAGCACAGGCCGCTCACGCCCTCCAAGCACTAGCCCCATGCCCAACGTACTGCACAAGTAGCGCAACACCCTCTTAGCTGCATCCATGTGCTCCTTCCGGTGACGGCCGGGAGCAACATAGCGTGCTAAGATGCTGAGAGGGTATGCGAGGTCAGGTCGAGTGCAGGTCATCAGGTACATGAGGCAGCCCACAAGCTCTGGATACGGACCACTCGACTCTACGGACTCATCCAAAGGCAGAGCTGAGAGCGAGTGTCCCGTAGGCAGAGGAGTGGACTGAGGCGAGGAGTACGTGAAGCCGAAGCGCTGAAGGACCTGCTGCACCATGTGTGACTGAGTCAGGGTAATGGTGCGGCGTGCTCTGTCCCGGGTGATCCGCAAGCCAAGATAGCTTGTCAGTTCACCCAGGTCTGTGCACGTGTGTCTCTTCTGCAGCTCGGACTTCACGTGGGCGAGTGCGGCAGTGTCCGCAGTGGCAAAGACCAAGTCGTCGACGTACACGAGGATGTAGAACGGCGGCAGCGAGGTGTCGGTGCGCAGAAACAGCGACGAGTCAGCAGTAGAAGGAGCAAACCCAAGAGCCGCAAGTGTAGTCCTCAGTGTGTCGTGCCACTCACGCGGCGCCTGGCGGAGACCGTAGACTGGCCGCCGGAGGCTCCACTGGGTACCAGGAGGGAACGACCCAGTGAAGCCAGGAGGGCGGCGCAGCCAGATCTCCTCGTGCAGGCGGCCCTGCAGGAAAGCAGTGCTGAAGTCAAGAGAGTGTAGCTCGTAGTCACGCTGAGCAGCGACGTGCAGTAGAACCCGAAGAGTGGTCATCTTCGGGGTCGGGGAGAAGGTCTGAAAGAAGTCAACTCCCTGTCGCTGACTGAAGCCACGAGCCACGTAACGCGCCTTGAAGATAGGCGGAGAACCCGGCGGCCGCTTCCACTGACGATGTTCGCCCCAGGAGGGGGGACCTCGTCAACGTAGGTGCCTGTGGACTTCCAGGAAGCCATCTCTGCGTCCATGGCTGACTGCCACTGAGAGGAGTAGGGACCGGCCATCGCCTCTGCGTAAGAGCGTGGGGTCGGGATGTCTAGAGCATCCGGGTCTCCCTCAGGGGCAACAAGCATGGACACGAGATGGGGCAAAGCGGCGGCAAAGCACTGGAACTCCTCCTGCCTGTCCTCAAGGACGTCCGTGCCAAGAGCACAGTCACCCCCGACGGACGGAGGACAGGCAGACGCAGACGCAGCAGACGCAGACTCAGCAGACTCAGCAGATTCAGCAACAAGACTGGCAGCGTAGTCCAGACGACACGCAGCAGCAAAGTCGACCAGCTCAGCAACTAGGGCAGACGCAGCAGCGGACTCAAAGGAAGGGTCAGTGACAAGAGAAGCAAGAAGACGCGTGACAGTAGGACTGGCAGCACGACGAGAGTCCGACTCCGGGTCGGCAAGTGTAGGAAGAGAAGATTGAGGAGGAGAAGGCAAAGGGGCACGCAGAGGAGCAGTGGACGGACGCAGAGACATCTGGTGTGTGCCAGGGACAGGAGGAGGACGCTGACGCAAACCGCGACCACTAGAGCGAGCAGCTCGGACTGGTGACGCAGGGCGGGACGCAGGCTCACGACGCTCAGCAAGACCTCCAGTAGGACCAGCGTAGGGAGAAGGAGAAGGCAGGGGAGAGGCGGGCTGTAACTGTGACTGTGACGGGACAGGCTGCGGACACTCTACGGGAGGAGAAGGACCAGTGGAAGGCGGGAGACCAAGAACCTGCTGAAGGAGCGGAACGAAGTACGGCCGAGGCCGCGCAGCACCGCCAGAGACAGCAGGGACAGCACCAACACCTCCAGAGGCAGCACCAGCACCAGTAGCAGCTCCAACTCCAGCACCACCAGCAGCTGCAGAAGTACCCGCAGTAGGACCGACAGTCGTAGCCTCAGCGCCAGCACCCGCAGCAGCTCCAGCTCCAGAGGCACCCCCGGGCCCGGCAGCTCCAGTACCCTCAGTACGAGCACCTCCGGGACCCGTGGTACCAGCTCCCTCGGCAGCAACGGAACCTCCAGCACCCGCAGTACCCCCGGCTCCAGCAGCTCGCCTCCAGCGCCGGGCAAACCACTCACGCAGCTCCAGAGGAGAGAGCGGCTCGCGGCGCGAAGAACGGTCTGGAGAACCACCAGTACAGAAGCAGCAGGCGTAGCACTCCCAGACGCAGAACCCCCAGGCTCAGCACCCCCAGGCACAGCACCCCCAGGCTCAGCACCCCCAGGCTCAGCACCCCCAGTCTCAGCACCCCCAGGCTCAGTACCCCCAGGCTCAGCACCCCCAGGCTCAGCACCCCCAGTCTCAGCACCCCCAGGCTCAGCACCCCCAGGCACAGCACCCCCAGGCTCCGCACCCCCAGGCTCAGCACCCCCAGTCTCAGCACCCCCAGGCTCAGTACCCCCAGGCTCAGCACCCCCAGGCTCAGCACCCCCAGTCTCAGCACCCCCAGGCTCAGCACCCCCAGTCTTCAGGCCCCGCCGTCTCACCTGCCGGCCCCGCTGCTGTACCTGACGGCCCCGCCGCTTCACCTACCGGCTCCGCCACTACCCCTAACGACCCCGCAGCTGCATCTCCCGGCCCCGCCGCCCCAGCAACTGCGCCGCCCCAGCAGCCGAGCCGCCCCAGCAGCCGAGCCGCCCCAGCAACCGAGCCGCCCCAGCAGCCGAGCCGCCCCAGCAGCCGAGCCGCCCCAGCAGCTGAGCCGCCCGAGCCGCCCGAGCCGCCGAGCCGCCCGAGCCGCCCAGCAGCCGAGCCGCCCGAGCCGCCCGAGCCGCCTGCACTGCCCTGTCTGGTGAGCACTGAGCTTTACTCTGCGCACTGCCCTTACCCCACTGCTGTCATGGCTACCCCCAGTGTCCTCAACTTCGACGCTGAGGGCAGAGCCATCGACTTTGACGTGTGGGTAGACGACCTGCTGCTTTTCCTACAGTGCGACAGAGCTGACGGCCTCTCTCTCTTTGATCTCACTTTTGGTGCCTCTCCTGCCCCTGCTGCTACTGAGGATGCCACTGTTCGCTCACAGTGGGCCACACGCGATGTTGCTGCACGTCTTGCTGTGCGTCGCCACCTCCCTCCCTCTGAGCGTGCACACTTTGGGTCGTACAAGAGTGCTCAGACCTTGTACGACGCCGTTATTGCACGCTACTCCACCCCTGCCACTGCTGCACTGAGCCGCCTCATGCTACCGTACCTCTTTCCCGACCTTGCTTCTTTTGCCACAGTCGCCGACCTCATTCCCCACCTGCGCACTAGTGACGCTCGCTTCCGCGCTGCGCTTCCTGCTGAGTTCTGCGCCAAGAACCCCCCCCCCCAGTACTTCACTCTCTACTACATTGTCACCCGCCTCCCTGACTCCCTCCGCGGAGTCAGGGACGACTTACTCTCAGTCTGCCCCACCACTCTCACTGTTAACCTCCTCGAGAAGTCCCTCCTAGCAGCCGAGAAGAGCATTCTCGCTGTAGGGGCCTCTCGTGGTGACCCGCGCACCCCCATCTTTGAGGGGTGTTCCCCCTCCCCCCTCCTGCCCTCTGTCGCCTCTGCTGCTACGGCCGACCTAGTTGGTTTTGAGTCGGTCGGTGCGGCGTCTGCCCCCAGTGGGAGACGTCGCTCTGGCAAGGGCAAAGGGGGCAGGAGCGGTGGTGGAGGCGGCGGGGGCGGTGGGACCGGCGGTGGAGGCAGCGGAGGAGATGGGGGTGGTAGCGGGAGTGGTGTCGGGAGTGGAGGTGTCAGCGGCGGCAGTGGAGGCGGGGGTGGCAGCGGCGGTGGTGGTGGGAGTGGAGGCGGAGGCGGCGGTGGCGGCAGCGACGGTGGGAGTGGCGGTGGCAGCGGAGGTGGTGGTGGCGGCGGCGGAGGAGGCGGCGGAGGAGGTCGTGGCTCGTCGCAGAGGAGTGGCTCCGGTGGCGGTCAGCGCCAACAGCAGCGGCAGCAGCGTGGTCAGGAGACCCTCTCCCCGCAGCAGCTCCGTGAGAGGTACGCTGCACGTCAGAGGGGTGGGGGTACTGGTCCGTGCACCTACGTCTTGCGCACGGGCGACCGTGCGGGTGAGCCGTGTGGTGGTCCACACCCCGCCCAGCGCTGCTTCGGCCGCCTGACTGACGCTTGGCGCCGCCAGTTTCCTGACGCCTCTGAGATCCCTCGCTGGGACCAGCTGTCTAGGGCAGGAGTAGCTATCTTTGATCTTGACTTTGATGCTATTCTTGCTGCCATGTATGCTGTGACCATTAGTGAGGAGGGTGACTGTTACCGGTGTTTCCCGCCCGACCCGGGCATTGGTACTGCGGCTCTAGGTGCTGTTGAGGCTGCTGCTCCAGGTGCTGGTGAGGCTGTCGCTCTAGGTGCCAGTGAGTCTGTGTCCTCAGGTGCTGGTGAGTCTGCTCTCTCAGGTACTGCGTCGGCTCCGCCCTCTCTCACCTTCACTCTTGACTCAGGGGCGTCTCGCTCCTTCTTTCGAGACCGCACCACACTCACGCCGCTTAGTCGGCCAGTGGCGGTCTCCCTGGCGGACCCCTCTGGGGGTCCTGTTCTGGCTCGCTACTCCACTGTCCTGCCGTGCCCTGCGGTCCCGTCTGGCGCCCTGTCCGGTCTCTACCTCCCCTCGTTCTCTACGAACTTGGTGGCGGGTGCTGACCTACAGGATGCAGGGGTCGACCAGTTCACCCCTGCACGCCGACGGGACACCAACTGCACGGACGCGGACACGGGTCGACACTTGACCACGTTCACACGTGGGCCGGGGTCGAGCCTGTACACACTCACTGTTCCGTCTCCTCCTCCTGCGTCTGGTCAGGTAGCTGCGTCGGGTCAGGTGTTTGCTGCAGCGTGCAGGTCTGGTCCTGAGTCTGCCCCCTGCTCGTGTCGCCTCCTGTCCCACGAGACCCTCTTGTGGCACCACAGGATGGGTCACCCCTCCCTGCCTCGTCTCCGGGGCATGGCCTCTCGCCTTCTTGTCTCTGGCCTTCCCCGGTCCCTCCCTCCCCTTCCTCAGGGGCCTGGCCCTCCCTGTGTCCCCTGTGTCGAGGGTCGCCTGCGGGCGCTCTGGGCAGGACGGAATAGTAGGTGGGCCCTAGGAACAGTTCCCACTAGGGAACCTGCTCGATACCATGTTGAGATAGAGGCGAGGAATGGGTGCACTATGAAATGAAACAAGTACAAGTACCAACCCTAATTGGGTTGTACCCCCTATGGGCTACCCCACTACAGCCTAAATATATGCATCAGTAATATAATCATCTGACACTTTGACCTGACGCAGCGCGACAGCAAGGACAAACAACTGACTCGACATTGAGCAGTTGCCCGAGTCGCACTGTATCGAACCGCAACAGTAAAAGTAATTATAATGTCCCTTCATATTCTCTATACTCATCTATTTATATTCTTGTATCTCATTACTTTAATCAACTTACTTTGCCCTCACATACTAGCGCAAGGTGGTTCAAAGACTTTATTCAACGCTTCCGCTATTACAACATTTACTCAGACTTTAACTCTACAAAGATCCTAGGGCGTTTCAGCCCAACATGGTATGAGAGCAGTTAGAGTTAAAAGTCATTATTTTTCAACACTCAGTACATCAAGAAGACATGTCTGCTAGAAAGGAGAGGAGCTCCTCCAACAGCTCTCCCGGTACTACCCCTACTCCACCTCCTGACTCTGGTCTACAGACAGAAGAGGGGACAACGACGAGACCAGCAACTGGGTCTACGGAAACACCCGCAAACCAAGGCGCGGGCTTCGATCCAAGCATGATGGAAAAAAATTTCTCCTTCATGTCCTTCTACGAGCAGCACCAGCAAGGAGCACCTGCGCAATCAAACAACAGCAACAACAACAACAACGTGACGCCTATGAGTCTCGATGGCTCATCCTGCGCACGCGGGAATCAACATCAACAACCTTCCTTTGCTCCGTACGAGCCCCAGCGTGGCTCCGTCAGCTATATACCGCAACCACAACCTGCACCGGGACAAGAGAAAGCACTGGACGCATTACAAGTTCAGTCGCAATTCGCGCATGTTCTAAAACTACAAACGACAAAGACTTTTGACGGAAAATACTTTTTCACCTGGTCTTTCGAATTCGAGCTGATGATGGAAGGAGCGCAGATCCTTGGCTTCTTCGACGGGTCCCTAACATATCCAACAAACGGCACACAGTATGAGAAGCAGCAGTATACTTATCAATCGATGATGGCGTACACAATACTACTGAGGAACATCACCCCGACTCAACAACAGAACATACGGCCTTACCGAGGCTACGGCAACTCCGCGGAGCTCGCGTACAACCACTTGAAGAACCTGTATCAAGCAACAGACAGTGTAAACCAAAGCCGGTTAATGGCGCAGCTGACAACAATAGAAATGAAGCCAGGCGAGAAAGGCATGGAGTATATCAGTCGCTGCCGCGAGCTGCGCGACAGGCTCCTTCGATGTGGAGGATCAATTTCAGAAGACGCCTCCGTCACGGTTGTTATCGGCGGACTCGGCCCTCATTGGCGCTCCACTCGCGCCATACTACGAGCACACGGAAGAATCTCCGAAGCAGCACTCTGCGCCGAAATCCATGCCGAGCAGCAGGACATGGACCTGCAAGAAGAACGACATAAGAAGAAAGCATCAATACCAGAGTTCGCCTTATACACCCAGCGACGCTACAACAACAGCAATAATCGACAACAACAACAACCGAAGCCAGTACCTCCGTTTTGTCATATCTGCAAAACTTTAGGGCATCCTCGTACGCACTGCCCGTATCGCCATCAATCGACAACACCACATCCACAACTTCGACCTTCGAGCAGCCAAGTCACCTCGACGCAAGCAGCCCCAACACCTTCAGTCCAAGCTTCAACGACTCCAACAGGACAACCTGCGCAAAAGCCAAGAAATATCGTCAACTGCATGGTAAAGATAACCGATTCCTGCACAACCGAGTCACCACCATACTACTCACCCGAAGAACAACTGGACAACAGCACGCCTCGCCGCGAGTCTCTTCAACTGAATCCGACGTACGCCGCCATTGCTCAAAGTGAACCGTCCGGGAAAGACACTTGGTTCTTGGACAGTTGCTGCGAACAACACATGTGCTCTTCGGGACGCTTCGTCCAACGCGAACATCGACTTCAACGAGAGGTCGTCATCACAGTTGCCAAGAACCAAAACCTGCGCACACGACAACAAGGAGTAGTACAGCTTCAGTCCAGGGAAACCAACGTTATACTGCATATGTCAAAGGTACTAATAGCAGAGGGACTCGACTACAACTTACTGAGCGTCAGCCAGTTGATGGCAAAGGGTATCCACCTGGAAGCCGACAGCACCACCCAGGAATTCAAGTTATACCACGGGAAAGGCGGCCTCTACATCGGGAAGGCAGTCTTGAAGAACAACGTCTTCGTCCTCGACTTCGTCCCGGACCTGGGCACCGCAGACAGCGACGCCATCGTGAACTTCACCGACTGGACGCACCCTCCAGATCTTGATCCAGACTTCAGCCCGGAAGGTTTCTGGTACTCGCATACTATCCCTGAAGCAGAAAGAGCACGCGCGTTAGCAACAATACAACATTCGGCAGCAGCAGAGACAACATCGGCAGTAGCAGAGACAACATCGGCAGCAGCAGAGACAACATCGGCAGCAGCAGAGACAACATCGGCAGCAGCAGCAGGACCAACGACACCAGTCCTCGTCAACGAAGCACCACCAACACCCGCACAGCAGTTGAAACAAACTCAACGAGAAGCCGACAGAAGCGCAAACTTTGTCGCCAGCTTCTACTCCAACTCCGACGCGTATCGACGCTCACCCGGACATCGCGCCTCCGAAGAAATCTGGCACGCCCGAATGGGACACCCAAGCAACACAGCGTTAAATAGCACGATAAGAGCGGGAGTTCTAGACAAGGACTCCTTACTACTACCCGACGGCAGAGAACTTCAAAAGGCACGAGGAACTTGCCTTACCTGCCCCGAAGCCGACTTACCACATCAACCGTTCACTCCTCATCACAACCCGAGCACACCCGCGTACGCACCACTAGAGAAGGTGTACAGCGACATCCTCTTCAATCGCGAACCAGGACAAGTTACCTACAACTACACGATTACCTTCATCGACGCCGCCACTAGATATGCCTGGCATCTCAATCTACCAAGCCGCGACATGGCACTCGCAGCATTCGCCGCCTGGCTACCAGTAGCAGAACGAGAGTCGGAAGCACAGCTGAAAAGCTTCCAGTCAGACGGAGGAGGAGAATACACCTCTCAGCGATTCAAGCAGTACCTGGAGAAAAAGGAATCAAGCAACTCCTCTCCCTTCCCTACGCCCATCAGCAGCAAGGTGTCGCAGAACGAATGAACAGGACTCTGCAGAACAGCATGCGCAAACTGTTACGTGGCATGCGGCTACCCAACCACCAGTGGCCTGCAGCAATGGACCATGCTGTCATGCTACACAACTTGATGTCCTCGTCCTCACTCCCGAACAACACATCACCGCATCTGCTGTGGACAGGGAAGCAGGGCAGCACAAAAATGTTACGAGTTTTTGGGTGCATGGTACAGTACCGACCCCCTGAGGCACGAGCGGGAAGATTTTCACAACGCGCACAGTGGGGACTACACCTCGGCATCGAAAAGAATTACAACGCGTGGAAAATCTTCGACGTCCACTCAAAAGAAACAGTAGCAGCACGTGATGTGATCTTCTACGAACGACTCACCCTTCAGACGTACCTCGCCAACTTGCACGAAAATCAGGACCCCACAGGTGGCTTTCGTGGTGACCGAGCCTTCGCCTCAGCAGCAGATGAAGCAGACTGGGACGAGCAGAACGTCGACAACGCATCCGAAGAAGCCGGACCTCTCCCGTTCTGCTCCGTCAACGTCCCCATGGACGAAGAAAATCCTCGCGAAAGTGCCAACGCCGAAGTCTTCTATCACTTCGCCGACAATGGTTACGTAACACCCGCAACAGCCAACACCAACGAAGCAGAAAGAGTAGGACCGAATTTCATACCCGACCCAGAAGCGGGAGATGAAGCAGCTTATCCCGTGGACACAACACTCCCCCGCTACTCACAGACTGGACTGCAGATTCTCGGCCTCGTCACCGCAGTCCATGGCCCTTCTCTTCCTAAAGAGCCTGCGACAGCTCAACAGGCTCTGGGGGGGGAACACAGGGAGAAATGGCGTGAAGTCATGGACAGAGAGTTAAAGGCCTTGGAGGAACGCAACACCTTGAAGGTCATTCAAGTAAGCGTGGCAAGAAACAAGACCATCCTTACCAGGAAATGGGTCTTCCGCATCAAAACGAAAGCAAACGGCACAATCGAGAAATTCAAAGCACGCTGGGTCGTGCGAGGATTTGATCAGGAACACGGACGAGATTTCACCGAGACATTCGCCCCGGTTAGCCGACACACCTCTCTCCAAATCCTCCTTGCGATCGCCGCCATGAAGAAAAAGAAACTGCGACAAATCGACGTCGCCAACGCCTTCCTCTACGCACCCGTCGACGCCGAAATCTTCATCGAGCTCCCTCACGGTACCCACGGGGAACCTAATCAGGTTTGCCAGCTGCTGAAATCGCTTTACGGAATCAAACAGGCCCCACGGCTATGGCAACAACACCTACACACCCGCCTCACCCGCATCGGATTCCGTCAACTACCTCACGACCAAGGCATGTATCGACTCACCAAAGACGCCAACTACATTCTGCTTATCGTCTACGTCGACGATCTACTCTACATCGGTTCTACCGACGACATTACTACCTGGTTCGAAGGGGAGCTGAAGAAGGACCTCACACTCACAGTCTCCACTACTGTCACTCAATATCTCGGACTCAACATCCGCGAAGAAGAGAATGCGATCTACCTCAGCGACGAAAAATATGCCGACACCATCGCCAAACGCTTCGCACTCACACCTGCTACTATCTACACGACATACCGCTACACGGCAGGAAACGGCAAAGAAAGCCCCGTCCTACTCAAAACCGCCGGAATACGCGACTACCAGCGAAAACTGGGCTGCCTCCTCTTCGCAGCCGTCACTTGCCGCCCAGACCTGTCCTACTCCGCAAGCCAACTTGCTACCTATCTGAAGAGGCCCGAAGCAGAACAACTAGCAGAACTCGACCGTGCTCTTCACTATTTCGTGAGCACCGCAACGATCGGCCTGACGTACTACAAAGACACAACTACGCCGACGAAACTTATCAGCTACGTCGATGCCGATCACGCCGGCGACTCAGATAACAGGCGCTCCCGCACTGGCTACATCTACCGCCTAGAACCTATCGGACCTATCTCTTGGCAATCGAGCAAGCAGGAACTAATTGCGCTCTCTTCTGCTGAAGCAGAATATATCGCCCTCTGCTCAGCCACCAAGGAAGGACTCGACCTTCGCGAACTGCTGGAAGAAGCGAAGTTAGCCGAGTTACCCAACTTCACCTTGTTCTGCGACAACCAATCTGCAATTCGCATCGCCAACAAGAGCGGATTCGCGAACAGAACGAAGCATATCGCCCTACGATACTTCTTCGTGAAAGAAGAAATCAAAAAGGGGAAACTCGATCTATCCTACTGTCCCACGTCCGAGATGGTAGCTGACTACTTGACCAAGAAACTTGGAAAACAGAAGTCCGAGTAATGCATGCTGCTGACTGGACAAGGCCACGTCACCATCAGCGACACTCTAGAAGCGAAGGGGAGTGTTGGGAACAAATAAGTTAAGCGCCTCTGTCGTGTCAGAACTCAAGACACAAAGCGAAGCAGCTCGAGTCGAAGCATCGCGAGTCAACCCCTGGTGGTTAACGTGACCGTCGGAGGTTACGAGAAAGTCAAAGGTCAGCGACCTTTGACCTGACGCAGCGCGACAGCAAGGACAAACAACTGACTCGACATTGAGCAGTTGCCCGAGTCGCACTGTATCGAACCGCAACAGTAAAAGTAGTTATAATGCCCCTTCATATTCTCTGTACTCATCTATTTATATTCTTGTATCTCTTTGCTTTAATCAACTTACTTTGCCCTCACATACTAGCGCAAGGTGGTTCAAAGACTTTATTCAACGCTTCCGCTATTACAACATTTACTCAGACTTTAACTCTACAAAGATCCTAGGGCGTTTCAGCCCAACAGATAAGAGGTTAGCTGTCAAACATTATATGTTTATGTGGTTCTAGGCTGTAGTGGGTTACACCTTAGGGGGTACACCAGATTAGGGTTTCATATTTGTACTCTTGTTCCTGTTAGTCACACCATTCTCGTTTCTCATTCTGACATGGTATTACGAGCCTAGGTTTCACCTAGGACCGAAACGTTAGGGCCCACCGTTTCCGCTAGCCGTGCCCTAGTGCGCCGCCTTTTTCCTAGCGCCCTCGTGCGCCTCGTTCCTCACGTCGCCCTTTAAGGCCCCTCACGGCCCCTCGCGTCGCCCCTTAAGGCCTCTCACGGCCCCCCCTTACGACCCCGCACTAGCCCCGAACGGCCCCATGCGGCCCCCCGCGCTAGCCTCCCCCGGCCCCTTACGGCCCCGCGCTAGCCTCCTACGGCCCCGAACGGCCCCGCGCTAGCCCCGAACGGCCCCTTGCGGCCCCCGCGCTAGCCTCTCACGGCCCCTTAAGGCCCCGCGCTAGCCTCTCACGGCCCCCGAATGGCCCCGCACTAGCCCCGAACGGCCCCCGAACGGCCCCCGCGCTCGCCTCGAACGGCCCCCCGCACTCGCCCCTCTACGACCGAGTCGCGCAGCGCGACCCCAGCTGAACCGCGCGACCCGAGCCGAACCGCGCGACCCGACCGAGCCGCGCCGCCCTAGCCGAGCCGCGCCGCCCTAGCCGAGCCGCGCCGCCCTAGCCGAGCTGCGCCCTCCTTACCTGAGCAGCAGGGCTAGTACTGGACTGAACTGCTCCTACTGCTACTGCTACTGCTACTACTACTGCTACTGCTACTGCTGCTGCTACTTCAGCTATGGCTAGCCCTACAGTTCTCTCGTTCGATGCTGAGGGCCGCCCGATTAAGTTTGAGACCTGGCTCGATGATCTGCACCTGTTCCTCCAGCTCACTGCCAGGGAGGATGTCTCGCTGTACGATCATGCACTAGGCAAAGCTGCTGCCCCTGCTACTGATGCTGACGCCACTACCCGCTCCCAGTGGCAGACTCGTGACGCCCACGCTCGCTTCGCTATTCGCAACTCCCTGCCTGTAGATGAGCGCGAGCACTTCGGCCAGCACAGGACTGCCCAGGCACTGTACACTGCTGTAGTTGCGCGCTACTCCTCCCCAGCCTCTGCTGCGCTAGGCCGTCTCTCGCTTCCCTACCTGTTCCGCCTGACCCAGGCATCCGCACGAGTGAGGCTGCCGCCCTAGGTGCTTGCGTGTCTGCTGCCCCAGGTGCTGGTGAGGCTACTGCTCTAGGTGCTTGTGTGTCCGCCACCCCAGCTACTACTGAGTCCACTGAGGCACTGCACACCTTCACTCTAGACTCAGGCGCTTCGCGCTGTTTCTTTCGTGACCGCAGTGCTCTTGAGCCCCTTGCTCGACCAGTCGCTGTCTCGCTCGCTGACCCCTCTGGGGGTCCGGTCATTGCGACCTCCTCCACTGTCCTTCCTTGTCCTGCTGTCCCGTCGGGCACACTGTCAGGTCTCCACCTCCCCTCGTTCTCTACGAACTTGGTGGCGGGTTGTGCGCTTCAGGATGGGGGTGTTCACCAGTTCACCCCTGCCTACGAGCGCGTGACACACTGCACGTGTGCTCGGACGGGCCGTCACCTGGCTACCTTCACTCGGCAGCCGGGGTCGGACCTGTACACACTGACCACTGAGTCCCCTCAGGTAGCGGCGTCTGCGTCTGCGTCAGGTCAGCTGTCAGCCCCCTGCTCGTGTCGCTCTCTGGCGCACAAGACAGTCCTCTGGCACCATCGACTTGGTCACCCGTCAGTGCAGCGCCTTCGGGGCATGCACGCCCGGTACCTTGTCTCTGGTCTTCCTCGGGTACTCCCTCCCCTCCCACCCTCCCTTGCTCCTCCTTGTCTTCCCTGTGTCGAGGGGCGGCAGCGCGCTGCCCCTCACTCCTCCTCGTTCCCCCCGACGACTGCTCCTTTGCAGACGCTCCACATGGACGTGTGGGGCCCAGCCCGCGTCCGTGGTCAGGGCCAGGAGAGGTACTTCTTGATCGTCGTTGACGACTACTCGCGCTACACCATGGTCTTCCCCTTGCGCACCAAGGGTGAAGTCCCTGATGTTCTGATCCCTTGGATCAGCAGAGCACGTCTTCAGCTGCGAGAGCGTTTTCGCTCGGAGTTTCCTGTCCTGCGCTTGCACTCTGACAGAGGTGGTGAGTTCTCCTCCGACCTCTTGGCAGCCTACTGTGCCGAGCACGGCATTCGCCAGTCGTTCACGCTTCCGGCCTCTCCACAGCAGAATGGGGTTGCTGAGCGCCGCATTGGCTTGGTCATGGAGGTCGCTCGTACCTCCTTAGTCCACGCGGCTGCCCCCCACTTTCTGTGGCCGTTTGCGGTCCGGTACGCTGCGCATCAGCTCAACCTCTGGCCCCGTGTCTCCGCTCCGGAGACCTCGCCCACACTGCTGTGGACGGGGGAGGTTGGCGATGTGTCACGCTTCCGTGTCTGGGGATCCCGAGCTTTTGTTCGCGACACGTCTGCGGACAAGCTCTCCTCCCGCACTGCTCCGTGTGTCTTTCTTGGCTTTGTCCCGGATGCGTCTGGCTGGCAGTTTTACCACCCCGCCTCGCACCGCGTCTTCCCCTCTCAGGACGTCACTTTTGACGAGTCCGTGCCCTTCTACCGCCTCTTCCCCTACCGCACTGCCCCGCTCCCTCCCCCGCCTCTCTTCCTCGCGCCAGGTGCTGCAGTGGTAGACCCCCTCCCCCCTCAGGGTGCCGCTCCTTCAGGTGTCTCCCAGGTAGACCCGGTTGAGCCTGCCGAGGTAGCTGTCGACTCGCGTCCGGCTAGGGGTTCTGAGCCTGAGCGTGCGGAGCCTAAGCGTGCGGAGCCTGGGGGTGCTGAGTCTGGGGGTACTGAGAGTGGGGGTGCTGAGTCTGGGGGTGCTGAGCCTGGGGTTGCCGAGTCTGGGGGTGCTGAACCTGGGGTTACTGAGTCTGGGGGTGCTGAGCCTGGAGTTGCTGAGCCTGGAGTTGCTGAGTCAGGGGGTACTGCAGCTGACTGTGAGACGCCTGGAGGAGCTCCTTCTTCGCAGCAGCTGCGTGAGTGGTACTCGCGGTACTGCAGCCTTCGGCGGGGTGCGTCTCGGGCTCGCGGTGCTGCTGGAGTTGGTGCTCGTGTTTCCCCGCCGCGGCGGGAGCCGCCCTCTTCCCCACAGCTCCGGGAGTGGTACGCTCAGCACATCAGTCTTCGTAGTGGGACTGCTGGTGCTGGGGTCCCCGGGGTTGACACTACTACTGGTACTGCAGACCCTGGAGCTGGAGGTGCTGCTGCTGCTGGCGGTCCTGCTGGAGGTGTTGTTACTGCTGGCGGTGCTGCTGGTGCTGCTGGAGGTGAGGCTGGTGCTGAGGACCCGGGCGTTGGAGCTGCTGCGGGTGCTGCTGACCCTGGTCCTGGAGGTGCTGCTGCTGCTGGCGGTACTGCTGGTGCTGCTGGAGGTGCTGCTGCTGGTGCTGAGGCCCCTGCCGCTGGTGACGCTGCTGGTTCGGGAGTTGCTGCACGGCCTCGGCCGTACTTCGTTCCACTCCTTCAGCAGGTTCTTGGTCAGCCTCCTCCTCCCGCCTTAGAGTGTCCGCCGTCTCTCCAGTCACAGCCACAGTTACCGCCTGCCTCCCCTCTCCCTGTGCCTGCTCCTTACACTGGTCCGACTGGAGGTCTTGCTGAGCGTCGAGAGCCTGCGTCACGTCCTGTGTCGCCTGCGTCTCGTCGAGCGTCGCCTGTTCGTGCTGCTACCTATGGTCGTAGTGTCCAGCGTCAGCGTCCTCCTGCTGTCCCAGGCACTCACCAGATGGCACTTCGTCAGTCCACTGCTCCACAGCGTGTCTCTCTCCCGTCGCCTCCTGCGTCCTCTCTTCCTGCTCTTGCTGACCCGGCGTCCGACTCCCTTCGCGCTGCCAGTCCTACTGTCACACGTCTCCTAGCTACGGTTGTCACTGACCCTTCCTTTGAGTCCGCTGCTGCGTCTGCCTTAGTTGCTGAGCTGGTCGACTTTGCAGCTGCGTGTCGTTTAGACTACGCTGCCAGTCTTGTTGCTGAGTCTGAGTCTGTCTGTCCTCCGTCCGTCGGGGGTGACTGTGCCCTTGGCACTGACGTCCTTGAGGACAGGCAGGAGGAGTTTGGTTGCCTTGCTGCTGCTTTGCCCCATCTCGTGTCCATGCTTGTTGCCCCTGAGGGAGACCCGGATGCACCAGACATCCCGACCCCACGCTCTTACGCAGAGGCGATGGCCGGTCCCTACTCCTCTCAGTGGCAGACAGCCATGGACGCAGAGATGGCTTCCTGGAAGTCCACAGGCACCTACGTCGACGAGGTTACCCCACCTGGGGCGAACATCGTCAGTGGCATGTGGATTTTCAGGGTGAAGCGGCCACCGGGCTCTCCGCCTGTCTTCAAGGCGCGTTACGTTGCGCGAGGCTTCAGTCAGCGGCAGGGAGTTGACTTCTTCCAGACCTTCTCCCCGACCCCGAAGATGACCACTCTTCGGGTTCTGCTGCACGTCGCTGCTCAGCGTGTCTACGAGCTCCACTCGCTTGACTTCAGCACAGCTTTCTTGCAGGGCAGCCTGCACGAGGAGATCTGGCTGCGCCGCCCACCTGGCTTCACTGGGTCGTTTCCTCCTGGTACCCAGTGGAGCCTCCGGCGGCCAGTCTACGGTCTCCGCCAGGCGCCACGTGAGTGGCACGACACACTGAGGACTACTCTTGCGGCTCTTGGGTTCGCTCCTTCTACTGCTGACCCGTCGCTGTTTCTACGCACCGACACCTCACTGCCGCCGTTCTACATCCTCGTGTACGTCGACGACTTGGTCTTTGCCACTTCTGACACAGCTGGTCTCGCTCACGTGAAGTCCGAGCTGCAGAAGAGACACACGTGCACAGACCTGGGTGAACTGACAAGCTATCTTGGCTTGCGGATCACCCGGGACAGAGCACGCCGCACCATTACCCTGACTCAGTCACACATGGTGCAGCAGGTCCTTCAGCGCTTCGGCTTCACGTACTCCTCGCCTCAGTCCACTCCTCTGCCTACGGGACACTCGCTCTCAGCTCTGCCTTCGGATGAGTCCGTAGAGCCGAGTGGTCCGTATCCAGAGCTTGTGGGCTGCCTCATGTACCTGATGACCTGCACGCGACCTGACCTTGCATACCCTCTCAGCATCTTAGCACGCTATGTCGCTCCCGGCCGTCACCGGAAGGAGCACATGGATGCAGCTAAGAGGGTGTTGCGCTACTTGTGCAGTACGTCGGGCATGGGGCTAGTGCTTGGAGGGCGAGACCGGCCTGTTCTCACTGGGCACTCAGACGCTTCTTGGGCAGACGACCAGGCTACTCAGCGGTCGTCTCAGGGTTACACCTTCAGCCTTGGCTCTGGCTCTGTCTCTTGGCGTTCTACTCGCTCTTCTTCTGTTATCAGCTCCAGCTGTGAGGCTGAGATCTACGCCACGGCCATGGCTGCCCAGGAGCTTCGCTGGCTCACCTACCTGCTGACGGACCTTGGAGAGCAGCCTCGTTCTCCTCCAGTGCTGTACGTCGACAACAAGGCAACCATTGCCTTGTGTGACGAGCACAGACTAGAGCACAGGACGAAGCACATTGCTCTGCGTTACTTTCTAGCTCGAGAGCTACAGCAGCGTGGTCAGCTTCGTCTGCGTTACGTGGCCACTGAGGCCAACACTGCTGATGTGTTCACCAAGGCGCTTCCGCCTGTTGACCATCAGCGTTTTTTGCACTCTTCTAGGCCTTGTGCCGACTGTACCTCACTTGCTTACTTCTTGACTTTGTCTGTACTGTGATCACTATATATATATATACCTGCATGTTTACTCTTGCTAGGTTGTGATCATTGTACTTCTTGCTCTATTATAAATCTGCATGTGAACTGGTCTTGTGACCGCTTGCTTGTGCTCGGAATTTGTGTGGAATCCTCGAGATCCACCCTGAGCTTGTTTGCCTTGTTTTACCTTGACTGGTCTTGTGACCCCTAGGTCTGCCCCACTTTGCCTATGAGGGTGTGTCAAACATTATATGTTTATGTGGTTCTAGGCTGTAGTGGGTTACACCTTAGGGGGTACACCAGATTAGGGTTTCATATTTGTACTCTTGTTCCTGTTAGTCACATCATTCTCGTTTCTCATTCTGACATTAGCTTGATAGGAGGATAGGAATATGCCCTAAGACATGCAAGTACAGAGTACAGGGGAATACCAATCGACCTAGCTAGCCATGTAATCTAAAGGGTACATTCTGTCATAATCCTAGCCACTAGACCACTCGGATAAAAGGGCTTATTTGTATAGCGGGTGAGTGCGCCTATAACCCCCCAGGTCGACGTGCGTGTAACCCTTCCCTAGGATCAATCGGGGATCACTAGTGGACTTCTGACACATTCCCTTATTACAACGAATTCCAACCGTGCGACACCAGATAGTTACGAAACTGTATGGGCAAAATCCTTGCCACTGCTGTTGCCTAATGCTGTATGCTCGACGGTCCATAAAATTTCGTAACTGTACAGCCTTTCGCGTCACTTCCGCCCTTTCATATTCAGTCCCGTGTCAGAATATTATGCTCTAGCCTATAGTGGGGTGCTCTATAGCGAGTACAACCCTTGTAAGGTTTGCTATTTGTATCCCCATTCTTGCTAGTGCAATCCTCTTCTTCCTTCTAAATTTCACATGCTATCAGAGCAGGTCGATCCCCTTGGATCGATCCTGTGGGTGGGCTCCCCACCACGCTCCTTCTGCTGCAACTTCCACTGCTACTCTTTGTGCCGCACGCCCCGTGGCGTGCGGCAGTTTTTCTTCCCGCCGTGCGCCCCGAGGCGCGCGGCGGTTTTCTGCCCGCCGTGCGCCCCGTGGCGCGCCGCAGTTCTCTGCCCGCTGTGCGCCCCGAGGCGCGCGGCGGGCTTCTGCCCCGTCCCTCAGCGCCTCGCCATCGGGAGGCGCTGCGACGGGCGACGGGGACCACCGCGTCGCCCCCCCCGTCGCCCGTCGTGGCCTGCGCGCGGCCCGTACAGGCTGCGCGCGGCCCGCACGCGCTGTGCCAGGCCCGCGCGCGGCCCGTACGGGCTGCGCCAGGCCCGCGCACGGCTCGGGCCGCCTGCGCCCGGTTCGGGCAGCTGTGCCAGGCCCGTGGGCGGCCATTTCCTCGCTGCCCCTGCCCTCCCTGTTGTCCCCCGTGCTTCTACAGGCGCCCCACCCCTCCTACAGCCCGTTCTCCTGAATTAGGGTTTGGGGGTGAGTGGTATGGGGGTGAAGCCTCTGTGTGCTGTTCCCTGCTCCTCCTCCTCCTCCGTCTCCCTATGCTGCAGCTGCCGCTGAGGGGGGGTGGACTAGCTGGAGCCGTTGGAGTGGTACTAAGGGGGGGTGAAGGGGGAGTGGAGCTAGCGGGGTAGCAGCGGGTGTGTGTAAGGGGGAGTGGGATAGCTTGGGGTGGTTGAAGGGGGTGGCCGCCGTGAAGCCAGCAGCTCCTGTCGCCCGTGAGCCCGTTGCGCCAGTCGCCCGTGAGCCCGTTGCACCAGTCGCCCGTGAGCCCGTTGCTCCAGTCGCCCGTGAGTCCGTTGCTCGTCTGCCGCTACTTTTAGCCGCGGAGCCAGTTACTCCAGTAGCACGTGTGCCAGTTGCTCCAGTTGCCAGTGTGCCAGTTGCTCCAGTTGCCTGTGTGCCAGTTGCTCCAGTTGCGCCGTCTGCCAGCAGCTTCAGCTGCCGCTCACTACCTCCTCTCCTCTCATAGTCTCTTTCCTCCTCCTCACTTGCCCGTTGTGACTATCACTAGCTTTGCTCATAATTGTGAACTTTAAACTATTGCTTCTTGAACTTGTGCTCAGAATGTGTGGTGACATTGTGATCCACCGTGAGCTTGTACTGCTTTGCTTGCTCTGCTGATTACACCCCACTTTGGCTATGGGGGTGTGTCAGAATATTATGCTCTAGCCTGTAGTGGGGTGCTCTATAGCGAGTACAACCCTTCTAAGGTTTGCTATTTGTATCCCCATTCTTGCTAGTGCAATCCTCTTCTTCCTTCTAAATTTCACATCCCGGTAGTGCGTGCTTCATTTGCTGCGGTGAGGAGTGCACGACAATGTTCTAGTAATTGTTGGAACAACTAGCTAGGTGAGGAATGAATCGATTAGGTAAGAGGGAGGGGGTACAAGGATGTCGAGAGAGTTGGGTTGTACCCTCTAAGGTGTGACCCCTACACAACCTAGAGTAACATGAACAAACAATATATTTTGACACACCCCCATAGGTGAAGTAGGGGATAGCCAAAATGAACAGTGGTCACAAGACCAGTCAAGCAAGAGAACAATCAAGGCAAAGCCCAGGGTGGATCTCAAGGACACCACACAATCTGAGCACAAGCAGGCGACCACAAGGTCAGTTCACATGCAGATTAATAAATAGCAAGGCAGTACACTGATCACAACCTAGCAGGAGTAAACATGCATGTATACATATGTATAGCAGTGTAGAACAAGAGCAAGTCAAGCAACTAGCAGGTGAGGCAGAGTGGGCACAAGCCTAAGAGCTATGCAGAAACGCTGATGATCACCAGCCCCAAGGGCCTTGGTGAAGACATCAGCAGTGTTGGCCCGAGAGGCCACGTAAGCAAGGCGCAGCTGACCACGCTGCTACAGCTCACGCGCAAGGAAGTAGTGAAGAGCAATGTGCTTCGTTCTGTGCTCCAGTCTCTACTCGCGACACAAGGCAAGCATTGCCTTGTTGTCAACGTACAGAACTAGAGGAGAACGAGGCCACTCCCCCAAGTCGGTCAGCAGGTAGGTCAGCCAGCGTAGCTCGTGTGCAGCCATGGCCCCATCGTAAATCTCGGCCTCGCAGCTGGAGCCAAACACAGACGAAGAACGAGTGGACCTCCACGAGATAGAACCTGAGCCAAGACTGAAGGTGTAACCCTGTGACGAACGCTGAGTCGCCTGGACATCGGCCCAAGAAGTGTCAGAGTGACAAGTGAGTACCACTGAACTCCGTCCTCCAAGCACGAGCCCCATGCCCGATGTACTGCACAAGTAACGCAGTACCCTCTTCGCAGCATCCCAGTGCACCTTTCGGTGTCTATTAAGAGCCACGTAGCAAGCCAGAAGGCTGAGAGGGTGCGCAAGGTCAGGTCGTGTGCACGTGATCAGGTACATGAGGCAACCCACAAGCTCTGGGTACGGACCACTCAGCTCTACGGACTCGTCCGAAGGTGGAGCTGAGAGCGAGTGGCCGGTAGACAGAGGAGTGGGCTGTGGCGAGGAGAACTGGAAGCCGAAGCGCTGAAGGACCTGGTGCACCATCTGTGACTGAGTCAGGGTGATGGTGCGCCGTGCTCTGTCCCGGGTGATCTGCAAGCCAAGATAGCTCCGCAGCTCACCCAGGTCAGTGCAACTGTGTCTCTCCTGCAGCTCCACCTTCACTAGGGCCAGTGCCTCAGTGTCAGCAGTAGCAAAAACCAAGTCGTCGATGTACACAAGGACGTAGAACGGCGATAGAGTAGTGTCGGTGCGTAGAAACAGCGACGGGTCGGCAATCGAAGGAGCAAACCCAAGAGCCGCAAGTGTCGTCCTCAGTGTGTTGTGCCACTTGCGGGGCGCCTGACGCAAGCCGTACACTGGTCGCCGTAGGCTCCACTTGGTACCCTCAGGAAACGACCCAGTGAAGTCCTGTGGACGGCGCAACCTGATAGCCTCGTGAAGGCTACCCTGCAAGAAAGCTGTCGAGAAGTCGAGGGACTGCAGCTCGTAGTCACGCTGAGCTGCAACGTGTAGCAATACCCGAAGAGTGGTCATCTTCGGGGTGGGGGAGAAGGTCTTAAAAAAGTCGACCCCCTCACGCTGACTGAAGCCTCGAGCAACGTAACGTGCCTTGAAGGTAGGCGGAGAACCCGGCGGCCGCTTCACCCTGAAAATCCACATGCCACTGACGATGTTCGCCGCAGGTGGGGGAACCTCGTCGACGTAGGTGCCTGTGAACTTCCAGGAAGCCATCTCTGCGTCCATGGCTGTCTGCGACTGAGAGGAGTACTCACCCGAAATCGCCTCCGTGTAGGAGCGCAGGGTGGGGATGTCAAGTGCATGGAGCAGCATGGTCGCGTGATGGGGTGAAGCGGCAGCAAGGCACTCCAGCTCCTCTTGTTTGTCCTCAAGAACGTCACATCCAAGGGCAGTGCAGCCAAGAGCAGTCTCACCCCCGACGGACGGAGGACAGGCAGGGACAGGGTCAGAGACAAGACTCGCAAGGTAGTCTAGGCGGTACACAGCAGCAAAGTCAACGAGTTCAGCTACTAGGGCAGACGCAGCAGGAGAAGAGAACGTAGGGTCCGTCACAACCGTAGCAAGAAGGCGAGTAATAGTCGGACTGGACGCACGAGCAAGGTCAGACAGAGGGTCAGCAACGTCAGGCAAAGAGGACGCAGGAGGTAAGGGTAGGACAACACGCTGAGGAAGAGAGGAAGGACGGAGTGTCATATCGTGAGTGCCGGGAACAGCCGGAGCACGCTGACGACGAACACGAGGAACACGAGCACGGACACCAGCTCTAGGCTCAAGCTCAAGGTCAAAGCTAGACTCAGGCTCTCGACGCTCAGGGGTGGAAGCACGAGTCTCAGGCTCTCGACGCTCAGTCAGGGACTCTGACACCGTAGTGTAAGGAGCAGGGGCAGGCAGTGGGGAGCGTGGTAGCAGCGGCGGCTGTGACTGGTCCGCCAGTGGACACAGCAACGGAGGAGTAGTACCTGCCACAGGGAAGCCAGTAGCACCTGGCTGAAGACTGAGAAGGTGGCGAAAAGCACCAGTAGCTCCACCAGGACCTCCAGCCCCAGTAGCTCTAGCATCTCCACGACCTCCAGCACCAGCAGTACCTCCAGTACCTCCAGCACTAGCAGCTCCACGACCTCTAGCACCAGCAGCACCTCCAGTACCTCCACCACCAGCAGCTCCATCAGGACTAGCAGCACCAGCAGCTCCCCGACCTCCAGCACCAGCAGCACCTCCAGGACCTCCAGCACCAGCAGCATCTCCAGTACCTCCAGCACCAGTAGCTCCAGGTCCTCCGGTAGGAGCTCCGACGACACCAACACCAGAAGGACTCGCAGCACCCCAAGAGTCAGCACCCGAACTCGCAACATCCTCAGAGGCAGGACTCTCGGTCTCAGCACTCGCAGGCTCAGTACCCTCAGTCGTACCACACTTAGGCCCAGTACCCTAAGTCCCAGCACCCCCAGGCTCAGTACCCTCAGTCTCTGCTCCAGTGTCCACAGCAGCTGGCTGCAGAGGCGGCGAAGACGGCAGAGGTGGGAACCCGGGGGGTGTAGCCAGACGAGGAGAGCGGGCACCCCCGGACTCACCACCCCCAGCCCCAGCTCCAGTGGTCTCAGCTCCAGAGTCCACAGCAGCAGGTTGCGGAGGCGGGTGCTGCTGCTGGGGCGGCTGCTCCAGGGGCTGCTGCTGCTGGGGCGGCTGCTCCAAGGGCTGCTGCTGCTGGGGCGGCTTCTCGAGGGGCTGCTGCTCCAGGGGCTGCTGCTGCAGCGGAAATTAGGAGGGAGGGGAGGGGAAGGGCGCGGCCCCCGGGGTGCCCTGTCGGGCGACGTGGTAGGGAGCCGCGCAGGCCCCCGAAAGTGCCTCGACGGGCAATGGGAGGGGACCGCGCGCAGGCCCCTCAGGCGCCGCGACAAGGCAACGGGAGGGGCTGGCTCGCGGGCCCCGAAAGTGCCGCGACGAGGCGACGGGAAGGGCCTGCGTGCGGGCCCCCAAAACGCCACGACGAGGCGACAGGCAAGGTCAGTGCGCGGGCCCTCAAGACGCCGCGACGAGGTAGGAACCCGCCGCGCGTGTCGGGGCGCACGGCGGGCAGAAAACCGCCACGCGTTCCGAGAGCGTGGCGGGAAGAAAAATAGGATGTCGCGCACCACGGGGCGCCCGACACACAGTTGGGCAGCGAAAGCAAGTGGGCCCACAGGCCAGGAACGTTAAGCTCTGATAGCATGTTAAGATTAGGACGAGTTTGGCTTAGGAGCCATGGTAGTTTAGGTGAGTTCGAGTTGTAGGGTGTAAGGAAAAGTGTCGAGAGATTTTAGAAGGAGAATGTGTTGAAACTAGAAAGGAGGGGGGATACAAGTAGTAAGCCCTAAAAGGGATATACTCACTTTTGAGTACCCCACTACAGACTAGACATGCATTATAATCTGACACAGAGTCAGCACCCGAACTCGCAACATCCCCATAGGCACGACTCTCGGTCTTAGCACTCGCAGGCTCAGTACCCTCAGTCGCAGCACCCTCAGGCCCAGTACCCTCAGTCCCAGCACCCCCAGGCTCAGTACCCTCAGTCTCTGCTCCAGTGTCCACAGCAGCTGGCTGCAGAGGCGGCAAAGACGGCAGAGGTTGGAACCCGGGGGGTGTAGCCAGACGAGGAGAGCGGGCACCCCCGGACTCACCACCCCTAGCCCCAGCTCCAGTGGTCTCAGCTCCAGAGTCCACAGCAGCAGGTTGCGGAGGCGGCGAAGACGGCCGTGGCGGGAAACCCAGGGGGGGTCTCCAAGCGAGGAGTGCGGCGAGTGGTCGCCGTGTCGTCAGCGACGGCGTCACCCCCCTCAGGTGAGTCAGAGGAGTCAGAAGAGATCTCAACTGGCTCATCCAAGGGGGGTGGGTCTACCTGGGACACACCTGAGGGAGCAGGACCCTGTAGGGGAAGGGGGTCTACCGGGGGGGGGACTGGTACCAGGAAGAGAGGTGCAAGAGGGACTGGGTGGGACGCGTGCAGGTGAAGTCGGTAGTAACAGACGGACTCGTCGAAGGTGACGTCATGAGATGACAGGGCACGACGCGAGGCAGGGTGGTAGAACTGCCAGGGTGGAGCGTCGGTGGGGAAGCCCAGGAAGACACAACGGAGAGTGCGAGGGGAGAGCTTGCTCGCTTTGGTATCGCGAACAAGGGAGAGCGCGCCCCAGACCCGAAACGACGATGCATCACCAGGCTGTCCCGTCCAACGGAGTGTGGGCGAGGTCTTTGGAGCAGAGACACGGGGCCAGAAGTTGAGCTGATGCGCCGCGTATCGGAGCGCAAACGGCCACATGAAATGGGGAGCAGCCGCATGGATCATGGAGGTACGAGCAACCTCCATGATCAGTTCAATGCGACGCTCAGCGATCCCATTTTGTTGCGGAGAGGCCGGAAGCGTGAACGACTGGGCAATGCCCTCATCCTGGCAGAACGTCTCAAGGACGCCAAAGAAAAACTCACCACCCCTGTCAGAGTGCAGACGCAGGACTGGAAAGTCCCGCCGAAACCGCTCGTGCAGCTGGTGACGAGTAGCACGGATCTAGGGGATCAAGACACCACTGGCATCCGCCTTGCGCCGCAACGGGAAGACTGTGGTGTAGCGTGTATAGTCGCCAACCACCAGCAGGAAGTAGCGCTCTTGGTCCGTTCCACTGACGGGGCCCGGGCCCCACACGTGCAGGTGGAGAGTCTGCAGAGGAGCAGTGGTCGGAGGAAACTAGGAGGAGTGAGGAGCGTCGCGCTACCGCCCCTCGACGCAAGGAAGGCACGGCGGCGCAAGCGAGTGCAGGAGGGGGGGCAGGGTCGCAGGGAGGCCAGAGACCAGGAGCCGGGAGTGCATGCCGCGCAGATGCAGCTGCAACGGGTGGCCAAGACGGTGGTGCCAAAGCTGCGTAGGGTGGGTGAGGAGGCGACACGAACAGGACGCAGCGAGCTGATCGGGCGCAGCCACCTGACCAGACGCAGCTACCTGTGCAGACGCTGTGGTGAGTGTGTACAGGTTCGACCCCGGCTGTCGTGTGAACGTAGCCACGTGTCGCCCTGTCTTGGCGCATGTGCAGATTGCCACGCGCTGACCTCCTGAAGGACGGCGTTGCTCACCAAGTTCGTCGAGAACGAGGGGAGGTGGAGACCGGACAGAGAGCCAGAGGGGACAGTTGGGCACGGGAGGACAGTGGAGTGGCGTACAACCACCAGGCCCCCAGAGGGGTCCGCCAGTGAGAGTGGGACTGGGGTAGTGAGTGGGGTGACAGTGGTGCTGTCGCGAAAGAAGCAACGTGACTCACCAGAGTCAAGTGTGAAAGTGTGCAAGACCTCAGCAGTAGCAGCAGACTCACTAGCACCTGGGGCAGCAGCGACACTAGCACCTAGGGCAGCAAGAGACGCACTAGCACCTGGGGGAGCAGCATCACCACCTGCATCGCATGGCACACACGAGTAACACGCACCCTCAACACTATAATCAGAAACATACATAGCATAGAGAGCAGCATTGATCTTGGCAAAGTCAAGAGAAAACACATCTACCCCCTTCCCTATCAGCTGCAGCCAGTTCGGGACCTGCTGGTCCTCGGAATACTCAGTCACCCAGGCGTCCTCGAGACGACCGAAGCACTTGTACTCGGTATGCGGCTTCCCGCAGACTGTGCCCTTCAGAAGCCCGTGCGCCGGACATAAGGGCAGCGACCAGAGCCCCCACGCTGGAGAACCCACTCACGGAGCTGCTGGCCAGTGGGGTTGTCTGGGAGGCGCGGCAGCTGCTGACCACTCCCGTAGCCACGGGAGGGTCCACGAGCGCCACCACCCCTGCCAGACCCACCCCGACCTCCTCCACCGCCCCCGCTACCCCGACCGCCTCCCCCACCACCACCGCCTCCTCCACCCTGTCCGCCTCCTCCACTGCCGCCACCCCCAGAGCCACCCCCGGAGCCTCCACCACCCCCGCCACCCCCTCCGCTGCTGCCACCACCACCACCCCTGCCCCCTCTGCCCTTGCTGTTGTTGCGCCATCCACTGGGAGCAGACGCAGCGCCAACGTCCTCAGCACCAAGGAGATCGATTGCAGCAGCGGTAGCAACTGAGGGGAGGAGAGGGGAGGGAGTACACCCTTCAAAGAAGGGGGAGCGGGGGGTGCCACGAGAGGCAGCGACAACGACAGTGCTCTTCTCAATCTCGAGAAGGGCCTTCTCAAGCGAGTCAAGTGTGAGCTCAGTGGGGTCCATGGCTAGGAACTGGTCCCTGATAGTGCGAAAGGAGTCAGGGAGGCGAGTGATAAGAAAGTAGAGGGTGAAGTACTGCGGGGGGGGGGGGGGGGGGGGGTTCTTAGCGAGAAAGTCCGGCTTGAGAGCGGCACGGAAGCGATCCTCACTAGAGCGGAGGTGGGTAAAGAGGTCAGAGACAGTGCGGAACTCAGCTACATCGGGATGCAGGTACGGCAGCATGAGACGACCTACAGCAGCAGTAGCTGGGGAGGAGTAGCGAGAAACTACAGCGTCATAGAGATCCTTGGCCGTTTTCTGCCGGCTAAAGTGTGCGCGCTCAGTGACTGGCAGGTGGTTGCGGACATCAAGGAGGGCAGCTGCATTACGCATGAGCCACTCAGACAGATCCTCTACAGCGTCGGCGGCAGGGGGTGGGAGCTTTCCCTCAGTGTGCAAAAACAGGGAAACACCATCCTTAGATTCGCTCCATAGGAACAGCTGGAGATCGTCGAGCCAGACATCAAAGGTAATCGCGCGGCCCTCAGCATCGAGCGTAAGAACTGACAGGTTAGACATAGCAGCAGTAGCACTAGCTGTAGCAGCAGTGGTTGCAGCAGCAGCAGTAGTGACAGCTCGGGTTGGGCGGCGCGGCTCGGACAGGGTGGCGCGGCTCGGACAGGGCGGCGCGGCTCGGGCTCAGTGGGGGAGCAGCAGCGGCAAGCAGCAGCAGCCGGCGCTCAGTAGCAGCAGCACCAGCAAGGAGGAGCAGCTGCAACAAGTAGCAGCAGCAGCAGCAAGGAGGAGTAGCTGCAGCAAATAGCAGTAGCAGCAGCAAGGAGGGGCAGCTGCAGCAAGTAGCACTAGCTGTGGCAGCAGTAGCTTTAGTCAGTAGCAGCTATGATAGCTTGGGCTGGGCGGCGCGTAGTAGCAGTAGGCGCGCGTGGGATGTGGACGTGCAAACCAGGGGCGCGCAACAGGTGCGTGCGGGGCAGCACTACGAGGAGCGCGCAGCAGGTGCGTGCTAGGGGCTGGCGGGCAGCGTGAGTGGCGCGCGCAGCAGCAGTAAAGAGGGGGGACCGGGCGTAGGGGCTAATGGGTCGCGCGAGAGGCGCACGGGGCAGCTAGGGCAAGGTCAGGGGGGTTGCACGTGACTAAGAAGAAAAATCGCGACTATGGCAGAAAAAGGAACCGTATCGCCTAGGGCACGTTTTCGCATTTCGCGTTTCTCCTAGGGGCGCGACTCGGACAGCAGATCGAAATAGTAGTGGTGGGCCCTTTTAGAAATTCGGTCCTAAGGAGCATTGTGCTCTTAATACCATGTTGGAACAACTAGCTAGATGAGGAATTAATGGATTAGGTAAGAGGGGGGGGGGTACAAGGATGTCGAGAAAGTTGGGTTGTACCCTTTAAGGTGTGACCCCTACACAACCTAAAGTAACATGAACAAACAATATGTTTTGACAGTAATTACTATTCGTAACAGTGGCTATATCACCCCGTGTGCCCGAGGAGGAGTGACATTGTGGGACCTTGCTATATACTAAAACATCATTTGCTGAGGCTCCCTCTCTCAAGATTCCGGCTACCGTATATGACCCTGGATAGCACAGTGACAGTAGTCAAATTGATCCTAGCTTGGTCAATTCAGTTTTGTGGCAAAAGATATGAATTACGTGTTGGGTTCACGATGAATCTCGTATACCGAGCCCACCATGCATCGCAGTCTGATGTCTCTTCCCTTACGTCAGAATAGTAGCTAGAGGTTAGGGTTTGTGAAGAGAGAGTTTGGCCAAGAGAAGGGCTTTGCATTGCATTGCACTATAGAATGCAGTACAAGTTGTAGGAAATGGGGGAGGTGGTGAAGGGAGGTAGACCACCTAAGACAAAATAGGTGATACTACACTAACTAAACATGCAATGCAATTATATAAGAATTACAAATTCTGACACTTACATATATTGCACTTTTAGTTCTGAATCCAACATCACTGCCCTTGTCTGGTCCATTCCCCATGACCTCACTTGGATGAGTACACCATTTAGCCTAGATGTTTTATTTGTGAATGCCTTGTTATTCTGTTTGGAACTAGCAACCAATGTTGAGTATAGCACAAACCAGTAGTATCATCTGCATTTTTGGCAATTGTCAGCAGCCAATCACCACCGCCAAGTACCACGCAGACATCCAGCCATCCCACTCATGGTGCCACATGTCACCATGGGTCGTCGCGTGGGGTGTCTATGGTTGTTGGGAACATGCTACTTTGGAAAGCATGGTTTGGTTCGGTCGTTCTTTATTAAAGATAGTTTTACATGGGTGAGGAGGTATTCAAAATCGCGACACAAAAAAGTGAATGTGAGGCAGATGACAATATGGCATGAGGAGGTGAGAAGACACATGAAAAGCATCAGATGCCTGTGAAGCAGGCAGGGATGGATGGGGCAGCGCTGAGAACATTTCTGGTCTAGTGCCGCGAGAAGTGGAGGCTGACCACCCTACCCAACCTACCCCTGTAAAACGCTGTCAAACGTGGAGAAACTGATTAAACCACACTCAAACGTACTTTCAGGACATGTCCTCGGGCACTTTTTTCCCAAGCTTTACAGCGACGCACGACACAGGCCAACGCAACGCACCCATACCATTTGCCTTGCTCTTCCTCTGGCACACCAGAACTGGGTTGATTCCGATTTCGGACCTGTTGCCTTGCCTGTCTCCCTGATAAGCTTCTAACTAACAGGTTCCGTATAGTCACCTGCTAGTACCTTGACTCTCGAGTAGGGTTAGCAAACAGCAACCGAAAATAGGCACAATTATGCATCCGTTGCGGCTGCCTCATTGACCTTATAGGACCTTGTCTATTGTATCAAAATGAGCTTATCTTAGGTCGTTAATGTTATTGGTACAGGCATGCATTTCAATGAGTACCCGTCGTCCACTTCTGCAACTTTGTTTTGTAACCCTAAAACGTACATAACATAGATTTGAACGAAATCTTCGTGGCATTCCAGTCGCACCGAAACCATTATGTCGATAACACGCCTAAACCGACGAAACCGGTGTCGAGCGCTGTTGTTTTCGTCGGTGCGTGATACCATATTTGTGACATTGTGAATCATCTAATGATCATAACGTGGATGTTGGTGCCATTCGGCGTTCACTTTTCGGGCTTTCGTTTTTTTTTGCATCATTGTAGGTAAATCTCCTTCCTGACACTAATTTCTGTGGCTTTTCAGGGAGAATGAGAAGCACACCAGTCACAAGTTGAAGACCCCGTGTTGGTTAACCCCGAGCATTTGTTGAATTTGAAAAGATAACAAAACTTGAAGATGAGACGAGAACCGGGTGACGGTGACGACAAGCCCAAGGCGAAGTCGAAACCCAAGGAGAAATCATCCCTCAAGTCCCAGTTGTCCGGAAATTTCCTCCGGAGCATTACGGAGCTCGTGATCCGGCACAAGGGGGATGAACCCAGCCAAGCCTCCACTTCAGGCTCGGCAGCAGGTTCGGAAGAGCAGGTCGGAGGCGAGAGCGGGGAGGGAGAAGCAAAAGAGCAGCAGCAGGAGCAGCCGCAGGAGAAGCCGCAGAGGGAGATGACCGAGGAGGAGCAGAAGCGCGAGAGGCGGAAGCAGGCAGCTGAACGGATTATGAACAGACTAAGTAAAGAACCACCTCCAGCACAGGGAATTCCAGGTCCCTTAGCGAACCCGGCTGCTCTGGGTAGGAGAATGTCATTGCCTTCGAAACCAGCGCATAGGGTCCGGAATGGAGCCGTTGCTGCTGGTTCTGTTGCTGGTTCTGCTGCTGGTTCTGTTGGTAGTGTTGCTGCTGGTTCTGTTCCTGGTGTTGCTGCTGGTTCTGTTGCTGGTTCAGCTGCTGGTGGGGGCCGGAGGCACCCCCCACATGCTAGGCGAGCTCCAAGCGAGCGTGGGAAGAGAGGAGGTGTTGAGAGCGGTGCAGATGGCGGGAAAGGTGTTGGTGGTGGTGGGGATGGTACCAGTGCCGGTGGAAAGTGTGTTGAAAGTGTAGAAGGTCCGTCTGCTGGCTCGGATGCCGCTGCTGCTACCGGTGGTTCTGAGAATGTGAGTGGCGTTGCTGATTGTGCTGCGGATGTCTGTGTGGGAGGAAATGCGATAGGCAGCAGCAGCAGCAATGCAGCTCAACACGATCAGCACCCAGAGCAGGCTCAGGAGCAGCAGCAGCAGGCTCAGGCCCAGCAACTTGATCCCGCCTCCTCCGACGCAGCTCCAGCCGCTCACCCGCGCACGGAGCCCCCGTCCCCGTCCCCCGCGTCCTCCGCTTTCACCCCCGTCTTTGCCCGCTGCCCTGCCAAGATCTGGAGCAACCCGGACGAGGAGGACAGCGCTGGGGAGCAGAGCGACGGCGGAGGGGGAGAAGGTGAGGGGAGCGTCGGGGGAACCACAGGCGGAGGAGGAAGCGGAGGAGGAGGAGGAGGAGGAGGAGGAGGCGGAGGCAGTGGGAATGGGGAGGAGGGAATCAGGGGTACGGGTGATACGTTGACGGATGGCGAGGGGGGAGCGGGAGAGGAGGAGGAGGAGGAGGACGAGCAGCCGACAGGGTTCCCGAAGCTGCTTCCGGGGAAGGCGGACGTGCTGGTTCTGACAGACGAGGGGGATGCGCTGCATGGGGAGATAGACACTGGCGAGCACCAAGGCACGAACCCGCTGGATATGACCAAGTTTAAGCGGCTTCTGTCGCAGGTGTATGGGCTGGATGAGGCGGATTTTCGGCCAAAGAACTGGGGGAAGGTGCTGGAAAATGAGGGGGGGTTTGGGGGTAGTGGGGAGGATGAGGATGAGGATGATGAGGATTTGAATAGGAGGGATCCGAGGTTGGAGGATCCGCAGTTGCAGGAGATTTTGACTCAAGAGCTGATGAAGTTTCTGCGGAGGAATATGCATGGAGGGAAGGAGGAGCAGGAGGAGGAGGACGGGGAGGAGGAGGAGGAGGAGGAGGATTTGAGTCCAAAAGGGGATGATAGTGAGAGCAGCGGGTTTCACAAGGGACGGAGGCGAGAGCGGGACAGCAGTGATAGTGAGGATGACGATGATGAGGATGATGATGATGAGACGGTTGATAACGGTTGGGGGGATGATGCATTGGGACTGGCTTCACCAGCGAGGGATGATGATGATGACGATGATGGGTTTGATGATGATCGATCGAATAGTCGTCATTCAAGAACGAGGCATGGGTCTGATAGTGAGCAGGAAGGGGAAGAGGAGGAGGATGAAGAAGAAGGAGGAGGAGGAGGAGGGAGGGGCCAGATGAGGCGAGATGGGGTTTCCCGCAGGGATTTGAGGAGTGGTGAGAGGCGAAGAGAGGGGAGAGGGGGAGAGCCGAGGAAGAGGGAGCAGAGGAGGAGTGAGCGGAGGAGGAGTAGGAGTGTTTCTGATAGTAGGAGCAGGAGCAGGGGGTCATCGGAGTCTGATCATGGGGGTGGAGGGAGAGGGAGGAGAGGGGGGAGGCGAAGAGGTAGAGCGGACGACTCTTGGAAAGAAAAGAATGGAGATGAGGATGAGGAAGAGGCTGGGGAGGAGGAAGAGGAGGAAGAGTTGAGGGGAAACCGGAGCATGCGTGGGAGGAAGGGGGATAGAATAGGGGGAATAGGGGAGGGGTCGGATGAGGATGAGAGGGGCAGGTGGGGCAGGAGGAGACGGGGAGCTGACCTGGGTGATGAGAGCGGGAGGGAGGATTATAGCGAGGACGAGGATGCTTATAGCGAGGACGGAAGGGAAGAGCTTAGCGAGGATGGGAGGCGGGAAAGTGATTACGAGGGAAGGAGAAACGATGGGGTGAGAAGGCCGAGGAAGTTGGAGGGTGTTGGGGAAAGAGATGAGGGGGCAAGCAGGCATAGCAGGAGGCACAGGCATGGGAGCAGGAGTGGTAGTGATCGTGATGGAGAGCGTTACAGTGACATGGACAGTGATGGGCATGTGAGTAGTGACCATGAGGAAGACCATGGTAGAGCGAGGGAGAGGGAGAAGGGTAGGGATAGGGGGGAGAAGAAGGTTAGAGATAGGGGACGGGGTAGGGGTGGGGATGGGGTTAAGAGCGGAGGTGTGTCCAGAGATAGGGGCAGAGGGGGCGGGGAGAAGAGGAGTGATAAGGAGGAGCGTAGGGGGAGGAAAGGGAGGAGGAGGGTTGAAGAGGAAGAAGAAGACAGCACCGATGGTACCCATAGCAGCAGTGCCAGCGATGGGAGCGATCAGGCTCGGAGGAGAGAGGATCGGGGTCACAGGAGACAGGACAGGGAGAGGGCTGGAAGAGACGGGAGCAAGGGCAGAAGGGAAAGACAGCACGATCGAGATAGTGCGGTGAAACAGCACAAGGGACGGGGAGAGGAGGGCAAGAAAGAGCGGGGAAAGAAAGGTGAGGTAAAGAAAGAGGGAGACAAGCGGGGAGAGGGTAAGAGGGAGGAGGGCCAGAGGGAGGAGGTGAAGGAAGGAAGGAGAAGCAGGGCGAGGGGCGAGGAGGAATTGGAGAGTGGTGCAGACAAGGAAAAGGAGCTCAAGAAAAGGCATGAGAAGGTTGATTCCAAGGGAGTAGACTCCAGGAAACCTAAAAAAGATGGTGACTCGAAGGACGAATCCAAGTCGAAACAGGAGATCAAATCTAGCAAGTCAAAGCAGGAGAGCAAGTTCCTATCCTCTCTGGACATCCGGGAGGAGATTCGGAAGCTCTCGGGTGACGATGCTCTGCGCATTCTGCTCAGCGCCCGCAACTCCTTCAAGCGCGAGCAGCAGCAGCAGCAGCAGCAGCAGCTGAGGCAGAAACAGGCAGTTGGGGGCGGGGAAGGAACTGCTGCTGCTGGTGATGGTGGTGGTGATGTAGGAATAGGGATGGAAGGGGAGAGGCTGCTAGAGGCGAAGCTGCTGCGTTGCCTGACTAAGGTGCACCAGCAGGTGGCTGTTGGTGTTCCTGAGACGATTGAGGAGGGGGATGAGGAGGAGGAGAGTGAGGAGGATGGAGAGGTGAGTAGGCAGAAGGACGGAGCGAGAAACTTGGTGCCTGGGCTTGTAGATGAAGGGGTAGAAGAGGAGGAGGTGAGTGAGGAGGATGGTGGTGAGGAAAAAGGTGAGGGAAGGAAGCATGAAGAGCTGGGGTCTGAGGAGATAGATGAGGAAGGAGAGGAAAAAGAGGAAGATGGAGCGGAGGACAAGGAGGATATGGGCGATGGGGTTGATATGGGAGAGTCGGAGTCTGAGAGTGGGGTAAGTGAAAAGGATGAGATATCCTGCATTGCATCTGACGTGGCGAGATACATGGAGAGAAGTAGCCACTTGGGAAGCAAAGCTGGTCAGCCAATTCAACCTCGCCACTCAGATAGTGGTGGTGGTGGTGTTGCTGCTACTGAAAGTGTTGGCGAAGGAATTATGTCAGGAACGGGAGCGGAGGAAGAGGGGGAGGAGGACCTGTATGACGTGGGTGGAGAGGAAGAAGGGCAAGATGAGGGAATAGAGGCGCACGAGGGGGAAGAGTCGGAATTTTCCTCAGCTGAGAGCGAGAGTGCGGGTGAGGAAGGAGAGGAGATGCAAGCAGAGGGTGGTGGCAGTGGTCGTGTTGGGTGGAGGGATACAAGTATTGGTGATGATGATGATGACGATGGGGCATATGGAGACGAAGAAGGCGAGGACGGGGAGCCGAGGCCGCACAGAGAACGGAGAGGCAGAACCCACGGCCATAGCAGGTCGCAGATTGCAGGTGCTGCTGCTGCTGCTGCTGGTGCTGCTGCTGGTGGTGCTGCTGCTGCTGGTGGTGGTGGTGGTGGTGGTGCTGCTGCTGCTGCAGTGGATTCTGCTGCTGCTGTGTCTCCTCACCGTCATCCCCCTGCCAGGGCGAGGCGGCATAAGAGCAAGAAGGGAAGCGGCAGAAACAGCATGCCTTTGCCTCCGCCAACCATGCCCATGCCATCCTCCCCCATGCCTCCTACCATGCCTCAAGCACCATTAGCAGCAACCGGAGCTGCAGGAGCAGGGGCAGGAGTAGGGCATATGCCCGGAAGCATGCTGTCGCCTGCAGTTGCAGGGGTGCAGTGGGGTTCTGAGGCGTCGCATAGCGGCACTCCCATTATCTCCAGGCATGCACCAACTCCCACGTGGGGTAGTAGTGCTTCCCCTGCCGCAGCAGGCATGGGCGGTGGTGGCATGGGGGGTGGGAACCAGCAGATTTTGCGGCAGAGATCCTCAAGCCATGCAGACATGCTGAGGGGAGGGCATGCCAATATGCCTTCCCCTGCATCAAGAGCAGGATCAGCTGCACCTCCGGCATGTCTTTCACCGCTAGGAGCAGCAGGCATGGCAGCAGGAGCAGGCATGGCAGGACCAGCAGGTGTGTCAGCAGCAGGAGCAGCAGCAGCAGGGGGCACAGGGTTTGGGGTTCAAGCGTCTACCTTGGGATCTCCACTCCCCATGCCCGCCTCTCACTCCAGGCTGCAGAAAACCTCCTCAGATGCGCCCAGGAGGCTGCAGGAGCTGCTGCAGTTCAAAATGGTGCAGAGCGGTGCAGCAGGCGGGGGCAGGGGAGCCGGGTCTGGTGTGGCAGCCAGTATGGTGCAGGGAAGTGTGGACTTTACCCGGGGAACAATGGTGGGAGCGGGTGTGTCGGGAGGGGGTGCGCCTAGTTTTGAGACCTCTTTGAGCCTGGTTCAGGGTGTGGTGCAGGGAAGTGTGGTGCCGGGAAGTGTGGACTTTTCCTGGGGAACGACGGGGGGAGGAGGTGTGCCGGTAGGGGGTGGTATGGCAGGAGGAGTGGTGGGAGCGGGTGGTGGGATGGCAAGTGGTGGGGGAAGAGGAGGTGGTGTGGGAGGTGGGATTGGAAGGGTGGGAGTAGGTGGATCTCCCAAGAAAGGGATGAAGGTGGGGGGGCAAGGTGGAGAGATGTGCGGGGACAACAGGCACATGGTTCCTGAAGGGGCGGATGAGGCTTGTTACCAAGACGATGGTGCGTATGGGGTTGGGTATGATGGTGGTTATGGTAGAACTGGTTACGGTGGCGGTTACGTTGACGCGTATCATGCTGGTTACGAAGATGCTGGTTACAATGACGGTGGTTACGACGCCGGTTACAATGCTGGTCGTTACAATGATGCTGGTTACCAAGATGATGGTTACGAAGAGGGTTACAGTGGTGGCGGTTTGGAGGGTGAAGAAGCTATGGGGATTCAGAGATCCTTCACAGCAGATGGGCGAAATGCCAAGCTGCACTCGCAGCTGCACGCACATCCTGAGGAGGGCACACCTGTGACAGTGCAGCGGGCATATACAGTAGACGGCCGCTCGTCGAGGCTTGTAGCGGAGCAGACTGTAATGAGGAAATCTGTCCTGGGTCCAAGGGAGGGTGTCTCAGGTGGCATGGGTACAGTGGGTACAATGGGTGCAATGGGTACAGTGGAGGAAGGTTCCAGAAGCATGGGGAGGAAGAAGAAGCCAAAGCGCAGTGCGGGAAAATCAGTAGAGAAGATGGGTCCGAATGAGAATGAGATTCGGGCTTGGGAGGAGGAGAGGATGGAGGGGGGAGCAGTGGGGGGAGGAGAAGGAGGAGGGGGTATGGCAGTGGATGAGGATATGTATGGTGATATGGGGGAGGAGGTGGTAGATGATTTATATGGTCCGGCTGCGAGTGATGATGCCATTGGGGCACATGGGGGGGAGCAGGAGGGAGTTTTGGCGGAGGTAGAGGGTGACGAAGAGGACTTGTACGGTTCAAGAGACGAGGAGGAGGACGAGGAGGAGGGAGAGGAGAGGCAGAACGAGAGAGGGCAGTTCATTCCGACAGCCGCAGGGGGTTTTCCAGCAGGAGGGGTTCAGGATTACAAGGGAGGAACAGCCGGGTTGATAAGAGACAAGCAGAAGCGCCGTGCCTCTGTTGCGGGCTCCCTTGCTGCTGCTGCTGGCGTCGCGGCTGCCGCTGCTGGTGCTGGTGCTGCTGCCAGTGTGGCTGCTGCTGCTGCTGCAAGCTGTAGCACCCAAGGGTCTCTGTCTCGGGCGCACAGCCAACCACCCGAGGCTTTCCATGCAGCCATGCTCTCCCCCTCCAATTCCATTGCCTCTGCTCCCTGCTCCTCCCCGCCCTCCTCTGTCTCGCGGTTCAAGCCCAAGGCGACCAAGAGAAGGGCAAGCAGGGGACAGAGTTCATTGGGGGACTGCCTGGGGCCAGGGGCTAGGGCTGGCATGAGCAGCGGGCTGAGGGAAAGCATGAGCACAGGCTTTAAGGATAGTGCAAGCATGGGCTTTAACAGCAGTGCAGGTGCGGGTTTTAAGGACAGCATGAGCATGGGGTATGGCGAAGGGGGAAGTCCTGGCTGTTATGATAGCATGAGCTCGGGCTTTAAGGACAGCATGAGCATGGGATTTACTGACAGTATGAGCACGGGGTACAGTGAAAGCACAGGATTTAAGGACAGCATGAGCGCGGGGTATAACGAGCAGGCAGAAAGATGGCCCGGGGCGGCTGCGGGCGGGGAGGGTATATACCCTGGAAAAGCAGGAGGCAGGAGCACCAGGCGCAGTGCAAGTGGGAGGAACGTAAGCTCCTTTGCTGCTTCACCTGCAGCTGTGGGGGTGGGAAGTTCTGGAGCTGGCCGGATCGTAAGTGATAGTGTAGGGGTGCGGGATGCCAGCTCTGGAGCTGGAATTGGTGGGAAACGTGGTGGTAAGAAAAAGGTAGTTCAGTATGAGGTGGAGGAGGATTTGTTTCCTGTGGAGCCGGAGGACAACGGTAGTGATAACAGTTATGTTTATGATGAGTATGGTGGTCACGGTACCAGTACGAGCGGGGATAGTGGCGGCCCTTATGTTGGTTTTAGGTAGCCTGTTGGGGGGTATGTGTGTCATCCGACATGGTGTTAAGTTATGGCCAATGTTATTATTCACGTGGCATTTCTTTCGTTGTAAGTCTTACTCAGCGGTGCCGTTGAGAAAGAATGGCATTGCATTTTGCTTGTGACAACCAGCCGACCTGTGAAGCTCTGAGGGTGATGTATGGAAAGTAAGGTGCTTTTTAGATAATAACTTTGTGATCTTCCTCCCAGCCTACTAGAATCGGTGTTAGGAATTGTGAATGCTTGTGATATTTGCTTGGGGGAACTTCCCCCCTTTTTATGGACCTTTGTGATGACTTGCCCCTGCTACAAAAACGAGAGCATTTTTGCTCTGATTGCGCTGCTTTGTGTTGTGTCTGACGTGACGTATGCTGGATCTGTCGTGTCAGGGGCCTATCCACCTTGGTGCTTGTGTGGTTCGCAGGGGATTGCGAGAATACAATAGGCGCAGAAAGCACTTCGTCCAGCGCAGCGTAAGCGCCATGTGACTAGGGGGCAAATCTCTTGGTGCGGGGACCACCACACATCATCCATAAACATTCTTCTGAAGAATACTCGGGGTCCTCCTTTCTCCGATTCGCGTGAAACTCACGCACTCACCTCGTGACGTGGCACCTTCAAGTCACACCGAAAGAATCCAGGAACGCACTCACCAAGTGTACAAGTGCAACTGGGGGTAGCTTACGGTGAACAAGGGAAACTTGAGAATTTGACCCAATATTCGTCCTCCCTTTCGGGCTAGATTCGGACGGTCAGAATGCAGCGTCCATTTTACGGAACTGCGGGAAATGAGCGGCTGGCGGCCAGTGCTCTTTGGGCGGTCCAAGAATCTGCCCTTTCGCAGACGGAGCATTTTGGGCCCTTGGGCACATGCGATGAACATTTGCGGTTGAAAGGCTGGCAGCGCCTCTCGCTTTGATCTAGGCTCGGCGCGACGAGGTGGCCCGACCAAGTTCCTGGCACTCATTGCTTCACAGAACTCCCTGTGGTCCATTTCCACTGATACCTAAGTGAACCGAAATGAACCGTTCTTTACCATGAGAATGATCTTCATCCTTGCTGAAATCTCTTTTCTGCTCCAGACACCCGAAATTGTCGGAACCGTTGATGACTGATTACCTTCACAACCTCTGCTAGCTCGCTGTGTAAAAGTCTCGTGTAGTCGACTTCCAGGGCAAATAGATGCTCGTTTCCCTACGAGTGTGTGCTTTTGATCAGCAACTGACAAGCCTGAGTGAAGTGAACTGCACTGGAGTTTCCCGTCTGGCAATTTCCCGTCAGTACCAGCGATTTAGGTGCACGGAGTTACAGTTGACTAGCATGAGTTGGATACTAGACCAACATCATCAGCTAGGCACATGTCCTAGCATTTGGTAGCAGTGCTCAAGGATAAACTAGCGGATTTGATTTTCCGGTTGTAGAGAATTCGTTTTTCGAAGTTGGTGTCTCAGTGGTTTCTCGGTGCAAGCTTCCCTCGAGTGTTTGGAGGCTGGTTTGACAACAGATTGGTATCCTCAGAGACGTCGTGATGACGACAGCAGCAGCCAAGTCACCTGTTAGAAAGCTGTCGCACACGCTGTGCTCCAGTGTTTTAGCCGATGTATGTCCTTGACCCTCTTGTTGGAACAATCTTTGTACTGTCATTTCTCCTTGTTTGTGCTACAACGTTCATTTTTTGCAAATTCTTACTATTCGTGCATGCGATGCTTGCAGATACACAAATGCGCGTCAAAAAAGCAAACAGGAGTCAGCCTGAAATACATGATGGCGCACGGCTCATATCCCACGGAGCGGAATCTGATCACAGCCGCTCAGTTCCTTCACCACGAGCTTCCCGTTCGACTGGCTCATCGCGTCACGGAACTCGAAAATCTTCCCTACGGCTTGTCGGATAAAGCTCCCATTCTGAAGGTATGGGGTTCCGAAAATGCGTCCTGGACGTGTTGGAGGAAGTGTCGAGACGGCTTGTAAACGCTGCTTTTTTCTTCGTGAACTCGTTAAATAAAATCCACTTGTTCCCTTTCTCACTCCATGGCGCTGTTTGTCATCTTCCCTCGCTCCCTGTTCACCCTTTGCCTTGGTAATTTCCGTCGCCCGCTCTCGCCCTTCCAGGTGCGAGACTGGTACGTGGACTCGTTCAAGGACATCTCCCAGTTTCCGGCCATTGAGAACGCCAGAGAAGAGATGCGCTTCACAGAGCTCCTAGATCAGGTGAGCGAAAAAAGCCGCCGTCGAGCTGTTGATATATTGCACACGAGCACGACAGGCAGCGTGCGAGGATGAGAGGGAGGCGGAGCTGCTGGAGCAGGGGAGGACTAGGCGAGGGGTACCTTGGGATGATCAAGCAGACGAGCAGGTGGTGGTTGCAGGGCACGGGCTAGCAGAGCATGGATAGCAGAGGTGAACATTGTATGTAGCGCCGTTGACTTGCATTACCTTCTGTGCTTGATTCTCATAGACTTCCATTGACTTGCGTTGACCAGGTGCGGATGCGGCACAACAACGTGATGCCGACGGTGGCGATGGGAGTGAGCGAGCTGAAGAGGGACATGGTGGCGGGCAGCACGAGGCAGGGGCTCGACAGCATGCCCGAAATCCACCAGTTCCTGGTCAGTCAGTCGCCTGCTGCTGCAGCCGCCGCCGCTGCTGCTGCTGCTGCTGCCTCTGCTGCTCGTGATGGTGATGGAGCTCTGTTGCTGCTGCAGCTGCTATTTGTCCTTGTCATAGCATCTTTTTCTGTGGCTTTCCCATTGTCCTGTGATGTTTGCTGTCAGTTGATCCACTGGCACGGTGCAAATCTGTCTGGTGCTTCCTAACCTGCTTGTGCTTCCTAACCTGCTTGTGCCTTTCATCAATCTGCCCATCTGTGCCGTGTGTGCTCAGGATCGCTTCTACATGTCGCGGATAGGCATTCGTATGCTCATTGGCCAACACGTCGCGCTTCATAAACCGTCGCCGCCGCCTCACTATATAGGGTATGCCGCCCTATGATATTTTTTCCGGGTTCTTCTTCCTCCTGCATACTTTCTCGTCCCTGTCCCGGGCTATCAGCAGTGTAGTGGCATGCAGTATCAGAGCCCCTCGCCCCCTCTTCCCCTCAACCCTCGTCTCCTCTCCCACAACCACCACCACCCCACCGTCCCCACACCCATTTCCCCCACATCCCCCATTTTGCCCAACCTTTCGCGTCCCAGACTGATCAGCACCAAGGTATATATCCCTGCTCTTCCCCCTTTCCCACACACCATCTCCCTTTTTCTCTCATTGAAGCCCTAGCCGTTCCTCCTTACCCTCCTCCCCCCACTTCTCCCCTTTGCTTTCCCTTCCAGTCTGATCTGCACCAAGGTGTCGCCAGTGGAGGTGGCACGGAACGCAGTGGACGATGCGCGGTCAGCATGCATGCGCACATACGGCTCTGCCCCTGACGTGCACATCTATGGCGACCCTGACCTCAGATTCGCGTACGTACTTGCACATGCACACGTGCACACATATCCACCTGCACACGTGGACACATATCCACCTGCACACGTGGACACATATCCACCTGCACACGTGCACACATATCCACCTGCACACGTGCACACATATCCACCTGCACACGTGCACACATATCCACCTGCACACGTGCACACATATCCACCTGCACACGTGCACACATATCCACCTGCACACGTGCACACATGCGCACACCTGTCAACCCTCACTCACTCATGCCCACGGCCAGCATGCATGCGCACATACGGCTCTGCACCCGACGTGCACATCTGTGGCGACCCTGACCTCGGATTCTCTGCAGTCCCCTTGCCCTGCTGTGCCGTGCTGTAACATGCCATGGCATGCCGTGTCATGCCGTGCCGTGCTGTACATACGGCTCTGCCCCCGACGTGCACATGTATGGCCACCCTCACCTCAGATTCGCATCCGTTACTCTGCTTGTAAGTGCCTTGCCCGTGCGGTGATGTTACGTGACGGCCCATCTGCGCCAGGCCCTGTTTCAGCTCGTGGCCAAAGATATCACATAGGTAACTGTTACCAATTCCCACCAATCTCCCTGCCACCTCTCTCCCTGTCACTCCACAGGTACGTGCCGGCCCATCTGCACCAGATGCTGTTTGAGCTGGTGAAGAACTCGCTGCGTGCCATGCAGGAGTTCATGCTCTCAATCCCCCATCCCATATCCTCCCACCCCACCCATCCGCACCCCTTTGCATTGCAGGTACGTGCCAGCCCATCTGCACCAGATGCTGTTTGAGCTGGTGAAGAACTCGCTGCGCGCCGTGCAGGAGTTCATGCTCTCAATCCCCCATCCCATTTCCTCCCACCCCACCCATCCGCACCCCTTTGCACTGCAGGTACGTGCCAGCCCATCTGCACCAGATGCTGTTTGAGCTGGTGAAGAACTCGCTGCGTGCCGTGCAGGAGAGATTCGCTGATGCTGACCATGACCCGCCGCCCATCCGCCTGATTGTGGCTGATGGCATGGAGGATGTCACCATCAAGGTGCGTGTTTACTTGAATAAGTGGTAATACCAAGGCGCGTGGAGGGTTTGCAGTACCAAGGTGGAAGGAGGAGAGAGGATTAAGGTGCATTGTGACCATGACCCGCCGCCCATCCGCCTGATTGTGGCTGATGGCATGGAGGATGTCACCATCAAGGTGCGTGTTTACTTGAATAAGTGGTAATACCAAGGCGCGTGGAGGGTTTGCAGTACCAAGGTGGAAGGAGGAGAGAGGATTAAGGTGCATTGTGACCATGACCCGCCGCCCATCCGCCTGATTGTGGCTGATGGCATGGAGGATGTCACCATCAAGGTGCGTGTTTACTTGAATAAGTGGTAATACCAAGGCGCGTGGAGGGTTTGCAGTACCAAGGTGGAAGGAGGAGAGAGGATTAAGGTGCATTGTGACCATGACCCGCCGCCCATCCGCCTGATTGTGGCTGATGGCATGGAGGATGTCATCAAGGTGCGTGGAGGATGGCATAACTGATGTGGGTGGAGAATGTGAGGTTTGATGTGCGTGTGTTGGTGGTGGTGGAGGTGTGGGTTTGTGAATGTTAATTGTGCGTACCATAACCCCTCCACTCCCCTCCCCTCTCTCTTCCTCTTCCTACCAGTACAGATCTCGGCTGAGGGTGGGGGCATCCCACGCAGTTGCCTGCCCAAGATCTGGACGTACCTCTACACCACGGCCCACTCGCCCCTTACCACCCCTTGACACCACTTGCCACCCCTCCCCATCTTGCAGATCTCGGATGAGGGTGGGGGAATTCCGCGCAGTGGGCTACCAAAGATCTGGACATACCTTTACACCACGGCCCACTCGCCCATCGCTGCTGCCAACCAGCTGCACGAGATGCCCACCGTCATGTACGCCACCCCTTGCCACCCCTTTCCACCCCTTGCCTCTCCTTGTCACCTCTTACCACCCTTTGCCAAATCTTGCCATTCCTCGCCACCCCTTGCCACCACTTGCCACCGCTGTTTGAAACTCTTCCTCATTCCACTTGAACTCATTACGGTTGCCCCCTTGTGCGCCCCTTGTATTGTACCCATCGTTAATATGTGGAGCAGGGCGGGGTATGGGTACGGGCTGCCCATCAGTCGGCTGTATGCGCGCTACTTTGGAGGCGACCTGCAGGTGGTGTCCATGGAGGGCTATGGCACTGACGTGTATCTGCACCTCAACCGCCTTCGGAACGTGCAGGAGCCTCTGCCTTAGTGACGCCACTGCCTTAGTGACGCCACTGCCTTAGTGACGCCACTGCCTTAGTCATGCCACTGCCTTAGTGCTGCCACTTCATGCGCCTCCACGTCTCTCCAAGGTAGTTCAAGCCTTTCCATGAACATCGCCGCTCACATGTATCACCACCGCCGCCCACCTGACCGCGCCGCCCACCTGGACCGCCACCTCCGGCCACATGGACCCCCACCACTGCCCACCTTGACCGCCATCACTGCCCACCTTGACCGCCATCACTGCCCACCTGGACCGCCATCATTGCCCACCTGGAATGCCATCATTGCCCACCTGGAATGCCATCATTGCCCACCTGGACTGCCATCATTGCCCACCTGGACCGCCATCACTGCCATCTCCTCGATGCCATCATCCCCACCCACCACACCGCCCTACCTTGAAACAGCAGCATAGCCACCGTAACCTTCGCACCCCTCTCTCCATGGAGCAGCCATTGTTAATTATAAATAAGGCTGCACAACTAGCGCCACCCACCCACCCAACCCAACCCCTGTCCCTTTCAATTTTGATGCTGTGGGGTTATGCTACATACCATATGCAATGCATTCTCCACTCCACCATTGCCTTCATGGTTCCGGCATAGGCCACCTCCCCTCATCCTTGTAAGATTTTCCTAGCTTGATGGTAGTTGCCTTAATGCTTGGATCTACCATCTCTTCATTTCTCAAACCTACTTCCCCTACTGGTTCGGTTGGCTAGCTAGCTGCTTGTTACCCTGCCTACAATGCAGCTCCTTATGCAAGCTAGTAGCAACATTTCTTGTACAAATGGAAACCAGTTCAGGTTGTTTGCACATAATCCTACAAAGTACGCGTTGTCGGCTTGATTGTTACACCTTGGAGAAAAAGGAGGGTCCGTCTACTGGTGTTGCATGAAGCATGCTTACCCAGGTGTTGCATGAAGCATACCTACCCAGGTGTTGCATGAAGCGTACCTACCCAGGTGTTGCATGACGCATACCTACCCAAGATATCCGTATATGAATGTTTGGATGACTTCAGTAGCTTCAAGCTTTCAATTTCAAAAACCAGGATAAGCAAGCAAGCACTCCCCTCCCACTCCTCTGATGGTTTGAACAGCCTAGAAGCCACTGTGAGCAGTTGGGCCTCATCAATCGGGGTAATCATCAGCCCATCTATGGCCTTCCCACCTCCCGCCACCACGCCACCCGCCACCCAAGCATACGTGCAGGTTAATGCTGCTCGGACGGCAAAACCTAGTACCGCCAGCAGCTGGGCTTCCTCAATGGGAGTGGTCAGGTCATCAGCCCATCCATGCCCACCTCCCACCACCCTAAGCATGCACCACCATGCCGTGACCTTAATGCTCCTGCTCTGCTGGCTTGAACAGCGTAGAAGCCACCGTCAGCAGCTGGGCCTCATCAATGGGAGTGGTCAAGAGCCCATCCATGCCCACATCGCGCCACCGCGCCACCATCTCAGGGTGCATGTCCGACACCAGCCCCAGAATCGGCACGCGGATTCTCTGCAGGCAAACCTTGTCAATCAACCAAGTCAATCAACCACCTGTCAGCATCTTGAATTGTGTGCCTCTGTGAGTCCTGTCTAGTGCTGCTCTGATGGCTTGAACAGCCTGGAAGCCACTGTCAGCAGCTGGGCTTCATCAATGGGAGTAGTGAGCAACCCATCCATGCCCACATCGCGCCACCGCGCCACCATCTCAGGGTGCATGTCTGACACCAACCCCAGGATCGGCACGCGGATTCTCTGCGCTGACGTGGCGCCCCACCGTTGGACCTCCGCCTTGTTGTGCTCCGCCTCCCGGCGCCGCACCTCCTCCGTGAATTCAAAGCTGCGGGGGAACGGGGGGGGGAGGGGAGATTGGGGGGGAATTGGTTTTTGGGAGTGTTCAATGATTCGGGTTAGGACCCACTGTTGGACCTCTGCCCTGTTGTGCTCGCCCTCCGGCGCCGCACCTCCTCCGTGAACTCAAAGCTGCGGGGGTTGAGGGAAGGTTTGTTGTTTGGGAGGGTTCATGGATGTAAAGGTGAAAGAGAGATCTGGGTGTGTGTGCCGCCTTGTTGTGCTCAGCCTCCCGACGCCACACCACCTCGGTGGATTCAAACCTGGAAGGGGGAGAAGGGGTGGGAGCGGGAGGGTGGGTGAGAGTGTTGAGGAATGCGGAGGTGAAGGAGAGGTGTGAATGCGTGTGTGGACTTGTGTGTGCACGTGTTGCTTCGCCTTGTTGTGCTTGGCCCGTTGATACCTCAGTGAATGGACGTCACACTCCACCCCACCCGAACCCAACCCACTCCACTCCACCCTAGCCGACTGCACCCCACCCCACCCCACACCACCAGTCAGCAACACTCACCCAGGCATGTCAGCGAGTCGGATATTAACGAGGATGAGCTGGAAGGAGTGTGGCAGCGGTGTGAGCCGCGAGAGGGCCTCCACTGAGCTGTCAACGGCCACCACCACGTCAGCAAAGTGCGAAACCAGCTCAGCAGCCGCCTTGCGCGTGATGTAATGGTGGTCTACCACCAACACCCGCTTCCCCTTGAGGCACAGCCGCAGCAGCAGCTGCCTGCGCCTGGTGGCCAGTGCTGTTGTCTCTCGTGGGTTCAGCCCGAGTGCCTTTGTGAAAGGTTAGGAGAGAGGGAAAGAAGTAGAGGTGAACGCAGGAAGGAAAATTCGGAGGGGCAGGGGATTAGAAAAGGTTGTAGGGAAGAGGGCGAAATGAGGGGAGTGATGTAGTGGTGGTCTACCACCAGGACTCGCTTGCCCTTGAGGCACAACCACAACCGCCGCTGCAGCAGCAGCTGTAGGGCGGGAGGAAGAAAGGAGAGGGGCGAAATGAGGGGAGTGATGTAGTGGTGGTCGACCACCAGGACTCGCTTGCCCTAGAGGCACAGCCGCAGCAGCAGCTGCCTTCGCCTGGTGGCCAGCGCTGTTGTCTCCCAGGGGTTCAGCTCGAGCGCCTACGGGGGAGAGGGAGGGAGGAGATGGTAGGAGAGAGGAGGGAGAGGATAGGTAGGAGGAGAAAGATGGAGGATGAGGGGTAGGTGGGAGACAGGAAATGCAGGAGCAGCCATGCACCATGCGCCATGTACCATGCGTCATGTACCATGTGCCATGTACCATGTGTCATTTACCGTGTGTCATGTACCATGTGTCATGTACCGTGTGTCATGTACCATGTGTCATGTACCGTGTGCCATGTACCATGTGTCATGTACCGTGTGTCATGTACCGTGTGTCATGTACCGCGTGTCATGTACCATGTGTCATGTACCGTGTGCCATGCGCCATGTACCATGTGTCATGTACCGTGTGCCATGTACCATGTGTCATGTACCGTGTGCCATGTACCGTGTGTCATGTACCGTGTGCCATGTACCATGTGTCATGTACCGTGTGTCATGTACCGTGTGCCATGTACCGTGTGTCATGTACCGTGTGTCATGTACCGTGTGTCATGTACCGTGTGTCATGTACCATGTGTCATGTACCGTGTGTCATGTACCGTGTGTCATGTACCATGTGTCATGTACCATGTGTCATGTACCGTGTGTCATGTACCATGTGTCATGTACCATGTGTCATGTACCGTGTGTCATGTACTGTGTGTCATGTACCATGTACCATGTGTCATGTACCGTGTGCCATGTACCATGTGTCATTTACCGTGTGTCATGTACCATGTGTCATGTACCGTGTGCCATGTACCATGTGTCATGTACCGTGTGTCATGTACCGTGTGTCATGTACCGTGTGCCATGTACCATGTGTCATTTACCGTGTGTCATGTACCATGTGTCATGTACCGTGTGCCATGTACCATGTGTCATTTACCGTGTGTCATGTACCATGTGTCATGTACCGTGTGCCATGCGCCATGTACCATGTGTCATGTACCGTGTGCCATGTACCATGTGTCATGTACCATGTGTCATGTACCGTGTGCCATGTACCATGTGTCATGTACCATGTGCCATGTACCATGTGTCATTTACCGTGTGTCATGTACCATGTGTCATGTACCGTGTGTCATGTACCATGTGTCATGTACCGTGTGTCATGTACCATGTGTCATGTACCGTGTGCCATGTACCATGTGTCATGTACCGTGTGTCATGTACCATGTGTCATGTACCGTGTGCCATGCGCCATGTACCATGTGTCATGTACCGTGTGCCATGTACCATGTGTCATGTACCATGTGTCATGTACCGTGTGCCATGTACCATGTGTCATGTACCATGTGTCATGTACCGTGTGCCATGTACCATGTGCCATGTACCATGTACCATGTGACAGTGCCATATGCATACCTGCAGGAGGAGCCATGGCCATAGTGGTGGCTATAAGCGGATTGAGAATGATTCATGCATGAAATGTCGGGACGGGCAGACTTTCTCCCCTTAGCACCAGCCATACCTGCAGGAGCGCGGTGGCCATGGTGGCAGTTCGCAGGGGCTTGAGCATGATGCATGAAAATCCGTGCCTCGCTGCCTCTGCCTCCAAGTCGTCGTTTGTCGTCTGGTTCAGCACGGTGCAGAGCGGTGAAAGGGACGGGGAAGAGGGGAGAGGAGGACGATATGTAAACAAATACGAGGATGAATGAGTTACTGGGAATGAGGGCAAATGGGTGATTTGTTGAGTTCATGGATACAGTGAAGAATGGGCTCCACATGGATGGATGGATGGGTAAAAGGGAGCACCCGAGTGAGCAGCAGTAGCTTGGGCATGATGCAAGTGACACACTTCCCCTTTCCCCCTTTCCCCCTTCGCGTGACATTGTAACGAGCTGACTACTGAGTCGACTCAGAAGTGAGCAGCAGTAGCTTGGGCACGATGGGTGACACATTCCCCCTTTCCCCCTTCGCACCTTCCCTCCTTCCCCTTCCCCTTACACCCCTCCCCCCCCCCCCTTACCTGAGTAGCAGCAGCTTGGGCACGATAGGAGTGGCCTCCCACGCCTCCCTCAACTCCTTGAGTTGCTGCACCATGCGCCCCAGCTCTATCCCCGTGCCCGGCCCATTGAGCTCAGATTTCTTGGTAGCAAGTGATTGAACCCCCCTCCTCCCTCCCCCTTACCTGAGTGAGCAGCAGCAGCAGCTTGGGCACGATAGGAGTGGTCTCCCACGCCTCTCTCAGCTCCTTCAGTTGCTGCACCATGCGCCCCAGCTCTATCCCCGTGCCCGGCCTGTCCCCGACTCGAGCGCTACGAAAACACCATCCTTTTTTAACCTCTCTCGTCTCTTACCTGAGTGAGCAGCAGCAGTTTAGGCACAATAGGAGTTGCCTCCCACGCCTCTCTCAGCTCCTTCAGTTGCTGCACCATGCGCCCCAGCTCTATCCCCGTGCCCGGCCCGTCCGCATCTGCATCCACCACCACCATGTCCCACCGGCTCTTGCGATTCACCAGGCCCTGGCCTGTGACGAGTGGAATGAAGGGACGGGGAGGGATACGTGAGTGAGTGTCTGTGATTCGTCTGCGTCTGCATCTGCATCCACCACCACCATGTCCCACCGGCTCTTGCTGTTCACCAGGCCTTGGCCTGCGCGTTTGAGGACGAATGGGGATTAAGGAAGGGTGTGTGAGTGAGTGAGTGAGTGCTGCTTGGCCCGTCCGCATCTGCATCCACCACCTACATGTCCCACCGGCTCTTTCTGTTCACTAGGCCCTGGCCTGTGTGTGTGCATGGGGGGCATGGAGGGATGGTGAGTGGGTGAAGTGAGCAGGTAAGGGTGCTTGAGTGACTAGGTGGCAGCAGCAGCTAGGTTTCACGCTTAAACAATCCACCCGTCAGTCACCCACCTGGGAGGTGCCGGGAGTGTCTGAGCGCCAGGGCAGCAGCAGCAGGGACGCTTCAAGATCCACTTGAAGGCCCATGCGAGCCAGGTACATGGCAGTGCCAGGGCAGCCACAGGGATGATTCACAGTCACCCACCTGGTAGATGCCGGGAGTGCCTGAGTGCCAGGGCAGCAGCAGGGACGCTTCAAGATTCACTTGAATGCCCATGCGAGCCAGGTACATGGCAGTGCCAGGGCGGCAGTAGGGATGACTCACAGTCACCCACCTGGTAGATGCCGGGGAAGTGCCTGAGTGCCAGCGCAGCAGCAGGGACGCTATCAGAGAGGTCAACTCGTAGCCCCATGCGGGCCAGGTACGTGGCAGTCACCTGCTGCCTCACCGGACGCCCATCCACCACCAGACACCGCATGCCTCGCAGCTTCTCGCCCCTGGCTAGTCGCCCCCTATCGCCCCACTTGCTGCTCGTTACCTATCACCCTGCAGGCTATGTCTAGTATCTATCTACTACCAGTACCAGTCACCCACCTGGTAGGTGCCTGGAGTTTCGCAGGGCCAGGGCAGCAGCAGGGACGCTGTCAGAGAGGTCAACTCGGAGGCACATGCGGGCCAGGTACGTGGCAGTCACCTGCTGCCTCACATGCTGGTCCAAACCAAACCAAATGCTGCTCGCACCCTATTGCCCTGCCCTGTGTCTATGGATCACCCACCTGGTAGGTGCCTGGAGTTTCGCAGGGCCAGGGCAGCAGCAGGGACGCTGTCAGAGAGGTCAACTCGGAGGCCCATGCGGGCCAGGTACGTGGCAGTCACCTGCTGCCTCACATGCTGGTCCAAACCAAACCAAATGCTGCTCGCACCCTATTGCCCTGCCCTGTGTCTATGGATCACCCACCTGGGAGGTGCCTTGAGTGTCCCAGTGCCAGCGCAGCAGCAGGGACGCTATCAGAGAGGTCAACTCGGAGGCCCATGCGGGCCAGGTACGTGGCAGTCACCTGCTGCCTCACATGCTGGTCCAAACCAAACCAAATGCTGCTCGCACCCTATTGCCCTGCCCTGTGTCTATGGATCACCCACCTGGGAGGTGCCTTGAGTGTCGCAGTGCCAGCGCAGCAGCAGGGACGCTATCAGAGAGGTCAACTCGGAGGCCCATGCGGGCCAGGTACGTGGCAGTCACCTGCTGCCTCACATGCTGGTCCAAACCAAACCAAATGCTGCTCGCACCCTATTGCCCTGCCCTGTGTCTATGGATCACCCACCTGGGAGGTGCCTTGAGTGTCGCAGTGCCAGCGCAGCAGCAGGGACGCTGTCAGAGAGGTCAACTCGGAGGCCCATGCGGGCCAGGTCCGTGGCAGTCACCTGCTGCCTCACATGCTGGTCCAAACCAAACCAAATGCTGCTCGGACCCTATTGCCCTGCCCTGTGTCTATGGATCACCCACCTGGGAGGTGCCTTGAGTGTCGCAGTGCCAGCGCAGCAGCAGGGACGCTGTCAGAGAGGTCAACTCGGAGGCCCATGCGGGCCAGGTACGTGGCAGTCACCTGCTGCCTCACATGCTGGTCCAAACCAAACCAAATGCTGCTCGCACCCTATTGCCCTGCCCTGTGTCTATGGATCACCCACCTGGGAGGTGCCTTGAGTGTCGCAGTGCCAGCGCAGCAGCAGGGACGCTGTCAGAGAGGTCAACTCGGAGGCCCATGCGGGCCAGGTCCGTGGCAGTCACCTGCTGCCTCACATGCTGGTCCAAACCAAACCAAATGCTGCTCGCACCCTATTGCCCTGCCCTGTGTCTATGGATCACCCACCTGGGAGGTGCCTTGAGTGTCGCAGTGCCAGCGCAGCAGCAGGGACGCTGTCAGAGAGGTCAACTCGGAGGCCCATGCGGGCCAGGTCCGTGGCAGTCACCTGCTGCCTCACATGCTGGTCCAAACCAAACCAAATGCTGCTCGCACCCTATTGCCCTGCCCTGTGTCTATGGATCACCCACCTGGGAGGTGCCTTGAGTGTCCCAGTGCCAGCGCAGCAGCAGGGACGCTGTCAGAGAGGTCAACTCGGAGGCCCATGCGGGCCAGGTACGTGGCAGTCACCTGCTGCCTCACATGCTGGTCCAAACCAAACTCGCACCCTATTGCCCTGCCCTGTGTCTATGGATCACCCACCTGGGAGGTGCCTTGAGTGTCGCAGTGCCAGCGCAGCAGCAGGGACGCTGTCAGAGAGGTCAACTCGGAGGCCCATGCGGGCCAGGTCCATGGCAGTAACCTGCTGCCTCACATGCTGGTCCAAACCAAACCAAATGCTGCTCGCACCCTATTGCCCTGCCCTGTGTCTATGGATCACCCACCTGGGAGGTGCCTTGAGTGTCGCAGTGCCAGCGCAGCAGCAGGGACGCTGTCAGAGAGGTCAACTCGGAGGCCCATGCGGGCCAGGTACGTGGCAGTCACCTGCTGCCTCACAGGCCGCCCATCCACCACCAGACACCGCATGCCCCGCAGCTTCGCCCTCAGCCCCGCACACTCCGCGTGCTGATCGTCCCCTATCGCCCCGTACCCTATGTGAAACACCCGCGGCACTGCCCCCCCTGCCGCTGCTGCCGCTCCTCCTCCTCCTCCTCCTCCTCCTGCTACTGCTCCGACCCCTCCAGCTGAGCCTCCGCTGCTGCCGCCAGTGCCAGGGGAGGGGGCACCTGGGGGAGGCTGGTCCAGGAGTACGTCGAAGGTGACGGTGGTGCCGGTGCTGACGCGCGTGGATAGCGACATTTGTCCTGACATGGAGTTCACGAGCCTGAGGGGATAAATGGAGAGGGCGGGGAGGAGCGGGAACAGGAGGGGGCGAGAGAAGGGGGGAGATGGGGGAGGGGGAGAGGGAAAGGGAGGGGGGGTGACTGTGTCCTGGCTTCATGTGGACCGGCTCGAACGGCCGAAGCAGCACGGCAGTGTACATACAAAAAAGGCAAACAGACAGAAAGAGAGATAGACAGGCAGACTACCGCTCACCTCTCAGCGAAGCACAGCAGCAGCGGCACGCCCGCGTACTTCTGCTGCAGCTTCATGAGAACCGCCTCAAACGGCCGCTCCCTCGCTGCCAGCACCTCCCCCGGCAGCCTCGCCCCCGTGTCCTCCAAAGAAAACACCAGCCGGATGCCCCTCCCCTTCCATGCTTCACTCACCTCCCGGTGAAGCCCAGCGGCAGGGGCAGCAGCAGCAGCGGCAGCAGCAGCAGTGTATGTACAGACGGACAGACAGACGCGTTACTCACCTCTCAGCAAAGCAGAGCAGCAGCGGCACGCCCGCGTACTTCTGCTGCAGCTTCATGTGAACCGCCTCAAACGGCCGCTCCCTCGCTGCCAGCACCTCCCCCGGTAGCCCCGCCCCCGTGTCCTCCAGACTAAACACCAGCCGGATGCCCCTCCTCCTCCTGTCCGCCGCTGCCCTTGCCCCGGTTCCAGATGCACCCCCAGCAGTAGCAGCAGCAGCAGAACCACCACCGCCGCTGCCGCTGCCAGAAGCAGCTACAGCCGCAGGAGCAGAAGCAGTCCCAGCAGCAGTCCCAGCAGCGCCACCAGCAGCGCCACCAGAGGGTGATTTTTTTAGTCGGTTCTCCTGCTGCTTCAGCATCTCACAGACGGCAGGCCAGCTGTTGCTGCCGTCCACTGCTGGTAACCCGCTCAGAGTCAGGTACTCGCCCTTCATGAGAGACGTTTTGCCCCGTGCTGCCCTCTCCTTCTCCTCCTCTCCTCCATCCCCCCCTTCCCCTGCTGCTGCTCCTCCTCCTGCTGCTCCTGATCCTGCCACTGGTGCTGCTGCTGCTGCTGCTGCTGCTGCTGGTTTGTGGGGAGCGTCGAAGGCAACACGCACACAGAGGAAGATGTGGCCCCGATCGGTGAGGCGGACAGCAACAGTGAAGAGGTTGAGAAGAATCTGCATTTGAAGGAGAGGAGTGAGAGGAATGGGGGGTTTGGAAATCGGGAGAGAGAGGCAATGAGACACAGAGGAAGATGTGGCCCCGATTGATCAGGCGGAGAGCAACAGTGAAGAGATTGAGAAGAAACTGCATGTGGAGGAGAGGAGAAAGAGGAGTGGGTGGGGGGAGGGAGGGAGGGGGGGGGTTGGGTTGGTGTTTACACATGATGGGGTTAGGAAGTGACAATACACATGCACAAGAGAATGTGTTTTGAGTCGACTCAAAACACACCTGGATACACATGCACAAGCGAATGTGGCCTGAGTCTGAATGGGTCACATTCGCTTCCCCCACACCACAACAGCTGCTGGCACATTGTCCACTCGCTTGACCAGCACGGCTATCTCCACTCGCTTGACCAGCACGGCTATCTCCACTCGCTTGACCAGCACGGCTATCTCCACTCGCTTGACCAGCACGGCTATCTCCACTCGCTTGACCAGCACGGCTATCTCCACTCGCTTGACCAGCACGGCTATCTCCACTCGCTTGACCAGCACGGCTATCTCCACTCGCTTGACCAGCACGGCTATCTCCACTCGCTTGACCAGCACGGCTATCTCCACTCCCTTCTCACACGCACTTGTCAGAGCCTCGGGCTCACCACACACACCTGTCTGAGTCGTAGTGGATCGCCCACAACAGCTGCGGGCACCGAGTCCATGACCAGCGCGCAGCTATCTCCACTCCCTTCTCACACGCCTCCCCACATGTGAGCGCTTTAGCGAAACTTCCTCCCCACCCACTCCCCGTTGGTGCATTTCAACGCGCGTACCTGTCTGAGTCGGAGTGGATCGCCCACAACCGCTGCAGGCACCGAGTCCATGACCAGCGCGGCTATCTCCACTCCCTTCTCACACGCCTCCCCGCCTGTCAGAGCCAACACCTCGTCCACTAGCGGACGAAACTCAAACAGTGCCGACTCCAGCCTGGGCGGCACCGGCACTGTAGCCACAGGCCTCAACGCCCCTCCTGCATCCAGGCTGTCAGCTGTAGCAGAACTAGCAGCCGCTGCCCCTGCTGCTGTAACGGCTGTAGCAGCAGCTGCGGATGCAGCTCCACCAGCGCCTATAGCAGCTGTAGCAGAGGCGGCGGCGGCGGCGGCAGCTGCTGCTGCAGCCGCCCGGCCGTCCCGCGCGCCAGGTGTCAACGACGTTGTTCGCCACGTGGATGAGGTGGCGCGTGGTGGCGGTGACAGAATGCAAGATATCCTGCTGCATTGCGTCCAGGGGCGAGGAGGACAGCAGCTGCAGCACCCCCAGCACCCCTCTCAACGGAACCCGCACCTCATTCACCAAAATCGCTAACAGCGAGTTTGTCCCAACACTCTCACTGATCGCAGCAAGGCTCTCTGCTAAACCGACATCGCCAACTGCCACGACTCCCCCCCCCTGCACCACCTGCGAACCCCTCCCAGTCCTCCCTCTCACCGTCCTCCGATCCCTCCTCTTCCTCCTCCTCCCCCTCGCTCTCTTCCCCTTCACCCAGTCCCCCGTCCCCTCCAGCCCCCGCGCTTGCTCCGTCCGCCTCTAGCCTATTAACCTTCTCTCTTAAGACTACTAATGTCTTAATGACAGCAGACACCTGCCGCAGAAGCAGGAGGGCGAACCCTAGGACGACGAGTGTGGCGGCAACAGGGGACCAGGGCTGAAGCGCGAGAGTGGCGGCTGCTGCCACGGCTGGGTGCCACGTGGCGAGAGGAGGGAGAGGCGGAGCAGGACATGTGGCGTTTCCTGATTGGACTGACCCGGGCTGTGAGGCTGGAACCCCTTCCCCTCCTGCTGTTTCATTAACAGCGGAGTTAGAGGAGAGGCAGGAGGAGGATGAGGGGTGGGAGAGACTGGGAACGGGTGACGTGGCAGTCTGCATTACGTGGTAGGCAATAAACGCAGCGATCAAGTAGCCCAGCCATAGGCCAATCCACGATAGCCACGTCAGCCGAGGTCTTCTCGATTGATTATTCTCCTTTTCCGTTCCGTTCGTCCTCCTTGCTCCCAGCAGACCATCTGTCTCCTTCCCCCGTAACCCTCCCGCTCTTTTCGCTCCCGTCTTATCTGAAACCCTATTATTTTCCTCCTCATCCCCGTCCGCATCGCTGACGTCACTCTCCGTTCTCGCGTCTCTCTCGCTCACCTCGTCACTCTTCTCCCCATCCTCCTCCTCTGCTTCAGTTTCACTTCCTTCGTCCCCCGATTCCTCCGCGTCGCTGTCCCTGTCAGACCCCTCGTCGGAACCCTCACTCCTCTCACTTGCGCTTTCATCCCCGCTTCCCTGGCCGCTCGCACTCCCGCTTTCGCTCGCGCTCTCGCTCTCGTTCTCGCTCTCCTCCTTTCTCGGTTCGGCCTTTTTGCGAGGAGGAGCCATCGCTCCTGTTCCCGCTATCAGCTCGTGCACCCGCAATTTGAACTATCGATCAGCGTCCAACGGCGCTAACAATGGGATCGAGGATTGCTGACCAGGGCAATGTGCCGTCCGCGTGAGCAATTTTGAGCAAGTGCATTCAGGAGCCAGGCCAGAACCTCTCTAGGTCAGCCCTCAATCCAACACTCACAAGTCGGAGCTGGGTAAGATAATCAAGTCCTCCGAAGGCTCAAAACTGGATGAATATGCTTTGGGATTTCCGAGCCGATCTGGTCAGTTCAATTAGGGGGGTGGAAGGAATTGGCTTGGCTCTGCTCCCTCACCACCTCCACCAACCTCGGTCTTGGGGATCCCTCGTGAGACATCGCAATTGGCGAAGAATTCACGAGCACTCGAGCGAAACCTTGCTTGCAGGTGGGGCGATTACTTCCCTCAAATTTCTGCAAAAGTTTCAGATGAACTACATTTCTGGATTTGCGGGCACCTTGAGAATAATTTGTTAGCGAGCGAACACCCTGAACAGCCCAGCCAGCATATTCTGATGCCCGGCGGAGAAGCATCACACAAGTACAGTAAACGAACCTTCAACTGTACAGCCAATTCTCCTGAAACAGAACCCAGGGGCCAAAGGTTCTCATCTGCCCCATCTGCCCCATCTGCAGGTTACCATGCCAGGCGACCGAGGGTGTGAATCGTGTATTTCGCACACCAGCTGCTGGTGACGCCCGGTCTCTACAGTTCTTTGAGATGGGAAACTGGAGTGGAGAAGCCTGAACCAGACAGCAGCTGGACAGAAGCTTGAAATGAGATGAGAAGCTGTACTCTAGCTTGAAATGAGAAGCTGTACTCAAGCTTGGAATGAGAAGCTGTACTCCCTCCACCAACCAACTCCATAATACCTCGTGCTTACTTGGATTGGATTGGAACCCAGCTCCATACTGTCTTTTCAGTTTCAGTTCTAGAACCTCTCTCGTTAGTGGCGTGCTATTCTAGTTCTGCTTCTGATAACCCGGGCTGGGTTGACGACGTGGTGGCTCGCAAGGAGTGTTCGGCTTACCTCAGAGCGCAATGGACAGATTACTTTTGCATATGACAGCAGCTAAGCAGCACCTTCCATTTAGGCGGTAAATTCTGCGGTGCACAAACACGTGTCTTGTTTTAGTGGCAATATACGATTGCCTGGCTGGGCCATACATGGTGTCAGTGGGCCCTGCCTGGAGCTCAATTTGATCCGTGGTATCAGTGGCTTGTTATTCGAATCGCTGTCAGCTGTGTGCTGACGATAAATATATCCGTGATCCCGAGCCGTTGTAGGTAACCTCTTAGAGAATTTTCGGAATTCGTTAGCCGAACAGTGATCAATGCGTCAGCCGAGATTGCTGCAATGTGACGTCTAAAACTCTTGGAATGCCCAGCGTATCATTATGGCTCAAATATGCTTTGTTAGCCCGTTAGATGATCCACGGATACCTCCGTACTAGTAGTGGCGGACTTCCGACTCGACTCCAGGCAACACTTGCCACGGCGCCATCTGTTTATTGAAGCGCTGAAGATTAGACCAATTTTCTGAAGGTAGAGAAGTTCTTCGACTCGACGAAGAATTCGTCTTTTTGTATCGGGTCCATCTGTAGTGGAGCATCATGGTCGGCCATTCAACACCCGGGGGATTCCTAAGATTCCTAAGATTTGGCCGATCGGGGTCGCTCAAGGCGTTGTCAGCGGCGTCGAGCAGCAAGCATCCTCCAAGGTAGTAGACCATATATGGTTCAGAGAAATCTCCTGTGCTCTTAAAAGCTCCCACCGTTTCCGTTTTCCACTAATCTGCTAAATCTGCGGGTCAGAAATATCGTATCTTACTTCCAATCCCGCGTTCGTTTTTGGTGAGGCTCATCCATCAACGTGACAATAGTAATTCATTGGGTTTACTGCCTCGGACCTATTTCTAATTGCGAATTTTCTTTTTGACTGGCTCTGTTTTCGAATTCTGTTTCGCAGAGAATCTCTCAGCCTGCGGGTTCTGTTCATGCGGTTGATATACGCGTTAGTGGTGGTCGTCATCGCCATGTGCGGCAGCGTTTCGTTTGAGGAGGTGGCTCGGAGAATAGCGAATTCGCAGACCAGCAACGTCCCGAAACGAGCTCAAGTCCTCATCAACCTCCTCGGGACAGGCCAATTAGGTGAGCGTGCAACAGAATCTCAGCAAATGAGCCGTTACAGCGAGAGATGACTCTTAAGTTGACTTGGGTTAGCAGCTCCCATCTTGGGGACAGAATGGCTGTTAACGAACTCACTCTTGAGTCGCTTAAGAACTATTCATTCGGACGGCACATTAAGCGGAGGCGGAGGTGGTGAGTACAGCAAGCACGCACGACTGACTGGGGCTGTCCGGACAAAGGGAAACGTGAGACGGTGGATGGACGCCTCGGCCGGGTAAATCTGCTTGTTCGTTCGGTTGTTTTTTGCTCCTTTTTTTTGTACTTTTACAGACCTTGTCAGCTCGGTTTTGTCCCCCATAAACATTTTTTGGCCCACACGCTATGGTTGGGTGTACCAGGCAACAGGCGGGCAAGGGGTTGGGGAGGGGTTTGGGGGAAAGGGCTGGGTGATAGGGCAAGCGGATGGGGAAAGTATGCCTGAGTATATGGAGTGGTTTGTATTGTGTGGCATGGTGTGGTGTGACGTGGTTAATGAATAGAATGACATGGCACGGACTGTGTTAGGGATTTCGGCTGTTTCCCTTCTGGAGTGCCTACAACGGTTCGTGTCTTTTTTCATACCCTTTCCCACACAATGCCTCCAAAAGGCTTGAATGGACAAGAACGGAAGGTCTGTGGCACAATGAAGGTTTCGAATCCCGTAAGTAACGTGTCACACTACACTACTGTACATTCAGGTATGTAGGCAGGTAGGTAGGCATAATGGGCATGCCAAGCCAAGCCCGTTCTTCTTCTCTTTTCTGTCTCCCGTCACCTCCTTCCAATCTCTCTCTTCCCATTTCTTCTCCAAGCCAACGTGCACCATTATCCAATGAACTAATGATGCTTATTGCCTGGCATGGCATGGTATGTCTATGTGGTATGGTGCATGCATGTTGCCTGGAGTGCATGGGGGAAGAGGAAGGGGGTTGGGTTGGGAAGGGGTGGGAAGCAGTGGGGAGGGGTGGAGTGGAAGGGAGTGGGGCGAGATGGGGTGGGAAGGAGTGGGAAGGGGTGGGGTGGATTGGTGGAAATTGGGGGGCGTATGGGTGGTGGTGTGCAGGGCGGCCGCTGTTTTACCGCGAATCCAAACGGGACGAGATTCGCCGGACGTTTCACGAGCCCGTGCCACCCAAGCCAAGGACGGTGCAGGGTGTAGTAGAGGGGGTGGTGTTATCAGCAGCGAATGGTATCTCTTCCCTCTGGAAACGACGCACTCCTGATAAGAAGTGCCTCATTCTCGCTGCTCCAGGTACTCATATCGTCGCAAAAACTCTTCATCAATAGCAGTAGCAGCTGCTGGTGTCCTTAACATCAACATCACCACCAGATGCACAATCTTATTTGCTAAGTAATTTTCGAATGCTCCTCTCCCTCTCCCACTGCTATCCGCCACCCTTGCAGACACACAGCTGCCCATGCAGCAGCAGCAGCAACAGCAGCAACTGGTGTCGTCATCAGCAGACGTGCTCAAGGAGTGGCGGGCCGAGGAGGTGAAAGAGGCCATCCCCATCGTGTTTGTCACCAGTCACGTGCCTAACGAGCCTCACCACCCGGCTCTTGTGGTCATTGAACAGGTACGAGAAAGCTGAAGGGAGGGAAAGGGAGTGAGGGATGCACGGATCGCTGAAGTTTGATTCAAGGAGTGGCGGGCCAAGGAGGACCATGAGAGGCCATCCCCATCGTTTGTGTCACCAGCAACGTGCCCAACGAGCCTCACCACCTGGCTCTTGTTGTGATTGAACAGGTATGGGAGGTGGAAAGAGGGCGAGCGAGTGAAAGGGTGGCTGGAATGTGAATGGAGGGCGGACCAAGGGGGTGCAGGGGTGGCTGGAGAGTGAATGAGGAGAGGGTGTGAGGTGAAGTGAAGGTGTGGCTTGAGTGTGAATGGATTGGCGACCCAAGGAGGTCCAGGAGGTCACTCCATTCACCCTCAAGCCACACCTTCCTGTTCTCATTTTCTATTTTCCACTCCCCACTCCCCCCTCCCACTCTCAGGCACGAAGCCTGAACGATCTCGTATACATGGTGGGGGCCCAATCCCAACCTATAGCACCGGTCTTCCTCTCTCATCCTCTGCTCACCTTCCCCTCCTGCTTCCCCTTCCCCTCCTGCTCACCTTTCCCCTCCTGCCTCCCCTTCCCCTCCTGCTCACCTTCCCCTCCTGCTCCCCTTCCCCTCCTGCTCCCATTCCCCTCCTGCTCCCCTTCCCCTCCTGCTCCACCTTCCCCTCCTGCTTCCCCTTCCCCTCCTGCTCCCCTTCCCCTCCTGCTCCCCTTCCCCTCCTGCTCCCCTTCCCCTCCTGCTCACCTTCCCCTCCTGCTCACCTTCCCTCTTGCTCACCTTCCCCTCCTGCTCACCTTCCCCTCCTGCTCCCCTTCCTCCTGCTCACCTTCCCCTCCTGCTCCCCTTCCCCTCCTGCTCCCCTTCCCTCCTGCTCCCCTTCCCTCCTGCCCTCCCCTTCCCTCCCTGCTCCCCTTCCCCTCCTGCTCCCCTTCCCCTCCTGCTCCCCTTCCCCTCCTGCTCCCCTTCCCCTCCTGCTCCCCTTCCCCCTCCTGCTCCCCTTCCCTCCTGCTCCCCCCTTCTCCCCCTGTCCCCTTCCCCTCCCCTGCCCCCTTCCCCTCCTGCTCCCCTTCCCCGGCCCCACTCCCCTTCCCAGGCGCGGAGTACGGACCTGGTGGTGTACGTGGTGGGGCCCAACCCCAACCTCAAGCACCCGCTTCCCTCCCCTGCCCTTCCTCACCTTTTGAGGCGCCTCAAAATTGCGGGTAGAGAGAGAATTGATGGCGCCTCAAAATTGCGGGTAGAGAGACGACTTTTGAGGCGCCTCAAAATTGCGGGTAGAGAGACGACTTTTGAGGCGCCTCAAATTGCGGGTAGAGAGACGACTTTTTGAGGCGCCTCAAACTTGCGGTAGAGAGGACGACTTTTGAGGCGCCTCAAAAGCCCAACCTCAAGCACCTGCTTCCCTCCCCTGCCTTTCTTCTCCTTCCTGCCTGTTCTCCATGCCTGCTCCTCCCCCTCACTTCGCTTTTCACCCCCCCAGGCGCGGAGTTCTGAACGACCTGGTGTACGTGGTGGGGCCCAATCCGAACCTGAAGCACCTGTCAGCACTGGGAGTGACCATCGAGGGGCGCAACGAGTACAACGACACGTGCGCCTGGCTGGCTGTGAGTTGCTGGCTTTCTAAGGGTGGATCTTTGGGGTTTCTCGTGGGAGTGACCATTGAGGGACACAACGAGTATGACGACATGTGCGCCTGGCTCGCTGTGAGTTGCTGGCCTTTAGAAGCGAATCATTGCGGTGATGACTCGTGTGGGTGGCTACTGCGGGGGACTCATGGGGGTGACCATTGAGGGGCGCAACGAGTATAACGACGCGTGCGCCTGGCTCGCTGTGAGTTGATTGATGGCTGCAAGAGTTTGTGGTTTGTAATAGGGTTCTGTGCACCTCTCCGACCCCACCCCTCCTCAAACCTCTCCCCACTTCCTCCCCAAATCCCCTTTCCCCCATACCAGCGCAAACTGGGGGTGATGCGAATAGAGGTAGCGCGGCCTTAGATCCTCACAGCTGGGTTTTGAGAATTCTCTGGTTTTTTAGAATTCTCAAAAACTGGGGGTGACGCGAATAGAGGTGGCGCGGCCTTGGATCCTCGCAGCCTTCATGGAGCACCACAGCCCACCATTTCCCCCCCACTCCAATTTCCTCCCTCCCTCCTCTCCCGTCCCACCTCAACTCATCTGCCCCTTTTTTCGTCCACCCAACCAACTCCCCCCTTTCTCCTGTAACTCAATTTCCCCCCTTCCCCCCCCCCCACCCCCTCCTTCCTCCCTCGTCCCCTGCACTCCTCATCATACCAGCGCAAGATGGGAGTAACGCGAATAGAGGTGGCGCGGCCATGGATCCTCGCTGCGTTCATGGAGCGCCACAACTTCTCTCGAGTGCTCTCCCTCTCCATAGACGTCATGCTCTATGTCAACGTCTCCCAGGTTCGCTTTATGCGGTTTTGAATGTCCCAGCCTTCAGTATATGCCAATGTGTCCCCAGTATGCTCTTTGTGGATGTGAGGTTTGATGCTCTATGCCACTGTGCCACAGGTGGGAGGTGGCGCTTGGTTGCTCTATGCGCACCTTTCTTTGCTTCGAAGGTGCCGATAGGCGAATGTGTTGCTTCATGCAGCCAGCCAGCCGCTAGTGCAATGCCGGCGTGGCATCGCTACTACAGATTTGCAATGCAAGTGCAGCAACTCCTCGTGAGGCGCCTCAAATAGATGATTTTTGAGGCGCCTTAAGAATGCCGGCGTGGCATCGCTACTACACATTTGCAAGTGCAGCAACTCCTTGTGAGGCGCCTCAAAAAGTTGAGGCGCCTTAAGAATGCCGGCGTGTCATCGCTTCAGTTCTGCGAGCGAGCGCAACGCCTCCACTGCAATGGCTTTCTTGCATCTCGTTCCCCCTGCTTCACCTCCCTCGCAGATGGTCGCATGGATGTATCCATCATCCAAGATGGTGCTGCCCGTGCGATGGCCCTCCATGCAGCCGCCCCCCTCTCCCCTCGCAGTACACCTCAACTGCAGTCTCCAACCATGCAGGTATGCTGCAGTACACCTTACCTGCAGTCTCGCAGTACACGCAGATCTGCTCTTGGCACTGATTGGCACGGTGTGACTCCACTCCACAACGTCTCTCAATCACATCTCCCTCCCTCTCTCCCTAATCCCTCGCTCTCCTCCCCTCGCTCTCCTCCCCGCTTCCCTCGTTCCCACTATCAGCCCTGTGACACATCGACGCGTTCAAAGACTTCTTAGCCCCTGTACAAGCAGATCTGGTCCATGGCGCTGTTCGGGGTGTGCCCAGACTTTTCCAACCACATTTCCCTCCCAGCTCCTCCACTTCCATCCCCCCTTCCATCTCTCCACCCTCTGTCTGTACTACCAGCCCTGTGGCACATCGACGCGTTGAAATACTTCTTAGCCCTGTACAAGCAGACCTGGTCCATGGCGCTGGTGAGGGGAATTGGCCCGATCACTGACCCTTACCACCCGTCTCTGCTCCCTTTCCCCCATCCTCTTCCCCATCAGCCCTGTGGCACATTGATGCTCTGAAGGACTTCCTAGCCTTGTACAAGCAGATCTGGTCCATGGCGCTGTTCGGGGGGCGTCCAGGTTCGGCGCACCTGATGCGCAAGAAGGAGTACAGCGAGATGACCATGCTGGGGTGGTACACGTGGAGCGAGTGCTGGACCAACGACAAGCTCGACCCGCCCTGCATGGCCGAACCTGTCACTGGCGTCAGGTGAGGCGACAGGTGTCAGGCAGGACATCAGGTGAGGCGACAGGTGTCAGGCAGGACATCAGGTGAGGCGCCAGGTGCCAGGCAGGACGTCAGGTGAGGCGCCAGGTGTCAGGCAGGACATCAGGTGAGGCGCCACGCCCTCCAGTTTCCCCTACTCTTTCCCTCCTCTCGTTGCCTTATCCTGCTACTTTCCCGTATCCCTTTCCCTTCTCCGACTCACCCGAATCTCTCCCCAACCCAACCCACCAAACCCCATCCTAATTTTGAGGCGCCTCAAAAATAAAATTCTGCTACTTTCCCATATCCCTTTCCCGTATCCCTTTTCCGTATCCCTTTCCCTTCCCTGGCCCGCCCCAATCTCTCCCCAACCCAACCCACCAACCCCTTCCTACCAGTGCCAAGCTGGCCTACAGGCTAAGGCGCACGCGCTTCCGCCCCAAGTTCCTTGTCGAGTCCCTCTGCCAGCCGAGGGCGTACCACAACTCCTTGTGGTCCGACGAGGGCCTCTGCGTGTGGGACAACAACTTCTCCGTTGCCACGCCCTCCCACTTCCTCCTCCTTTCTCCCCCGTCCTTCCTCCCATAATCCATTCCCTTCCCCCCCTCTCCCCCTCTCTCACCCCAACCTTCCGAAACAGTGCCAAGCTGGCCTACCGGCTGCGCCGCACGCGCTTCCGCCCCAAGTTTCTGGTGGAATCCCTCTGCCAGCCGAGGGCGTGCCACAACTCCTCGTGGTCCGACGAGGGGCTGTGCGTGTGGGACAACAACTTCTCCGTTGCCACGCCCTCGCACTTTTTCCGATTCGCCCCCACGCGCGGCGACAAGTGCCCCAGCAGCAAGCTGTATGAGCACTTCCACGCGTGGATGGGGCAGGTGCCTCGCAAGAATGTTCAATTCCTGGCTGTGAACTTCCAGGTGCGATGGGGTTTGGGACAGGGTTGGGTACGTGCATGGGCCATGGGGTTGAATAAATGCGGGATCGGGGGTTGGGGTTAAGATTTGGGGATGGTTTTGTAAGAAGCACCACGGTATCTGAAACCGGCACTTTTCTATCCCTTGTAACGTCTCTCTGCAATGCAACCCCTCCCCTGTCTCACACCTGCAGGGCAGTCGGAGGGACTACTTGAAGCTCGAAGATCCCGACCCTGCGAAAACATGGGGCAGCGCTGTCCTTCTGATATGTGCACGGCATGTGATGTGACCTATGTGTGTTTGACTTCACAGTGGCGAATCAGAGCGCACAGGTTGATGTATGCACAAAATCTAGTAGGTATTACTGTTGTTGGATTGGGCAAAATCCAGGAAATGAGCCATGGTTGATTGCAGAGTGAGTTAGGCATGGCTTATACCATATCATCACTGGGAGATGGATCACATTTCACTGTGCGCCTGCCAGCCGGACTGTCCATGTGTGCCTGCTGCTGTGCTGCCTACTTCTATCCAATGCATTTCAGGTCTTGTAGTGCTAGGCTAGGCCTAATCTCTACATGAGTATCTACCTACTTGTCCACACCAGTATCATCAACATTACCTACATAAGTTCAGCAACAAGGCTAAATCCACAGTTTCAAAACGGGGTGAAGGCAACTTCTTGTTGCTGCTCCCATAGCATAGCACCTCTGCTTCTGTGGGCTTCCCACTGCTGCTCATTCTGATATTCACTCATTGCCCCCTCCAATTACAACATCATTTGGAACATGTACCATTATGTTCCTGCCTAGTGCCCACCTTATGACATGCTGCTATGCAATATTACGCTACGAACAAAGCTGTCCTCCTCCTGCCCCTATGCCATGCTGCCATTCACCGTCACTCTACGCTGCCTTAGCCCCTGCTATGTACAGGCTCAGTAACCCTGCCCTTAGTCCTTGACCTTCCAGTTCTCCCCCCCTCTCCCCTCGCCCTGCGCCTCCCCTCCCCCCCCCCCCTCTCCTCCACTGGCATCCTGGTAACAGTTACATTTATCTCTGTGTTTCACCTCCAATCAAATAGTGTCACTTGCACATGGAACTGTTCCCTATCCTTAGAGGAAGTATTGACTTCTAGGCCTCCTCATCTTCTGTCGTCATCCTCCTCCCCTCCTCTCATCTCCCTTCCTCTTCCCTTCCTTCTCCCCTCTCTTATTCCCTTCTCGCTCCTCCTGCTTTTCTGAAATCCAACAAGGGGTCTTCCCCTTTGATATACCATCCCAGTCCGTACAAGCACACCCCCGCTGTAATCACTCCCCCCCACGCGTTCGCGTACTGTACACTGTACATCCGAAGCGCGTACTTCCACTGCTCGCGCAAACGACGCCACGTCAGCAGCTGATGGGGTAGGGAGCGGCGGGGAAGCGGAACGGCCTTGGCGGAAAGAGAGGAAGGGTTTGGCGCGCGGGGGGGTTGCGGAAGCGGAAGCGGAAGAAGAAGGGCCGGGTTTTTGGTTTGCATTTTGACTGCCCGTCTCAGATTTGTTTGGAGGAGCAGAGCTTTTCTGGCGACGTGGAAATCGCGGGGGGTTGAAGCATCGGATGAGGCGCGATCCGAGATCGACATGACAAGTGAACGGGGTTTGAGAGATTTGAACTTTTCCGGAATGACGCAGAGTTGACTAGTGATGCGTAGAGTGCACCGTCTGATGCGGCATCGTTTGCCATACCTTGTCAACAAACCCCTTCAAGCATCCTCGTGATTAGCACAGGTTGCTAAAAAGTGAGATGAAAAGTTTGAACTTCAGTCTCGCGCGGAGTGTACTGACATTTCCCTCAGTCCCGCCAAATTTGATGGGCCAATCAAATTCTAGCATGCGGCTTGCCACAATAAACGTTTCGAATTGAAAGTTGCCAAATGCTGGGTTAACATTCGCCAGAAATATCATGGATCTCCTGATAGCGTGGCATTCCAGCTTTCCAACACAGCCAGATGCTTGCTTCCAAATCCCTGGTACATTTTCAAAGGCGAGATCGCAAAAAGCGTTGAGATGCATGTTTTTATCCAGATTTTGAGTTCTTCCCCCCAATTCACATGCCCTGCTTCACACTGGAAGCATGCAGCGGTGCGATGTTGCAACGGAGATTCACGAACCACTGGCGAACAAATCGTACTGTACTTTCGTCAATCATGCCAGGTGCACTCTTCCTGCATCCCCTCCAATTGCAGCTTTGCGTAACCGAGAGCTCTTGCGTCCCGCGGTTGCTGCGAAAAGGAATTTCGTTCCACAGCAAGCAAGGTCAGTGCAGTTGACAGGTTCTCGCACACCTCACTTCTCCCCACAGCTCGAGGCGGTTCACCATACAGTTTGCGACACCTCACTTCTCGCTTGAGACTGAGCTGTGGGGTACTGTACTGGACTTGCAAGAAGCTAGGGGAGGGAAATGAAATGTGCTGTGTTCGTGTATCTGGCCAGGCATCCGAACGGAATTGGCTGCCTCACCGTGAGCCAGCAGCTGCTCCCCGCAGAACACTCTCTCTGACTGCCAGCCTCGCATTGCTCCACCGAGTATTTACCACACCTAAGCATTCGTCATTCTTCATCAGCTTTCGAAAACGCATTCGGCATTCAACTAGTGCGCCCTCTCTCACTCTGTTCACTCGACAGCTTTCAACGCCCACCAGATTTCGGCCACAGCACCCACCAATTTCACTCGTTTCCTTGGGCCAGGCTCGGTTGGTCGTCATCGTCGGCACTCGGTTTCACTGGGTATTTGAAGTTCCAAATCTGCACAGCTTGTGCAACTCCAGCGACGAGTCTTTCTGCGCATTCCCTTGTGCATTTCGCTCTTAATTTCCAACCGACTTTGCAGCGCTACTCCACCAGATCAACCATGGACACTCTTCGCCTTGCTTCCGTCTCCGACTGCTCGTTCCAGTCCTCCTTCCTCGCGCTTCCTCCCAGGTCCTGAAATCTCGCACGGGGGCTTCCACTGTCGCCGTCTCTCACGGTGTCTCGCGTCCGTCGCCTACAGTCGCCTCTCAGTTCAGGCGACTCGCAGAGGCGTCGCTACATTTCCCCGACCCGCCGCCCCGCTCCCGGCGCCGCCGCAGCCGCGCCGTCGTCCGGCACGCTCTATCCTACGCTCGTTGGCCCCGCCAGCTACGAGACCGACGATGAGGGCGCCGGGACGCCAACTTGCCCGTTCGAGGCGGACGCCGCCAGCCGCGTCATCACGGTGAGCGCAATGGGAGGAGTTCGATTCCCTCCTGGCGGCGGGCATCCGCGCGCGGCCAGCTCGGTCGTGGTGGAAACCCACCTTGTCTTCGCTCCCCAACACCGCGAAGAACTACCCCAAGCTTCAGCAGATCGCGCGCGTCTCACCCGGTCGCACGCTATTTCTGCGACTCATGGCTGATCGCAGCGACGTGCTGCGTGACCTGGCGAAGTCGCTAGGCGTGAAGCAGATTCCGTCGTACTCGATTTTCAGGGACGGGCAGATGGTGCACGAGGAGCCTGGCATGGATGTGGATAGGCTGCTGCTGCAACTGCAGTATTACAGCAGCAGCGGGAGCAACCTCGGGATGAACGCCGCGGATAGATCCGAGGGCGGTAGCGTGTACAGCGGAAGCACGGACACGGAGCAGGACGGGAAAGTGCTTGAGCTGAACGGTCGCGAGGATTTCTATGAGCTGCTGCGCCGGCACGAGAACGACGATCGGTTGGTTGTGCTGAAAGCGACGCTGACGTTCTGTGGCCCTGTATGCGATGCGGATTCATCCGACGGTGGTGAAGCTCGCGCAGCGCATGTCGGACACTGCGGTCTTTGCGCGTGTGTTTGGTGGACAATAACGAGTCGACGGTGACGCTTATGCGGGAGCTGAATATTGTTCGAGGCGCCCACATTCTTGTTCTACAGGAGGGGGGAGCTGCTGGGGCGGTATGTGGGTTCCGGCAGGGGGGCTTTGGTGGGTGAGGTTCTCAAGCATCAGGAATCAATGTTAGCTAAATGTCAGCACTATTGTTCGCCGCTCACTGAGCGCCTCATGACTCCGTGTATACATGTTTGCCTTTTGTACAGGCCATTGTGTGCTTTGTTAGCTTTGTATCTGCTTATAACTGTTTGCATTGTTCAAATCTTTTTTAAATGCAAGAGCCTTTCTGTATCAAGGCTCCGACTATCGGAGCCGAGGCAATCGTTTGCCACATATGAGCAAATGGCGAAATGGATATCCAGTTTGCGTCAGCGCTGTCTCAGCCAACCCCACCCCCTCCAAAGAGTTCGGAGTCCGCCAATCAGACGTACCTCCCTCTTCAGCCAAATCTACCTGAATCAGGCATGACAACTCATACCACCACTAGGAAATTCCTTTCCAACTTGTGGTGTCAACCTCAGGCGAGCTGCACATGTGCATCGAAGCACACGAGGCCGCAAATTCCTACTTACGAAGCTGAAGTTCTCTTGCGAAATAGGCGTAACTTGCAAATACCCCTTGTCACTAAGCAAATTTCCAGGCTTCGCGAAAGCCACTGTGCTGGCCATCCCTGACCACACAACCAGTTTCTAGGCGAAAATTCCAAAATCTCACAAAACTCATATTTGGACCTTGAGAAACACGGAGGGTCTTCATCACTCTGTCCCATTCGATTGCTTTGGCTTTTTTTTTATGTTCCCTGTCAGTTCTAGCTGAAGCGCCTTTCCACGCGTTTGCCTTGCTTGCCAGTTTCTGCTTCTTGCGTTTCTGAAGCTGGTGCAGGCTAAGCTTACCTAGCTTTAAGCTTGTCCGTCCGCGCATGGCTTTCGCTGGGTGGCTGCGCCGAGGCAGCAGCCACCGAAGGGCCGTAAGCGCGCTGAACTCCCCGCTTCCGCTTCAGCTACTTCGACAGCTCGCTCCTGCCGCCATTGCCGCGAGCTACCTGGCGGAAGGCTTAGCGCAAGGTTCGCCTGCTGCGGAGAGTTTCCACAGCAGGGCTACAGGCGTGTGCGGAAGCGGAGGGTCCGCGGTGCAGTCTTCCGCCAGCCCGCCAGGCGGATGGCGGCATCTGGGGAATCAGGGGGGCAGCGGGGAGGAGGATTCGGACAATGACCATAGCGTGGACGTCACGCCGTGGGGTCCGCAGTGTCGCCAGGTCGGTAGTTGCTGTTGTGACATTTTGACATTGAATTCGACTCTATATATCCGAGACATTTCGACATTGGAGTCGACTTCAAAGATTCGGACAATGACCATAGCGTGGACGTCACGCCATGAATCCGCAGCGTCGCCAGGTTGGTCACTAAAAATGTGGCTATTAGTCGATTCAAACTATTCGGACAATGAGCATAGCCTGGTATCACCCGACGGGACCGCAGTGAGTTATTAGTAATACTGTTGTAGGATATAGCCTAGGATCGCTTCAGGCCTGCAACGTAGGGTTGGGTCATGTCTGCGGAATAGTCAAGCGTGAATGGCATTGTGAACGTGAATCGCCTGTTTCGCGTCTGTTGTATGCCTTCTTATCTGAAAAGTCAATGTCTCCTCTCGTCTTAATTCCTCGTCCGTGGCCCCTCGTTTGTCTGTATCACATTCAGTGGGGTGGTTTTTCTCCTTCAAAAAGAGAAAGAGAGCTTCACGGAATGATAATATATTATATCTTTTCACATCGACGTCTGTCTCCTCACGCCCATGCTAGGGCGCCAGTGATCCCTAATTTCAATCCTGGATTAATCTAATCTTATAATGCTATACCAATAGTAATGGTGTGGCTCTTTTGCCCAACCCGCAGGGTCCACTCAGAAGCGTCCAATGTGCTAGTTTTTTTCCTATCCTTGTTATTCATCCGTGCCTGTTGTCTGCAGCAGAGTGGATCTCCTTCGCAACCCCAAGTACAACAAGGGCCCGGCCTTCACAGAGGAAGAGTCTGTCCGTTGACTTTTGAGTCAACTCAAAGTCAACCCCAAGTACAACAAGGGGCCGGCCTTCACAGAGGAAGAGTCTGTCCGTTGCGCCACGCTCATGCCATAAGCTCCCTCACAACACCAACCTCTTATCTTTCATCTGTCCCTGTCGTGACACCTGGCTGCAGCGGGGTGGATCTCCTGCGCAACCCCTTTTGAGGCGCTCAAAAGTACAACAAGGGGCTGGCCTTCACAGAGGAGGAACCTCGTTCATTTCGCCACACTCACTCAGTGCGTGAACCGCCTCTCCTATCTGTCCCTGTCTCTTGCCTGCAGCGGGGTGGATCTCCTGCGCAACCCCAAGTACAACAAGGGGCTGGCCTTCACAGAGGAGGAGCGCAACCGCCTTTACCTCAACGGGCTGCTGCCTGCTGGCTATATGAGCCAGGACCATCAGGTGGGTTTGACTGACTGCTAGCAGGCCGAATGAACAACACTGACTGCTAGCCGGCCATATGAACAACACTGACTTCGAGCAGGCTGTATGAACCACACTGACTACTAGCAGGCTGTATGAACCACACTGACTGCTAGCAGGCTGTATGAACCACACTGACTGCTAGCAGGCTACATGAGCCAGGACCACCAGGTGCGACTGACATTTCGTGAGGACATATTGGCAGCTAGGTGTATCACCACGTGGGACTAGCTAGCAGGCTTTACGAGCCACACTGCCTGCTAGCAGTTTAGTTGAGGCAGGACCTCCCTCCCTCCTTGCCTCCCTCCCTCCTTGCCTCCCTCCCTCCTTGCCTCCCTCCCTCCTTGCCTCCCTCCCTCCCACCAGGTCGACCGCGTGTTGGCGAATTTGAAGGAGGCGCAGTCAGACCTGCAGCGCTACGTGCACCTCATGGCGCTGCAGGAACGTCAAACACGGCCACCCTTCGCTTAACAACCCCCGTCTCTCTCTCCCTACATCATTCTCGCCGTCCGTCCAGGTCGACCGAGCCCTGGCGAATCTGAAGGAAGCGCAGTCAGGTCACCTGCAGCGCTCCGTGCACCTGCTGGCGCTGCAGGAGCATTGAACACCCCTATCCATCCCTCCCATTCCGCTCTCCCACCAGGTTGACAGGGTGTTGGCGAATCTGAAAGAGGCACAGTCGGACCTGCAGCGCTATGTGCACCTCATGGCGCTGCAGGAGCGCAACGAGCGGCTCTTCTATCGCGTGCTGGTGGACCACGTTGAGCAGCTCATGCCCATCGTGTGAGTGTAGGCGGAGGGAGAAAGTAGCCAGTGAAAGTGTGGGGAAGAGATAGAGAGGGAAAGAATGCTGATGGTGAGTTTGAGCACGAGCAGCTCTTGTACCGCGTGCTGGTGGACCAACGTGACCACGTTGAGCAGCTCATGCCCATCGTGTGAGTGTAGGCGAGGGAGAGAGCGACCTGTGAGCAGGTGTGTGTGGTTGTAGTAGTGGCGTGGTGGTGATGAGTGTGAAGACTGCTCTCCTAGGGCTCTTCGCGTGCTGGTGGACCATGTGACCACGTGGAGCAGCTCATGCCCATCGTGTGAGTACTGGAGGAGGGGAAGAGAGAGGGAACATATGCTGATGGTGAGCGTGAATAAAGTGCAACGGGCGGCTCTTGTACCGCGTGCTGTTTGGACCACGTGACCACGTGGAGCAGCTCATGCCCATCGTGTGAGTACTGGAGGGAGGGGAAGAGAGAGGGAAAATATGCTGATGGCGAGCGTGAATAAAGTGCAACGGGCGGCTCTTGTACCGCGTGCTGTTTGGACCACGTGACCACGTGGAGCAGCTCATGCCATCATGTGAGTTAACGCAACGGGAGAGGGAGATAGATGGATTGGGCTCGCCCATGTTCTTTCTATTATACCACACTCATAATAGATGGGGGCCTGGTGTGTGTGTGTGTGTGAGCGCTTTGGGCTGTTATTCTGGCGGCCAGGGTGGCTTGGGATGCAACGTCACCCCATTCTTCCCTATACCACTCCCCACCCCACCACTCCCACCCCACCACTCCCCACTCCACACTCCCCCATCCCCTTTCCCGTGCAGCTAACACCCCCACAGTGGGCCTGGCGTGTGAGCGCTTTGGGCTGCTGTTCCGGCGGCCCGCGGGGGCTGTTTGTGTCGCAGCGGGACCGCGGGCGGGTGATGGAGCTGCTCAAGAACTGGCCGGAAAGACGCGTGCGGGCGATTGTGGTCACTGATGGGGAGAGAGTGCTTGGGCTTGGGGACCTGGGAGTGCAGGTGAGCTGTTGTGGGACCTGGGCGTGTGGGTGTGGCAAAGGCTGTTTGTGTCGCAGCGGGACCGTGGATGAGTGATGGAGCTGCTGCTCAAGAACAGGCCCAAGAGACGCGTGCGGGCGATTGTGGTCACCGATGGGGAGAGAGTGCTGGGCTTGGGGACCTTGGTGTGCAGGTGAGTTGATGTGATTGTCTGGGAGTGCAGTGCGGTTGAGATGTGATGTGAGGGCGGGCGAGTGATGGATCTGCTCAAGAACTGGCCTGAGAGACGCGCGGCGGGCGATTGTTGTCACCGATGGGGAGAGTGCTTGGCTTGGGGACCTGGGCGTGCAGGTGCGTTGCTTGGATTGTCTGGGCGTGCGGGTGTGGGAAAAGCTGTTATATGTTGCAGAGGGACCGCGGGCGAGTCATGGAGCTGCTGCTTAAGAACTGGCCCGAGAGGTGCGTGCGGGCGATTGTTGTTACAGGGGAGAGAGTGCTTGGGGCTTGAAGACCTGGGCGTGCAGGTGAGCTGTTGTATTTGTCTGGGCGTGCAGTGCGGTGTGGGTGTGGCAAAGGCTGTTTGTGTCACAGAGAGACCGAGGTCGAGTGATGGAGCTGCTCAAGAACTGACCTGAGAGGCGAGTGCGTGCTATAGTCGCTACAGTGATGGGGAGAGGGTGCTTGGGCGGGGGAGAGGGTGCTTGGACGTGGCGCTAGTTGCCATTGTGTCCATACATAGCTGCAACTGTGTGTCAACACCTGTGAAAATAGTTGTTGCTGAGTGCTTCTCTTGGAAACAGTTGTTTGCCCAGGGCGCCCATATCAAGGGCTTACGGTAAACTTCACAAATCACTTTCTGGTTTTTTTTTTTTTTTTTTTTTGTCGTTACGACCTCCCCTTCCCCTCTGCGCTCCTTCCCTTGCCGTGGGCAAGTTGACACTCTATACAGCTTGCGGAGGCAGACCAGCCAGCTCTGCCTACTCCCCCTGTCCCTGTCCTCTCATTTCCCTCACCCCCTACTCGCTCCCCCAACCTCTCCCTCCCGGCGTCAGGGCATGGCAATAGCCGTGGGCAAGTTAACACTCTATACGGCTTGCGGAGGCATTCACCCAGCAGAGGTATGCAGGAAGGAAGAGGGTGAAAGGGAGGATTCAGGTTTCTCCTCTCTTCTCTTCTCCTCTCCTCTCTTTCCGCTCCTCCGCTCCGTCTTTCTCCTCAGCCCCTGTTTTCATTGCTCCTCTCCTCTCACCTCTCACCTCTCACCTCTCACCGTCTCGCATCTCTCCTCTCACCTCTCACCGCTCACCTCTCACCTCTCACCGTCTCACCTCTCACCTCTCACGTCTCACCTTCCTTGTGTGTGCAATGCATCCATCCCTCCCATCCCACCCATCCATCCATCCATCCCTCCCATCCCTCCATCCCTCCCATCTCCCATCCCTCCCATCCCTCCCATCCCTCCCATCCATCCATCCCTCCCATCCCTCCCATCCCTCCCTTGCCTCCCACCCAACACACATGGCAGTGTCTGCCGGTGACCATCGACGTGGGCACAACAACCAGGCTCTGCTCAAGGACCCTTTCTATCCTGGCCTCAGGCAACCGCGTGCCACAGGAGAGGTACGTTCCCAGGTGCACAGAGAGATAACCTCTCATGTGGATAGATAAACCTGCTCGGTGTCATGCCTACCCAGCAGTCCTCTCTGATCGGCTGAATGACCCTTTCTATCCTGGGCTCAGGCAACCGCGTGCCACAGGAGAGGTACGTTCCACGTGCACAGAGAGATAACCTCTCATGTGGATAGATAAACCTGCTCGGTGTCATGCCTACCCAGCAGTGCTCTCTGATCGGCTGAATGACCCTTTCTATCCTGGGCTCAGGCAACCGCGTGCCACAGGAGAGGTACGTTCCCACGTGCATAGATAAACTTCCTCAGTTTAATGGCGTCTCTATCCTCCCCCCCCCTCTCCTTCCTCCCTCCTTTCTCTCCCCTCTTCCTCCCCTCCCTTTGAAACGTACCCTCACCTCTGTTTTCCTCTTCATAACACCATCAGGAGTACAAGCAGCGGTGTAAGCAGCGGTGTGTCGCAGCATCTGTGTATACGATTTTTTTTCTCCCTGTCACCTCTATACATTTCCCCTCTGTCTCGCCCACAGGAGTACGGCGAGCTGATAGACGAGTTCATGGAGGCGTGCGTGCAAGCAGCGCTTCGGGTCGGACGTGCTTTCACTCAATTGACAACCCTTCCCTCTTACTCTCCCTCTCCGCTCCTCGTCCTCTCCCCTCTCCTTCCCCTCACCATCAGGAGTACGACGAGCTGATAGACGAGTTCATGGAGGCGTGCAAGCAGCGGTTTGGGTCGGACGTGCTGATTCAGTTTGAGGACTTTGCCAACCACAACGCCTTCCGCCTGCTCTTCCAGTACCGCGGCTCTCACCTCGTGTTCAACGACGATATCCAGGTGGGATTGTTGTCCTGGATGTGTCGCGTGTGTGCTGTGTGTTAACACTCACTCGTGAGACACCTCACAGACCTGCTCTTCCAGTACCGCGGCTCTCACCTCGTGTTCAACGACGATATCCAGGAGTGTGTGTGTGTGTGTGTGTGTGTGTGTGTGTGTGTGTGTGTGTGTGTGTGTGTGTGTGTGTGTGTGTGTGTGTGTGTGTGCTTGGCTGCATCTGTTGTTGTAGCACTCACTTTCCGCGCCACCTCATAAACCTGCTCTTCCAGTACCGCGGCTCGGCTCCCACATGGCCTTCCTTCCGCCATGACGTTCAGGTGCACTTGTTGTGCGAGAGGGTGCCCAGGGCAACATCTCTCTCGTGGGTTTGCATCTAGTTTTGAAACCCAGGGCAACATCTCTCTCGTGGGTTTGCATCTAGTTTTGAAACCCAGGGAACATCTCTCTCGTGCCCCGCCCGCACCATCGACCCACTATTCCACCCTTTCCCCTTCCGCTCTTCCTTCCCTCCACCCACAATCTCCCTCCCACCAGGGCACAGCAGCTCTACCCCTGCTGGGCTCATCCCGTCCAACCAGACCATCCTTTGCTCCCCTTCCTCCATTTCCCCCTCACACCCATGGCCTCGCTCCCACCAGGGAACAGCATCAGTGGCCCTGGCGCGGGCTGCTGGCGTCTCTACCCCTGCTGGGCTCATCCCTGTCCAACCAGACCATCCTTTGCTCCTCCTTCCTCCATTCCCTCCCTCACCCATGGCCTCGCTCCCACCAGGGAACAGCATCAGTGGCCCTGGCGGGGCTGCTGGCGTCTCTACCCCTGCTGGGCTCATCCCTGTCCAACCAGACCATCCTTTGCTCCTCCTTCCTCCATTCCCCTCCCTCACCCCATGGCCTCGCTCCCAACAGGGATAGCATCAGTGGCCCTGGCAGGGCTGCTGCGTCTCTACCCCTGCTGGGCTCATCCCTGTCAACCAGACCATCCTTTGCTCCTCCTTCCTCCATTCCCCTCCCTCACCCCATGACCTCGCTCCCACCAGGGAACAGCATCAGTGGCCCTGGCAGGGTGCTGGTGGCTCTACCCCTGCTGGGCTCATCCCTGTCCAACCAGACCATCCTTTGCTCCTCCTTCCTCCATTCCCCTCCCTCACCCATGGCCTCGCTCCCACCAGGGAACAGCATCAGTGGCCCTGGCAGGGCTGCTGGCGTCTCTACCCCTGCTGGGCTCATCCCTGTCCAACCAGACCATCCTCTGCTCCTCCTTCCTCCATTCCCTCCCTCACCCCATGGCCTCGCTCCCACCAGGGAACAGCATCAGTGGCCCTGGCAGGGCTGCTGGCGTCTCTTACCCCTGCTGGGCTCATCCCTGTCCAACCAGACCATCCTCTTCTTCGGGGCGGGCGAGGCCGGCACAGGCATTGCCGAGCTGCTGGCGACCGCAATCAGCAGAGAGGCGAACATATCCCTGGCGGAGCTAGAGGCCGCATTTGGCTCGTGGACTCCAAGGTGAGCCACTCAAAGTTGAAGCCCTTTGATCAGGTGATTTATGATCAGTGGACTCCAAGGTGAGACTTACAAGGTGAAGCCAGCACCGGCATTGCGGAGGTGCTGGCGACCGCAATCAGCAGATAGGCGAAGATATCCCTGGCAGAGGCTCCAGGGTGCATCTGGCTCGTTGGGCTCAAGGTGCATCTGGCTCGTGGGCTCCAAGGTGCGAGACCTTCGAATTTCAGCCCCTTAATCGGCACAAGTTCCCCACCGTCCTTCACTCCTCACCGTCCTTTGATCAGCTGATTCGGGGTGGTCATTTCTAAGCAATTCCCTCCTTCCCCCTTCCCTCCCTCCCTCCCTCCGTCCTCTCTCCCCCCCCCTCCCCCCCAACACTCCAGGGTCTGGTGGTGCGCAGCAGAGTGGACTCGTTGCAGCCTCACAAGGTTCCCTTCGCGCATGACCACCCCGAATCAGCTGATCTCGTGGAGACCATCCATGTGAGCGGGACGATCTGGGGTTGACGATGCAGACAGCTAGCACTGGGCTTACATTAGCCTGAGTGCATCGGCTGACCACTCACTCAACTCGCCTGTTGGGGTTGAGTTTTGTTCTCTATCCATGTCAATTTGTTTCACTCGATTTTTCTCAACACAGAGACCGCGTACAAGTCTTGATATTCTTTGATAACTGTTATGTGTCCCTCGCCCCGCTCTCTCGTTCTCCCTTCCCAGGCCATACGGCCAACAGCGCTGATAGGGGTGTCAGGGCAGGCAGGGACGTTCACCCAGCCAGTGTGTGAAGCCATGGCTCAACTCAAGAGGTGAGTTCTGGGGATGCATTTAGGTTGGAGGGATGTGGCAGCTGGAGAGCTGCATTGATAGGAGTGCTCAGGGCAGGCAGGACGTTGTTCACCCAGCCAGTGTGTGAAGCCAGTGTGCGAGTGAAGCCATGGCCCAACTCAACGAGGTGAGCGCTGGGATGTTTCTGAGGTGCCTGTTTCAATATATGCGATGAGGCGCCCGCAGTGAAGTGGTGCTGGTAGCAGTGCCAGGGCAGGCAGCAGGGACGTTGTTCACCCAGCCGGTGTGCGAAGCCATGGAACAACTCAACGAGGTGAGTTCTGGGGTTGCTTTTAGTGGAAAGGGTGTGGGCTGCTGCTGCTGCTGCTGCTGTGGTGTGGTTGCTGCCTGTGCTCAAGGGGTATCAGGGCAGGCAGGGACATTCACCCAGCCAGTGGTGAAGCCATGGTCCAACTCAACGAGGGTGAGGGCTGGGAGAAGTGCTTTGGCTGGAAAGTCTTGGCCTTTCTGCTGCTGTTCTTGCTGCGCGCTGCTCCTGCTATTCCTGCCGTTCCTGCTGTTTCTGCTCCTCCTGTTCCTCCTGCTCTCCTGCTTCTCTTGCTCCTCCTGCTCTCCTGCTCCTCCTGCTCCTCCTACTCCTCCGGCTGCTCCTGCTGCAACAGCTTCCCATCCAATTCGCTCTAAGATCCATTCCCCATATAAAAACCGCGTGAACTGAGACGATTTTTGAGGCGCCTAAAAAATGCTCCTCCGGCTGCTTGCTGCAACAGCTTCCCATTCACTTCGCTCTAAGATCCATCTAATCCGCTCTCCTTTCTCTTCCTTCAACCCCCTTGCCTCCACTCGTCCTATCCCCACCAGCGACCATCGTCTCGCTCTCTCCAACCCCACGCGCTCTCTGAGTGCACAGCAGAGGACGCGTACAAGTGGACTCAGGTGTGTGAATGGGTTGAGATGGGTGGATACCTGGGTTTGGTGGCTGAACGTGAATGGTTGGCTTTTGTGAATGTTCGCTTCCACCTTTTCTCTTGCGATTGTCCTCGTGAGAATGTTCTAAACCTGAATTTTTATCAGATGGGTAAGCGTTTCTGCCGTTCACTCAACCATCTCTGTTCTGCATCCGTCCCTCACCCCACCAGGGTCGGGCCATCTTTGCCAGCGGCAGGCGGATGGATGGCCGTTCGCCCCAGTGGAGATGGATGGCAGGCGGTTTGTCCCGGGCAGGACAACAACGCGTATGAGTTCCATCAAGCCTACTTATCTTATTTCTCCTCTCACTCTCCATCCCACCAGCGTCGGGCCATATTCGCCAGTGGCAGCCCGTTCGCCCCGGTGGAGATGGATGGGAGGTGGCTTGTCCTCGGGCTGGGCAACAATGCATGTGTGTTTCCTCAAGCCAACTTCTTCGCATCCCATTCTTCCACCCCCACCAGCGTCGGGCCATATTCGCCAGTGGCAGCCCGTTCGCCCGGTGGAGATGGATGGCAACCACTAAATCTTCCTGCACACCACCCTCTCCACCCCTCCACACCCCATTCCACCGCTCCAGGGTCGGGCCATATTCGCCAGTGGCAGCCCGTTCGCCCAGTAGAAATGGATGGGAGGCGGTTCGTGCCAGGGCAGGGAAACAATGCGTATGTGTTTCCGGGGATCGGCCTGGGCTGCCTCATGTGCGGGGCCACCAGGATGAGAGACGAGATGTTCCTCGCTGCTGCCGAGGCACTGGCTGCACAGGTGAGAATCAATCATTGCGGCACAGCGATATCGACATGTGTGGCACCACGCGCATGAGAGGCAAGATGTTCCTCGCTGCTGCTGAGGCACTCGCAGCACAGGTGAGGGCGATTGAGGCACTCGCTGCACAGGTGAGGGCGATTGAGGCACTGGCGGCACAGGTGAGGGCGATTGAGGCACTGGCGCACAGGTGAGAATCAATCATTGCGGCATTGCGATACCGACATGTGTGGTGCCACGCGCATGAGAGACAAGATGTTTCTTGCTGTTGCGGAGGTGCCCGCAGCACAGGTGAGGGCCCTGTGGTTTCAGCCGAATCAAAGGCCACCACCAGGTGAGTTAGCTGTTGAGTCGATCGATTCAAAGTGTGGCTTTTAAGCGCCACCTTTCGTCACCTTTTTGTCCTGTGTTCCTCCCCTTGTCTTCGCTCCATCTCCCTCCCCTGTGTGCATCTCAGGTGAGCGACGATGACAGGGAGCAGCGGCATGTGTACCCACCATCTGGGAGACCTTCTGAGTGTGTCCCGAGTCACTATTTTCCTTTCCCCTGTTGTGTACTTACACCCCCATCACCTCTTTCGCCTCACCCCGAACCTGCAACCTACCTGCATGTGTGTATCTCAGGTGAGCGACGACGACAGGGAGCAGGGGCGCGTGTACCCACCCATCTGGAAGATTCGGCAGATCTCAGCCCACATCGCCAGGGCCGTTGCTGCTAAGGCGTATGACCTCGGTGAGTTGCGAGGAGAGCTGTAGGGGTGTGGGGAGGGCAGGGCAGGCAGGGGCTATGTGGCCTCATTCTTAGCCACACTGAACGACCTCAGCACACATTGCGAGGGTCGTTGCACGAAGGCGTATGGCATTGGTGAGTTGCAGTGCAGAGCACCACCACATGAGGATGCTTACGGAATTTGTGGTCTGATTCAACGTAAATACCATTGCACCAGGTGAGTGTGGGGGCTCCTTGATGCCCTGTGAGACAGCACAAGGCTAGGCTATCATGCCAGCACTTTCTTCCTTTCCGTTTTTACCCTCAGCCTCCCCCGTGCATCACTCCCTCCCTCTGCTCCCCTCCCTCAGGAGTGGCGACCAACTTGCCCGGCCACCAGATCTCCTGTCCTATGCCTTCAGCAAAATGTTACAAACCCTCAATACAGAAGCTTCCGATGAATGCCAGCAGGAAGCGTCCTCTAAAAGATGATATGTTGTGGAGAACTGTACCTCTGCTGATCCCGTAGCAGTTATTCAGTAGGGTAGATACCAAGGAATTGTAGGGCAGGGAGGGTAGAAACGAAGGAACCCTTTTCAGGATGCTGAATACTGGTGCTGTTAGAGGAACGGTTCACTGGCAAAGGGTTCACAGGGGAATCCGCCCCATCCATCACTTACAGAACCTTACAAAACTGACTTGCAAAATAAAGTAATGCTCCCCCAAACAAAGCTGATCACACAGAAACTCTGAAAAACCACATGATATTTTGTAGATGTTTACAAGGTTTGTGATGCCAGTGACTTAATTGTCATTGCTGAAAACAGAACACTAAAAAGAGAAGCGGCAGCACACTACGAGAATCGGCAGCATGAAGATGGATTCTGTGGAAGGCAAATTATCAGCGGTAGTACCGGTAACCTTGGTTAACTTGCTTCGACGCACCACCTGCAAGCACTGCAATCAGAGAGCGAGGCATGAGTCTTACAGCAGGCAGGAGCAGCGCGTGAACAACGCGAAGGCGGTGTTTGGCAATGCAAAATGCGGTGAACAAAGCGTTGAATGTGAGTGTGACATGGAGGCCAATGGAATGAGAAATGAGCATTCCATCGGTACTATGTGCCACGTGTCCCTCTCGGAATTCCGCGAAACCAGCCTCCGCATTGGTGTAACCGGCAGCCTTGCCACGTCAGCCAACCACACCAGTCGCCGAAGCAGATCGTGAAACGACGTTCAACGATCAGCCGAAGCAAACCGTGAAACGACGTCCACGACCAGCCGAAGCAGCTGGCAGGATTGGCTTAACGAGGCGAGCTGCGGGTTAAGCGTGGCTGGAAAAGAGAGGAGTTCCCTTTGCAGGCAGTTGTGAGGAATAACACAAAAAGGAAATAAGTTCATTACCTGCAAGACGAAGGAACGATCGGCCGATCAAAAACAGGGATCACGAAGGATCTTGTGACCCCCCTACTGTCACAATTGATTGTGGCTAGAACGACAAAGCGGGGAAAAACAGGTGTTTCAAAAGGAAGTACAGCAAAAACGAATGCAAGCGAGGACGACGGAAAAGCGCGGACAGCGGAAGGTCGGAGGGCGACGAAAAGGCGATGAAAAGAAACTGGGTAGAGATAAGTACGAGCAACAGGGAGAGTTGGTAGGGGGTGTGCAGGTGCGGTGAGCGCGAGAGCCCATACGTGAAGGAAATCCAGGCCAGAATAACGAGAGATAACCCTGATATGAAGTTCAGGGTTTTGGCCTTTCAAGAGAGGTCGTGGGGAGGGGATTGTGCGGGGATGAGCGGGTGGATGGTTGGTGTGCGCGCGAGTCTCAGTTGCGGAATGGCGCTGTCCCCCTAGATTGCCGAGGGAGAAATGG